>OX371223.1:340553086-341270512 GCA_947310385.1 Nephrotoma appendiculata
ATACGATCATCGCAGCACACTGATACACCTCCAAAGGTATTACAGTTAATCTCTCTTGCACAATACTTAGTAATTATGTTATGACGTCGCTCATGCTTCGCAACTACGGCATATAAAGATGCTGCGCTTGTGTTGAATTTAATATATATACTTGTAGTATACGTATATGTTTAAATTTGTGATGGCTTGCCCAATGCCTTCTAAATTACTGGCCTTTTACTACTCTCATTTTTCGCACATGACGTCAATTTAAGTCTAAACCGAGACTGCGCAATAATAATTTTAACATATTTACACTAACAAAGCAACTAGAGAAAGCAACAACAACGTCGACTTAGCGTGTCGTCATCATTTGGTGTAAGCGGCCAGTAGTTTAGAAGGCATTGGCTTGCCGGAGAATATATTTTACCACTTAGCGATTTTTGGTTTATAACAATCAGTCTCGTCAAAGTTTTCGAGTAGTAAGTACCATTTACATTATTAAAGACCAGCTGCCGGATTTAGGTACTGCAACTATAAATACTTGTGGCCTTTTTGATTTGGAATATCCAAATTATATTTATACAGCAGGTAATTCACTTTGTGTCTTATTTTAGCTTTAATTACAAAAAATCTAATTTTCGGTTTCGATTTTATTTAGTCTTGTTAAAAGAACGTGTGTAGTTCATGAAGATTCACGATTGCGTGTGAAGAAATCGCGGCCATAGGGAAATATTACATTTATCGGATTTCAGAGATCCACTCAAACAACTGTTACCGGTGTAGTAAACACCCTAGTAATTATACGTTAAGCGGATACGGATTATACGCTAATTCTGGGGCACAGTTTATGCTGTTCACAACAAGAAAACTAGTGCTTGGCGGATTCCTAATAATTAGTTAATTATTCAATAGTGTACCGTAATCTAAAAGCCTTATGCTAATTTCCTAGTGTTTTAATTTAATTTAATTTAGTTAAACAACTTAAATGTGTAATTTATTAGTGCCTTAATCGATTAAAGTAAATTGTTGCTTATAGTTAGTTTACGTTAAAGTTCGAAAGATTACATATACATATATCAAGTTATATTATTAAAAAGTGATAACGTTACAGCTACCGGGAATCTAGTGTTATTTTTCAAAATCAAAAGTGTGAAAAGTTGTTTTTTTCTTATATAGCAATATAATATATACTACATTGATACATTTAGTGTACGGAACATTACATATATAACTTAATGGGGAAGCGCTTCATTCAGGCTGTTGTATGGTAAGTGATTTTTTTTAATAATTATATTGTTTTGATTAAATAACGCATTTTCACCTTTTAACGGTTATCCACGATCGTTCTTTGGTTTCTCGAAAGAATTTAGTGTTTTAAGTGCATCAAAGTTATATCACTTTTCATAGATGTACATTTGTTCTAAAAGATAATGGTAATTAAAAATTGATAATGTCTACTTACAAAACTTTTTTATAATGAATTAGTTTCTTTTAATTTGAGGGGGAAACGGTTGAATAGCAGCTTCTTATATCCATTGTTGTCCGAAGGCTCACACCCAACACCGACTCTAGCTAGCAGGCCAATGGCTGCTGTTCGGAAACAAACAATGGATTTTTCTGCTAAGGGAAGTTGTGTCGAAACCGGGTTGAAGGCCATATAATTAGAGGTCATGGTCGGAGTTTTGCTTTTAAGGTTATATTCTCGTAAAGTGATTTTTTCCACATTATAATTCGAAGTTTTATCAATTTAATGAGCAATAACCAGCGGCCTACGTAACTTCCCTTACAACATCTTGTTTCATAATCGTTTTTATCCAATAAATCGAAGCTGTTTAGTCATGAAATAAATAAAAGATAATGCAAACAAATTTGAAAAAACGATTAAAGTAGCCGGCGAAAAATTCGAATAATATAAAATTTTTTAATACAAATTATAATCCGCATGCTGAAATATTCCGCATGCGGAAATAGTCCTGGAATGCATTTTTCATGAGCCCACTGATCGCATTTCGGGCACTTACCCACCGGTGTGAAGTTTCTAACGTTAATTAAAAGTGTAGCCGTACGCAACAAATATTTTGCAGCGTATGCAACTTATCTATGCAGTGTATGCAACTTATTTAACATGTAAATAATTTATAAGAAAAACCACAAAAACTAACATTAAATTAATAATTTCGAATTAAAAACAAACGAAAAATATATGTACAAATATGTATTATGGTTCACGTATGCGATCAAAAAATGATTCTCGAATCAAGCCAATCTTTGAGCGTAAATATTTCGCATTATTAGTCATAATTTGTTACTTTTTTTATTATGTTGGATGCTTCCGATCAAAATTTTTCCAAAGTTAAAATTATTTCATCTCGGGCGGGGAAATTTGTGTATGTTTTCAATGATTTAATTTTCCTGTGATTCGCGAATCATTTTTTGATCGCATACGTGAACCAAGCATTAAAGTTTTCAAAATTTTTTCATACACTAATATTTACCAATTGAGGTTAAACACATAATTAACACTCCATCCTAGAGTTTTCGCAATATAACCACTACTATTATCGAATAGTAGACATTCAAGCCTATTTAAATTTGTATAGCCCGTACATATAAAAAGGGTTGGGCTCCTCTGACAAAATTTCATATTTTGATATAAAAATTATATGGAAGCTGTACCTACACTCCCAATTAACACTCCATCCTAGAGTTTTCGCAATATAGCCACTTGTATTCTCAAATAGTAGACATTCGAGCCTATTCAAATTTGTATAGCCCGTACATATAAAAAGGGTTGGGCTCCTCTGACAAAATTTCATATTTTGATATAAAAATTATATGGAAGCTGTACCTACACTCCCAATTAACACTCCATCCTACAGTTTTCGCAATATAGCCACTACTATTATCGCATAGTAGACATTCGAGCCCGATGTACGGGCTATACAAATTTGAATAGGCTTGAATGTCTACTATTCGATAATAGTAGTGGCTATATTGTGAAAACTCTAGGATGGAGTGTTAATTGGGAGTGTAGGTACAACTTCCATATAATTTTTTTTTCAAAATATGAAATTTTGTCAGAAGCGCGCAACCCTTTTTATATGTACGGGCTATACAAATTTGAATAGGCTCGAATGTCTACTATTTAAGAATACAAGTGGCTATATTGCGAAAACTCTAGGATGGAGTGTTAATTGGGAGTGTAGGTACAACTTCCATATAATTTTTTTATCAAAATATGAAATTTTGTCAGAAGAGCCCAACCATTTTTATATGTACGGGCTATACAAATTTGAATAGGCTTGAATGTCTACTATTCGATAATAGTAATGGCTATATTGCGAAAACTCTAGGATGGAGTGTTAATTGGGAATGTAGGTACAGCTCCCATATAATTTTTTTATCAAAATATGAAATTTTGTCAGAAGAGCCCAACCATTTTTATATGTACGGGCTATACAAATTTAAATAGGCTCGTATGTCTACTATTCGATAATAGTAGTGGCTATATTGCGAAAACTCTAGGATGGAGTGTTAATTATGTGTTTAACCTCAATTGGTAAATATTAGTGTATGAAAAATTTTTGAAAACTTTAATGCTTGGTTCACGTATGCGATCAAAAAATGATTCGCGAATCACAGGAAAATTAAATCATTGAAAACATACACAAATTTCCCCGCCCGAGATGAAATAATTTTAACTTTGGAAAAATTTTGATCGGAAGCATCCAACATAATAAAAAAAGTAACAAATTATGACTAATAATGCGAAATATTTACGCTCAAAGATTGGCTTGATTCGAGCATCATTTTTTGATCGCATACGTGAACCAAGCATAATACATATTTGTACATATATTTTTCGTTTGTTTTTAATTCGAAATTATTAATTTAATGTTAGTTTTTGTGGTTTTTCTTATAAATTATTTACATGGTAAATAAGTTTCATACACTGCATAGATAAGTTGCATACGCTGCAGAATATTTGTTGCGTACGCTACACTTTTAATTAACGTTAGAAACTTCACACCGGTCACTTCCCCCAATCCTCTCCAACTTTGCTCTCATATTATGCATCAGAGCAAACAAAACAAAACCATTCATTTTCGTCACGATTACGCTCCCGCAGTTTGTTTTTTGTTTTTTTTTTGTTACGTTTTGGTGCACTAAAAATCGTAGCCCCTTGTTTTTTTATTTCAGCTAACTTACCTGTAGTTGAAAGAGAATGGAATCCCACTAGCGCAAATGGTTTTTGTTCGTTTTCTTGCATTCGTAACGGTTATATGAAAACATCACTATTAAACGGATAGATACCAGTTTCTTTGAACCCAATTGTTATATTATTTGGCGTTAATGCCTTTAGTAAGGCATCTGCCACAATCGATGGTATGTTGTAAATTAACATTGACTTGCCCGGATTATTTATATGCCAGTTGTTTTGTGCAACACTCAAATATATTTTAAATGGGTCATATACACCCTACGGTGTAGCGGTTGCAGTTTATGGGAGCAATGTGGGAAATGATAGCATTATGATTCCATTAGATTTTGCCAGATCAATTGTATTCACTGGCAAATGTGACTCTTGGTTGTGCTAAAGGAACAGTATTTGAATTTTAATAGACGGACGTGTAATTCTACCAACTTGTTTTATTCCCTTTTCCGTCATTTTCCGTCACGACTTTGGGCAGTTTTTGAACGGTTGTGACACCTGTTTCGTCTAAATTCCATATACGCGATGGTTCAAAATTATGTGTTCCCTGCAGACTAGCTAGTTTATCAGAAAAAGTCTTGAATATTCTGCTTGCTGAAACTTCGTTGCTTCAGGCATTCTAATCGAAATCCCTTCCTTTTTTTAAGAATAAATAAATAATAAATTAAACATCTGAAAAATATAGTTGATTGAAATACCCTAACAACAAATATTTTACCAATTTAAAAAATATAATAACTCAAAATAGGATTAGGATGTAAAGAATTATCTTATTTAAGAAACTGTATATAGGTGTACTGCCACCACGAGGAAGCCACGCACAGCTTATTTTGTAGCGATGAATAAAGTCGCCGATTTTCTCATAGTAGAGTGTGAGGTTATACTTTTCTTTGTGTCGACCTATATATCTTTTTAACTAATATGATTGCTCCGTGAGACTTACTCGTCATTAGTGCCAAATTTAATCGGGCTCTAATTAAAGCAATTTTAGAATTGATTGGAGTGCTATTGGATAAACTCAAATTTAGTAAACAACCGAGTATCAACTCTAAGAAATATACATTGAAACGTCTTCTCTCAAAATACACAATTTGGAGATCTCTGCTAAATACCTGTCGACATCCTCTGATGAAGATGTTTCCTAAATTGGTTTAGTCGATAGCCCAGCCAATGTGAAGAAAAAATTGGCACACGCTTCCTGTGAAATCGGCAATATAACAAGAATGGAATACCTCTGCCTTTTACACAATATGCAGTATTTCCACTATTGCAGAGACAGGAAAAGATGAGTTCGGTAGCAATATTGCTTTTCTTAAATACGAAGATATATAGAATTAGTTGTTGCCAAAGAAGCACCACACTATACCAAAGAATACAAATGAAATGTCTAAAGCTAACAATTTATTCCATTTGCTGGAATCTACTTTGACCTTGGAATAATTTCACGCTAATCGGTTTACAATTTCTTTTAATTCTTTTTTCGTTTTTAAATTATTTAATTTTTTCAACGATAGTCTCTTCCATTTTCGATTACAGGCGATAGTAACATTAGCGCTCAATTTGTTCTTAACGTTTAGACTGTAAGCGTAACATTGCAATTCGTTACGTCGTTCTGCACGTTCCCTGAGTTTTCTATCTTCTTCGGCGAATTTCTTTGCATTCTTGCAATATTAATTAGTCCAACGATTTTGGTCGATACCAATGGCAACTTTTTATCGACTTCCAGTTCCGTTATCTTCGGCGGATACTTGTAAAACACCGTTGGCACCGATTTGAAATTTTACATCAATTTTTGAGATTGTAGTTCCAACAACCAATCAAATAATCAGAATCTATCGTTGTTAAATAAAAGTTTCATGGAGCATTACGTGATTTCGGTTTGTTCTATGACAAAACTACGGTTTGGCAGTGAATGCGACGTCTGTGGTTTGATGGCTAATTAATTCTACTTCATATTTTTTTTAGTGTGGCCAAATGCAACAAAATATATTTGATTTGAATTATTTTTACCAATTAGAGACACTGGTTTTATGCTAGCTTAACATCTGGTTTTATGTCGTGTAGTCGACATTGTCTACGAGTAGTCGATGTTGTTGACGAGTGCAATCGAGTGATCGAGTTTGTGGTTGTGGGCTGTTGTAATTGTACTGTAAAGTAATTGGATACGCTATGAGAAATTTTTCTGATTATGGGCTGCTCTAAACAATTTACGGTTACAAATTTATCGTAAAGAAAGGCAATTAAACGCTTTATGATAGATTTTTGTTCGTGTGGGCTGTTGTAATTCCATTCTTTATGATCGAGTTTTATGGCTTTTGCAATAAATCCAAGATCCATCCAAGATCCTCCGTCCGCAGGTAGGTAATTCGATGTATTATTGCATTTTGATTGATTTTTGTGAGTAACGTCTGTTGTAATAAATTCGAGGGAACCTATTCCTTGTACAGGAAGGTAATTCGATAGATAATTAAACAGTAAGGTAACTTGATGTATTATGATCGATTTTTGCCGGTGGGGGCTGTTGTACATAATATATTCGTTGTTACCCACTGCTTGTACATTACAGTCTGTTCCATCAAACTTGAGGGTGGGTTGTTACGTCTAAGTGTTCTGGTGCAGCAATAGGGGTATGCGATACATTTATACTTACTAAAGATTCCTTCCTTCCTTTCTAATCGTTTAAAACAAAATATTTTTATGCATAAACTTGAAGTTAAATTTTTATTTTTATTAATGTTTTTCAAGTCGAATATCTATATATATTATTATATCGAATATATATATATTTAACTTAACTTTTACTCTTACAACCGAACTATTATTACTTTATAGTACTTAGTTTTATAAATATAATACTAGATATAATAGTATTATGACATTGTATTATGACCGTTATCAAATCACTATACAAATATAGTTTTACAATAAAATATTTTTGTTGAATTCACTTAAAAATATTCGTTTTGCCCGTAATAGCATAATACCATCATAAAGTCATAATGTTTTTCCAAATATTTGCAAACATCGAAAAGCTTCTATGAAAGCTGTCACTTCCGGTTGACCGATTTCGGCCAAAAATCAATGGGTCTCTAAATTTTTGGAAACGCTTAAGTATGAAGTTTTATCTCGAACAATGGATCCGCCTAGGCTGTTCAAAAGATTAGTGTGCAGGGCTCCACTCACAATCTGAGATTTCATTAAAGCTTAATTTACTTAAGCCTATATTTCATAAATTGAGAGATCCCATTGATTTTGTCCGAATTTGGCCTATTGGAAGTTTCTACTTACATTAAACCATTTTGGTTTTTGCAAATATTTTGAAAAACATAACATTTTCCAGAAAAACGACTATAAATTAAATAAAATTAAATCGAAATAATTTTGCAACAATACTTTTTGAAATGTAAACGGAAATAGCGATTTTTGAGAAAAAACTAATTTTTTAGCAAGAATTCGGCCTTATAGTAGAGCCCAGACTGCCTGATTGATCTGGATGAAACTTCAAATGTGATAATTTTTTTATACAAAATTGGGCATTCTTATAGTGAATTTCAGCATCCATTGGAGCTTCTTCGTTTTTTGCAAAAATTTTGAAACGTTGCACTTTCATTTCTTTATTCAAATCTAGTAAATCGAGTTCAATGGGCCTGCGCAAATAAAACCTACTGTTGTTGGTTTATCTTAATTTTATTTTCAACTTTAATTTACATGCTAATGTTATTGATGTCGCGATTGCGGTTAATATGGCATTTCGCTACTCTAATTTTGACATGGATTTAATAAAGGGTAAAATGAGATCTGTAACAGTTAAAAAACGGCTTTATATTCATGATATGGTTTCCGATTATATCTAAGCACAATCTCTTGTATTTTAATGTGAACTCCGCTACCTTAACTTTGATGTTTTGATGTATCATTCACTGGTTTACAATAAGTCGTTGAAATTAGCTTGAAATATGTTAGTCCGAAAATAATTGGTGCGTTTCTAGGATAAAGTGTAGCTATTTCGAGAAAGCTAAAATTCATCCCGAATTAAAACTACTTCACCAATAGTAAGCTAATTTTGATAATGAAAAAATGTAATGTAAATTTATTATTAAAAAAAAAAATATTTTTCTGTATCTTGTACTTGAAATCAGCTATCATTATTAATCAAAAAAATCAGGATTTAATAACTTGTACATATTGATAAGCTCATTAAATTTGTTAATCAAGTATATAAATTCCCATTAACTGCAATATTTATTGCCATTCAGGCAATTTTTTAAAGTTAGATCATGCACCTATTCGACCAATTAAGGTAGAGTCTTAAATCTGCTTGTCTCTATACTAGAGATGATCGAAATTCATTATTTTGTAAATGTCGCTTAAAAAAAATTATAAAATTTTGCTTTAAGGTCATGATATAAGCCAGTTACGATCATGGTATTTTGGTGTGACCAAGACCTATCTCAGGGTATATGCCACTATTATAATTTTCTGAAAGGTATGGATTATCTATACTCCAAACCATTTCATATGCTAATTATTTTTGCGTGCTCTTATTTTTTGCTAAACTTTACTTACTTACGAATTTAGGATTTTCTTAAGCCATGGTTCTACTCTATTTACCAATCCATCCACATTTTTATTTTATTTTGATTGGTTTAAGATATATTTATGGTAGTTCTAACTTCAAACGCGTATCAACGCTAAACCAGTCCTACAGTTAGTTCTGGCTTAGTTATGTTTAACTTTACATGCATAGATTGAAACTCTTTAATATTTATTTGATTTACAATATTTCAATATCAATACAACTAAAGGTATTCTCTTATCAATAACTAATTTCCTTCTTCCCGTTTTGATTTTATGTTGCATTAAAAGTTGTTAGTAGGAAATGCGAATTATAATTGATTTCATATCCGATTGATTTTATTAATTTGAATTATTTCAATTGAACGAGCTTCGTTTTAATTTTGATTTTTTTTGTATAAAATTAAAATTTAATTATTTCGTTATAATGTCATTCTTGAAGTGCATCGAATCGAAATTATTCATGAATTTTTTTTTTTTTTTAAATAAAATGAAAGCTCCTACATCTACAGCGTCTTTATCTTTACTTAGCACATTCGATGTTATAATTTATATTTAATATATATTTCAAGTTTTATACCCCCGGCTTGTTGTGGTGGTGGGTAATGGATGGGTGGTAAAAAAAGCATCGAACCAATTCATTTAATTCTGATCTAGATATTATATATAAAAATAAATGGAATTTAGAAGCTTTTATTTGAGCAATAACATAAAATTCAATGGATAATATTTCTAAATACCACTATATACGTTTATTTATAGATTTTTAATAGAAAATAAATAAATAAATAAAATTTAATAAAATATCGAAAGTACACAAGAGCAGAAAAAATGTAAGCAACATCATGAAAATGCAATAAATTTTGGAAAGTCAGACATACAACAAATAGTATAAAGTGTTAAATAAATTTCTATTTCTTTTTTTTTTTAATAGTTCTACCCGTAGCTATTCAGTAAGTATAGGATGAGATGTGCAAGAACTATAGTAGTTTTGTGTATTCGTACTGTGTAAGATTCTCTGTATATTGAACTCAATAATTCTTCGTTCTTGAGCTTTCCCACTTCGTCTTCTTCTTATTAAATAATAAATTTTCATTTTCTTCAATTTTTATTGTGTAGGTTGCAATCTTATTTTCTTTTTCATGTTTGGTACACTGTGCTTGTAAAGTGAAAATTAAGCTTTTTGTTGTGCTTGGCGTGTATATACGTTTACAATATAAATCTGCGATGGGTGATCGAACTTTTATTTAATTTTATTTAAAGTGGAAAGTTTTGTTTTCACATTTTAATGAAAATTTAATTTGATTTATTTGCTTTCTTGGTTTTTAGAGCTACTACACTGTTATTAAGATTTGTTGCACAATTCTGTACTATAAACAAGCATAGATAGTGTTTAGGTGATGTGTTTTAATTCAAGTATATTTGTGCAATGAGGACAACCTATCGATTTCCGATTTCCTGGATTCCAAAAAGTTAAAACCATTTTTTGTTAATGTAGAAGAACCTTTCGTGAAATCTAGTGTTTAGTGGCCTGTGGTTAAATCAAATTCCTTTATTGCGAAATTTCGCACAAGGTATAGCGTGGCGCCCTACTACCAGTGTTATGTCTTCGTCTCATATACTTACATTGCAATTAATCTTATCGTTCATCCTAGGCATGTCTTCTTAACCTATACTCTCGGTTTACAAGCCATTACGGTTAATGACAAATGGCTACTAAAACTCTTTTTCGATAATTGTTTCTGAGAGGTTTATCCTGCGTGAGGCTCATTCATGTCACAACACTTCAACAACTGGATGTCTGTTTTAGTAGGTTTTGTCAAAACAAAGGTTTTGACGTAGATGAAGTTCCGTTTTATTGTGGTAATAGAACTCAGTCTTATGGATTTGATGCCCCAAATAACACCTAAGGCCAAAAGGCTTCTAAAAAATGTGTCATGGCATAATGGTGAATATAATGACTCTTTCTCTCGTGTAGTTGGACCTCCATTCTCTAAGTGTTTTTATATCTTGCTCTACTTTTATTGTATCTTGAAGCGTTACAGACTGTGGATATTCATATATGTGGCCGTGGTAGTTCTAATATGCGGCTAGCTTTAGTTAGTGTGTTGACTGACCTAATAACAGTTTTATTTATGTATGATTAGAAGATGCCTCATTATACGTGAAGAAGGTCAGGAATGTCGCATGATTAGGTATGGTGCTGGTCGTTGTTGTATATTTTCTAATGAATGCGAGCTCCTAAGTACGACTTGTTGCGTATATCTTCCAAATTTTTGCAATATTAATATCAGCTCAATAGTTGCATAGTTAAAATCAAGCGAATTTGTTTTTCTCGTGCCACTAAACAGAACTCCTATATACTGTGTCATCTAGGCCTCGTTTAGATTTGCGTACTTCAGTTTCAGTTCCCTCTTAATAATTACTCATGTTGTAATGAACAATTTGTATCCATTTCATGGTCTCCACTGCGAGTATGCTTTTTGCAATTCCCAAAAAACACGATACAAGTTGCTCTTGTTTTTACTTGTCTATATGAGTTTGCTGCATAGGAACGCTCTCAGGATATTTTGGTGATTGTAGCTTATCTTGACTCTAGCTGGCTGTCATAGCCATTAAATCCTTAACATTTTCCTCAATTGATAGTTTAAACAATTTTACAATTGGCCGCTTAACGATATACTGTTCTCGCACGTCACTGTAGCTACCAGAACTATGTTATCGCTCCCTGCATGCGTCTTGATATTTCACCGTAGCTTAATCTGTGTGGTTGATTGTTATTCGTCCCATAGTAATACCAAGTCGTTGACTTTTAGGGTAAATTGGCTATATTCACATTTTCGGCTCGTTATTGTAATTGGTGGAAGTATTCTGAGGACCATCTTTGAAGTCCTGAACCAGTTTTTCCACAACGAGAATTAAGTGAATCTCCTATGAAAAATTGCCCTGGTTTTATGATTCGTTTTAAATCGAATTAAATAGATTTAATCCCTGTTTCTCATATACCACCAAAATCGGGTATAATTGGCGGTATGAAATGCCAATTTGTTTCGATATTGGCTGTCTTAGCGGCGATCTCATAATCGATTCTTATTTTAGCGTCCAGTCTTCCCTACTGCACTCTGGCTGTAGATAAATATACCTTTTTTTTGCTTTGTAAGGGGTTTTAGCTTGTTTACCGTCAATAACACAATATTTTTGACGCGATCTTTTCTGCTCATTATTTTTGGAGGTTTTACACCCAATTCTTCACAATTATGCGTTATATTTGGCATACAACTGTCGACTGCCTTCCAACAAGGGTAATAAGCCGCGTGAAGCTATTTCCGCTGGGTTATCACCTATTTTCACGTGGTGTCATGTCGTTGTTTGTATCGTTGATTTTACTGCAGAATTCCGGTTCCCCACGAATGTTTTAAATACGCTTGGCTCACCTATAAGTCAATACAGCACAACCATTGCGTTGAGCCTATATCTTATTTATTTTTAAAGATCCTTGTACGTGTTTCAGTAATTTTGCTAATAATAACTTTACATTTAGCTCTAGTCACAACTTAGATAATGCGAATAATAATCGTTTTGTTGCTTGTTTGCTCGATAAATGCAGTCTGTCGGCATCAAATTTAAAATTAGCTTCTTGTGAATCACATCACCTTTACTGTGTGAGCTCTTGGGATTTATTCTAACAATTCGCTTGAGATAGGAAACTATTTCTGTAAGTTAATTCCACCAAGTTCTGTTACCAAATTCAATTCGTGAAGTGATTGAATTGCATTCCCCATGTTGTCGCACCGATGAGCATATCATCAACGTAAAACTCTATCAACATAATTTGTGCTGCTACTGGATTATCATTGGCTCCGCCAATAGCTAGCGATTTTAAAGCGCTTATGGCTTTGAAACTGGCTGCTGCTGCCTCATATATTACTGGCTTAAGTTTATATGTTCTCATTGGTTTAGCTTGATGATCTCTAAATAAGTTGTGCCAGATTTGGCGATACGTTTTTTCTGTGTCCGCCGTCGTTATGATTTTGTATCTTCGCCATCGCAGTAGTATATCTGTTAATTTTGGGCCATTTGTCGTGCTTTCATTTAATGATACTTCCGTTGTAGTTTTGACGGAAGCACCTGTGCTGTCCTGGTTAATTGCACGTGGATGCGATATGTAATAGGTATTGCTTGGTAATTAATTTTCAAGATCTTGCTGCGCGAGTTCCGTATGCTTTAAATTTATGTAAGTAAATCTCGCTGAATTTGCTGACAAATTACACGATATGGTAGGCAGTAGGCACTCGGAGTCAGAACTTGATATCAATTAATTGCGACACGTGTACAATTAACACAAATATATAAAGCTTGGTGCTTCAGAGAAATAGCTATATTGAAACCATCTTAAAACGAATTAGCGATAGGCTAGCTCGGCTAGAAAACATTTCACACGCGCAACGAATACCTATATACGCGTTTACCATCGCCTTGGTGACCACACCGTTTCTTTCGAGAAAATTGCTATCACCATCAACGTTGGGAAGTTTCACTTGCAAAAACAGGCAACAAGCAAAACTAGTATATCACTATCTACAAACCGCGTGTTGGTATCACAAAAAATTTAGTAACAAAGCATCCAATTGCATAAAAGTGTGCATATTTGCTACCCAGCTAAAAGTGATCTTCAAGAACTGGTTTCCCAAATTTATAAGGTAAATAAATCATGTTTGCTTATTTTTACATGATTCGGTAAACATATCTCATTACGGATTGATACCGGTGTTGATATATGCGTTGGGTTGAGTCTTTCACTTAAACACGTCTTCATTATTGCTAATATCAATCGTCTTATAATTGGTGCTGATTTCTTAACTATAATCTCGAATTGTTAGTAAACCTGAAAAATTGCAAAATGAATGATCCATCTTCTATCCATGTTGATACACCATCACCATTGTTTTACATAATCAACAATGGTTATGGCGCATTGTTAAAGAAATTTATTATTTTAATAGCCCCACCGAACTACAAATCTCCAGTAAGGCAAAATGTAGTACACCACATCATGATTACAGGCCATTTACCATTTTATCGACCACATATACTTGATCTAACTCGCAGAAGCAGCTAAAAGCAGCTTTCTTAGAATTCCAACACATGGTGGCAGGTTTTAATCTGCCGACCTTCTTCTTCAGCTATATCATCGTCGATTACAAATGATGAAGTAGAAAGATAACGACTAGAGACCACGTGGAACTACATAATTCTTAGCGCAGTCAATTCACTGGGATTTCAAAATTTGTGAATAAAGTATAAATAAGTTCCATCCCATTCAATCAATTTGTCTCGGCGCTGTACAGCACCGAGGTGAAATATTTGTTAAAAACAGTTTGTTTTATCAAATATCGTGATTTCCTCTTACATTTGTTAAGTTTATTTCACCAAAAATAATTTTTGAAAACATAAATAAAAATTAAAACATGACAAAGTAAAAAAAGTCCAAATAAACCAATTTGTTAAATTCTTATGAGTTCGTATAAAGATATTCATTGTACCTCAGAACAGTAGATGAGTTACTTTAGTGGGTCTAATTGATATAATAATACGGAAAATAAATCGTAAAGCTTGTCAGACAATTCTACTCCGACTCATCCACTACTATTCGAAATGTCCCTTGGCTCATTTGCTTCTGTCAACTAAGGATAACATTGATAGTGGATTTTTTCGACAAACTCGAAGATATCCAGAATTTATCTAAACTAAAACTACTCAAATCAATAACATCGAGTTGATTATCGAGAACGAAAAAGGTAACTCCTTTATAGGAAATCACTTTTGACCCATTTACTTGTGTTAAATTAAAGGTAATTTTCGGCACACTCTAAAATATTCAGATTTTATTTTAACTAAAATTACTCAAACCATTAAAATCTATTTGAACTACTAGTACGAAAAATGTATACCTCTCCCCTCTTTTTGGAAATGGCTCTTGATTTAATTGCTTCTGTCAATGCTAACATTTCAACATAGTGGAATTTTCCGACAAACTCTACGATATCCATAATTTATAAATCTACTAAAACCAATAAAATCAATTTTATTTTCGAGAACGATCAAAGATACCTCTCCCTTGCTGTTAGAAATAGCTTTTGACTTATTTGATTGTGTCATTCTAAAGCTAACATCTTACATAGTAAAAAGTCAAAAATAGTAATCCGACAAACTTTACGATATCAAGAATTTATCTAAGCGTAAACTACTCAAACCAATAAAATCGATTTGAATTACGAGAACGAGAAGGTTTTGGAAATGGTTTTTGACTCACTTGCTTGTGTCGACCTACAATTTTCAAATATTGGAATTTTCCGTCAAATTCTGCGATATCCAGAATTTATTAAAAAAATTTGATTCAAACCAATAAAATCTCCTTCATTTACCAGTGCTTGCAGGTTATTTTGAAGAAAAAACATATTTTTTGAGTATTTTTTCTAGTTTTCACTCAAATTCGTACAATAATTTCGTAGTCGTATTTCTCGTAAATAATAAACGTTTCAAAATAGTTGCGGACAACTATTGATGAAGGCTGCCACTTCCGGTGGACCAATTTTAGCTAAACATCCCGATCTCCCAAATTTTCACGATTACTAACCTTTAGTTAATTTCGTAAAAAGAAGTAAAATTTTTTGTGGGTTCCAAATTCCGGTTCCATCGAATGTGTAATAAAATCGAATATTTCTGAATAAATTATTTACAGGTCGTTGCATTTGATGACCCAAATTGTATTATAAGATTTACAATTTTTTTATATTACATATTTCAAATCTCATCTCATCATCATCATCATCATCATTGTGCACTAAAAACTAATGACAACAAAACAATTTTTTAAGTACGTAAAATAAACTCACAAATTTATATATCTCGTATAACAATGTTCTCCTGAATACATAAAGTATAAAAAAGCTTGGTATACGTAAGGCAAGAATAAACTTAGAATATAAAGAAAAGCAAACTTTTTAATTTTGGAGTGGTTATTATAGCATAGTTTGTGTCGTCGTTGTGCTGTTGTTGTTTATGTTAAATATTTTTTTTTATGGTTTTCCTTATTTTGGTGTAAGGGTGGATGAGTGTGTAAGCGGGTTTGTTGTTCACAATTATAATATATTGTTAGTGGTTTCAGGATAGAAAATATATTAGAAATTTGTCATTCGATGCTTAAATAGGTATCCATGACATTTTCATCTCTATCCATCATTATATTCGTACTCGTATACAGCATGTCATTTAGTTTGAAAAGAATTTGCCTCTGATGTACTCGTACATCCATAGTTTGGCACCGCCTTTACTAAAATAAGATACAACTGTAAAAAGCTCGTTAAATACAAGATGCACCGAAAATAAGAAAGAAATTCTTCTAACTAATACGTTGATGTTGAACATAAAATTGACTTAATTGTACACGGAAACTGGATATCTAGCATTTTTCGGTGGAATTTGTGGTTGTAACTTTTAATTTCGTGTTTCAATGCTACAGCAATTTGCCCATAAAAATGTTGGATGCAGTGATATTAAATGTAAAATAGAGGTAAGAGTAAATATGAAAAGGCTTAATGTTTATTATTTAGCCAATATCCAAGAACATCTCACAAAACTTGTTTTTGTTTTCTTGTTGTTATAAGTTTTGATTTTATAAAATTAATAATCGGCGATAAAACTGTAGCTTTAGGTGTTACACTTGTCTCAGATTTCATCGAAGAGATAAACTATTAAAAAAATGTGTGCTGTTCACACGCAGTAGAAGTGAAACTTCCCGAAATCTAAGCACCGAGAGAATGAGACGAATGCAGTATCAGGGATAGGATAATATTATCATATTTATTAGTAGAGGGTTTATTCATCATAATACAAAACAACAAACAAAATTTCGAAGTTTTTTTTTTTAACATTTTATTATTTCGACTCCATGTTTTCTATTTCGACGAATGACACGAGTGGCTTGTGGTAACTAAAATAAAACACAGATGCTCTATTTTGAATTCCATCAACATATCGTTGAAAGACTGCGTCAATAACAGTTTTTGATCGCGTTGTCGATTCAGTACGACTGCTGCACATTTTTAAATTTAATTCTGTATTGAGGAATTGAATCGAAGGGAGCGCCGTATCTAATGCAAAATTCACATTGAAATCCACACTCAAAATCTTTGGGATTTTATCATAATTTTTTTCAAAATCCGCGATACTTATGTCGTATACTTTATCAAATTCTCGTGGATAAATTGAATAATATTTTCCATCGATTTGTTAGGAGAAATGTAAATCGCCGTAATAATTACCAATATATGTCATGTTCTAATCTGCTTTCGCAACCATATATTTCTCCCACTTTAGAAACCTGAACCGACAAGGATTCCAGTTGAAGTGCATTGATGTCAATTTGTGGGGTGAGAACACGGGTTCCATCAAACACGGGTTCCATACATTATGGTAGATTGAAACGCCACCTGCCATTATATTTGGTTTTAACTATAATATAGAAGTTTGGAATCTCTACAATGTTATCCACCCTCGTGTCCGAAAAAATCAAAAAAATCGACGACGATGATATTTTGTCTAATTGAAGATCTTCTACATGAGCACGTAAACTTTGGCAGTTGAAGGTAAACAGTGACAATCCTTTCATCGTATTTATGAAATCAAATAATAATTTCTCAATAGTGTCAGGTCTATTTATGTTCAGCCTTTGAAATTCAGCTTGCAATTCCAGTGTGGATACTGTTACTCTTCGACCATGATTAAATTGTTTATCACTATTTTTTTTTGCTTTCGGAACAATATGTAACCCATGAATCGATGTTACTCGTGATAATGCGACGTACAGGAGCTGTTGAGCATTTGTTTTATCTTATTCATATACATTTACATCAAATGTAACTCCCTCGGACTTGTGAATTGTTATTTCATAATCTGACTAGTAGAAAATAATTACGTTT
Source organism: Nephrotoma appendiculata (assembly GCA_947310385.1). Classification (NCBI taxonomy): domain Eukaryota; kingdom Metazoa; phylum Arthropoda; class Insecta; order Diptera; family Tipulidae; genus Nephrotoma; species Nephrotoma appendiculata. Next base: position 340,570,838 of record OX371223.1, read on the forward strand.
TAGATCACTTTTTTATTAGGCCATAATGATATAGAGGATGTTCTCCGATCGATTGGTACTGCCAGTCGATTAAGATTGAGCCTTTTTATTGATACCGCTGCCTTTCTTCGGATATTTTCACCAGTTTTGGGAGAGCCAGGGAATTCCAGCCAAAAACGACCTAACTCTCCTTTGTCGTTATGTTGGATATAAACCAATTTTCCTGTCGCATCATTCGCCAAACCATCTGATACGTCGATATTAGTTGTTGTGATGTATGGTTTATTTATAACCAATGTATTTTCATAAGACCTCCTGTATCAATTGTTGACGTTTTGTGTAATTTTTGTGTAAAGTGTGCTTTTCAATACTCTGACAACCAATATACACATCCGTTGCTTCTGAAATTACTTTTTCGACTGCAGAATTTAAAACTTTATTATTGTATTCAGTAACTGAATGCGGTTATGGAAGAACAATCGTATACCGTGTGGACAAATTCGATCAGCCTTTTATTCGGAGTAAAATCGTGATTCAATTAATTTCAACTCGTTCTCACGTAACAGCTGTCACTAGTTTTTGTTAATATTGTTGAAAAAGTTCGGTTGGCTTGTTCAGTTGAACTTCGCTGAGTTCAAAGAATTTCAATCCTCGTCATAGTATTGGGCTTACTATTTATCGCTGGATTTGTTTGTAAATCGGAGTAGCGCGAACCACCGATAGTTGACGTAGATCGCCAATCAAAACTAAATCAAATCCTCCAAAATTTTCTTGAAAGGTACCGGTGATTTGCTTTAAATTGGCTTTAATCTCGAATCTATTTGAGACAACAACTCAAATAGACCGCTTACGTACAATTCATTATTATGAACAAATTAAATTTTTACTACCAATATGATAACCTAAAATCGATTGTGCACAAAAACAATTGTTTTTGCATAGCTGATGTAATTTATAATTCAACAAAGTAATCAAAATCACCAACAATGTTTTAAAAATTCTTTGGTACATAATTAAGTAGAACAGGGCATATACTGTTACTTCAATTTCAATTTCAATTTCAATTTCAATTTCAATTTCAATTTCAATTTCAATTTCAATTTCAATTTCAATTTCAATTTCAATTTCAATTTCAATTTCAATTTCAATTTCAATTATTTCAATTTCAATTTCAATTTCAATTTCAATTTCAATTTCAATTTCAATTTCAATTTCAATTTCAATTTCAATTTCAATTTCAATTTCAATTTCAATTTCAATTTCACTTTCAATTTCAATTTCAATTTCAATTTCAATTTCAATTTCAATTTCAATTTCAATTTCAATTTCAATTTCAATTTCAATTTCAATTTCAATTTCAATTTCAATTTCAATTTCAATTTCAATTTCAATTTCAATTTCAATTTCAATTTCAATTTCAATTTCAATTTCAATTTCAATTTCAATTTCAATTTCAATTTCAATTTCAATTTCAATTTCAATTTCAATTTCAATTTCAATTTCAATTTCAATTTCAATTTCAATTTCAATTTCAATTTCAATTTCAATTTCAATTTCAATTTCAATTTCAATTTCAATTTCAATTTCAATTTCAATTTCAATTTCAATTTCAATTTCAATTTCAATTTCAATTTCAATTTCAATTTCAATTTCAATTTCAATTTCAATTTCAATTTCAATTTCAATTTCAATTTCAATTTCAATTTCAATTTCAATTTCAATTTCAATTTCAATTTCAATTTCAATTTCAATTTCAATTTCAATTTCAATTTCAATTTCAATTTCAATTTCAATTTCAATTTCAATTTCAATTTCAATTTCAATTTCAATTTCAATTTCAATTTCAATTTCAATTTCAATTTCAATTTCAATTTCAATTTCAATTTCAATTTCAATTTCAATTATTTCAATTTCAATTTCAATTTCTATTTCAAAATTAGATTGGATTTGATTTACGCGTTCTTAAAGCATCACGTTGATGCTAGGAATAATGAGCCAATTTGGTATTGGAAGCATGGTACACCGACCGATAGTTGGACATTAACAAATCAGGAATTTTACAACTGTTACTAGAATTTTCTCCATGATGTTAAAATTCGTTATATTGAGCATTCAATTAATTAGCAGCAGTGATACTGATGCTTGATTGATTAATCAATCGGGTTTTAGTCGTTAACTTATTTAGTTTAACTAGCTGACCTGTGACTAAATAATCAGTCACGTGAATACATTTTAGTGAATTTTTGGTTAGGAAATGATTAAGAAGATTTTTAAGATGTACATTTGATGCACTTTTATCAAAAATAAAGTAAATTCATATCTGCCCATACTTGGGAGCTGAACGGTTTGAACGGGCCGTGATATGCTGATGCGGTGATAGGCGGATTAGTGCAGTGAAAAAAAGGGCGGTCCGCCAGCGCACTGCTCTTCGAGCTCCATTCCAGTGCTGACCATGGAGAGGGCAGAGTTTAGCTTCCGAATGTTAGTCTTATAGAACCGCGAGGTAGAGTTGGTTCTAGGAATCAGCTGACTGAGGTACGGGAGATTGCACAGTGCGGAGAGGAACAGCTTTCCTAACACAGCAGCGAATGAAGCCGGGACCAAGCCCCTTCTTCTCTGCCTGAAAGAATAGCCTGCCATAGAACTCGCAAGCCACGCCCATCGAACCTAGAGAGCGGATTTGATTTTCCCGAGCACTTTGGAATGCCGCGCACGTCTCATTGTCCGGCAGGTTTGAATCTTGGAGTCCGCTCACACGATCAAAAGGCTCCTAAAAAGAAAAAAAAATAAGCGAATTTTCAAAAATAAAAAACGAAATGGCGCACTTACATCTAGTTCCATAGGAACTGGCTCGCCTCCATCTTCGTGTGTGCGGTAACCGGGAAAAGGCTCCTGAATATAGAAAAATAAATAAGATCACAAATCGCAAATTGTGTCTTTTGATAAGTTACATTAAAATTGAATTGATCTTGCTCCGCCTCTTCGTCTGGAACCTGGTCATCAAATGTGAGGAGGGCGTCTGCTGGGGATCCACTTGGAATGTTGAGCGCATCTTGAGAAATCCATAGAAAGGTGGCTCGTGATGGCCCTGGGACCGGGTTTGCGTCTTGGGAGATCCATGGCGTGGTGTCACGTGATGATGATGGAAGTAGTTCTTGCCTTGAATTTGTGGATTTTGAACGTATATTTTTCGTTTTCGAGGGTCTCTTGATTTCCAAGGCATTTTGAAGAAAAATGAAAAGAGTTTTGTTCAAGATTCTTCGAGGTAAGAAATGGTAATGACTACCCTAGCTGGACCCCTTGTTCAAAGTGGAGCTTTGTTTATACTCGAGGCTTGACGTGATCATTACTGCTTTATCTTTTGAACTCCTTTCAGTATTAAAATCACCAAAATAAAAATATTTTGATTTTTATTCAATTTAGTATGGATTTGAAAATCGCAAAATTGGTCACTCGCGTCGTTTTTTTACTTTTCAATGTATTTTTTATTACTATTTGAATATCGCTTTTTTGTCTTTTTTTTACTTTAAAAAGATAGTAGCTCGCTTTTTAAAACAATTTCATTCATGCGTGTCAACCATTACTGCCGGTTCATACGACGGATAAAAACCTCGGATTTTTCTATCCCAGCTTTTTGTTCATTTTTTTTTCAATTCTGTTCAATTCTGGATTAAACGATGGGATAGAAAAACCCGAGATTTTTATCCGTCGTATGAACTCGCTGTTAAGCAACTTTGAAATTGAATCGCGCACCAACTGTTTAGTAACATTGAATCTGACTCGTCTTTACAAGAGCACTTGCTACCGTTAACCACTATGGTACAACAAACAAGATCTGATTTTTTTAAAATCCACATGTCTCCAGTCGAATTTCTCTTAGTAACTCGCATTTTATGTACCGCAGTCGTATACCTTCGCAAATAATAAAACATTATAACATTCATTTTTTAATTCCTGTCGGTGTAATTAACGGAAATATTTTTCCCCGCCCATTCCATTTTCAGCTTTTAATTAATGTTCAACATACAATTAATCGTATTAATTAAATTTAATCAAATATTAACGTAAGTTTTTATTATTTTTATTTTTTAATTGAAGCTTTCCTCACACAGAAACACACGTATACTAATAAGACGACATAGTGATACAAAAAAAATCCATTTCCCTTAATTTCCTTGCGCTCCGCATACATTACTACGTAAATATGTTTATGTAAAAGGATTTAGGGAGGGTTTACTGTACGTCTTAATTTAAAACCAAATCGAGAAACGAATATTATGTGTTAATTATGTCTTACATGTATTATGTTATATAATAATGTAATTATTATGTTGTGATCCTATATATTTATGCCATAATTTTATGGTTTTAATGTTTTTTTAAAAATTTAGCGATTTTAAATATGATTTTTAGTGTTGTTTTTTTTCATAGGTTCATGTGTCTACCGCAAAGTGTAATTATCATACAAATTTCCTTTCATTTTCCCATTAATAATGAATGGAGCATACACACACGCACTCTATGTATGTATAGGCGAAAACAAGATTGTGCGGAAAAACAAAACAAAATTCCATTTGATTTTTCGCGTTTTTATTTCTGAGGTTTTCGTCGTCGTCGTCATCGGTATATAAAAAATAAACCTCTAACGATGATGATGCTTTGTACGTTTTAAGTGAGTGCGCTCTGTGTAGCAAATTTTTTTGAATATAAAAAGCAAGAAAGCTATTTCTGATAAATATTTAAAAAGCTTTTAATCAAATTATTTTATGAAAATGATTAAATGTCTTTTTTATGGTAATATCTGTTACGCTTGTGCGATATATGGATGTCAAGTGCTCGCGACTACGTACACATATAATAATCACCCTGTGCTATGTACATAATATTATGTAAACACAATACATGTTCTGAATAATGAATACACAACAACATATCTATTTTATGTTGTTTTATTATAATCATCTCGTGTTACGTATTTTTGAAGCGATGATTTTTGTTGTTGTATTTTCGTTGAATGATGAAAATTTTATCAAGATTTTTATGTTACGCGTTAGTGACAAGATTTATAACACACTTAAAACACATTGTGATACACTTGGTATACACAAAGTGCTGTAGTATATCTAGATAGATAATTAAGAGAATACATAATTAGGTAAAAATTGCTCGGATCAAGATCTGTCATATAAATTTTTCGTGGAGGTAAATAGTTTACACCCTGGATGGACGAATATCCATGATAATTAGTAAGTCTATGCTCGTACATGTTAATCGGAAAATACATACATAGTTTTATGTTCATTTCACATCAAATCAATATATGTATGTACATAGTTAGGATATTAATTTGAACCGAAAATTTCATTAATTTTAATTAGAGCACTAAACACATGATATACCTAGTTAAGTTTACTGATTAGCATAAAAGTGATAAAAGTTCTGATATGTTTTATCCGATATCTAAAAAATTTACATAAATCATACATGCTTTATGACTGTTAAAAAATCTAGAACGTGTATAGAGCAAACACAACAACCAGATAAAGGAATTGGATATATTGGAAAAGTTTAATCTTCCTATTAGATTGGCCTAGTGAGTGGGTGGTTTAAGGTTTTGGAAATTATTATAATTAAAAAAGGTTTTTGATATTTATTTTAGTAGGCCTAAATATTGTGAATATTCTAATTTAGACGATTCATCATAATTTGTAATTTAGCTGAAAACACCTTTTTTGAAATAAAATAAATTAAAACCCACTTTTAATATTATACAAAAATGAAAGAAAATTTCTAAATTAATTTTTTCTACAAAGTCCTCGGTCTCGTCATAATTAATAAAACACCAGCTTAAGTGATTAAAACAAAAACATTAAATAAAAAATGGCATTGTAAAATTTATAATATTTCGCAACAGTTAAATACCTCCGATAAATAGATGGTAGTTAATCGTGAAACGTAACAGAGCCAAATAAACCAAAAATAAGTTTGTGAGAAAATTTAAACTACCTTGCAATGCTATTCTATATCAACAAATTCAAATCAAAAACTAAATTTAACGGCCAAACTGGTTAAAGCTTTGGCGGTTTAAATCGGGAGATACCGGATTCGAATCCCGATAGATCTAGTTACGTTCGGTGATGAAAATGAACACAGCTATGACCCCCTGTCGGAGTATACGTAGGTCGGACGTATAGCCGTACGTCCTAGATTTGGCAGGCTCTGCGTAAAGTAGGACTTTAAAAGCGAATCGAGAGAGAGCTTGGAGTGCTTCGGCAGCAAGCTGTTATGATATTGATATTGATATTGATATTGATATTGATATTGATATTGATATTGATATTGATATTGATATTGATATTGATATTGATATTGATATTGATATTGATATTGATATTGATATTTTATTTAATTCGATATTAAATAAGTGTAGTAAAAACACATCTGGGGTGGGATGTTGTAACATCACTTTTTTCGATACTATCGAAATTTACATCTCTTTCATCATGAATAAAATTTAAGGTTTTTTTAATTTATCAATTGCGTTGTTTCTATTGCAATCTCTATTTATTCGAATGAAACATTATGTCGCTTTACTCTTATTCCATCACCTACGTTTTTTATGAGTGATATTTTATCGAAAAACAAAAAAGAGATAAATAAACAATTTATTCTAGTAGCGTGCGATCGCAATATAGAAAGCAAAATTGAAAAGCGAAATAGCAAGCAATTTTATTTTAGGAAAAAGAGATATAATGTTCGATGAATATCGAAAAAAGTGATGTTACAGCATGCCACCCCTGATTTGTACAATGTTCGAGACCGGAAGAGTGCATTTGTTTATGAAATACATTTGATATTTGCATAAACAATACACTAAACCTAACTATACATATAAAGGTCTATTCACACCAATAGACCGAGTTTAACAGACACAGGTCTATTCAGATCAACACTTTCCTTGAATAAGCATTGCATGTCAACTGAATATATTTCATTTATGATTAAGGCTAAATGAGACCAAGGTTGTTTCGAAAATGTAATATGCTTGTTGCTTACGATTCCTTTCGTAAGTATGTCTGCTAGCATTTCATCAGTTGGTTTGTATTGAATACTGATAAATCCAATATCGATTTTCTCACTAATAAACTCTGATTTGATTTCAATGTGTTTAGTACGCGCAGATGATGCACCATTGACTACCAATTGTATTGCGTTTTTGTTATCACAGTACAACACCATCTGTTTTGATGATGACGGCATAAGGTCGAGATGAAGTCGCTTGAGCCAAATTGACTCCTGTATTGCACATACCATCGACATGAATTCTGCTTCGGTTGTCGAAAGTGCAACAGTGGGTTGATGTTTTGATCCCCAAGAAACAGCTGCACCCTGCATGATGAAAACATAGCCGGTGGTCGATTTTCTTTTGTCGAGATCACTAGCCTAGTCCGCATCACAATATCCTCTGATTTCATTGGACGATTTCTCATAGACCAATGTTTTGTCGATCGTTGCTTTCAAATATCGCATCACGCGCTTCACTGCTGCCCAATGTGGCTTTGCAGGATCTTTGCTATATCGACTTAACAGATTTACCGCATAGCAAATATCTGGTCGAGTTATTTGTGCTGCGAATAACAAACTACCTATTGCTTGTATATATGGTACGTTTGACATCTCTTGTCGTTCTTCACTTTGGACACATGCTCGATGAAATTTTCTGATTTAAATCCAATGGTGTAGCAATTGGATTGCAATCTTTCATACCGAAACGATTTAGAATTTCCGATATGTACTGCGACTGGTCAATTGAAATTGTACCAGCTACCCAGTCACGAGTGATACGAATTCCCAATGCGGACGAAGTATCACTCAAATCTTTCATCTCGAAGTGTTTACATAACTCGTCCTTTAACAATCGTTCTCGGATTTCGTCATTAGAAAAAATCAATACGTCATCCACATAAATAGCAATAAATATAATTTTGTTACAATTCACCATATAGTAGATGCATTGGTTGGCAATCGAACGTTTCAGGCCCAATTTAATCAGCATCTATTCAGTTTGTCGTTCCTTACACGACTTGATTGCTTTAAGCCGTATCAAGATTTGTATAGCCTGCAAACTGTGCTCGAATTATTGATAAATTTATCCAGGTTGACACATGTATATTTCTTCCTTCAGTCTGCCGTTGAGAAAAGCTGTAACTGCAACCGCCATTAGGAATCGAATCGATGTATACTTTACAACGGGAGAAAACGTTTCATGATATTGTAGTCGATGCCATGCTGTTGCGAGAAACCTTTCACTACCAATCTCGCCTTGTATCGCATAACTTTACCGTCTGCATTGCTTTTAGTTTTAAACACCCACTTGCTTTTAATCGGTGTAAATCGACCATAGTTCAAGTTTGATTGTCATGCAACGATTTTATTTCTTTTCTCCACAAATCAGCATTTGGACTCGACAATGCTTCTGCAACGGTTTCAGGATCACCTCCTATAATTTTCTTTGTCAAGAAATTATAACGTATTGTATTAAAATTTCAGATACGGTCGGAAGTACGAACTTCTATCGGTGTTTCTACAGCCTCATCAGGAACATTTAATTCGTCACCATCACTGCCTGATGTAACGTTACTCTCAGATATGTTAGTAACGCTATTTTCAACAGTTAAATCCTCCACCACAGTTTGATCACCATAGACTTCTCAACGACAATAGAAGATTCAGAATCACGCACGCCACCTGAATTGATATTGACTTCATCTTCATCACTGGCCAAGATCACTGCCGGCGAAAATTAAGAATTAATACTTACATCTATATGTTCAGGCTTGATTCCATAAACAAGACATCTCTGCTTATCACAACTTTCCTAACTGCCATATTTTACAACCGATATGCTTTCGATTCATTGCTATACCCAAGCATAATGCATTCAGTTGACTTCGAGCCGAGCTTCCGCCGTTTTTCCTTTGGCAAATGTAACGAAATATTTCGCACCACCAATTGATTGCTCTTGCAATGGACCACAGACGTTGGCATGAACCAAATCGAGCAAATTTTTAGCACGATTACCAACATCTTTAAATGAAGCGCGAGTTTGCTTCCCTTGCGCCGCTGCCACAAATTATTATTTATTTTGCCACTAAATGCCGTTTCAATCATTGAAGTTTCGTTTTTAATTTCATAATTCGGCAATACACAATTCAGCCGATACATGTTATCTATTTTGCAATTTTCTTTATCAAATGCAACACGATTGCCGTTTTTAACCATCTGGCTTACAGAAAGTAAATTCGCACACAAACCCGGAACATATTGAACGTTCGTTAATGTTGCATTTGTTTTTGACGATCCATTCAATAGGGTTATGTTTACTTAACCAACACAATCGATTTTCAATATTTCTTTGTTCGCAACTTGCAAACTTCTTTGTTTGACGGAATTTTGATGTTATTATTAACAATCGACTTAAATTTTGTCATGTGTGCCGACGCATCTGAATCAATGAACCAACCATCTATGAATTTGAATTATTCACCAGGAAGGTCGTGTATAAAAGGTTTTCATTGTTTTTAATTTTCTCCTCTTTCTTTGGACAATTTCTGGCGAAATGTCCCGTTTCACCGCAAAAATGGTACTTAAACTTGAAATTTGTTTTCTTTTTGTTTGAACGATTGATGTTCCACTTTGTTAACATTGCATTATCACTGTTTTTTGAGTCGTATTTCACTTCTTGCAATAGCAATGTTTTCACTGAATCCGTTGTCAATTTTGTTATTGAATTTTCTACTGCCATTACCAGTGGTTTGTAATCATCAGGCAGCCCAGCCAACATTAGCGATGCGATTATTTCATCGGTTATTTTCAAAGCAGAATTTTTACTTTGATGGAAATCATAACCATATACGATTCACATATGATTCCATCGAATTGCAATCATACAGCTTCAATTGAACTAGCTCTTTCAGCAAGGTTACTCGTCTATACAAGCCGCTATCTTCAAAAGTCCTTGTCAAAGCAGTCCACGCCTCTCTCGCTGTTTTTGCGTTTGCTATATATGAGTAATTTTGTATCTCCAACAACAAAATAATCTTTGATCTTGCCTTCAGATCGTTCGCCTTTGTAACATCATTAGCATCTTTAGCCAATTAATTTTCTACATGTAATCACAATGTTTTGATCACCAAATATGATTCGGCTGCAATTTTCTATACGTCAAAGTTCTCACGTCCTTTTAATTCTTCTATTAATATGTTTGTGAAGCCATGTTAATATATAGGTAATCGTAATTAATTGCAAAAAAAAAATATTTTAACAAAATTACAAAATAATTGCAGCGAAATAAACCTAAAAACCTAAAAAAAGTAAAATTAAATAGATTTGACATTCACATAAACAATACACTGAACCTAACTATACATATAAAGGTCTATTCACACCAATAGACCCAGTTTGACAGACAAAGGTCTATTCAGACCAACAATATTGATTTTGATATTGATATTGATATTGATCAATATCAAATTGATATTGATATTGATATTGATTTAGGTTAAATTAAATTAGGAAATTCTATGTAAGGAAATGATGAAATAGAATCAAATAAGGCTTAGCTTTGCTTTTTCTACATTTGACTAATCAACAAGATTCTAGTTCAAACCGTAACAACGATGATTTGATCGTGATTAATAGCTAAACGTAATATTTTAAGTATTGTGGAATATATTTCATGTAATGCTATTAGTCATTGTGATTTTTAATGAAAATTGAAATTGAAATTGAAATTTAAACTTTTTCTCTATTACCCGATTTAACGAACCTCTGATTAGGCGATACCCGATTTTGCAACATCCGATTGTACGAAAAAAAAAGTATTCGATTTTACGAAAGCTAAAAAAAACTTGGAAATTTATAGCGTATCAAGATACCGTGAGTTTAATTACATAGTTTATGGTAACAACTGATAAATAGCACATGCACTACTGCATTCTAAACGAATTCCAACAAGGAAAAATGTTTCTAAAGCACGGGAATCAATTTTTGGTGTTCTTTTTGCTTACATTGTGGCTTATGAAACGTGTAATTATTTCTACAAACGTTTTGGAAGAAGTTATTTTGATCGTGGCGACCAGTCGCCCCTTGGACAACTACGAAAGTTTGAAGATGCGGAATTGCAAGCTCTACTGGATGAAGACTTAACGCAAATGCAACAAGAGCTTGTAATTCAGTTAGGAGTCACCCAAACAGCTATTTGCAAGCGTTTGCACGGGAAAGATAGATCCCGGCAAACCTGGTACATCGACGCCGAAACTTGTGTATCTGGTGGAACAAGAAGGTTATGGTGACAATTGAACAAACTGAGTGAAAAAATTGATCAGAAAAGACCATTTACAGGGAAAGGAAGCAGGCAAGTCATATTGCTGTATGACTGACAACACTCGATGTTATATTGCTCCCGTGACTCAGAAGACTCTCTTGAATATGGGATGGGAAGTTCTCCCTCACGCGCCATATTCACCAGACTTGGCGCCATACGACTACCATTTGTTCCGGTCAATGCAGCACGTCTTAGTGGAGAAACAGTTCAAAACGCTGGATGATATGCGTAAATTCGTCGATAATTTTATCGCGTCGAAGCCTGCAAGTTTCTATCGCGACGGCATTTGTATGTTGAATAAGAACAATGAACAATATTTCCAAGTTTAAATTTTTGGTCTATTTTTTTATACAGGGTGTTTGGTGCATCTTTTACCAATTTGAATTGGCTGAATGGAGGGTCATTTGTTATTTTTAAGTTTTAATAACTCATTTTTGTCCCTACAGATTTTTTTATTTAATTTTTTAAGGTTTATTTTGAAAAATCGCAATATCTAGCATCCAAATTTAATTTTTTTTTTAAATTGTTGGTATAGGTTCCAAATTTGATGATGTCTACTGAATTTTAATGATTACTGTTGTATGGTTCTATCAAATTTAAAACCCTTTTAATTTATTCTTAAAATGTTTGAGAAAGGTAAAAGAAAACTTAAAACTCAAATTCACATTACAATACAAAAAAAAAACTAAAAGTGATCGTGATCATCGAACTCTTTTTTAAAGTTCTTTAGTCTATCCAACGATAGTCCTTTCCAACGATATGCAATATGCCATAAAAACCCTTTTAAACACTTTACTGAATCTCAAAATTTGTGTATCAGGACACATCAGCGTGATATTCGATATTCACGATAAAAACTGGTTTTTGCTTAAATAACCTACACTAAGTAGGCAACAACCAACAACTACTACCTCACTCTTCGGTAGTAAAATCTGTCACTTATCTTTATCTTACATTTATATATGTAGGTATTAACTTTTGGACAAAAACTTAAAAATCGTTTTTTAATAAAAGTAAATCTTTATTATAAATCTTGCTCAAATTGTTGACTTCCGAATTGCGTATGCACGCACGACACCTTCGCCTTTTCTCCACTGTAGTAAGCCTCTTCAATACATTGGACTAAATCATCCCTATAGAGTGAACTTCCATGACGTATACCAGAGCTTTGACTCGTTCCACACGTAAAAATCTAACGGAGTTAGGTTTGGGGAAATGGAGGCCAGGGAATAGGGCCATCCCTCCCAATTAATGAATTTTGATGAATTCATGATTCATGAATTTGGGAATACGTCATTTAGATGCTCTCTGACATTTAATCTAAATTGTGCTGGACAACCTTCATTTTGAAAAACAATAGGACGGTTATAGTTAAAAATTCTCACATGTGCTACCAATTCGGGCAAGTTGTTTTGTAAAAACTCAAGGTAGTTTTCCCCGTTAAGATGCTCAGGTAAGAAGTGTGGTCTAATCACATGATTTCCAATTACTCCCGCCCAAATATTGACACTAAACCTTTATTGGAATGACCTATGTCTTGTAGCACGTGGTTCTGATCTTTCGTTGACCAGTGATGAAGGTTGCGCAAATAAAGAATTTCCTCTTTAGTATAAATTGGGACTCATCTGTCTACAGAATACTTTTCAAAAAGTAGGGATATTCCACATCTGTGTGCAATAAAAGACGACAAAACTGGACACGCTTGTCAAAGTAATGATTGTCCAGATCTGCAACAAATAAAATATATATACGTGAGTAAGTATTATTTACTGCCAAATTGTTCCTTTTGTTTAATGTTGACATTAGTAAGGTACGCTGTAAAGCGAGAAAAGATTCGTACCCATGCCATGCCAATGTCTTATGTTAGCGCGTACGAGTTGTAAATCGGTTCAAAAATTACCCACCCTGCATTGGAGTGTAATGGTAAGGATGCTTGTTGTTTTGACGAAGTGTGCTCCACACTTTCCAGATGGAAATCCCGAGTGATGCAGTTACATTTCTTATGCTTCTAGTCGGTTTCTCTTCAAACAGTGCTAAAAAATGTTCTTCGACAGCAACATTATGTCGCGTTATAATCCCTCTTGGTTCATTCAAATTTAAAATACCGGTCTCGTGTAAGCGTCGATAAGTATTTTGGAAGGTGTATCGGCTGGGTAATCGTCTATCAGGAAAGCGTTCCTGGTAAATCATTCGTGCGGCACGAGCTACGCAATTGGCATTTTCCTTTGCCATCAAAATGTCAGCGTATCCTGCACTAGAGAATGTAGCCATTGTAGCAATAATAACAAAACTTAACGAAAACAAAATAAGAATATTAGAACAGAATGAAAATTTAACAGATGCGTTTGTTTGCTGAGACAGTGATATGTCGACTAAAAACAATGGAAAAATATCAAGGAATAAAAATGTGTTTCAATGAAAAATACAAAGAAAGGGTTCATTTCACTGTGCGAGAGGGAGATATCAAACTTTTCCTGCTTTGCGCGTATTTTTTTAAATAAAAACCAGTTTTTATCGCGAATATCGAATATCAGGCTGATGTGTCCCGACACACAAATTTTGTGATTTAGTAAAGTCTTTAAAAGGGTTTTTATGGCATATTGCATATCGTTGGAAAGGGGATAGACTAAAGAACTTTAAAAAAGAGTTCGAAGATCACGATCACTTTTAGTTTTTTTTTTGTATTGTAATGTAAATTTGAGTTTTAAGTTTTCTTTTACCTTTTTCAAGCATTTTAAAAATAAATAAAAAGGAAAATAGATGTTATTTGGGACGAATTTTGAATTTGATAGAACCATACAACAGTAAACGTCAAAGTTAATATTAAATTTGGAACCTATACTAATAATTTAAAAAAATAATAAAATTTGAATGCTAAATATTGCGATTTTCAAAATAAACATTAAAAAATTAAAATAAAAAAATCCGTAGTTTGGCCCTACGGATTTTTTTATTTTAACTTTTTAATGTTTATTTTGAAAAATCGCAATATTTAGCATTAAAATTTTATTATTTTTGAAATGATTTTTGAATGAGTTATTGGGGGTTAAGAGATAACAAATGACCCACCCTTTCAGCCAATTCAATTTGGTAAACGATGCACCAAACACCCTGTATAAAATAAATTTGCTGAAAAATCAGTAAAAATTAAGTCGTCCACCTAATAATATAAATTTTAATTATGTTGTAACGTGACTGATTGGGTGCATTAGTGGTGTAGGATTAAATTCCGGTTCCAAAATAAAATGCGTCACATTACTTAATTTATTAATCGTCCATTGAGAGCTCCGACGTGGTCATGATGTCCCAGCTACATCTCAGGGATTGAGGTGGGGTTTGTCGAAGTTCAACGGATGCTAGTAGACCACTAATATGGTTAAAAAAGACAATATAACGAATTGGAAGTAGGTAAGATAACTAGAAATGAACCAACTTACCGAAACATATTAATCAACATTTACCCCCTCATCATAGTATTACGCCCTTAGCGTCTCATCTCACAAAACCAACATTATAAGAACAAATGAGCGAATGAATGAAATCTCTTTAAATAAGAATAAGAAAGAGATTTTGAATAAATTTAATTAATTTATTGAAAAATCGTGAAATACCCATACCCACACAATGTGAAATAACAAAAAAAATTACTAATTATCTAACTCCTACTTATGATGTAGGACGTAATTAGTAAACTAACACTACTCTTAAAATCTAGAATTCAATAAAAATAACCGAAAATAACCTAATGACAATTTTACATAATTCCTGAAATTTCGGTCTTTTTGAAATTATATGTATATATGAATTTAACTCGTATATATGAATTTAAAATATTATAATATATAAGATATTTAGTAAATGTATATAAAAAAATATAGTTTTACAAAAAAAATACTTAAATTAATATGGCCGCGTTGCGTCGTATGTCCCACGGTGAACGAAGGCTTGCAGTATTATTTGTACTTCATATTGGCATGTCATATACAATGTTGTTCATATAACATGTTATTAGCTGCTTACGTTTATTATTCATAGTTTTTATTAATTTTTTTTAGATAATAAATTTTTATGTTGGTGTCACTTATAACTTTACAGCAACTTGATTTTAAAAAAAAAGATATTTTTTCTCATTTATTTATCTTTTCTTTTATTTTATTTAACTTTATCTTTTTTATTCAATTTTATTATTTTATTTATTTAATTTTAGAAGATACAATATTCCACTGAGACTACTACTTAACAACTAACTTACAATAATGAATTAATCTAACATGTTGACATCTGATCCTAAAATATGCATAAATGCATAGACATGCATTTATGCGAATCTTGCACTTTTTGTTGCGCGTCGTTTTCGATGTAATACTCCGCGCGTGTTTGAAAAGTAGATCTCATCGTATGTGTTGTTGTTGTTGTATCACAATGTTATGTTGTTGTAGTGTTATGTGTAGAGGAACGTAACTCCTCCCACCGAAGAGAAGGCCATAAGGATTTATTTCGTGTGGCCGGTTGTGAATTTGATGATGGTGTCTCGTCGGATGTTGTGTTGATTCTCGTTGAATTGTAGAATCTCTTCCAGATGTAATAAACCACGATTGCTACGATGATGATTGTAGCAATCCCAGTTGTGCTATGGTTTATAATTGAATTAGAAAAAGTTTGTTCTTGTAAGAGTTGGATTTGGTTTCTATTTTGTAGCGTCCAATTTGTCATTTTTGGTATGGACAACGATGGTATACGGTGTTGACTCTCAACATCATGGTATGGTAATATAATGGTTAAGTCTTCCTCGTAGATATATTTGTTGCTGTTATATGTGATTCCTAGGATGGTAACTTCACAGTTGTCGAATTCCATCAGAGATTGTCCTTGGCTGGATTTTATTATTTGATGGCATGTAGATGTAAATTGTAGCTCTTCTGTTGTAGCTATATAGAGTTTTCCGCTTATGAGCTCGCTGATTTCGTTTTCCAGATCGAAGTTAGTGTGGTTACATTTTGACGGCTTTTGCAATACTATGTTTGGTATACACGAGTGCGATGTTGGTCGAAGCGACTGTTTGTTGCAATAGTGTACGTTTTCCACCTCGTTGCATGGTTGAAGAATGAATTGGTAATTTTGTTCATCTAGGATGATGTTGGATGAGGTAATAGGGGTGATCATCAGGTTTTTGGAGGGAATAGGTTTGATATTATAATAACTAAATATTGATTCTAAAAACTTTGGTACTTGTATACTAAGTACGATTTTGGATTGATTATAGTATCCTTGTAGAGTCAGTAAGTCGTAAATATTGTTAGGGTTTAAAATTTCTACTTTATCATGGGATAGTATGTCGTTTACGAAATGAATTTCGTTATTAGTCAGTAGGTGTCTTGAAATTCGTCGATATTTGGCTGAACTGAGTGCGTCTAATATGTCGTCGATATGCTGGGAGAGTGTGTCTATTGTGTTTATTAACTTGAATATATGTTGGTCTATTTTAAACATGTGTAGTCCTATTTCGGTTACGTTTGCTAGTCGATTTAGTTCGTTTGTAATTTTGTCGTTGCTCATTTTTACGTATTTCTGTATATAGTTGAACCTATCGATCATAACTTGGTTGATTGCAATTTGGGCGTTATTTTGTTCGTTCAATTTAATTTGATTTTCGTGAAGATTGTGAATAGCGTTACTAATTTCTTCTAAGTCGTGTTGGTCCAGATTTCCTGTGATATCTTTGATTAGTGATCCTAATCCATTAATGAGCCCTCTTTTGGTCCGTGTAGGTTTCAAAAGGTTGACGTTTTCTTGTAACTCCCTAGTTTTGTGTTCAAGGATTTCCATTTTAGTTTTGAAAGCGTATGAATACTCTTTACTGTTATTTATGCATTTCCCAACATTGGGATTGATAAACATTGTCCTGGATAGTGCGGAAGTGTTCTTCGTAATGATGGATATCGATTACGTGGATGATGCGAGCATAACTACTGATTACTCGGGCCTGGCCTAGCTTGATTGGTATAAGCCCCTTGTTGTTCTCTAGGTTGGTCACCTTGAGTGTTTGGCTCCGGATTAGAGAGAACCTGAAATGGTTGTTTAATCAGTTTTTTGTGGTATTTGCCGTCTTTAGTTACGACAGTGACGTTATTATTTTTGAGAACTTTTCTTACGACATAACCTGGTTTGATTTTCGAACGTCTTTTGTTACGAACATGGATTACCTGGTTTGCTTTTAAGACTGGAGGTTTAACTCGATTAATATTGAGTTTATTGATCAGCTCGGTTTTCTTAGTGTGAGTTTTCTCATAAATTTTCTTACATAATTCATCATATGATAAAGTATGATTGAACAAGTATTCTTGCGCATTTGAGAATGCAAGATTTGTCGATTGCCCTAAGATAGTATAATGACCCATTAAAATCTCAAACGGTGTGAATTTCGTAGCCGAATGTATGGTGTTATTGTAAGAAAGAATGCAATTATGCATTAAGGTTTTAATGTTTTCCCGAGGCTTTTCGATATGAGCGATTTTTATAAGTTCTTGCAATGTTGAATGCAATCGTTCTACGGGGGCATTTCCTGTCGAAGAATATGACGAAGTGTGGTGTAATTGTATGTCATATTCTTGTAAGAAAGCTCTAAAAGATGGAGTGTTCATGTTGCCTTCATTGTCTGCTATTATTTTTAAAGGCTTACCGTGAACGCTGAAGAACTGAATAAGTCTCTTTTGGACTTCTTTACTGGTGCGCGACTTCATGTAGAAGGCTGACGCAAATTTGGAAAATTTGTCCAGTACCGTGAGAAATACGTTGTTTTCGAAGAAGCAGAAATCTATATGCAAGATCTCCATTGGCCTTTTGGGCGTTTCCGTAATCTCATATTCGATCTTCAGTGGATGTCTATCGTATTTTGTCTGCAAGCATATATTGCAGTTATTGATGTATGTTGTTATGAGGTTTTTCATATTTGGGAAATAGTGGGTCCTTTTAATGAATTCGTAATTTTCTAGTATTCCCCGGTGGTGATTCTCTTCGTGTCTTTTTTGTATCATCGCATTCTGATCTTCTACGTTTAGTACGTCCGTTAGGAGAACATGCGATCTCACTAAATAGTGCTTTGAAGCGGTTCCAAATTTTTCCCTATAAGCTTCTTTGGCGATTTCGAATATTAAGTCATCACACATGATGCCTTTGACTCGATATTTCGTTACCAGTGCGCCAATGCTACGTTTGACGGTTGGTGCGTGGTAGTTAGGCGTGTAGATTATTACTCGGTGTTTTCCGAATGGGTATTCGTTAATAGTGTTTATTCCATGCATTTCAGGGTCGATCGTTATTATTATTTGTGAACTGAAATGGTTTATGGGGGAATTTGTTGTTGGTACTAGATTTTCGATTTCGTCCTCAATTTCTGGTTCCGTTGAGGATTCGGAAACTTCCGAAGTGTTAATATTATTAACAGTGAGAGATTCGGGCTGTATCCTCGATAATGCGTCTGCATTGGTGTTCTTAACACCCTTTTTATTTATGATTTCGTAATCAAATTCTTCGAGTTTCAGCCTCCATCGTATTAGTTTCGAATTGGGCTCCTTAAGATTGAAAAGCCAAGTCAATGGCTTGTGGTCTGTTACAATTTTGAATTTCTGACCAAAGAGGTATGGCCTAAAATACTTTGTGGACCAGACAATCGCCAGAAGCTCCTTTTCGATGGTGGAGTAGTTCTGCTCCGTAACCGTTAAGGTTCTAGAAGCATAGCAGACTGGTTTGTCTTTACCTATGGGGCCTTATGAGAGGACGGCTCCAATGGCGACATTGCTGGCGTCGGTAGTAAGGACGAACTCCTTGGAGAAGTTGGGATACTGTCGGATTGGCTCGTTGCACAATAAATTTTTACAGTATTCGAAGCACTCTAAATATCTTTCATTAAGGATTATTTCTTTTCCTTTCCTCAGACATTCCGTTAAGGGTTTGGTTACATAGGAGAAATTTTTTATAAATTTTCGGTAGTAGCCCAGAAGGCCCAAAAAGCTCTTAATTTGCTTCTCCGTTCTCGGAACGGGCAATCCCTTAATGGCTTTTATTTTCTCGGGATTGGGTTTAACTCCATCACGTGTAACGATGTGACCCAAGAATGAGATTTCTCGGTGTAGGAACTCGGATTTGTCTATTTGTACCTTCAAGTTAGCTTTTCGTAGTTTCTCGAAGACTTGCCTAAGATTTTCAATGTGCTCCTGGAGTGACGTGGAGAAGACTATTATGTCGTCCATGTAGCACAGGCAGGATTTACCCTGGATATCCCCTAGGACATTGTCCATAACCCTCTGAAACGTTGAAGGTGCATTCCTTAGACCAAACGGCATTCTAACATACTCGTAGTGTCCGTGGTCAACAGAAAATGCAGTTTTTGGTATATTTTGTTGCCTTACTTCTATCTGATGAAAACCAGATGCCAAGTCTAATGTTGAGAAGTACATGCATTTTCCCAGCTTATCGAGTATGTCGGTAATATTTGGTAAGGGATACCGATCCTCGATTGTTTTTTCGTTAAGTTTGCGATAGTCTATCACTAATCGCCACTTCGTTTTTCCACTGGCGTCAGCCTTTTTGGGTACGATCCAAATAGGTGATGACCATGGTGAGAAGCTGGGACGTATAATGCCGTCCTGTAACATTTTGCTTATTTGTTTCTGTACCTCCTCTTTATGAATGTGAGGGTATCTATAACTTTTCGAAAAGACAGGTTTCTCGTCCTTAAGATTTATCTCATGTTTAACAGCGTTTGTGAAGGACAATTGCTGCTCGGTTCTAAGAAATAATTCTTCGTACCGATGACATAACTTTAGGATTGCTGCCTTTTCCTCACCGTTAAGGTGTTGTGTTCTAATTAAATCAGAAATTTTTTCGTTCGGGGTGGTATTATCGCATTCCTGGATGTTATAATGGTTGAGTTCGGCACGGTCATTCTTTTTAAACAACGTGGCTTTGATTGGTTGTTCGATCACGAAGGTCTGTGGTTTGTTGCCGTAGTTAATAATTTCGAAAACTGCGTACCAATTTTTACAATGATAGATTCCTTCTGGGATAATTAATTTATCATTGATGGTTGTTGGGGTGACGTATATATCGCCATTTTCCACATCTACCGGAAGCTCGGCAGTGAGTTTGCTTCTAGGTAGTATGGTATAGACTCTTGAGGCATAATTAGGTTTAAATATAAGGGGGATTTCGACCTTGTCTGTCTTGAGGATTGATTTCCCGAGATCTAATGTGACACCTAATTGTTGCATCGTGTCTAATCCTAGGAGGCCATCAAAATATTTGTGGAATTTAAAAAGGAGGAATTCCAAGGGTTCCTTTGTTTTGAACTCCGTGAGTCCTTGGATGACGATTTTTTAATTTACCTGGTGGTTGTTGAACATGGTTTTAATGTTCACTGGGGGTATGTAGCGTATCCGTGAAGGATGGACGAATTCGGGATTTAAGAAAGATTTGTTTGAACCCGTATCTACTAGAAATTTTAATATTTTTGACTTATTCAGGCGTAATTGTATGTAAGGGAGTGCATACGTTTGATGTTTATTAACATCTACGTAGCCGATTCCGACGGGGAGGCATCTTGATGAAAATTTCCATCGTCTACCTCAACTTCGTCAAGATCTTGGAAGTACGGTTGTGACTGTTCTCCGCAGATTTCTTCCTGTAGTTATCTATTGGTGGGTACGGTTCTTGCAGATCCTCAGAGGTATACAATTCTTGAGCTCGCACTCTTGGTGGACCCATTGATTGAAATCGATAGTTATTCGTTGGGTTTATACTCGAGAATTGCTTATAGTTGTTATGGTCAGATCTTGTGTCCATTTGTTCCGCTTTTCTTGGGGGAACCATAGGAGGCTTGAATGTGAATCTGTTGTAAGTTGGGCTCATTCCATTTGACCCTGGGTTTTGTTTAGTGAAAGGACGGTGGTTGTAATACTGTGGAGCGGGCTGATAGTTATAACTAGGGCCAGTCTTTGGTTGAGATATTGGTGGACCACTAGTGTAGTAATTCCGTGGAGGATTGCCTTGATTTCCGTGTAGGATCCTAGGCATTGTTGTTCTCGCGGGAACGGGTATAGTGCTATAATTATTTTGAGTTGAACCTTTTCTCAAGTAAGTCATATTTAGTTCTTTCAAACAATGCGTGAAGGCTTCGGTTAGACTACTGGGCTACATTGCCCGAATCATTGAGCCCATCGGTTCTCGTAGTCCCGCCAGGAATGTGTTGAGGCACATTTCCTGGTATAGGTCATTTTTGGCTCTTATCACTATAGCGTTTGTTTCATTTAACTTTGTGTGGTTAATGATTGTGCTCTGTATATCAATTATACGAGCGAAATACTTCTCTACTTTGTCAGCACCTTGTGATATACCGTATAGGTCTCTAATGAGGTTTGTTTCGTTACGCTTGTCCGCATAATGCGTGATTAAGTTGTCTTTGATGGCTTCCCACTCTAGGGGAGTGCCTTACATCGTGAGTACTTCGTTTGCCTCACCTTGGATCTTATTTCGTATCGCCCGAAGGAAGATTTTTGAGCAAGGATGCCCATCTATATTGTTACACAGTGTGAGGATTTCCTCAACGTTTTCAATGAATTCGTAAAGAGTGTGTCTACTCCCTTCGTAGTGGGGTAGATCTTTGATCGCGTCTGGGATCCTGAGACTCTTGAACAAATTGTCAACGCCATTATCAACGTGATTACCTTCGTCAAATGACATTTTAATTTTGTTTGAATTTCGTGTTGGATGATCAATATTTTCAACTGTTAGTTTAGTGAGATTTTCTGTGATTTCGTCGATAGATTCTAATAGTTTTTGTGATTTGAAAATTCCCTATACCGTAGAATTTCCTTGAGTTGTTAAGCGTGGATTAAGTCTTAATGGATTGAATGAATTGGGATTTATCATATAGGTTTTTAAGGAATTTACCAAAATCAAAAAACGCTTACCATGCGATGGTGATGATGATTTGTATTGCAGACATCGATGCACCGTCGATCCTGTTGATTTTTCCCTCTTTCTTTTATTTTTTCTGTTGTTCTAATTTTTATTTTTATTTTTTTTTCACTGTTCCGGTATATACGCCGGGTCGTCTTTTTATAGTATTTATTAGGGCTCTATTTCACTTACCGTTGGTCGGGGTGATATAGATTCAGGAAAAAAAAATGTATTATTAAGTTGATTTTATTTATTTCACTTGTTTATTATTTTTTACTATTTGTATTATTCTTGTTACATTCAGTTAATATCGATAAACCTTCGACACGAGCGTTTTTTATGCTCCGAATGTAGACACAATAATTTCACTTAAAAAAAAAAAAAAAATTTTTTGTAACACGCTAATGGTAGGATTTTTGGATATTAAAAAATATCTTCTAGCAACTGCGCCACTTATAACTTTACAGCAACTTGATTTAAAAAAAAAAGATATTTTTTCTCATTTATTTATCTTTTCTTTTATTTTATTTAACTTTATCTTTTTTATTCAATTTTATTATTTTATGTATTTAATTTTAGAAGATACAATATTCCACTGAGACTACTACTTAACAACTAAATAAACAACAATGAATTAATCTAACATGTTGACATCTGATCCTAAAATATGCATAAATGCATAGACATGCATTTATGCGAATCTTGCACTTTTTGTTGCTGCATTTATGCGAATCTTGCACTTTTTGTTGCGCGTCGTTTTCGATGTAATACTCCGCGCGTGTTTGAAAAGTAGATCTCATCGTATGTGTTGTTGTTGTTGTATCACAATGTTATGTTGCGTAGTGTTATGTGTAGAGGAACGTAACTTGTCTTTCATAGACTTTTATTATTAATTTCTCGTAAGATTATTTCACTAAATAACTCGATAACTTATTGTTTATGTGTGGTTGGTTCACTATACACTGGAAACAGTTTTTGTTTTATAACACTACGTTCATTTAACGTTTATACGTGTTTTTATAATCTTAACCACTTTACCAGATCTTTTGATATCAACAACCACGTAGGTTTTTCACATTTTTTATTTAATTGTAGTTTGTATATTAATATTATTAGAGTGTTTATTATTTAAATATTTTTGTAATGTCGAGAGTCTTTGTTGTACTTTTATATTGAGTAATTATGTTTTATAAGTATAATTATATTATTTTACCATAAAAAAATTATAAAATTAAAAAAAATTTAAAATTTTGACGACACTAATTTTTAATGACTTTCCAGCCATACTAGACGTAACGAGTATGCCGTAAATATTGTAGAATATTGAATGACAACTATTTGTTATAGTGACAGCTGTTTATTGTTTGTTGTTTTTTTAGGTAGCACGATACAAATTTTAATTTTTTTTACATTTGAACGCAAAATTTCGCTCCAATAATTTTTATTAAGTGACAATTCATATTTAACGAAGCTTCGAATTTTTTAATTTATATTAATTTTTTCATGGGCGAAAGCACAGAAACGGCATTTAGCGCAAACATAATTTTTTTAAAGTTACGTTTATAATTTTTTTTAATTTTTGTATGGTTACCCCTTAAGCCTTTGATTATATTATAAGGCCACTCAATTTAATTTAGCTTAATACTAATTTAACACTTAAACTGTTAGTCACTATATTACTGGTATATATTTTTGTTTTGTCACATCGGTTTTTAATTTTTAATATCACTTAATTTTGTTTAAATACATTTTAGTACATAGCCCGCTTTTAGTACATAGCCCGCTATGTAGCATGCACTCAAAAAACTAACTTTTTTTTGATAAAATAATTTTTCATTCATTCCACTTTGAAAACAAATTACTCATGCAAATTAAATTTATTTAACGACTACTCAACCACAAAATCAAAGATCGACTGCCTCTCCCAAAAAAAAAAAAATATTTTGCATATTTTTTCAGTACACTAAGTTCCCACCAAAACATTTCCTACGGGACCATCCAGTTAATTCTCCTACACATATTTACAATATGAGGGGACGACCTACACCCTTGAGATTGCCTCGATAAGCCGGGCATTATTACGAGAAACATGAGCATAATTACTAATTAAAACTCTTCTTAAGGTCGCAAATCATTAGCGTGGTAAATCCCTAATGGTTTGTTTTGCATGTCTTTTAATTCAAAAACAACATTTCCAACGCATTTGTGAATAATAGCCTTTTTGAATTTTGGACACAATTTTGGAGTTATTTGGTTAGCCGCATCGCTTTGAGTGTAATTTTTGACGAATACTATTTGACCGACATTATAATTGTGAGGACGAGATCACAAATTGTATATTTACTATTTTGCTGGTAAGCCTTTCTTAATTTGAAACGTCGAACATCATATGCTTTAGTCGAACGTTCCAAAATGATTGCGATAGTTTGGCAACTAAAACTATGTGGGCTATGTACTAAAAATTAAGTGATATTAAAAATTAAAAACCGATGTGACAAAACAAAAATATATACCAGTAATATAGTGACTAACAGTTTAAGTGTTAAATTAGTATTAAGCTAAATTAAATTAAGTGCCCTTATAATATAATCAAAGGCTTAGGATGGCCAAAAATAAAAATTAGCAGTCAAATAATATAATTATACTTATAAAACATTATTACTCAATATAAAAGTACAACAAAGACTCTCGACATTACAAAGATATTTAAATAATAAACACTCTAATAATATTAATATACAAACTACAAGTAAATAAGAAATGTGAAAAACCTACGTGGTTGTTGATATCAAAAGATCTGGTAAAGTGGTTAAGATTGTAAAAACACGTATAAACGTTAAATGAACGTAGTGTTATAAAACAAAAACTGTTTCCAGTGTATAGTGAACCAACCACACATAAACAATAAGTTATCGAGTTATTTAGTGAAATAATCTTACGAAAAATTAATAATAAAAGTCTATGAAAGACACCAACATAAAAATTTATAATCTAAAAAAAATTAATAAAAAGTATGAATAATAAACGTAAGCAGCTAATAACATGTTATATGAACAACATTGTATATGACATGCCAACATGAAGTACAAATAATACTGCAAGCCTTCGTTCACCGTGGGACATACGACGCAACGCGGCCATATTAATTTAAGTATTTTTTTTGTAAAACTATATTTTTTTATATACATTTACTAAATATCTTATATATTATAATATTTTAAATTCATATATACGAGTAAATACATACAATTTCAAAAAGACCGAAATTTCAGGAATTATGTAAAATTGTAAATAGGTCATTTTCGGTTATTTTTATTGAATTCTAGATTTTAAGAGTAGTGTTAGTTTACTAATGACGTCCTACATCATAAGTAGGAGTTAGATAATTAGTAATTTTTTTTGTTATTTCACATTGTGTGGGTATGGGTATTTCACGATTTTTCAATAAATTAATTAAATTTATTCAAAATCTCTTTCTTATTCTTATTTAAAGGCATTTCATTCATTCGCTCAATTGTTCTCATAATTTTGGTTTTGTGAGATGAGACGCTAAGGGCGTAATACGATGATGAGGGGTAAGTGTTGATTAATATGTTTTGGTAAGTTGGTTCATTTCTAGTTATCCTACCTACTTCCTATTCCTTATGTTGTCTTTTCTATCCATATTAGTGGTCTACCAGCATCCGTTGAACTTCGACAAACCCTACCCCAATCCCTGAGCTGGGAAATCATGACCACGTCGGAGCTCTTAATGGATGATTAATAAATTCAATCAGTCACGTTACAATGTACTTTTAAATTTTTAGTTTTATTCTGATAAATTTGAAATTGACTTTAATCAATTGAAGTTATGCTTCAATTATTTGCTAGACATTTAAGATTCAAAAACTCTTTTTAAAAAATATTCGATTTAACGAATGTCCGATTTTTCGTAAGCAAACTTTTACGTGCCTTTCGGTCAATCGGGTTAATACTGTATTTCACTTTTTTACATTTTTCACTATTATCTTTTTTAACACTAGAACTACGAACCGGTCAAAATGACCGGTTGCATCATTTATTTATGACACTTCCTCTTTGTCTAATTTAATATTTTACGATAATGTCATGATTTTTATTAAAGAGGAAATGTTATAAATAAATGATGCAACTGTCATTTTGACCGGTTCGTATTGTTCTAGTGTTAAATTAAAAATCTCAGCAATAAATTTGTTTATGTTAACTGATCTAAAATAAAAATAAATATCTCTAATTTAAAGTTGATTTGTTTTTAAGTCTATACATATTTCAATTAAAAAAAAAATATGATTTTAAAATGTTCATTTTCAAATCAAAATATATCGTTGTTGCTTGGAAAACATTTGCGAATTTTTTTTAAACAGAACGATTTTTTTATTTTTAAATTGTTATTTCTCTGAGTGAGTATAAAACGCGCTCATTTGTTTAAATCTCATCTGTTATAACTGCTCGAATTTTTACAGTGCTTCCAATTTCACTTAATTTAAAATAAATAGTAAGATTCCAGTAAATAACACAGTGAATTTGTTTGATAGAAAGATTAATATCGGCAATCGTTAAAATTGATTATCTGTGCAACATATAATGGTGAATTCATGAACTAGGATGTCCACAGTATGATAAATATTTTTATTATTTTTCGTATATCTAAATCTAAGGAGGCGTACGCTTATAAAAATTGATTTATTTGATAATTTTGGTAAAGTGCTTATAGGAAAGATGAGTAATGACAATAAGGCGGGCTAGAAAACAATTTTTCATAATATGCCTTTAAATCAAATCTTTAGTATTGGCATGATTATTACAGTAATCCAGTTTGAAAGCATTCCTTTAAAATTGTTTCATGTACAGTTGCGCGTAAAAGCCTCTCATAATCAGATTAAGTGTAATTTCATTATACAACTTGATGAAATTTGATTATGATAACAAAATTTTGTTGTGGTACCACCAAAAAATGCCTACTGTCATCGTATTTATACAATATTACCTTAATCTTGGAATAAATTAACTAAACGTTTTATCCCTAATACACACCAGGCAATATAAGCATTAGTTATATCTTTAATACACAGAACTGAATTTTTTTTTTTTTTTTTTTGTTAACTGACCTAATAATTTTTATTGTTAATGACTTTAATTAATAGAGCCAAAAACCCAAAGTTGCGTTCTTTCGCAGTATTTTTCATGAATATTATCTCCCACTAGATCGGTACTCCAGAATTTTATTTAACATTCACATAAATACAACGATGACTGTATATCTGCTATGTATATAACGTATACATATTTACTAGAGCTTTTTGCTTATTTTATTTTGTTTGCGCTTATTTTGGAAATTTTATTTTATGATTATTATTAAATGTAATTTAAAACAACAATACAATGCGAGGCAACAACAAGGCGATACGAAGACGCTGGCATAGAGAAGCAAAAAAAAAAAAAAAAGAATTAAATTAGAAATGTTTCCCAGGGGAAATAAGGGTATAAGACAAAACGGCGTATATGGAAAATAGCAAAAGCTGAATCTTCCAAAACACAATGTTTAACTTTTATTCTTAAGTATAAGTTCAGTTATATTGCTCTGTTTCATTTTTATTTCGACGTCTTCTCAGAACCGATGTGTAACATTTCTTCAGTTCATTATATTGAGTTCATAATATTTTGAACCTAATTGGGAGATCGCATACAATAATAAACGAAATTTGCGGGGATATTCCACTGAGCCCGTATTTTTAAAAACATGTATACGAGTATGTATATGATTTGGGAATATACCTTATATGATGAAGTCATATACCTTATATGATGTATATTCACATTCAATTTACATCTGGCAACAACAAAACCACGTTTCCTGTAAAACAAACCGCGAGATAAAACACCAACACATTAATTTTGTACCATTTGATCTATAATTTCCTTTGGACAAACAAGGAAATCCACTGTGCGGTGTAGGTTAATTCCATTTTTCCCAAACCTACCTTATACATTTATATACATTAACGTATATTACGTTTTATGTAAATACTTGAAAAACAAGTGGAAATTACAAAAAATGATGTAGTGTGCAGCCTGGGTACGAGAATAAAATTTTCCAAGTTTTCATTTATGGTTTTGTTTTTTTCTTCTTATACATACACTTGTAAATATTATATTGCAATTTCCCATGTGACAAACTAAAACAAACATTTATGTATATTCGTATATAGCGCAACAGAGTGAAAACTCGAGTGGGAGTGCAACTTTTATTTGGAAAATTTAAATGAAATTTCCTTTTAGTCTATTAGTTTTATTTATTTTTTTTTATGCCCAGCTTCCAAGCAACCAGACTAGAATATACATACAACAACACCACCGTACATAATGATGGGAAAAATATAAAACGGATTTTTCTTCATTTAAATTTTACTGTGCTCGTTTGTTTGGTGTTTTTTTTGTGTTAAATTCGTTTTATAATTTGAAAAGTTATAACATGGCATAAATTTTATTTTTACGCCATGCAGCGGAAAATGAAGAAATATTTTCAAAGCGTATAAGAAATATGGAAATGACTAACAAACTTTGAATTAAGACTTGTTGTAATCGTATAACCTAAATTTTAAACCGTAAAGCAAAAATTTCATTAAGAAATTGATATTTACGAGTAAGTTGCCCCTAACTAACCTAAAATCAACTAAGTTGTTTCCTTGGTGCAATATTGTTATTTCACATTCCTACATAGTAGTAACGATTTCTGGCTTAATTCTGCATGATGGATCTTTTTACAGCTCAAACGGCAAACTACTCCCTAGTTGAATCTTAATCAATTTCAATTTCGGACATACTGACGAACCCACCTACTGAAGATCATTGCGAGTTCGTGAAGGCCAAATTTTTAGAACGATTGGTCCCATCAGAAAAACGACGCCTGAAACCGTGGCTACGATAGGACATTGGGAAACACTGGCTATCAAAAGCAATACGTTGTAATATAAACCTTGCTGGTATAAACTTCATCCTAAATATAATACGTTAACTTTGTATGCACAAGATGACGCACGTAATTTTAATAGCACTCCCAAATTGGGAGGGATTATTTAATTTTTTTAATTGCATGTGCGTGCTGTTGTCTCCTGCATTACTACGGTTCCGGAAACATTGGATGAGGTCCACATATATTATGAGTTAGCCATAAGAAATATGGTGAATTCTGTATTCGGATCGGTGACTTCAATGAGTGTGTAAATGAGCTGCAAGAAATGCAGGCCCAGTTGAGGCTCTATCTAAAACTAGATGATCAAAAATCCTAATAAACGTAAAAAGCGTCAACTTTTTGAATGAGCCGGGAAAGCTGCAGCAAACGATTCAGATTCACAAATCACACTTCAAGGATTGGAAAAAATTGTAAAAAGGCTGCTCCTTTTCTAGATTGTAGTGAGGTAGTGGCAGAGACCAAGCACAATGAATACTCCCATAGACTTTGCGCTAGTCCTTTGAGACTCAACAGTTCGATCCAAGATAAAGATCACAGGTCCAAGCGAGGATGGAGATGTTAAAGCAAGCCACGGAATATCAACCACCCATTATACTATAGAAGACTTAGACGAACGAGAAACCCACCGGCTCGATCCATCTGAGGAAATAGTGTCCCAGGTTGGAATTCACCCACTAATACGCAAGTCAACATAAAAGCGTTTATTCAAATGGGAAGATGGGAATGTCGTTCCTCAGGCGATGATAGAACGTCTCTTATTAATTTTCTATAGAAGATTTAAATGTATGCGAGAACCACAGGTTGTGAGGTGTATAGCGATTTATTGCGACTGGAATGACCTTGTCAGTGGACTCATTGTTAAGTTCACACCAAAAGATTACGACGTCATCAGGCCAGAGTAAATTTTGATTAGGGTACAACAATCAGAAGAATCAGTTGCTAATTTCAAGATGCTAATAGAAAAAAATGTCCGCAAAATATATCCCCCGTTGAAAGAGAACTACATATATTTTGTACATACCGTAGCGAAACATGGCTCACCAATATGCAATGCAGCTTTCGTTGCTGAATATAAGAACGCTTTAGCAGATTAGATAAAGTACAGTAAGAAACTAGATAACACCTAATTTATCCAGGAGAGATTACACGATTACAACAAGCATCCAGCAAATTGAGATGAAAGGAAAGGCGTTAGAATCTGCTTGATTTACTACAAAGAGACCTCTTATTATAAAAAGAACTGCTCGGAGATTCGACCCGATGGTGACAAGGTTAATTAAAAGGTAGGGTGGTAAATTGAATACAAAAAGATGGAAGAGGAGAGGATTTGCATGTTTTAACTGCAAAAAACTAGGCCACGGACATTTACATTGAACAGAGCCAAAAACACCATATATTGCTGGTGTTGTTGCTGAAAAGGAGTGACGGCTACTGACGGCTACCAACGGATCACAAAGGTGTAAAAATCATGTTTGGCAAGAAGTCAAAAGTACGTTATATAATAATTTGAATTCGTTGACCATCAAGATTCCAGAGAGTAAGGAAACAAGCGAACGCCAGCTCACAGAGAAGGGGACGCTACGACGACATAGAAATGTATTTTAAGTCACAAGCAAAAGAAAAACTAAATCGAATGAGAGGAAGAACATTTAGGAATTGGCGAGTGATGAAATAAAGAAAAATTGAGACATCACTTGTGTATGCTGTATAAGATAGCGGAATTTTGACAGAGGAAAATAAGAGGTTGCGCTACTCGCCACAAGTGGCAGCACTATCACTAAAGGGGATTAATTTGGTTATGTAATTACCAGCGGAAATTTTTCATTCATTATATGCCACTATTTTCACTAAATAAAATATCTCAGCGGAATAAAATATTAAAAGTGATCCTTAAAAAGGCAAATTGATTGATCTCCGAAGTAAAGGAACTCGGTATATGAAATATTTAAATTTAACACTATCCGCCATTTCTTTCACTAGTAACCAATACTTTCGGTTGTTTTTCTAGTGGCTTAGGTCATACTGAGACTATATGGAAAATTTGGGGAAAATTCATGGACTAGAATTTTCACTAGAATTTTTTGATTTTCTGTGGTCATTTAAGTGATTTTCAGTTTTTGACCAATATCTCAAAAACTTTCACTAGTAACAATATTTTTCGGTTGTTTTTGTAGTAGCTTAGGTCATACTGAGACTATATAGAAAATTTGGGGAAAATTCATTGACTAAAATCACTTATATGGCCGCAGAAAATCAAAAAATTCTAGTGAAAATACTAGACCATGAATTTTCCCCAAATTTTCCATAGAGTCTCAGTATGATCTAAGCTACTTGAAAAACAACCAAAAGTATTGGTTACTAGTGAAAGAAATGGCGGATAGACGGATTGGTGTTAAATTTAAATATTTCATATACCGAATTCCTTTACTTCGGAGATCAATCAATTTGCCATTTTAAGGATCACTTTTAATATTTTATTCCGCTGAGATATTTTATTTAGTGAAAATAGTGGCATATAATGAATGAAAAATTTCCGCTGGTAATTATATAACCAAAATAATTCTCTTTAGTGATAGTGCTGCCACTTGTGGCGAATAGCGCAATCGCTTATTTTCCGCTGTCAAAATTTCGCTATCTTATACAGCGTCACTTGTGTGGTATCCCAGGAAGATGATGATCAGCCCCATGTTGAGGTTGGTGTGTTGGGTTATAGGTTGCTAGTATTGCTTTATTCTGTGGTCAATTGCACCTTCCTACGACACATCATACTAGAAATTCGTCATATGATCAATGCCAAAGTATACGCACTCTAATCCGCGGCTACGATTATCACCGAGTTAATTTGTGGTTTAGACTTTAGAAAGCATTCGTCATCCGACCATCAGTGAGACCGAGTTTAATGAACCGATTTGATGGTGACGGCTCACCAATTGAATGAGCATGATATGGAGCAGTTAAACATAACGACCAGTTCATTTCTCGCAATTATTCGGGACTAGCTTGGGTGAGCTTTTCTGATAATACACGGCTTCAACACGGGAGATTCTAAAGCAGTTAGGATACGAGAATCGAATTCGATGAATGAGAAGCCCGAACTCATACAAAAATTGAGCATTCTCGGTATTTCGTGTTACTGAACCGTCAGGAAAAATTTACTATTGCGTGATTGTACCTGGTAGAGGGTTGTTTCAATACCGACGAACGCCTTTCCAGTTAAACTCTTCGCCGATTGATGAATCAGGTACTCGGCGTTGATCTTGGTGCCCAGGGTGTTTCTTTATCTGGATGAAATTTTCGTGATGTCGCAAGAGTTAGAAGAGCACAGGTTTTTAGTGAAATGTCTCTGACAAACCAATCTCATGATAAGCAGGTCACGATTGTATATTTGAGGAAGATCAGATATCTTGGCTACATATTAGATGGAAACAGATTGAGGCTCGATCCTGACAGAAGGTTGATTCGTTGAGCAGCTTGGTATCACCGGTTTATTACGGATACTTCTGTGGTTACGGCGCTAATCACAAACCTTGCTAAGTCAATCATTTTGCTGGTCCGACGATGTACAGAAACTCTTTGCTCAAATTGAAATCTCTTCTGGTGTACGAGCCAATTCTAGTAAATCCTGATTTCAGCAACTGAGAGATAGTGATGGGCTGTGGTGTTTGTCATCGAAAAATTTTGGAACTACAGTGCCAAAATCAGGATAATTACTGATAGCGCTTCCTTGATATGGTTGAGGAATTTGCAAGACCCTGCATCTCGGATAGCGTGTTGGTCCATGAAGCTACAACAATACGATTTCGAACTCCTTCATCGAAATGGTAGGCAAAACGTTGTATCTAATCTATCAACAGATAAAGATAGGAGTCGAGAAGTAATCCGCAATAAGCAATATAAGCTACGCGCACCCGACTAACATCATTTGTACAAGGAGAACTTTTGCTTAAAAATCGTTCCGACCGTTCAAGGCCTTGGAAAATTATAGGAGAATCTGGATAGCATTTATGGAAAATTTATAGGGTAGTAAAGAGGATTTGAAGAAATACATACTTGCTAGGGAAGTTCTGTGCCAATGACCTCATCAAATATAACGGTTAGTGATCACATACCACTATAGTGTTGACACAATTACCAACCATATTATAGATTTCACATAAAAGGGGTGAGAGAAAACAGCAACGAAGTATAGAAAACGAAAATTTTTTGTAAATTTTCAATCGCTTGCAACGGGTAAATTTCAAGACGAAAGAATAAATACTGAGAAACAGACTTACCTTTCTGGTTCGTTTGGTAAGGAATTTTGTTTGCTTCCGATGCAACCTTTTCTCCTCCAAATTCCTATGATACTATCCTGTTAATACGGAATATTCGTCAACAAATTAAAAATAACAAGGACCTTTGCTTCTTCTTGATGGTTTTGTGTTGTGGGTGTTGCGGCCGGGAAATAACATGATCAAATAAAAATAAAAATAATGATGAAGAGGAATCTATTGAGGCCACAAAGCTGTAGTGGGAAAAATGAACGATCAACGGACCACAGATTGGAAAATAATCTACAGGGTTTAAGGGGTGCGATAAGAGTCACTTCCAAACGTCACTTGATTTCCCTCTATATTTCTGTATGTAACATTGTTCTCCTTCAATTAGTCGGTTTCCCATTGTTACACCCAGTCCAAAAGTCTCTGCCAACCAAACATTAACTTAAAATTGTTGAGTTTACCTTGTTTAAAGTCAAGGAAGATTCAACGTAAAATTTTTAGTTGTTTTAAATTATCTGAGAATTTTCAAATTGGTGGATTCAAACATCCGTAATTTGATTCCAGAAATATTAACCCTTATGTGAGTGACGGGGTACCTGGGTACCTTTTGCACTTTTGAACGTCTAGCTTTGTTTTGAACGTCTACACGGTTAGAAATTAGACGTGATTTTTAACGAAAACTTACACCAGCGCGAACTTAACCTAGAGACGTTAAAGTTATTAAAATTTAAGACTCTTTTCATGGTAGGTAGTTTGAAACGAATGTGGGACGTGAAAAATAATTTAGCTATTTTTTATTGCTAAAATTACTGTCTAAAAATTGTAATATTTGGAATGAAAATACAATGAAAATTAACTACCCAAAATAAGAAAACTATTGACCAACGAATATTAACCGAGGTACTTGGTTAAACTCAAAATTAACTCCCTTAAAGAAATAAAATACGAAAAAGTGCTTTTATTTTCCGTCAAAACCAAATTATTTTAAAAGTTAAACAAAACGTCTATTTAGTGTCAAATTTAGCGATATTCGTATCGTTAGATATAAAATCAGTTGACCATCATTTTAAACATTTTAAACATTATTTTGTTAACAATTAAAAATTTTATTTGGTTTTTAAAGTGCAATTCTTTATTTAATTAAAATTCATTACATATTTGATTACATTGTTAAATGCAGAATTATAAATTTTTTAATTTCAAAAATTAGTTTGATTTTTCTTAAATAATACTAAACTTATAACTATGCCACAATTTCCTGTTTGGAAATTTAGGTTATATTATTAAAGAAAATTATTTAATTTAAAAAAATATTAGGAACAGTAAAAAATTAATCTATTTAACCTAATTTATTTGTACGAAAACATAATTAAGAAATTTTAAATTCGTCTGTATTACTTTAACAATTTTCGGCTTTTTTATAGACAAATATTATTTTCTATGACATTCACAATGTTTGAGACCTTTCGGGCCACCAAAAAAAGAGGTCATTTACTTACAATATCTCTACCATAAAGTAGAAAATTCATTCCCCCCCATTTTTAACCCCAAGGGTACTTGTGTGTTCAAAGCCACACAACCCTTTACAAAAATGTGAACTTCCTCAAGTTTCCTCTATTGCAAGTAAATGACCTCTTTTTTTGGTGGCCCGAAAGGTCTCAAACATTGTGAATGTCATAGAAAATAATATTTGTCTATAAAAAAGCCGAAAATTGTTAAAGAAAACATAATTGCAAATTTATATATCAGGATTTATTAGTGTATTCCATCGTATTTTACCGTAGTAGGTAGTTTTGAACTGGAATATCGAAAATATAATGATTAACAGTTTTCAAAAAAAGTTTTCCAAATATTCGTTGTATATGTTATGTTAAATACATAATGGTATTTAAAAAGTAAATCAAACGCATCTCATACAGTATTGTTTATTGAAATAAGCTCTTGATCCAATGAGATGTAAAATTTATATACATATATTAGACTTGTTTTCATCTTGAACTTTCATAATTAGTTGTTGTTCGGCCGTAATGTCGTCATCTACACGTCATTTACTGACTGTGTGAATAGTTTAGCACCGGCTGAAATGATAAAACCACAAGTACATATATTAAATTTATTGGATGGGAAATTTATAAATAATGCAATTCTACCTATCAAGTATTCAAAAATAGGTTTGTTTTCCCTATTTGTCCAGAGATTTGTTCAGAGATTGTTACTACTACTTATATGTTGACAAAACTCATCCGTACATTTGGTTTTCAGGTTATTACAGGTATTTGGGTATAATACCTTTAAGTTGTGAATCTAAGAACGGGTTATTAGAGAAATGGCAATCAAAACTTATTAAATCAGTTTGAAAGTTCTTACCAGTTGATACATGTCCGAAAATCGTGGGTAGTCCAATAGCACGAGTACGACATTTTGGATCTCCAGTTTTATGCGGGAAACAGATGTGCATAATTTATGCATGCATTGCTGCGTGCGAATATGCAGGTAAAACAAATGTGCATAATTTTTTGACACAGTATTTTAAATCGACATATTTGTTTCCTTCATTTTGAAAGATCGTGTTGTGTGATAATTGTTTCTTTATATTCGCTGTGTAAAAGATTGCAATGCAGTTAATAAAATACGATTACTTAAATAGAATAATTTTGATTTATTTATGCTATTTAGCATATCGCAAAGTGGTTTGTTTGATAAACCAGAATAAAAGCATTAATCGAAGGATGTGGGTTCGTGAAATTTTCAAGGTAAATGAACGGGACATGCATGGCTTCTTTGCTAAAATTTTCTTAGTAATTAAGAAAAGGGATGAGGAATCGTTTCGCAAAGCCACCCGAATGGGAATTCAACAATTTGAACTACTATATAGTTTACTAAAATGTAAACTTCGAGAGCAAAATTTCATTAGAAATTCTATTGATCCGCAGTGCAGATTAGTTCTGACTTTAGTGTAAGCACCTATTTTAACTTGCATATCGTTAAAAATTTATAATTACATATATTTATGAAATTTAGTTATTTGGCGCAAGGTGCAGGCTGGCAAATGCTATCATGAGCGTTTCGAATTGGTACATCAACAGTACGGGAAATAATCCTTGAAGTGTGTGTACTTATATGGGACGAATTGAGCAAGATTTACTTGTCCCCACCAACGGAAAGGGAATGGAAAACAATCGCCGAAGACTTTTTCAAAAATACTAAAATGCCCAACACAGTAGGTGCAATCGACGGGAAGCACATCCGAATAAAATGTCCACCACGCGCTGGCTCCCTATATTATAATTATAAAAATTATCACAG
This sequence comes from Nephrotoma appendiculata, assembly GCA_947310385.1. NCBI lineage: Eukaryota > Metazoa > Arthropoda > Insecta > Diptera > Tipulidae > Nephrotoma > Nephrotoma appendiculata. The sequence goes on from OX371223.1 coordinate 340,607,715, forward strand.
CATCGTTCTGCTAGCTATATGTGATAGCAATTATACATTTTCAGCCGTAGATGTTGGAGCATACGGGAGCCAGAGTGACTGAGGCATTTTGAAGCAAAGTGGGTTTGGGGATCATATTTTAAATGGGCAAATAAACATACCAAAAAAATGAAATGGCCTAATACAAATGTGGAGTTTCCTTGTTTTTTTATTGGTGATAACGCTTTCTCGCTGCGAAAAAATCTGATGCGACCATACCCGGGGCGATTACTTTCTCAGGACAAGGATTTATTCAACAGAAAACTAGCAGGAGCGAGAGTAAAGATAGAGAACACCTTTGGGATTTTGACCGCCAAATTTAGGGTGTTGACAAATTCATTAAATATGTTTCCCGAAAATGGCGAGAAAATTGTGAGAGCAACTTTAGTGTTGCATAATTTCATAAAGTTTCACGATTATTCAAACTATATCCCGAATAGTTTTGTGGACCACTTAGATGAGAATAACCAACTAGTACAAGGTACATGGAGGCAAGAGGTCGAACCTTTACCGCAGTATAGGCATTTTATGCGCTTTAACGCTGGTAGGGATGCCTTTTCAATAAGGGATAACTTAAGAGACTATTTTTCTCAATAAAAGGTAAAAAAATGTAAAAATTTAGTAAAACATTTATTTCAAAATTTGAAAAATAATTCACAGCAATCTTTTTAATAATACGCAGCAATAATTCACAGCAAGTATCAGTATACTTAAATATTTTTAATGCATATATAATATATCGTTTACCACTTTTAAAATTTCCACCTGTAATTGTCTAAATGTTTCTGCAGAAATCTGCTCGTTCTCTATTTGCTGCGCAATACAATCAAAAAAAGACACACAGTTGATTTTGGTGGTTCCACAGGCTGGACAAATGCACACTTTGCAAGTTTAATAAGCTCGGACATATCTTGGCTCGCTGAATCCAACAAGGCGTCAACTTTTGCCTCCGACGGCTTTTTAGCACACGATGAGCTGCTAGAGCTAGTCGTATTTTAAAAATTGGAGAGGTCTGAGTCATTCGATATTGATGCTTCTGTTAGTTCCACATCTGTTGTCGTAATTATATTGAATTCCTCATGTTTCTGTGGGAAATTTCCAGTGGTTCTGTAACATGAATATATATTAGAAAAATTATTAACTTAAATAATTAAAAATTAAAGCGTAATATACGAAGTATTTTGAATTATTGGGTTGCATAAAAAATTGGGTGGCATAAAAATTCCAGAAAATCTGTCTATTCATACACTGCAGGATATTGAATGTATGTGGTTCCATTTAATCATTCTAGCCAAAAAGATAAAATATTTAATATCTTCACAAATTACAAAAAGACGCCTTCCAGAATAAATATATTCTATTTAAATAATTTTTCGTTTCTTTCGCAGGCTTTTATGCTTTTTTTGATGCCACCCAATTATGTAAAATACCGAATATATATGTACATACCTTTGGTTAGTATGGTTAACATTTTTTAGAAACATGAGTTGGTCGAGCCATTTCCATTTTTTCTTTGGAGTTGCTACTCCATTTCCGGATGCTGCATTGGATTTGATTTCTTTATAAAAGGTGTCCTTTAAAGTCCTCCATCGACTTTTTATTTTATTCACTAAAAAAATGCAAGACTTATTAATATACAATTCATACAAAATTTAAACAAATAATCTTACTTGGAATGTTTAATTGCCGTGCCAGCTCATTAAATTTTTGTTCGCGTATAGGTACACATTCTTGTAATTTATGTGGGTTTTATTGTACATAAATTCATGTTTTTCAATGAAAGCAATAATGGCTTCCTCCATTTTCGTAAATTGACGTTTCTGTTTTGAAGAAATACACAAAACAATCAATGCGCCGTCAAGTTACCATAGATTTCGTTTTTTATTTGTTGTCAACACTGCCGATGCGCATCAAATTTAGAAATAGAAACAACTTGCATAGTTATGCATGTCATGCAAAATACATGTATTTTATTTCATAGAGACAAGTGCATTCTAATTTTGCTGTATGCATAATTATGCACATCTGTTTCCGGCATTAATGTCTTGTTTTAATTCAATTAAATATTGTTCGTAAGTAAAATTTTTGTTTGTTCGAAGTAAATTTTTAAATTCTATAATCAAAGTAATCATACCTTCCTTGTTAAGATAATAATAATTGAGACTAGATTCCATTCAGTTTCAAAGCACCACGATAATTAAAATAAAAGTTAATAAGCTAATAAAAAAATTAAATTTTACCTACAAAACTTGGTCCTCTAAGAAATCCTGATTTTTCCATTCTTCAAGTCCAGTTGTAATAATACAATTTATACTATCATTAGTAACAGAAGTTGTGGTGGTAGATCCGTATGGACTAGGGGACGAAAACTTGGCCTATCAAGCCTAAATTGTAGTTGAATCTAAGTACAAACTCTTTATACAGAGTTTGCGTAATTTTAAATCCTCCATAATCTACAATTTTTAATTGTATTTCCGGAGCAATGTTCCAATTTACTCGAGCTAAAAAATAAATAATGTAAATAATATTAATGGAGAAACGCTAAATTATTTCACTACTAAATCAATAATCAAACTCCTCTCGATTGTAGTTAGTTACACTACGTCACTTCACTACAGAAAAAATAAACATTGATTTATACGATTACATTTTATCTAAGTTATTTGTTGTTTGTTTTAACATTGAATATTACCTGCATCAATAATAATCCGATCTGTCGAGAAACACCAAATTTCAAAGATCGTAAAAAAATATTATACAAATATTATCACACTCTCTGTATTTGAATAAGGCTGAGGATGGCCTTATTTTTATCATTCACTTGTTCAAATTTAATCCACTACATCCACTACATTCACTAAAAACCACTAAATACCATTTATCACATTTTTGTTTATAAATCAATTTTAGCACGAGTCTTGCTGTTTTAACTTTAAAATTCCAATTGCAACTGAAAAAATTACATTCCAATTTTAGTAACCGAAAAAATGATTTTAAAATGACAAAAAAAATAACGTCCCATGATCGTTAAAATAAAAATTTTATATTTATATGTACTCAAATTTAACCTCCTCGGTTTTACTGGATCGTCAATTTGACCCACCATTTTTGTTCAATTTGAACCATGTGTTTGCGTTGATCTAGGTACAATTTTGGTAATATAATTAACGTTATTTAAATTAATATGTTACAATTAATATTTTTCGCTAGTGAAAAGCTATCGAAATAAAACTTTATTTTCAGAATTTGACTAAGAAAGAATATTATTGCATCGTATACTGGAAGAATGTTAAAAATAACGTCTAATACTTTTTATACATATTGTTTGACTATCCTTATTTTAACCCCCGAAATAGGCAAGACATCCGAATTTTTACGGCGTAGCTTTTTATGTTCCAGTCATAATTTTATGAAAACTTCTAGTTCAATTGATAGATTACGATCGCACTTAAAAATGAGAAATATTACAACTAGGACGCACGTGATAGCCAAAAGGAGTTTAGTTGTACGAATTAGAGTAACAAAGAATACCCGAGAAACAAGAATACCTTTATATATTTTACACTGTATTTGAAAGAAATAGTATTGTTACGATTTTGCCTTGTCACTCAAGGTTCGAATCACTGGATTGTGAATAAATACAACTGCTTCAAATTTGAACTCACACAAATTTATTTACACAACACAATTTATTATACAACACAAAATTAACAATTAATTATTACAATTATAACACACTTTTTAATTATCACTTTAATAATCGCTTTAATAATCACTTTAATAATCTTTCTATTTAACCTTCACTGTATCACGTTTAAAATAAAACTCATCATTCCACGTCAACGCACGCCTTTATATACCAAAATATTTGTTTCTAGAATAATCCTAAATGCGCATCAAGAATTGAGCAAATATGTTAGTATAGAAATGACGCCTAAATGTTGAACAAATCATAAATGCAATTGAACAATTAATGAAATTAACTTATTCTATTCTAATCTAGGTGTCACCGTAACAGTATGCAAATATTTTATAGTTTTCGATCATTTTTTTCATTAATGTGATATGTTGGATTATTTACGTTTTTTTACAGAATTTTCTTCGAAAACTGACATGTTGCTGCAAATGAAAAATTGTTTTCAATTTATGTTATTTTAGCAAAATCCGTTATACATTTCATAATTACAAAAAAATAATTAGTTTCAAGAAAAATTGCATGTAGGGTATCCGGGTACCTTAGTAACTCAAATTAAGATATTTTTTCTTCACTCACATGACGGTTAAACTTGATTTTTCAATTCGATCCCAATTTATTTTACTATGAACGTATTGTATCTAATTCAAATTTGCTTGCTATACAAGTAAAACGGACAGTTTCTTTCATCAAAATTCATCAATTCCGCAAAAAACTAGTTTTGCTGAAAGTTTAATTAAATTCATTGGTTTCAATCGATTTTTTTGTAAATGCCATACTTTTTAAGATACTCGTATTTTCAAAAAATGTTAATAAACGAGTTATTTTGCATGTAATTCTTTTGTTTTTAATTGCAATTCGCGACCTTAGAATAAAAAGGTTCTATGTGACATTTTTTAAAAAAATGAGTTATACATGCATTACTACTAATTTTAGCTCAATCATTCGATTGGTGTTGTCCGATTTGCGGAAAAATGGCCCATTTTAAAGATAATGATGTAAAAAGGTTGTAACTGATACGACATTTATCAATAATTTGAAGAAAAAGGTTCCATCTGCCTAAAAAAAATCACATACACCCTTTTTCTTCAAAAATTTCTAATTTTTAATTCAGATACAACGTTTTTCTATTTTTTTGCTCAGTTAGAACTATTTTATTCTTAACACTCTTGCGAAATTTTTATGAGTTGTCAAATTTACGCGGGAATATTAATAAGTTTAATAAATTCGTTGGTGTTAATATGTTCGTTATTTTAAGCTAAGTATTATAATAAAACGTATATTTAGAACAATACAATCGTGATTGTAAGTAATTTATTAGTTTTATTAAACAATTTCTAAAGGATAATTTATTTTATTTATAAAATATAATTATAATCTATTATATTTCTTCTAGCAGTTTTCAAATGTCTGGGAATTTTAATATAAATTATACCGTAGCTGAAAAGGGCGAGGAAATCTTGGAATTTCAGCTCTCTAAGGTTGACGTGAATGACGTACTGGTAATTGATAATGAAGAAATTCTGCATTTTGTGGGGGCGCCAGATTCCGAACCGATTCTTATAGAAAACTTTAATGAACAGTATGTAGATAACAATAATAATAACCAACTGGGTGATTCGGTAAATGTATGCAACATTGATCAGCAGTTGGAATCAAGCGACACAGTTGTTTTAGAAGTACTAGGTGATCCAGTAGTAAATGATTGTGACATTTATTCCAAGATAGGGCCAGAATTATCAAATTGTGAAAGTGAACCTTCCGATTTAACTGAGGATGAAACGGTAAGTCAAATAACGAAATGAAATAAAAGGAATCAAACCAATTTTTAATTTTTTATCTTATTATATAAAGTATGGCCCAACAAGAAAACGACAACGTAAGTCTAATAAGTGGAAAATAAATGTAAGAAATAAAAAACATCAAGCTGGTTTAGAATTTGTGAACAATCGAGGTCAAACGCCGCCCAAAAAGGAAATTAAAACTTTCAAAAATTGCATGTCGAATTGCAAAATGCGTTGCTCCTTGCAAATATCTGAAACTGAGCGCAAAAATATTTTCAAGGATTATTATTTCCTAGATCAAGCAGGAAAATATAACTTTATTTCGAAGACAACGGAGCGTATTGAGACACGTAGAAAACAAAAATCCGATAAGGTTTCACGGCGAAAATTTTCGTTTTATTATTATTTTAATCTTCATGGTAACAGAATTTCGGTCTGCAAAAAATATTATTTAGGAACCCTGTCTATTTCTCAAAAACCTGTTTATACTGTTCATCAGAAAATGCGCATGACTGGGACAGTTCCAAAAAGCGAGAGAGGCACGAAAAGCTCCAAAGCAATTTCCAAAGAAAAGCAGGACTTCATAATAAGTCATATAAACAGCTTTCCATGTATTGAATCGCACTACTACAGGGCCAAAACACAAAAAAAATATCTGGATGCCAATTTAAATATATGCAAGTTGTACGATTTATACAGTAAAAAATGTTTAGAATCAAATGTACAAGCAGTAAAAAGCAGCTACTACCGATACATTTTTAGTACACGGTTTAATTTAGATTTCTTCAAGCCAAAATCGGATAAATGTGGGGTTTGTGAGTTAAACAATATCGATCCATCGCGAGTAAAAATCGGTCAATATCAAGAGCATATCAACTTTAAAGTCGCAATGCGCCAGTTGAAAGAAACCGATAAACAGAGTGGAATACCAATTCTTTGTTTTGATATGCAAAAAGTAATAACATGCCCAAAAAGTAATATTGACGAAACGTATTATTACTCAAAGCTTAATGTATACAACCTTACGGCGCATTTGTCTACTACTAAAACTGTATACTGTGCAATATGGAATGAGGCCACCATGGGGCGAACGGGCAATGATATCGCATCCGCGCTGTATAGAATATTAGAACGGGTGTTTAGTGAGAATGATATAACAAAACTTATTACATGGACTGACTCGTGTGTGCCCCAGAATAAAAATTCACACATGGCATATGCTATACAGTATTTTATTTCTCAACACCCGGAAGTAGAATCTATTGAAATGCGTTATTCTTTACCTGGACATTCCTGTATTCAGGAAGTTGATAATGCACATAGCCAAATAGAAAAATCATTAACAAAAAATGAATTTTTTTCGCCTATTGGTCTTATTCGTTTGTTAAAAAGTATTAACAGAAAACGACCATATCACGTGATACAAATTAAACCGAATGATTTTAAAAATTTTGAACAATGTGCTAAAGCATTTAACTATAAAGTGGTACCCTTCAGTTCATTAAAGATGCTTCGGTTTACACAGAACACTTTTGGAGTTAATTATTGTATTGGATATAACCCTGAGGATTATATTAGTACCACAGTGAGGCCTACGACGAAAACAACCAGAAATCAAAATCGTCCGCAAAAAATTCCAGCAAGTGTAGGGATAACAGATCCCATAATAAGCGGTAACCACAAACCTATACCAAACCATAAAAAACAACATTTAGAAAAAATGTTCAAATATATGCCACGACAAGACATAGATTATTATAAAACTATTTTATTACCAAAAAATTAAGACTGATCGTCTATTTTAATCTATGTATACTTATACATAATTTTTGAGGAAATAGCAATGGAACTTAAGGACTATACCGGAATTATTTGATTTTATCTAATTATATTTAGAATGAATTATTTTATTTATTATTATTTTATTTTAAAACATTATATTATAATTTAGTTGAAATGTGATAATCGTTTTCTGAAAAATAAAATTTATTTTTGAAATCAAAACCGGTTTTCATTTTCTGTTAACTACTAGTATAAAAAGAAAATCTTCAGTTTCAAATAATCGAACTCATAATATTCCATAGATTGTATAACAAAGGTGTATGTGCACAGATAGAACTTTTTTAACTTTCAATTTCTATTCCAAAATTTAGAAAAGGTTGTAAGTGCAATATTATTTTTACAATTTCTCAACAGATAATTACAACTGTTGGGAAAATGAGGAAAAATTCGAAAAATTCAATATAGGTTACATCTAAATTGAAAAGGCAGAAGAAAAATGATTAAGTGAAAAATAAGAAATACCTACTTGAATATTCAGTTGCTTTTTTCTCGAAACTATGAACAATGAACATAGAACCCTTTTATTCTAAGGTCGCGAATTGCTTCTCTACAGCGAATGTAAAAAGGTATGCGAGTTTCATATTTCCACTGAATTAAATGCAAATAGAGAAATTATTTTTCCATACACGCTTTCTGTTCATACAAAATAACACACTCTAAGCCTTTTTCTCTTTGGATTCATTGGTTTCATTTCTTAAAGAGTTAAATTTTTATTCGCCCATGTTTCACAATGCATTTTTAATTGTGACACCTGTGTTACAGGACAAAATTGTTTACGATATTTTTTGAAATTTGAAATTTAATTTGAAATTAGTTTTGTAATACATTGTCATCTTGAATAAACCAAGAATTATATTAAATTGTAAAATTTTTGAATTTTATGTAAAAGCTTTTAATTTTCAAGATTCCATTGTTAACACTGTACTAAAACTTCAAAAGTTCTGACAATATTCCAACTCATGTTGATGTCATCCTTTATTCGTTGAGATTGTATATTATCACAATGAAAATTTATATTGTTGTTCAACAACCCGATACCAGTAAGCAATTTTCAATTATTTTCTATTTCCCAACATCATTTTCAACACGTCTATTATTTTCGAATAATAAATTGAAAAGTACTATAATCACTATACATATACTTGCATCTATCAATAAACAACTCCATCTCATGCATGATGCAATACATAATTTATGTTGTGTGACGATGATAATAAACACTCGTATGTGTATGTACGAGCATTATACAATACCGAAACCGAAGACGACAAATTTTGTGATGAAACGTAACTGGAAAATATAAAAAAAAATTCTATGTACGAGTACATAATGCAATTCAACAGGTTCTCTCGAGAGCTACAAAAAGATTTTCCAATTTTTATGTTGCATGTATATGCTCTCCTTCCCTGTCCTCTCTAGACACACGTACATTGTGTATAGTAATTGCTTATAATATGTTGTTATAAAATCCATATGATTTTTATGTTGAATGTTGATTTTTATTTTAATGATGGTGTTCGACAAAAAATAATGTAAAAAATATACTTGTTGAATATTTTTATGATTTTCATGCACAAAAGCTTTATTTATAGACCTGGCAATTTTTACCTTGTACGTCGTATATATCGACCTCACCTACCTGTTTTTTGAATTTTCAAATTATTTTGTTTGCATGCTGAATATATAAAAATTTAATTAAAATTAAAACTATATTGAGAATGTATATACCTGTGTAGTGTGACAACAACAACTACAACTAATCAGAATTTTGTAAAAAGCTTATTTGATTTTTGAAAAGGAAATGTATGTTGAATAAGGAAGTATGGCGGAAATAAGAAATTTTTGTATAATGGTTGGTGTATTATGTCTTGTGACTCTATAGGTGGCATGGTAAATATTTTATTAAAAGGAGTAAATGATTGACGGGTACAGGTATTCGAGGGTGAGAACATTTAGAACAATGATTACTAATTTGACATTTTTTTATTTTATGAATTCTTTGAACTGTGTTCTATTTAAAAAAAATATATATTTTTTCCAATTTCTAATAAATTTTTCGTTTAGACGTAATCGGCTTTCGTTTAATTAATTGCTTTTTTCAAACTGTATAGTAAAATTCTAATTTATGAAATCTTCTTATACTGACAAAAAAAGTATTATAAATTTAGTAATTCGTAAAATTTATCAATTCCTTTGTTGGTACACGGTATGGAAATATACTCACCCATTTCGAAATCAGCTAAATACATTTTCGGTATATTAAACGGCCATTGAAACACATACGAATCGATTTTGTATGATTCTATGTTATCTCGAAATCATTGTTATTGCTATTATTACGATTATTACTGTTATGGTTCTATCACCATCATTATTCCTATATCTACATTATTATTACCACACTATTTTCATTATCAAAACACGTTAACAATATCCTTCTGTATATATTTATTTTTATGATTATGAGAGTGGTCACTTGGAGTGGAGACATTTTTTGCGGTTGGTTTCGGTTTAAATTAGCTTGTTGGATTATTTTGAGTGGTGTAATGCCGATTTAAAATGTTTAAATTAATTCCAACAAATAATGTGTTGTTTTGTGGGTCACCTCACCCTAATTTTTGTCAGTCAAAAATTTTATAAGTATCAATTGTAATTCTTATTAACAGTGTTAGCAACTAGTTCCCTGAAATTAGGCTCACTGTTATCAGTAACGCTCACACCCTGTGTGGGATTCGGATTCCATGTGAGATTGTTGATGAACCCAGTCTATAGTGATTCGCATGTTCTTTAATGCAACTACTGCCTGTTAGAATTGCAAGCAGTATATCTAGCTTAACTAATCCTATTTTTAGTGATAAATGCAACAGAACTTGTGGAAAATACCTCTTGCATCAAGAAATACTGGAAAGTAGCGAATGGACAAGCTAGATTACGCAATCTACGCGATTGTCGACATGATGTCGAAATAATGTTAAAAGTCGGCGTTGAACATGTCATTATAGTTACCAGAATAACATCTTCGTAGTTAGTATGATGAACAGGCAGCCATTTCGGTCTCACCACTAATGTACCTGGTTCACATTTAATTAGCTCACTATATTTACGAAAGCGTACATCAGCTGGCATAGAACCAATTTGACAAAACAATTTCTCAACGTTTTGACATTTAACTGCACTTTCAAATTAATTTATGGATGAAACAAATATTTTGTCAGTTCAACTTTACGTTATTTTTAGTTTGGCTAAATATCAGTAGATGTCAGCAAAATATAAATATTATAATTTGCTTACTATTTTTATACACACGGCACTATGAATTCATGATTAAGGTTACCAAACAATTATATTTTATATTATGCTGTTTTGTATTGACGACTGTTAAAGTTGGGAATGTGACATCTAACGCATTAAAAATAAGCTCATTGCGGGTTTTTTCCCATGAAATTTTAGCACGGCATACTTTATGAAAATAAAAATTAACATACAGAAATATCCGGAACAAGCTTATTTTTCTTTTGTCAGATCCACTTATAGTTGTCTATAGAGAACTGTTTGTAGATCTGACGGCAAAAAAATAACCTGATTGGGTCTATTTTTGTATACTAAATCGAATATGAATATACCCATAGATGGCACAAAACAACCCGTACCTTATTTTTAATTAAAATGTGCTAAATGAATTAAGATTTATAAATCACCAAAATATTTCTGATTGAAGATTGATATACTTTAACTAATTTTACAGTTTAGATTTTTGTTTTGATTTATAAATACTTGAGACATCTATCAATGACTAGTAAGAACTAATCGTAAATTTATTTAGTCGAAAACTTAGACAAAAATAGACGTCAATTAACAACAACTAAGACTATGTGTCTGAGAGCGATTTTTTCGACTAAATTGTCGACTAAACTAAATTAATGTCTGATACATATCATCCATTCAAAGGTGGCAGTAGTATCTTTTAACCCATTCCCGCAAATGACGGTTATAGCCGTCAAATTTTTGTTGATTTATATGCAAATGGCGGCTATAGCCGTCCTGCATATTTTAATTAATAAAAAAAAGGAATATCATTCTTACGAAGTGTATTAATGCATTTATTTGTTAATTATTCAGTAATACATCTAAGAAAAAAAGATGAAACATTCCAGATAACATATCAATTGTTTTTTTTGTGCGATTTTTCATGATAAGCAATTCGATATATTTCCGCCTACACAAACAAATGACGGCTATAGCCGTCCTATTATGTTCGCACAAATGACGGCTATAGCCGACATTTGTCTATATATCACCAAAAAATCGGACGGCTATAGCCGTCATTTGTTTCTGTAGGCGGAAATATATAGAAAAAATGATATGATGAGCAAATGACGGCTATAGCCGTCGAGAGTTTTCATGGGAAAACTGTGAGAAAATGTGATAATTTTCACTTCCAAACATATAAATGACGCTCAATTTGATATGGCAGTCATAAATAATTGAAAAACAAAAAGTGTTTCTGAGCACGGTCGCCAATTAAAAAGTGTGCGGCAATGGGTTAAATATGCTGTGCCTCCGATTGTAAACTGAATTGTAAACTTAACTAAATTATGACTTTTCTTGCGCCATATTGTTTTCAACAATACCAGTTTGTTATTATTTAAAATCAGGAAAATAGAAAAAATAAAACAAATTGAATTTGGGAATCGCATTATTCATGAATGTAATTATAAATTATAATCGAAATTTAAGAATGAGAGTATTTCCTTTTAGATATTTTTCGATAAAAAATAACAAAAACATAAAATGAAAATGACAACTAAATAGTCAAGCATCAGCAGGAGTCTAAATGATAAAAACTGGTTGCTAATAGCATAACTATTCATTAATTTAGTTTAGTCGGCAATTTAGTCGGAAAAATCGCTCTCAGGCACACAGTCTAAAACTATAATACTTTGTACTTGATAACATTTTTTTTAAATTCCATGTTAGTTCGTACCAGTTTCAGTAGATGGCGTTAAATATAATGCTCTGAAATTTTACTCTAATTTCCTACTTTATTTTAAATTTTATCAATTGTCGAATTATTTACTATCGATGATAAATAATTAACAATTTAGCACGCAATTTAGTACTACATATTAGACCAAGTACGTAGTACCGCTTTACAATTATAAATCTCTAATACTGGCGATTTTCATCGAATGCAGATAGAGTCAATTTCTACGTCTACAAGAGGGAGGAGTATTGTCAAATCCATTGTTATGACAGTTTTAATCCCGATTGCTTCATAGCAAACTGTAATTCACATTTTGTTCACCAGATGTCAGCTACTTTATTGGAAATTGCGTATAAAAGAAGGGCAATTTAAGACAGTAATTTAGAATGTGTGTCTCACGACGAATGTTTTGTCTAAACTTCCGATTAACAAAATTAATGGTTGGCTTATACTAGTCGCTCATGGATGGCGCAAAACAAACCGTGTCTGATATGTAACTAAAATTTGCCAACATAACTAAAATTTATCAATTTCAACAATATTTTTAATCTTTATTAGAAATTTAGAGAAAGAAAAATTAGTAATTTTGATTGAATACTTATCATCTGAATAAACTCCTAAGTGCTTGATACAATCCTTTTTAGGGATCACGGTACCAAAGAGGGTGAGTTAGAAAGCCCACTACTGTCCTTTTTGACATGCTAATCATCCACAATAAGGAGAGCTTGCTCTATCAATTTGGATGCGACGGTTAGGTATTTACCTGAAACAATAAGAACAAGAACCTCAGTATAAATATAGAGCGACAAACTTGGATAATTTATTCGTTTAACTAGAATTTCATGAATGTCCATTAACTAAAATGGTGAAATGCACTGGTAATGTCTTTGGAAACTTTGATTGAGACGAAGAAACCATCTAAATCAAACTGAACAAGGCGAGACTTTAGTATACAATATTTTGTTGCCAATCTAATTTACAGGAAAAATATCAATCCCAGTTTTGTACCAGTTATTTGGGGTAGTAACAAACGAAGTGCTCTCAAACTCTCCCGCAATCTCAAGGAAGGTGCTCATAAGAGACGTTTTGCTCGGATTTGTTACTGAGTGATTTTTCAATCCTACTAATATATCCAAGGAGCACCAATTCAAAAGACTTTTTCCCTAACACATATGTCAATGTCATTCTAACAATTGCAAAAACATCGGTGGCAAACTTATTGCACGAAAAACCGCCGATTGAAGGATTCCAGATGCCGGAGGCCAGCTGCCAGACGCCGGATTTGGATGCCCAGATGCCATACGCCGGACTTCGGATTCGGACGCCGGGTGCCAGATACCGGATACCCGATGTCGAATGTCAGATGCCGGATGCCAGAAGTCGGATGCCGGATGCTGTAAGCAGGCTGCCAGATACCAGATGCCGGACGCCGGACGCAGGATACCGGATGCCAAATGTGGGATGCCAGATGACGGATGCCGGTTTTCGGATGCTGGATTACGGAAGCCGGATGCCGGGTGCTAGATGCTGAATACCGGATGCCGGATGACGTCATTTAGTATGTAATTTGTTAGCAAAATATCAGTAATATCAGTGTAATTTGTTACTGAAATCCGATCAGTTTGAAATTTCCGGTAAAACGTATTTAAATTAAAGCTGTGAAAAATACGGAATTAATAAAAGAATGGTCAATGTTGTTTGTAGTAAAGCAGAATAAATCTCTATGTTTAAAGTAAAAAAAAATGTGCAGAAAAATTTGAGATAGTAAACCCTTGATTTAACGGACGCCCGATTTTCACGGACCCTCGATTTAAAGGACAATTTTTTATTTTCCATTTTTTGGTTACTGATTATGATGTGTGGATTCGGCGATTCTTAAATGACCTAGTATGGAACTCTTTCAATTCTTAACCGATTATGATGGGATTGGGTATAATGAATGGAAATGAGATTCTTAATTGATTTTTGGAAGGAATTCTGGATTATGACCATCTGAGGTATAACTCAATCAATTTTTAACCGACTATAATGGGATTGAATATGTTGGATGGAAATTTGATTTTTAAATGATTTTGGAAAGAAACTCTGGAATATGGCCATCTGAGATAAAACTCGATCAATTCTTAATCGATTATAATGGAATTTGACATGTTGGATGGAAATGGGATTCCTAAATTCACGTACATGACATCGGAATTAAATAGTTCTATACTCGCTAACGAACTCAAAACCAATCAAATTACGAGATGCTTTATATGCTTTATACCACGCATATTAGTTCCGAATTCGGGTTGAAATTGTTTTAACTTTATTGTTGCATTAATACATTTTATGTGATAACATGGTATTTTTTCGAACTAACTCACGATTTCATGAACGCGACATAAACGATTTTTGGAATAAGTTGTGGAATATGGCTATCTGGGGTTTGTTGGATGGAAACGGGATTCTTAAATGATTAATGAAAAAAGTTTTGGAATATGGACCCTGGAACGGAACTCAGGCAGTTTTTAACCGATTATGATGGGATTGGATTTGTTTAATGCAAATGGAAATTCGATTAATGATTTATAAAAGAAGTTTTTTAATATGGCTACCTGGAACGGGACACGGTTTCACTTAACCGATAATAATGAAATCCGGCACGTTGGATAAATATGGGATTATAAAATGATAAACTGCTCTACTCGCCACAGGATGAGAAGCCGAATCATATTTGTTCTCTTTTCTGATTATTGCTGAAGTGGAGACTATATTTATTGGTTGTTTTGTGGAATTAAATCCCAGACCATTTATGCTCTTACTTCAAAAGTATAAATTTCTGCTTGGTTCGAAAGGTTCTGCAAATCTCAATACCCTAGAAGACACCATATTCCATGATCCCGTGAACAATTTTCGAGGTCGTTGTTGATAAGAATGCTATAAATTTATCCGAGCCCTTTTTGTAGGGTTCATAAGATGATTTCTTGTGAGAGTAGGTAGTTGGCCTGCCTAATAATTACATGAGTAGTCACGTACTAGTAATAGATGTTAAGGCATTCAGCCTTATAAGAAACATGTTAACATCACGAGCCGCTTGCTTCAATAAAAACGCCTGCTTATTACCGAGTTCCGTCTTTGTCTAAATTAGCAAGTTCCATCCCAGGTGGCCATATTCCTCCACTTCTTCCAAAAATTATTGGAAAATCCCATTTCCATCAAACATACACAATCCCATCATACTCCGGTTAATAATAAAAAGAGTTCCGTCCCAGGAGGCCATATTCCAGGATTTTTTCCAAAAATCGTTTAAGAATCCCATTTTCATCCAGTATACTCAATTCCATCATAATCGGTTAAGAATTGATGAAATGATATCATGCTTTCAACCTAACTTATTTAATTAAACCCTCCAAGATCACAAATAATTCGTTCCGTGTTCTTTGAAACCGTGTTGTTCGAGACTACAAAAGAGAAAATAAAAAAATGTTACATTTTAATTCTTTTTTATTATAGTATACAAAAACAAACTAAAAGAGAATAACAAGAATCGTGTTGTTCGAAACCATGTTCTTTGAATCCCGTGTTCTTGGTGGGTTACCTGTATTAAATTAGTGACGAAATTTTAAATTTTAAAACATAAATTAGATATTTTAAATTTTAAAACATAAATTGAAAAATATTTTAACACTTTTAAACCGAAATCTTATAACGGATTAAATACAATTTGTCGGCTCATTGTGCAAAAGCATCCGATGAACTATTTTAAATTATTATTTTTTAACATTCACTATGTTTTAAAATAAGACGTTACAAAATATATTTTAATTCCCAGTGGCGCATCCTGGGAAATGTACTGTATATCGAAAGGTTGAGGTATCGAATTCCTAAATATCGGTATAAACAATAACATAGTCCAGGTGGGTCAGTACTTAGATTCTAAATCCCACCCCGATTTATCGAGCTGCAACTTGAACTCTGGAGGGAGCAACGTGACATTGCAAAGAAAATCATCGGTAGGCAACCAGGCTGATCCTTTTCTTAGTACCAGAAGCACTATTTGGTAGAAGAAATACAGCACTTCATAGAACACCACCAACAACTCCACCGCCAGAGTACACCACCCTGTGTGAACTTAACAATGCGAAGGAAAATACCTCTTCTATCAAGCATAAAAACTTCAAGCCAACTTCTGAAGCCACGCCCAGTGCACAAACAATTATAATAAACAACGTCGAGTTAATAAATAAATTTGAACAAATAGTGAAATTAATTGCGCTGCTGAACAATGACGTTACCGTGCTAAAAAACGAAAACCTTATGCTAGAGGCAACAGTAAATAACAATAACAATGGAAGAAACTCAGCATTAATGAACAACAATGTCAAGTACTTACAGATCAAGACGACTATCACACTGATGAAAGCTCATGAAAGGGAAACCAATTGGATACTACAGAAATCCGAGAGAGCATTCAAGTAACCAAGAAAAGAAACCAACCCAAGCAAGAGGAAATCTGAATCATCCCCAGAAGTTGAGCCAATACAAAGTCACATTAAAACTGCCAATGCAACTAATGCATCAAAAGTGCACGAGCGAGAAAGGAAGACACAGGTTCCACCCCTGATTAATATTCTATAGGAATAACAAATCACGGTGGTATTCAGAAACTGATGAAAGAAGTAGTACGAAATTACAATACAAGGTAATATCGCTCAGTAATAATTTATGGAAAATATTATAAAGCTCTAGCTAACAAATAAAATTCTGATGGTTACCAGTAGTATAAATAGTAGGATAAAAATGATTGGTCAATTAAAGTAATGGCAAAAGGTCTCCATCCAACTTGTCCAAAACTTACAAAACAAAGGCCTGAACATCAGAAAAGAGAGACGAGAAAACAGGGTGGGAATTGTTGAAATCATGAGAAGAGGTCTCCCACTACTATTCATGCTAACCGTCGACAACCAAGAAAAAATCGAAAATATTTATAATATTAAGGCTATCCTCAATCTCAAAGTTAAAATAAGAACACCGAGAAAGGTCGCTCGACTAATTATTAATGTAAAACCTTCTAAGATTTAAATCGTACACAAAAGTACTGCGCCATCGTGCAGCAAGGTGTGTTAAATGTCCAGGAAAACACGCAGTAAACGACTGCACAGTTTTTCGAAATACAACAATGAAGTGTATCAACTGTAAAGGCCAGCATCCAGCCAAGTAAATCGTCAACTCCTAATTTTAACATACAAAGAGAGCGAGTAAATGAAAACGTTACATATACACAAATAGTTAGACAAACAGAGCAGAAACAGTTAAAACTGGATCTCGGTTTTACAGGATATAATGAGAAATCTGAAATGAGTCTGCAGAACACACTAGAAGAAATAAATACGCAAAGTAGTTTCAATAAAAAAGTATCTATGCTTTACATCCAGAGAACAAAGCTAGAGGTGGATCAGTTATCTTCATAAAAGATTAAATAAAACATAACGAAGAACATAAAGTCGAGATGCTTCCATGCAAGTCACAACAATCAAAATACAATTAAACAATATTAAAATGTGGTATCTCAGCAATATACTGCCCTCCAAGATGCAATCTCAAACAAGAAGATTATGCTAATCTTCTCAAAACACTACGAAGTCTCTTTTTTATTGGAGGGGACTATAATTTCAAAAAAATACCAAAAATAAAACTGTTCGCATCAGGCAAACAACTAAACTGTGATTTTCACTCAGACGGTACATCAACCTATTGCCCTACGGATATCAGTAAGACTCCAGATCTTATAGACGTCTGGGAGCAACTCGAAATTAACGAGCTTCAAAACCAATTGGGATCTCTTCCAAACACAGATAACAGAAAGAAATAGTCTGCAGAACCCGCAATACAGGGACCACCACAAATAGAAGATCAACTAGATAAACTCATCCACAATATCCAAAGAATCCTGTGTGGGAAAGCACCCCTAATAACAGCAAGGAAATGAAACATAATACTAGCTATCCACAGAAAGTGACAGAAGTTCTTAAGAATAAAAGAAAAACACGGAACAATTGGCAAAAATATCGAGACCCGGAAAATAAGAGGGTATTAAACCATTTGTGTAACAAATTAAAATACCTGATAAAAGCCATTAAAAATCAGTCAGTTAACAAATACCTCAGCACTCTAACTGGGCAAACAGATACTGATTATTCATTATGAAAAGCAACTAAGAATCTTAAAAGACCCAAACTTCTGGTTCCTCTAATTTAAAATAAAGAAAATTGGGCTCGAAATGCTAAACAAAAAACAGACTTGTTTGCAAATCACCTTAAAGAAACATTCCAGCCTTACCCCAAACAAACGGAAGAGGAAAATATCACACCGTTAAATGAACAGGATGAAATAAAAATTATACGGGTATCAGAGAAAGGAATCTTATTCACCCACAACAGTTTGGATGTAGGGAAAGACGATAGAACAAGTACATCGAATTACTGATATAATCGAGAAATCACTAGAAATCAAACAAATATGCTCAACTATATTCCGTGATGTAGCGCAATCATTCGACAAAGTATGGCACCAGGGATTAGAATCCAAACTTCATCGAGACCGTCCGGAGCAATTTTTTCAAATTTTAAAATCATACATATCAGAGAGGCACTTCCGAGTAAAGTATGAGAATGAATACTCCCAACTTAATTGAATAACAGCAGGAGTAACACAAGGGAGTTTCTTGGGCCAATCCTTTATTTCCTATATATTAGAGATATACCAATTACAGAAGGAACAATGTCAACTTTTGCCGATAACACGGCAATACTTGCAACAGCAAAGAACATCAATGACTCTACTAGTAAATTACAGAAGGCTATTAACCAGATATGTAATTGGATAAAGAAATGTCGAATTAAATTAAATGAAGCAAATGCTATATGGACATGTGGTATGGGTAGTCAACTCTGCGGTTGTGCCAAGAAGACAAATATCAAAATCATACAAACAGTTTAATATAAAATCCTGCGATGTACCCTTACAGGACCATAAGGTTACTAAGAGAAAATATTAGTATGTCACTGATTATTTTAGTTTGTTTAGACCTAAAATAAATAAAAATTATAAGAGCACTACATAGCAATGTGTATTTTTGTTGTAATTTTATGGGAATATTTTTCCCAATGGACTATAAAGGTGTCACACATTTTAGGTCAATGTTTTTCATTTATTTACAAAAAATAATACAGAATTATAAAATAAAATTGCGATACATAATTATGTGCTACACTCTAAAAAATTTTAGTTGAATTTTACTTCAATAATTGAGTGTAACTGATTACACTCAATTATTGTAGTAATTTTAAACGCGTTAAAAATATTCAACTTCCTGTTTAAACATCAACTTTTCAAGGAGAGAATTTAAACAAAAAAGTTATAATAATATTTTGAAGATTGTTGAATTATTAACAAAATGTGTTTACATATAAACAATATAAAATTATATTTAAACACGTTTAAACATATTTATGATTAAATTGAAACAAATTAGATGTGATTTTCAACAATAGTTGATGAAATTGTCATGTAGAATTGCTGAATTTTTAGAAGATATATGCTAAATTTTTCATATAATTTGTTTAATTTCAATAACTCGTTGTTCGAATTTAAACTAAAAATTGTTGATATTTTAGAAGTCAAAATTTACTTTTATTTTTAAATTTATTATATCTAAATTATATTATAACTAAATACTTAAAATAAATTTTCAAATTGTATTTATAAAATGGCTTAACATAAAATTTCGAAATTTTTTTATACAATACACACACGTACAGGTCTACCTGGCATCCAGTTTCCGAACCAAATCACTAATTTTGGACCACTGATACATGGACGTTTTAGGTCCGCGAGGTTTGGTTGGACTTGATAACGTCTTCCATGTGTGTCCCTCCTATAAATGATAAAACAAATACAACAAAATAATGTATATTTATTATGCATTACATATAATGTTACACACATAAACCGTATTCACGTTTTTTTTAAATTTAATAAAAAACACAATAAAACTATTTTACACTTTTTACAGTAACTTTATAGACCTGTGTTTTATGCAAACTATTCGAAACGTATCTGACATGACAGTATTAAACACAGCTTTGTTTAATTATTCATACTACATTTTTACTAAGGATTATCAAGTGTTTAATAACGTTTTAGCTCGTACCTACCTTTAAGACAAAATATCACACAAACTCCTTAAATTCCACTTTATACTTGACTGTTAACTTTTTACGTTCGTTTTACAGTCCTATATGGCTTCAGTTTTAATAAATTTATACAATATGTCACCTAACTGTAAATGAATTTTGTTTTATTTTGCTGAATATTCAACAGTTTTATGTTTAAAATTTACCACAAAAGGATTTTATTCAACATCTCTACTGAAAATTTATCAATTGATTAAAGTTCAACGAACGTATTGTTTAGTTTCCAACAACAATTAAATTTGCAACATATTTGTGATGAAATTTAAACAACTAATTGAAAAAAATCAACATTTTATTGAATAAATAACAAAAATTTTCATTACTTCATTTATTGTATGGAAATTGCTAAAATAATTTAAATGAAATTAATTGATCTTTAGTTTAAATTTGATCAAATTTTTTAGAGTGTAATTATGATATTCTGCGAAGCAATTTCTATTCGTTGTGAAGCAAAGATGGACATTGCACATAGCAAATATATAATGCGTTCTATTTTTTATGCGGCGTTTAGCACAATAGGCACATCTTTTCATTTTTTCTGCTTTTTGCATGTTGTGTGCTGGCAAATTACGTTTTGTACCTATACGCTGCTTTTCAGTAGTGACCACAGTGGGTCTTGATCGTTTTCGATATGTATAGTTATTTATTGGACCTCGTGCTATGGGTTGGCTATACTCGAGGCTGCTCAAAAGCAGTCGTTTCATGGGTTGCGATTTGTGCAATGTCACATATACTACATATGCGTTGTTTAGCGTTATGTCCAATAAACCAAAAACTAGGTGCAGGTAGTACTTTATTTTTGCTTTCCGGTTAACCAGCATGCTTTAGCTGTTTCGTTAGACTTAGTCCAATAGATTCATCTAAGCCAACTTCAGTGTTTCTTTTCTCACCTGTGTACAAAGCAAACTGAAATAGGTAGCCTGTGGAAGACTCAGCCCTGCACCACCATTTTGAATCCCCATTTAATAGGTTTATTGCTAATATACTGCTTCATAATGTTATGATTATAATGTTACCTTTGAATTTGACCAAGTGTTTATCTATGGACTGCCTCTTAGAGTTGTTCATCGCCTTTTGAATATATAAATTGAAATTGTCCATGACTGGTTTAATTTTGTAAGCTCTGTCACTTGTTTGTGACCATCATTATGACAAAAATGTAAATTTTCACGTATTTGCTCAAATCTTGTTCTTGGCATAACATTAGCAATGGAGGGGACACCCATATTTTGATCAGTTAACCAGTAATTTCTAAGGGTTGTCAGAATATGGTAACTCATTTCAAAGTTCATGCCCAAGAACGCCTTCATTTCCTCCGACTCAATCATAAAAACTCTTCCATTTTGTTATGCGTATATCTAACACTTTCTAGCTATGTCACTTCCATAAAAATATCCATTGGTTTTAACATTTCTTGACGATCAAAGAATAAATTTATACGGCCAAATTCATATTCATTTCAGCAAATAAATGAGGAACAAAGGAGTTCGTTTTCCTTGAAAAATTAGGGACATCTTCCGAAGTCTCACGCGATTTGAAGTATGGGTTTCCTGAACAGAATCTTCTATTTCGACTATAGCGATCCCATTTTCCATATCTTGGACGATAAACTGCTGATCTTTTTCATCCAATTGAAGCTCATCTTCTCCATCACTGTCCTCTGCCGTGAGCAACTGTAATATCTCATCAGCATCATCTCGTATGTGGAATTCTCTGTACTCTCTTTTAGCTATTTTTGTGAATAAACGAAAATATATCAGTAAATATAAAAATTATTACGTAAAACTTAAATTACTAATAATAATAATTTATAAAAATTATTTTTTACGCTATTGGCCGTAGGCACTTGGCGAAACACACTAATACTTAATAAAGACATTTTTATTAATCACTTGTTTTTTGTTTCGCAGTTATTTTGAATAATTTTCAAAAAGTTTAAAAAATCACTCGATCGATTTCGACTTGTTAGGTCATCATCAGGAGTATCTACTGATTTGTGTTAGTAAAAAATTTTGTTATATATGTAGTAGAAAAAAGCAAAATATAAATAAAAGAAGGAGGGCAAAAAAATAAAAAATAAGCAATAAAAGCAAAATATAAATAAAAGAAGGAGGGCAAAAAAAAAATAAAAATAAAAAAATAAAAAATAAGCAATAAAAATTAATCTACGGATCGCGCAGGTGTGCGATGAGTCATAGGCTGAGTAACAAAATTCAAGGTATATTATTGCGTACGTGAGAATAGAAAAGGGCGGGATCTGTAATTGGTGAGAACCGGATTTCTCTCTGTTCGTTAAGGATATTTTGGTTAAGAAATATTGATTTTCTAATTTCGTAAGATTCTAAGGTATCTAAACGTCTGCCTTTGGGTTGTATATGTAATATATCTAAATTGTTCAAGCTAGCTGTATGATTTTCTGACGTTAAATGATTATGGAAAGTTGATTGGTTGCAACCAGATAAATGTTCCTTAGCTCTAACTCCAAAATTGCGCCCAGTCTGACCAATATAGGAGAAACTACAATCATTGCAATTGATCCTATAGACACCAGATTTGGAAAGGCGATCAACTCTAGGTTTATTGTTAAAAATCATTTTCTTTATTGTGTTATTATTATAAAAAGCAAAACTAATATTGGTATAATTGGACACGATGTTGCTAATCCGTTGGCTCGTTTTTCCTATATACTCTAAGCGACGCCAATTTTCCCGCGGTGGACTATCCGGTGGATAAATACCCGTTAGAGTTTTACGCTTTAGCTTTTTATTCAATAACTTTAATATAGTCCTAGTTGCATATCCGTTATTCGTTGCTATTTGAAGAATTATGTTAAGCTCAGTGTTATAATTTGAATTTGACAGAGGGATGTTTATTAGTCTATCTATGAGTGAGTGGAAAGCTGACATTTTAATATTATGGGGATGGTTTGAAGAACTAGGGATAACAGCGTCTGTATACGTGGGTTTCCGATAAATTTTGAAGTCTAAAGTAGAATTAATCCTGGTTATTGTTATATCTAGAAAATTAATACATTTATTTTCTTCTTTTTCTAACGTAAAATCAATGGTGGGATATTGAGAATTTAACCAAGTTAGGAAAGAGTCTAACAGTCTATCAGTTCCATTCCATAGACATAATATGTCATCAACATATCTATACCAAAAGATTATATGACGAAAATAAGGATTGTTGTTTGATATGATCATTTGTTCGAAGAAATTCATGAAAATTTCAGCCAACAAAGGTGACAGAGGGGAGCCCATGGGTAGACCATCAGCGAATTTGAAATATGTATTATCAAAACAGAAATAATTTTGTTTAATACAAGTCTCAAAAACTAACTTCAGTTCACGACGTAAGCTCTCATCTACAACATCCCTATCTAAGTAATTACAAACTATTTGGGACAAAGTATTAATCGGAATAGAAGTGAAAAGACTGGCAACGTCAAATGAAACTAGTTTTGAATGTAAAGGAATGTCGACGTCTTGAATTTTGTTAATCAATTCTACCGAGTTCTTAACCGAGTAAGCTGAAAAGAAATTAGTATGACAATTGAAAAAATTTATGAAACCCTTACATAGCTTGTAGGCGGGAGCATTGCAATACGCTACTATTGGTCTAATCGGAATGCCTTCCTTATGGATTTTTGGTAAACCATAAAGGATCGGGGCAGACGGATTCATGACAGAGTACTTCCAACCAGTTCCATCAAATAACTTCTGGCATTGGTTGATACACTTACTAACCGCAGTCTTAAAAGACTTAGTTGGATCCCTGCCAAGCTCTATTGCTTTGCTTTCTGTAATAAAATCAGAGATTTTATTGCAGTAATCGACTTTTGTGAGCACGGTAATTGTATTGCCTTTATCCGCTTTACACGCTGTCAGGTCATGGTCACGTAGTTTTTTCTTTATCTGTCACCTTTGTTGGCTGAAATTTTCATGAATTTCTTCGAACAAATGATCATATCAAACAACAATCCTTATTTTCGTCATATAATCTTTTGGTATAGATATGTTGATGACATATTATGTCTATGGAATGGAACTGATAGACTGTTAGACTCTTTCCTAACTTGGTTAAATTCTCAATATCCCACCATTGATTTTACGTTAGAAAAAGAAGAAAATAAATGTATTAATTTTCTAGATATAACAATAACCAGGATTAATTCTACTTTAGACTTCAAAATTTATCGGAAACCCACGTATACAGACGCTGTTATCCCTAGTTCTTCAAACCATCCCCATAATATTAAAATGTCAGCTTTCCACTCACTCATAGATAGACTAATAAACATCCCTCTGTCAAATTCAAATTATAACACTGAGCTTAACATAATTCTTCAAATAGCAACGAATAACGGATATGCAACTAGGACTATATTAAAGTTATTGAATAAAAAGCTAAAGCGTAAAACTCTAACGGGTATTTATCCACCGGATAGTCCACCGCGGGAAAATTGGCGTCGCTTAGAGTATATAGGAAAAACGAGCCAACGGATTAGCAACATCGTGTCCAATTATACCAATATTAGTTTTGCTTTTTATAATAATAACACAATAAAGAAAATGATTTTTAACAATAAACCTAGAGTTGATCGCCTTTCCAAATCTGGTGTCTATAGGATCAATTGCAATGATTGTAGTTTCTCCTATATTGGTCAGACTGGGCGCAATTTTGGAGTTAGAGCTAAGGAACATTTATCTGGTTGCAACCAATCAACTTTCCATAATCATTTAACGTCAGAAAATCATACAGCTAGCTTGAACAATTTAGATATATTACATATACAACCCAAAGGCAGACGTTTAGATACCTTAGAATCTTACGAAATTAGAAAATCAATATTTCTTAACCAAAATATCCTTAACGAACAGAGAGAAATCCGGTTCTCACCAATTACAGATCCCGCCCTTTTCTATTCTCACGTACGCAATAATATACCTTGAATTTTGTTACTCAGCCTATGACTCATCGCACACCTGCGCGATCCGTAGATTAATTTTTATTGCTTATTTTTTATTTTTTTTATTTTTATTTTTTTTTTTGCCCTCCTTCTTTTATTTATATTTTGCTTTTATTGCTTATTTTTTATTTTTTTTGCCCTCCTTCTTTTATTTATATTTTGCTTTTTTCTACTACATATATAACAAAATTTTTTACTAACACAAATCAGTAGATACTCCTGATGATGACCTAACAAGTCGAAATCGATCGAGTGATTTTTTAAACTTTTTGAAAATTATTCAAAATAACTGCGAAACAAAAAACAAGTGATTAATAAAAATGTCTTTATTAAGTATTATAAAAATTACTTATACTTATGTATATACTTATATACTTATCCACCACAGGGAATTATTTTCCCCAAAGAACTTTTTATCATTATCAGGTATTTGTTTACATTTGTTCAAATATACTTTATTATTATACAAAATTATACTTACCAAATAACATAAATCATATGAGAAAACACCGTAATATATTATCACACTTCACAATAAACTAAAATAATAACAGAGTTCAAAACGCGATAGTTTTATTATTTTCGCCAATTCATCTGACAGTTCGTTTATTTATTCTAAACGTTCCCGTTTACGAAATTAGGTTCGGTATACGTTCTATTTCAAAACTCTGTAAAAAAATGCATATAATTTTTTCAATTAAACACGACACCACCAATTTTAAAATTGGGAAAAATGTTTCCCTTAGTCGTAAAAGGATAATGCACCGTGGTACATTCGAAAAGACAGCCTAAACCGAGATCTAAAGATCGAGCTTGTCGTGAACGAAATTAAGCATCATGCATCAAAAAACCTACAACGTCTGCACCAGCATGAACATCTGGACATACGCTGTATGCTGACTACCACACCAACAAGAAGACTGCAAAGAACCAAACCACTAGACTTATCGCGACCAGAAAGTCAGCAGATTTACTATTTTTTCAATTGTCATACTAATTTCTTTTCAGCTTACTCGGTTAAGAACTCGGTAGAATTGATTAACAAAATTCAAGACGTCGACATTCCTTTACATTCAAAACTAGTTTCATTTGACGTTGCCAGTCTTTTCACTTCTATTCCGATTAATACTTTGTCCCAAATAGTTTGTAATTACTTAGATAGGGATGTTGTAGATGAGAGCTTACGTCGTGAACTGAAGTTAGTTTTTGAGACTTGTATTAAACAAAATTATTTCTGTTTTGATAATACATATTTCAAATTCGCTGATGGTCTACCCATGGGCTCCCCTCTGTCACCTTTGTTGGCTGAAATTTTCATGAATTTCTTCGAACAAATGATCATATCAAACAACAATCCTTATTTTCGTCATATAATCTTTTGGTATAGATATGTTGATGACATATTATGTCTATGGAATGGAACTGATAGACTGTTAGACTCTTTCCTAACTTGGTTAAATTCTCAATATCCCACCATTGATTTTACGTTAGAAAAAGAAGAAAATAAATGTATTAATTTTCTAGATATAACAATAACCAGGATTAATTCTACTTTAGACTTCAAAATTTATCGGAAACCCACGTATACAGACGCTGTTATCCCTAGTTCTTCAAACCATCCCCATAATATTAAAATGTCAGCTTTCCACTCACTCATAGATAGACTAATAAACATCCCTCTGTCAAATTCAAATTATAACACTGAGCTTAACATAATTCTTCAAATAGCAACGAATAACGGATATGCAACTAGGACTATATTAAAGTTATTGAATAAAAAGCTAAAGCGTAAAACTCTAACGGGTATTTATCCACCGGATAGTCCACCGCGGGAAAATTGGCGTCGCTTAGAGTATATAGGAAAAACGAGCCAACGGATTAGCAACATCGTGTCCAATTATACCAATATTAGTTTTGCTTTTTATAATAATAACACAATAAAGAAAATGATTTTTAACAATAAACCTAGAGTTGATCGCCTTTCCAAATCTGGTGTCTATAGGATCAATTGCAATGATTGTAGTTTCTCCTATATTGGTCAGACTGGGCGCAATTTTGGAGTTAGAGCTAAGGAACATTTATCTGGTTGCAACCAATCAACTTTCCATAATCATTTAACGTCAGAAAATCATACAGCTAGCTTGAACAATTTAGATATATTACATATACAACCCAAAGGCAGACGTTTAGATACCTTAGAATCTTACGAAATTAGAAAATCAATATTTCTTAACCAAAATATCCTTAACGAACAGAGAGAAATCCGGTTCTCACCAATTACAGATCCCGCCCTTTTCTATTCTCACGTACGCAATAATATACCTTGAATTTTGTTACTCAGCCTATGACTCATCGCACACCTGCGCGATCCGTAGATTAATTTTTATTGCTTATTTTTTATTTTTTTTATTTTTATTTTTTTTTTTGCCCTCCTTCTTTTATTTATATTTTGCTTTTATTGCTTATTTTTTATTTTTTTTGCCCTCCTTCTTTTATTTATATTTTGCTTTTTTCTACTACATATATAACAAAATTTTTTACTAACACAAATCAGTAGATACTCCTGATGATGACCTAACAAGTCGAAATCGATCGAGTGATTTTTTAAACTTTTTGAAAATTATTCAAAATAACTGCGAAACAAAAAACAAGTGATTAATAAAAATGTCTTTATTAAGTATTATAAAAATTACTTATACTTATGTATATACTTATATACTTATCCACCACAGGGAATTATTTTCCCCAAAGAACTTTTTATCATTATCAGGTATTTGTTTACATTTGTTCAAATATACTTTATTATTATACAAAATTATACTTACCAAATAACATAAATCATATGAGAAAACACCGTAATATATTATCACACTTCACAATAAACTAAAATAATAACAGAGTTCAAAACGCGATAGTTTTATTATTTTCGCCAATTCATCTGACAGTTCGTTTATTTATTCTAAACGTTCCCGTTTACGAAATTAGGTTCGGTATACGTTCTATTTCAAAACTCTGTAAAAAAATGCATATAATTTTTTCAATTAAACACGACACCACCAATTTTAAAATTGGGAAAAATGTTTCCCTTAGTCGTAAAAGGATAATGCACCGTGGTACATTCGAAAAGACAGCCTAAACCGAGATCTAAAGATCGAGCTTGTCGTGAACGAAATTAAGCATCATGCATCAAAAAACCTACAACGTCTGCACCAGCATGAACATCTGGACATACGCTGTATGCTGACTACCACACCAACAAGAAGACTGCAAAGAACCAAACCACTAGACTTATCGCGACCAGAAAGTCAGCAGATTTACTATGGTGAAAAATCTGAGGAGGGTACACGAAACTAGATAATCACTTGATTATGTAACCGTTGATTTGATTCTGTTATAATGGTGCGGCGTAAGCAGATGGTGTTGAATCATTTTATCTATTTTCAAAGTGCGCCGGAATGTCAACGACGAATTATTATATTACAACTGGCATTTGTTATAAATTATAACACTTGGTATTTGAAATTACTCGCGGGCTAAATAAGTTTTTTTACGAAACTGAAATAATTTCCCATTCGCTCGGTTTTTGGACAATCAAAAATTTCCCCATATTACTTAACTGGACTAAATAATGGGGACAAATTACTCTTGATTTCATTTCGATTTAATCACTGAGTTCTACAACATCCAAAAAGAAAACCGTACATCATAGAATTTGAACGCTGTTGGCTGTGTTACAGAGACGCTACTGCAAGCGGCTACAAGATTTTTTTTATTGTACGTGACATATTTGGCGAGGTAAGCATTTCTTAATCATATACAATCATTCCCTTAAGGTATAGTAACTATTTTTCCCCTTATGATTGTGTTTTTGTTTTCTCTCTTGGGTTGGTGGTGTGGTTAGCCGGTACATATTGTTTAATTATCGTGACGCTACTTCGTTAACGGGTATCACCGGGTCCGTACCCCTTAGTGCGTGGCCTCAAGCCGGCTCGATATATATTCATACAGTAGCAAAGCGTCGACTCCAAAAAAAAAAATAATAAAAAAATCGTACGATTAAAAGTTGATGCAACCGCACGATATTTCGAATCTCCGTTTGAGTAAAAATCAATATTATCGAAGGCGTGAACCAAAAATACCGTTCCCCGAAATTTTGGGATATACATAGATACGAGACCGCAACCACGTGAACAAATAACTTCAGCTGAGTATCTGCACACCACTACATTAGTGCGGAATACGTATTGTTGGATTACGTACGGTTATCTGTGCAATGATCATTGATTGCAAATCGACAAAAGCAACGACGTCATACGCAGTGTCATTTAACTTTTGGTTGGAGTGGTACCGAGCAAACAAAACAAAATATTTTATCTGGCCCTATTTGTTTCTAATATCTATAAAAAAAAAAATTTAGTTAAACAAATTAAAAAAAAAATTATTAATCGTAAAAATTTATATATCTTGAATTGCATGAGTTATTAGTATTAAGTAGTGTAAGTTTAGTTTTAATGATTCGTGCTGGTGTGAAAAAAAAAATTTATTTAAAAATAATTAAACAAAAAAAAAAACAAAAAAATCCGAGCAAAGCCACACAAAAGTATATAAATAATTTCAAAATACAAAATATATACCCAAGATTAACAGAATTCCCAGCTACTCTATCCAGCGCGGGACAAGAGCTCTCGTGGGGCGTGGATAACAAAAAAATAAATTCGGGTGAGTTTTTATCATTAGTAAAAGTACATGTTAGTTCTACCGTTTTATTTATATACGTATATGTGTATCTTTCAAAATTAGTTTAAGAGAAAAATATCAAACACAAAATTTTCACACTAACCCCACAAGAAAAATAAGGAGATGTAATGTTTTTGCACTAAGTCTCTTAAAATTTAAATACAAATAGTCAAGCTAATGTTCTGAGTAATTTTATTGTTTATTGAATCGTGCGTTGCTTTCACTATTGTTGATTATTAGGATCGGTGGATCCATTGATGAAATAAATTGCTAATCTACTTAATATATTGGGGAAGTGATGATTTTCCGAGGAAAGTGAATGTGAAGTGATCGTGATATGTGGTGATTAAAAGGTAAAGATACCGTAGTAAATCGGTAATACAGTGATTATTGTGACAGTGTATACGCACATGATCGAGTTGTAACGCCGAGTTGGTCGTAGAATTACCCTCCCCACGAAAAGGACAAACAAAGAAAGCGTGTTCAAAACGACCAAGGCGGGTTACAATTACGCCGACTAATAAAAATACTTTATTATGCAATGTAAATTACTAAATGCGGGTACAAGACTCAGTCGTAATATAAATAAAAAAAAATGCTATTTATTTCCAATCTGTTTTTGTTTTAAATATTTTCTGTCATTTCGTTTATTAACTGCTTTTTTATGAACATGACTGCCATCTACAATTCAGAAAATAAACTGTAGACGTAAATTTAATGACGTATCGTGCAGTATTCTCTCGTGCACCAACCTCATGTAACGAAGTTAAGATATTACCTTATTAAAAAAATTGAGAGAGGTGAAGAAATGAAATCAGGCTTGCAAAACTTTATTTTAATACCGTTACATAAAAGTAAAAACAATCATTTGTGAGTTTCTTAGACACTAATAAAAATCTTCAAGATTTAGCCATTGCAAGTTACAATTTTGTTTTTATGTTATACGCTTACATTTAGATTGAATTTGGCATAAAACTACTAAAGTTAGTTATGCGCATGGTTTTGAATATACTGTTAAGTTGTGTGTGTATACACAAGCACAAAATAAGGATATGTATTTATATATTGCATATACATACATATAAGCTTACTATAGGTACTTTCAATATTTGTATAATGTCATAACCAAAACTTTGTGGTTATCCTACATATAATTTCCGGATTTCAAAGTACATTTTTTGTTCACCACATACACAATGTCGTAGTATAGTCCGAAAGTATTTAACATTTTACAAACCCAGTACATAAATTTTTCATTGCTCATAGTTTTTGGTTTATCGTAATCTGTGTGAACTCTAAAAATTTAAACTAATTCTAAGATGGAAATATTTAATTTTTTTGATTTGTATCCATTCCAAATAAAATTTTATTTTTATGTCATTTATGTGGTTGAAATAATTAGTAACTTGGCTTCGGTGTGTTTTGTGTATCTGCATTTTATATGTAATGTGTTGGTTTTTCACATTTTCTTAAAAACATTTTTGAAAATGTGTGTTATTCAACCGAAACCCGAATTGAATATAATCAACATAAAATTGGAGACTGAATATCAACTAGCCCGCAATAATCATAAAAAAGCAAAAACAACAAACAACCTATTGTGATGTGCAAAATCCAAAATAGTTGTTATTTTCAACCGACTCTATATTGATACATTGTTATAAACTTAGATAAAATATTCAATTGGTTTTGGTTTATAACTCAATTTCTTTTATATTTATGATATTGCCACCGAAATATAATACGAGTATACAGATGAAACCCTCGCAGAAGAAATTCGCTAAACTTCTACTATACCGCCTATACGTAGCGTGCCCCAAAAAAATATTTATGGCACATTCGCAAGAAGAAAAACCACTGTAATTTATGTCCCATGGCGAAATACACACACAAACACATAGATCGTATAAAATAATGATTAATTTCAATACAATTCAATAGATTTCCCAAAAAAAAAGAAAACTTTTTTTTTCGCGAATACATGGCGAGCGGGTTGGGTTTGTTGTTCCCATTTATTACGATTATTATGATTATTATCGATATGATATCACAAAAAAATTTTTTGTCTTTTCTCATAATAATAATGTAGCGAATCCATATACATAATGCTATATATAACTCGATATACATAATCCAATAAATTTTATGGATAACAATAAAAAATAAATAAAAGAAATATTTTAAGCAATACAAATTGTTATTTTATTCCAACGAAAAATCAAAATTAATGAATATTAATCATCGCGTAATATACACAATACAACGAAATATTATAGCACAGACTCATCATACACAATCAACTTGTCAAAAAAATATGATAAATATTTGTTTAGTTTGTCTCTTAATGTTCATTTAGTCGAACGAATTTTGTGATTACCATACAAATCCTATAAACCATAAATTCGATTATTAGGCCTATTAAGCAACACACTGGAGCTCTTTGGTAAACAACAGAAGTTATTCTAATCTAGTTCATGTGACCTGATGAAATAATAAATTAAATTACCATTGATTGTGGTAATGGAAATTAATGACAGCTTATATACACACAACCGGAATAGAAAGAGCTAATATTTATCGTATTCATGGCAAATTGCCCCAAAATTAGAAATTTCAACCATTTGTTTTCTGGTGAGCCCGAATGTTCTACAGCAGGATAGATACGATTTTTAAATATGGTATATCATACAAATTTCTTCTTCGAATAGCTGAAAGTTACCCATGTCACATTATGAATGACACTTAGGCGTGTATTGCTATTCATAAAATGTTACGCGGCTCTATAAACGGAAGATTGCTACGTGTCAAGATTTCGATAGCGAATAACTCGAAAAAATTGGCTTTTTCTGAAACAGTTTTTACATAAATAGTTTTCACACCAATAGCACCTCTATACCGACCAGTTCTGAAGCTTTTGCCAATTGTAGTTGTTGAGCTTTTAGATAAGGATTTGTTTAAGATTTATTACTTTTTTATATACCCCAAAATGTTGATAATGCAATAAATATATACACGTACAGTCGAAACAAATAGTTTGTCTGCGATGTACACAGACGAAACATCGTGCGTAAGGGATACAAATGAATAACGCCAACTGTCCTAATATGTTGTTTGACAACTGTACAACACATTCTTCTTTAAACAAAATTAAAGCAAATTTTAAATTTTATTTATAACGTGAGTTTATTTCGGCGAATTCATTTCGTATTGATTTACAGCGGCGAAAAGTCTACAGTTTGTGAATATCATTTTTTAGAACACTGTATCTTTTTCTCTGTAACCAATTTCTACAGAGTTATAGCCATAGATTTTTTACATTTTCAGAATCGGGCTATCATATACTTTAGATGCCTCCTTCAGTGCGTTCAACCTACACTTTTTTGTTTATTTTGTAGTTCTTGTTCGATATAAGTGTGACATAGTCACGAAACTAATTTAACTTCACTTTACAGATCAAAGCAGGCAGTAATTTTGTTTGTATCCCGCTTTTTTTAGATCCCAGTGAAATTTGACCGAAATCGGTCTACCGGAAGTGGCAGCTTTCATATGAGCTTTTTTCTTTTTTTGGTAAATATTTTCAAAATTTTAATATCAATTACGAAAAAATATTATGGACTAAAAGATTTTAAATTAAATTTTTAGTATTATCCATACAAGTACAAGCTTGTGTACAAGCTCATGTACAAGCTTTTCCATAAACTGGGAGATCTCAGTTATGTATGGTCGAATTTGGTCTGTCAGAAATGTCAACATTCATTACATGTACTCGTTTGCAAATATTTGGAAAATGTGTTGCACTTACGAAAAATTGGAGGGATGAATGTGTTGTGGCCAACACCCGATTCCCTTTAACCATAATTATATATAGATTTTGAACACACCACATGTCGTTTTTAAAGCGAGACACGCCTTCCAGATTTTTCATAAAACTATCTTTATTCAGATATCGTTTTTCCAGCTTATTTCCAAAAACCAACAATGACCAGCTTTATTGTTTCCACTATACAACAACAAAAAAAAATAAAAATTTCCTACGGAAGCTGATACTTCCGGTACATAGATTAGCGTGGATAACAGCATCGAGTCTGTCCGACAAGGCATATGCACGAATGAAGTATTTTGTCCCATTCTCTGCGAAGAGCAATCTTTAAGGTGTTGACCGTCTCATATTTTTTAGTTAATACTTTGGCCTCCAGAATGGACCATATGGAAAAATCTATTGGTTATAATATGGTGGCCATTGTTCTGAAGAAATGAAACTGGGAGTTTTTTCTTGTAAAAAACGTAGGGTTTCACGGTCTTTATGGGATGGTGTCAATTATGTTTTATTAATTATGTATCACTTTTTTCACTAAACAAAACATCTCAGCGGAATAAAATACTAAAAGTGATCCTTAAAATGGCAAATTGATTGATCCCTGAAGTAGTAGAGGAACTCGGTATATGAAATCTAGAAATTGAACAATATTCTGTTTTCCGCCATTTTTAACGGATTACGATGAAATTTGGATATTAGTATTCATCAAATCCCCGATCAATTCCTCTGAAAATAAGTTTTGGACACAATTATAGGATCTCTTCGTGCTTAAATAAACTGGTCATTTCTAAACCAGTCCTTATGAAATATGGTATATGTACATTTTGCACGATATAAATAAATTTTAAACTGGAGGGAACTCGGCTATTTCTTTAACAAATTTTGTAAAATTTGCATTGCATACAGGGACAATTCGAGAAAAATTTATGGATTAGAATTTGCACTATAACTTTTTTGATTTTCTAGGACCATTTTAGTTATTTTTCGTTTTTGTCCGATATCTCAAAAACTTCCACTAGTAACCAATGCTTTCGGTTGTTTTTCTAATAGCGTAGGTCATACTGAGAATACATGGAAGGTTTGGGAAAAATTTATGAACCAGTATTTTCACAATAAATTTTTGATTTTCTGCGGCATTGAATATCATAGCTCTGTATCCTCTTGCAACATTTAAGAATCATAGACTATGACAATATCAATTTAAAACTAATGCAGTTGTTTCGAACAGGTTTCCTCAATTATAACAAGGCAAAACTAGAACCTAAATTAAACTCCGATGATTAAAATTCAGAACAGTTACTGAATTATTATTATTCGCAAAGCTCGTTTTTTTCAGTTGAATGTAAAAGATGCTACCAGCAATCTGAATTATACGAAACCATACCATTTATGGTGGTTGCCAACCGAAGGACAATCGTAAACAGACTTCCTTCTGTGGTAATGCCTAATACTCCTGGAGTAATTACCAAACAAAAAAGGAAACGTTAATTGTCATGTCAAACGTTAATTGTAAACACCTAAAAAATAAATTGTTAACTGTTCGAGTGATTTAAAATTAAAAGCATCTAATAAAACAATAAAAAAACACGGTGATTATATTAGAAGCGAAAATACGGTGATTATATAATACGGTGAATTTTGTGAATTGCCTCGACGATTATACGGACAAGATCCCCGTATACAATAGTTTGGAAACAGTACCAACCATCAACGATTTGCAATTGTGATAATCAGAAATATATACAATTTTAAGATTACACTGGACTATCGGCATTGGAGTATAAGTGGGGTAAGTTTTGGTCCCTGTGAATACGGTAAACAACCCTAATTACTGCCAACCAAGTCCATAGGTTTTTACAGTGTCCAAAACTTACTTTCAGGGAATTTAATCAATACTACTATCCAAATTTCATCGTAATTCGTTATGTAATGGCGGAAAGACGGAATATTGTTAAATTTCAATATTTTATATACCGAGTTCCTTTGCTTCGGAGATCAATCAATCCGCCATTTTAAGGACCACTTTTAATATTTTATTCCGCCGAGATGTTTTATTTAGTGAAAAAAGTGATACATAATGAATAAAAAAAATCCGCTGGTAATTACATAACAAAATAAATTCTCTTTAATGATAGTGCTGCCACTTGCGGCGAGTAACGCAATCTCGTATTTTCCGGTGTCAAAATGTCTGCTATGTTATACAGCATGTGCCGAGTCTTGTCTGAACTTCCAAAACTTTCTGCCGAATTGTTTACCTGTTTAATGTAATAAAGCATCGTTTAAAATCTTTTAACGGTAGATTTGTTGATTTACCTTTATGCCCTGTTCAATGAAAACAAATGGTAAGCGTCTTGTGACAGTTTCGCTTACATACTGAGAAAAAAAAACCAGTAAAAATAAAAAAATATACATGTAAAATCAAAAAAATTTACATATATTTTTTAATCGAAAAGTCTCGTTTTTAAAATCAAAAGGATAATCTTTTTATTTTTAAAATATATTTTTTCACCAAATTTGTTTATAAAAATAAAAAAATGGTTTTTATTTTCATAAATACATTCCTTACTTTTGACAAATAGTTTTCTTAAATTTTAAGAGATTTTTTTTTAAGAATAAAAAATTATTTGTTAGTTTTAAAAGATTTATTTTAATTTTTAAATAATTATTTTTTAACAATTATGTCACACAATTTTATTACATCAAAGTAATCCGCAGTAATACACTTTACAAATACAGTGACATTCACAATGTTTGAGACTGTTCAAGTCAGCAAAAACAAAGAGGCCATCACTCATAACATGTAACTCCCCTGCCCCTCCCCAATTTTTAATCCCCAGGGCCATTGTGTAAAAATACACACGACCCTTCAAAAAATATAACGAGTATCTCTCAACTTGAGTTGTCTTGGTCGTTTGGTTTCGTACTTATAAAAAGCTGATCTCCTCTATACCTTTAGTATAACACAAGAACATATCAATTTGGCGAATTATATAAATAGCAGAAAACATTTTAAAATAAAAATAAAATATAGACGAATTGAAAAATAGAACAACGGGATTTCTGGCAAAACAATAATAATATAAACATTTTTATAAGTTGTCATTATTATCAAAAAAATTGTTTTTAAATGCTAGAATACTTCTTTTGAAATAAATTATTATGTTTAAATAAATAAACTTTTTAAATTTAAAAAGTATTTTATAAATAATTTTACAAAATATGTTTTTAAAATAAAAAAATTTTTTATTACTTTGCAAAAATTTTATTTAATTTCAAAAAAATACTTTTGAAATTCAAAAAAATGTATAACTTTGAGAAATTAAAAACTTCGTTTTTTAATTTTACAAACCAACATTTTTCTCAGTGGCAGGCGCTTGCTTTCGTAGAGCAATGCGTTGCTTGATTTGCACTCTAACCGCTGAACCGTAAAATTTTGTTCACAAAAGTCCAAATTCTCAAGCTCGCTACCAACGTGCAAATGTTTTAACACAATTGCTGCTGCAACATAACATATTGACGCTTTTCTTAAAATGAGTGGGGTGTCATTAGCCGTTTGGTTGCTACAGCAGCGTGGAATTGGTAACATTTCGAGCGCCGACCTCTGCAATCTCGTTGAGCTGAATTTAACTTTTACGACAAGCAAACAATCGAATTTTCGTTACCGTCTTCGTTTTTTTGAAAAGGACACACTACCAAACCCTATAGTACTTGCGTCACACTGGATAATGAAATCATTAGAAAAGTTACGATTATGAACAACGGAGGTACTACACTGCATATCCTTCAACGTCTGAAATGCCTTCTCGGCATCGACGATCCAACCGGTCATTCCCAGAAATCACCGAATCTGCTTTACAGATGTAGGACAAGAAAAGTTTCGGGCAGCTTTCAAATTCAATTGATCCATCTGCAGCCCATATTCTTCCATTATAAACCCCAAATACCTAGTTTTTTTTTAGCTTAAAATGCATTTCTTCTATGTCGACGTTAGTCTAGTTTTTGATAATAAATCGGCGATTGTTTTCAACAGTTCCAGGTAATCGTCGAATGCCACAGAGATAATATAGATACTAATATATTTAGTATCTTATGGAGTCATCCTAACAGTTCGTCATCCTTCTTTAAGAGTTGACTCATTTTTCTGAAATCAAGACATAGCCTCATTTTACGATGTGATTTACGGAGGAGGACGAAGGACTGCGCCAAGAACTAGAACCGTTTTCAATAGCTCCCAAGGAAATCATTCTATCAATATCTTCCAGATGTGTGTATCTACTTGTACTTCAGAATTGTCGACATAATAGCGTAAACAATTCATTTTTTCGTAGACAATGTCGACAATATGTAGAGTATATAGAATATTTTTTTTTTTTTTTTATTATTTTTTTTTTATTCATCAAAGTTAATTACATATATAATTTACAGCATTTCTTTCTTTAGTTGCTCGAACCACTAGAGGTTTTTCTTGCAACTACAAATTGTAATATTGGTTTTCTTTCAGATAAAATCTCTGAGACGAGACCAGCTTTCATACAAATAATTTATTTAAATTTAACGATACAGTTTTGTACAAAAAAAAAAATTAGAAAATTATAAAGGTTATTATTAATAATATTGTCTATTCTTTTAAATATGCTAGTAGTTTAAATATGGCTATGGTTGATGCATTTTTAATTTCGGAGGGCAGTTTATTGAAATCAGTTAATCCTCTGCAGAGTACATTATTTCTTCTTGTTAATTCTTTTCTGAAAAAGTCAACACGGAAATCATTTTGACGCCGCGTCCCATATGTGTGCCGTTCAGCAACCGTAACAAGCTGATATTGGTGTTTAATTAAATTATTTTTAATTTTATATATAGTAATAATGAGTTGAGCTTTGTTAATCATTGTTAATGAACAAAACTCTTCGAATAGTTGGGATGTTGGATACAAAACGGAAACTTTTTTGATATATTTTAACACACGTTTTTGAAGAATTTCAAGTTCTAATAATTTATATGCCGCTGCTACACTCCATATGGGATTTAGATATATGAGACGTGAATGGATATACGCATAATAAAATTGTTAGTAACTGCTGTTTTGGCAGCATGTACTTAATTTGATTTATAGCAAATATATATGGTGTGATACATTTTTTAACTAAATCAATATGATGTTGCAAGTTCAATTTACAATCTAAGTTTAGACCTAAATAAGTATAGCTAGTCACTTGTGAGATTATTGACGAGCCATTGTAATTTAAACACTTAGATCTGACGCCCGATTCCACATTACCAAAGATCATAAATTTAGTTTTCTCTGCGTTTAAAATAAGATGGTTTTGCGCAAACCATAATTCCAAACAGTTTAGGTCGTTTTGCATGCTGTCGCATAATTGTTGAATATTTCTTGCAGAATATGTTACTACACCATCATCAGCATATAGCTACAATTGCCCTTCCAATGGTAGCTGAAACATATCATTAATATAGAAATTAAACAACATCCGTCCCAGAATATAGCCTTGTGGAACTCCTTTGTTAGTAGTTCTGACGTCACTGTTGTTTCCATTGGCCGCTACAAATTGCTGTCTATTTGCTAAGTAAGACTTGAATAATTTCAGTTGATTTGCATCAAGCCCAAGTTTTTCCATTTTAATCATTAGAATATCATGATGAATAGTGTCAAATGCTCTGCGTATGTCCAGAAATAAACATGCACATGTCTTATTCTTTTCCATTTCATTACTTAAATAATGCGTTAGATTCAAGCAAGCAGCCAAAGTGTTCTACTTAGGAATAAGCCCAAATTGGTTCTTTAACATTACGTTATTTTCATCTAAGAACTGAACAAATCTATACATA
Organism: Nephrotoma appendiculata; assembly: GCA_947310385.1. NCBI lineage: Eukaryota > Metazoa > Arthropoda > Insecta > Diptera > Tipulidae > Nephrotoma > Nephrotoma appendiculata. Next base: position 340,647,647 of record OX371223.1, read on the forward strand.
ATACTTCTTTCAAAAACTTTGGATAATGCTGGAAATATGCAGATGGGTCTATATTAATTAATAGTTGGTTACTTGATTTGAACACGGGGACAACTTTAGCTAGCTTTAAGATATTTGGGAAAAAACCAGTTGAGAGACATTCGTTAATATATTTCGCTAAAGTAAACGCAATTTTTTCACTAAGATTTTGTAGTAACTTCGCGGATATGTTGTCTACCCCAGTAGCAGCATTTGTCTTTAATGACCTGATATGTAACATTACCTCAGCTTCAGAAACAGGTAGAAACTTTAATGGAGAGCTAATATTATATATTACATTGTCAAAGTCGGCAGGGTTAACTATGGGAAGGTGAAGCGTTAAATCTGTAACTACTTATATAAAATAAAGGTTAAACTGGTTTGCAATTTCGTGAATATTGACCATTTGATCCGAATTATTTATAAGATTTATAGAATTGGAACTGCTACTGGTTTTATTAAATACAAGTCTTTTAAAATAGACCCACAGTCTTTTTGAATTTCCGATATCTTCCTCTATTTTTGTTACAAAGTACTTTTTTTTTGCTCGTTTGATCATCTTTACAACGATTGAGGTAAGTTCCCTATGCCTGTTATTAAAATATTCGCTGGTTGGATGCCTTTTTCTTAAATTATGCATTCGATCCCTCTTCGTAATTGAAGCTATTACATCTCTTGTCATCCATTCGTTGTTTGTGAAATGCCTCCTATTGGTTTTCTTTTCTGTACAATCTTTAACAATTTGCATAAGACTATTTGAGAATTGCTCAAAATCATTAGCGTTAAGCATTTGGTGCCTTAAGTAATGTTTTAAAATTAATTCATAATTTAAAACAGAAACTTCTCTAGTTTCTGGTCTTTTCCGAATTTTCAAAGCACCAAATTCTACATATATTAATTTATGATCAGATAGATCAGAATCAAAAAGTGGCAGGGCGATAGATCGTCGTTGAGGAAAGACGTGTTTTTGTCTCTCCTCGAAATAAATAAGTAAATAAATTTAAATGTGTTTTAATTAATTAACTAACTAGTAAATAACTAATATATTAGTGATAGTTAAATAAATAATAATATGTTATTAATAATTTGTGTAATTTAATAAGTGAAAAATGTTACATATTGCATATTTGTATTGATTTATGTGTTGTGCGCTTGCAATGGTGTAGGATATGTACATAACAATTTTCGTTTATATGTATGTATTTTGATACCGTTGTTTGAATGCATCACGCATTGTAATGCAAATTTCAATATGTATGTAGGACTTTTTTGATTGCAAAGGATGGAAAGATAAGTGTTTTTCATTTTTTCATTATTTTTACATACTAAATTACATAACACATAACTTTTTTCCCTAAATAAATTTTTCTTTTAAGTACACATATAAACACATATTTATAACCTATGAAGGTGTAGAGTAGAATTATTCTCATGTTATGGGTTGTTCTTGTTATCCGACCGAATATAGTTTGCGCGAGAAAGGGTTTTTTTCAATTCTACTGTTTTTGGTCAGTGCACCTAGAATACTACAGGCCACACTGCTTGCTATGTCATTAAATTTATGTCTACAGTTTATTCTTTGAACTGTAGACGGCAGTCATGTTCATAAAAAGAAAAAACGAAAACAAACACAAAAAAAAAATATACGAGTGCTAAAAGTAAGGTTATGTCTTCTCGTAAATTATACGAAATGTGTACACATTTTATACGCGTTTACATATTTTACATAATTTAGAATGCATAATTTTATAATAATATTATGAATTGATACTTTTATCAATAGCTTTTTATTAAATATTAAAACATCTTATTAAAATATTTTTCTTGTTGTTTGTTTACAATTTTTTTCTTATCAATATGACAGCAAACACAAAAAAAATCAAAACAATCTTTTTAATTTTAGTGCTGCCTATAATACCCAAAGAGAGAACTGTCGACATAAATTGACGTCATATAGCAAAATTTTTAAAGCAGTGTGGCCTGTAGTATTCTAGGTGCACTGTTTTGGTACACTAGCAAACAATTTTTGTTGTTGTTTTTGAAAGAGAGTATGCATGTTTGGTGATCGACGAGAATTTTTTGTTTTCTGCTTTTGGTAATTTTAAATCCTATCTTTCGTTTTGTATACTTATTTACTCGTAGTCATATATTATATTTTACATGAATATTAGTGTGTATTGGAGGTGTTTGGCGCGCGGGATATGCATTTCAATACCACCGAAAATGTGGTTTTGCTATATATAACTCGAAGCCGATCGCAATTATATTCTATAGAATGTAATTGTGTTTGGTTCTGGATATAGCATGTTATACGTATATGCGTTTAGATGTGTCCTATGTATGGGTGTGCGAAGGAACATAAGATAATAATTATTATTTATATTTACATCATTGTTATATAATTATATATTTGTTGTATACATATTTACGTTTTGTGCTTGTGTGTGCAGATGTTTTACAATACGCGTGTGTAATTCCGTGAGCTGGATTTTTTGTTGTTCTAATCAGCCAAGGTCTTACGAAACCGTGTGTAGCATGGCTCAATGGAAAATTAACGCATGCTTTTCGACTGCGAACGATATTATATCAATTTAGTGATTTACTAACACAATTGTGCGGGTAGGGCAAAAGTACCATGTCATAAATTTAGTTTTGTATGTTTTTTGAACCAACTTACACATTTGTGAATTCCTTTTTAGCTTATTTTCGTCCAAAAAAAACACTATATCTATGCACACAATTGTGTTGGTCTTACTTCAAATCAAGCGAAAATTTTTATCAACAACGCCATTACATACTATGTTTTTTTACTCACACATTTGTGTGGGTCGGACTAAAATTAAGCCAATTTTTTTGTTTTCTTGGTTGAAAAAGGGATATATTGTCTGTATAATGTTAATTGTTTTTCAGTTCATGATGGTAATGTTTTATTTTGTTTCGCATGGTATTGCTGATGTTCATAACCTTGCATGTAGCATTTTGTTTGCATATGAATGTTTTACTTGCCAGGAACAGCGACTTATGATTTTGAAAATGTTTCTTTTTGGTAGTTTTAACGTTTTATGTGAATCTGTTCAGTATCGTCGGCTTGTTTTTGTGAATCTTGCTTGGATGATGATGAGATTGCGATGGGCATCGCTATTTCTTGTATTTATATTTTTAGCGATTTGGCAGGGGGTACACTTTTTCTCTATAATGCGGAGAACTGAGGAGGGGGGGGGGGGGGGGGTTATCGAGTGATGCAATATGTGTGATCAATGTACACAGTGGCGGCGGGAATATGGTATAGTTGTTAATTATTGCTAAATGTTGTGGATGTTTTTGTTGAAGTTTATCGTCAATTTAGCTGGGCGGAATTAGAATTTTAGAGTAAGATAACTACGGTAAATTGAAGAAAAAATTCCACTAATTAAAAAGAGTGATCTATTATTTAACTCATTAACTATAATTTTATATAATAAAAGAATCTGGAGGTTCAGATATAGATGGAAGTGGAAGCTGAGTCTTTTAGGCCTCATAACAAATAAGGCTATTTGAACCTTGGTTTAGAATAATAATCATTTTTAATACTAATGAAATTTTAAAATAATTATAGTTTAGATTAATCACATTACAGTTCATATACAATATTTATATTGCAATAAACATTATTATACAAATAAAATGGAAGTCAGCAAATTTAATCTTATTCTTAATCACTATTATCTAATATGAATGTTGGATAATTATATTATTAGTATTCCAGGTTGTGTACTATATCTACAAATCTCCTCCAGGTTGATGTTGGGTTGTAGCAAACGACCACTATTATATTAATGCTAGTTTTTAAATTAAATTAAATTTAGAATTAAGTTTATAATATGTTATTGTATGATCGAAAGTATACTTATACTTGGTAAAGTAGTTAAGCTAATTTATGATAGGTGCTGATTAATGACAAATATTCGGGTGTGATAATATTTTTTAAAAATGGATTGGAATAATAAAATTAATTTAATCCGGATTTAGGAAAGGATTCCGGAATTAATAGTATCTATGCATCTCAATTTACTAACAAATTTAAATTCTAGGACACTGGTGTTTTGGAAGCAGTTTTGTTGGCTACACTTTCGAATATTGTAAAGTGAAATGGTAGTCATTAATCTTAAGTTAATTTACAGGAAATATTTCGGAAGGCGACCCAGTTAATAACTATTTAAATTTAGTATTTAGTTATAATAAGTTATTATAAGTTAGACAGTTTACTTATTCTTGGTAAAGCAGTTAATCTATTTTAAGAGTGGTGCTGGTTAGTTACGGATACTCTGGGTGTTAGTGTTTAAAACTGGTTTATAATAATAATAAAACTAAATTAAATATTGATTGTTAGGGAAAGAATTCCGGAATCAATAGCACTTATCAGCAAATAATTCAAATTCTAACAATTTATTGACTCTAGGAGATAGGCATTCTGGAAGCAGTTTTGATGGCTATATACTTAACTAAAATATTTCAAAATAATAATTAATTTCAGATGCAGTCCAAAGAGAAGCTGACACAATTTGAAAGTGTCTGTAATCGGGCCAGGTCTGTCACATCTAACGTACCTTTCCCATCCTTTTGTTGTATATAAAGCAGGTGTATGATGGTCGCGGCAGTAACTGGGAGTTCCTGCTTTAAACTTGGTCGTGCATTCAAATCGAATCAAAATTTATTAATCCTACTTTAATTAATGATGAATTGACATTTCAGATTTAGAGGCAGAAGAATAATATAATTCTTAGTATTACATTACTAAGTTACAGGAAATTAATTATTGATTATGAACAGAAAGCTAATTAATTTAAATTTCAGGATGCTCATGGGTTATTTCTCGTTTAATTAGGAGATGGCACTTACTGTTTTTATGATGACCATGGTGCTTCGATTGTTAGTATTAATTATTGCTGAATTATACTTTAACAGGTTTTATTGGTGAACGAGAAATGTCGCTGCTTCTTATTAATAATTATAAGCTTTAATGTTTTACACTGTTTAGTATCTCGAAGTCCTGTAATGATACTTTTGATTCTGGTTAGTACTATTATTATATACTAATTATTGGTGGTTTGAATTTGATTAATTTTATTTAATATTTTCAGGAGAATTGAATTGAATTAATTAATGATAATTATTACGTTAAGCTGTTTTAATATAATTAGTTAATACTTCATTATTTACCATTCTTTTAGTATTCCTAATAGTAAAAACCACCACTGGAAATATTTTAAGTTTTATTGCAGATAATTTAATATAATTTTTAGGATTCTGTTTGCTGAGATTTATACCATATTTTAAATAATTGTGCTGTCTTGTGTTAACCGTCTTACATTACATTTCATCTAACAATTTACTAACTATTGACTACTTAGGTGTCTGAAACCGGGTCAATTTCCATAATAATTAATATACCATTCCTATCCCTCCATCTTGTTATGTGTAAAAGCGTGTGCGGATGGGCCCGGCGTCAACCGGGAATCTTACTTAGGTTTGGTCGCACATTCCAATCAATCAATCAATCAATCAAAAGATAGATCAGAATCAAAAAGTGAAACTGCGTATTTATACTTGAATAAGTCAGAGAGCACGTGATCAATGATACTACCAGAGATTCCATTGTTACACTGAGTGGGGAATTCACTACAAATTTTACTCAGTATTGCAAATCCATTCGAGTTAATTAGTGCTAAGTAATTATTAACGTTACAATCATCAGAATCTAAGGTTGACATTGAAATCCCCCATAATGAAGCTATTTTGATAGTTAGCCAATACATCTTCGATAGATCTAAAAAAATTTGTCATTAAGTTTCGCTGGGATATATATACGGCAAATATATTAAAATTGCTGTCAATCAGTTTCACACCAAGAATTTGACAGGAATCACTGTCAAAACTGTATATTTGTGCAGTATTTAAATTATTTTTGACATAGATCCGCCATACCCATCGTTTCGCTTATTGAAATATGAGTTAAAATTGTTAATGTTAAAGAATTTATTCTCGTTTTCCGTTAGCCAGACTTCAGTTATTATAACAATGTCACAGAACATACTTTCTACTACCGATTCAATATCATAACGTTTATTACGGATACTTCGTGCATTTATATATAAAATTCTAAAACCTGTATTACCGACACCGAAATTATTTGTACTAATTGTGTTAAAATATTTGATAGTCATCAAATTATTTACATTCACAATGTCATCAACCATCACCATATTTAATTACATATTTATAAACAAAAATTATAAAGATTTTTAATTGAAATTGAAGAAAGCCGTAAGAATTTACTTTACTAAAAGCTATATCTGAAGCAGAGATGTTCGCAATAACAAAAAAAGAATAGATATAATAAAAAATACATGTACTGAACAATAAAATTTGTTTTTGAAGAAGTGTTGTGTTGACTGTTGTTGTTAATTTATTTGTGTACTTCTTGATCAGTGTTTCGAAACGAGCCGTGCAGCTTATTAATATCGTTTCGTGAATTAATTTGATAGACCTTGGCACTCTCTTTCTCGCGAAGAAGAATTGCTCCATTTTTGACCCACATATACTTGAATTTCAATTTGTTCGTTAATTGTTGAGCTGCATGGTGTTCACGACGATTCCTAAAAATATAAATAAAACCACAAAGAATCGAAAGAACATTAAAATACGATAAAATACTTATCTGATTCTGATGCGAACTTGTTTTGTGTAAGTAAATTGATTATCATCTCATCATACTCGTGAAAATGCTCGGGGTTGATCTACAACATAAAGGGGAAACTTAGATTATTATAAATTAAATTTGTATTGTATAATTGTATATTAAAATTAAATTTGTATTATTATTTACTTACTTATAAAATACGCTGTCAAATTGGTATTTTGTTTATGTCTTTTGACAGAATCTTCCATGCAAAGCAATGAGAAGAAAAGTAATTATAACAACGTCATAAAACAAAAATACTAAAAAATTGTGAATTAATTTCGTTTAGGCTAGTCAAAACAAGATGACACTTATCATTATTGTAAAGTAATTAAATTATTTATTGTAAGATGGCACTTGTCATCACTTTTATTTTAATTGTAATCAACATTTAGAGATGGCGCGATATCATAATTTTCTATGTAAGAAATATTTATTTTTGAGAAAAATCACTTTTTCATGGAACGTTGTTTGTAAAACATGTAAAACATAAAAAAAAAATAAAAATTAAAAAGATTATTTGTATCTAAACGGAGTTACATATTGTGAAGTTAATACGTGTATTGGCTTTATTACCAGTGAATACATTGTTATATGTGAGAAAACTTTGAGCCATACATATACAGTACCAGAACCAGCGAATACCAGTTATTGGAAATACACGGTGAATATAACAATACAACAAAACAAGAGGACCTTGGTATTGCGTCTCTTACGGTGACAACGAGGGAATATAATTTAACGAGATTGTAACCGGGTCCATAGGCTGTACACATGGTAAAGTTGTTGCTGATAACTAGTGAGATGTTCGCGTAAGAATATTGGGCGATCTTTGTCCTTCTCTAACTGGAATCCAATTTCACCAGCTGCCAAATGTTTCCTCTTACGTTTTTGGTCCAGTAGCAAATTCTTTCCTTCACAAGATTTAAACTTGATTAGAATCTTATGATCATTAATTTGTGGCGGAGTAAGCTTATTAAAGTTCTTATTCACCAAATACTCTGCGGATACAACATCATCATAATTGGTACATATCAATGCATTGAACAGTTTGATAACAATGTCAAAAGCGCTGCATTCAGAGTTTGGTAATCCAGCCACAATTGCGTTGGTTTTGTTATTCTGCTGATTGACACTATCGAAAGTTGACTCCAGGACAATTACTCTATGAGTTAGTTCTTTGTTCTCCGTCTGCAAGATATTCAAATCATTATCAAGGCGTTGATTTTCCAATACAATCACATCAAACTCTTTCTTAATATTATGAAATTTGTCAGATATGAATTGTTGAGACTCAATTAGCTCGCTCATCATCTTCTTCAAATTTACAAATTCATCCGCAAAATACTCCATATGCTTATCTATTTTCTTCCACCGGCTGGATTCATTTAACATCATTTAACTTACTGCGGCATTCATCTGAACAGGTCCAGTTTGGATTTTCTGCATTCGTTTTAATGTGTGATCCAAAAATATTTTTGCATGACGGATGAAAGCACTTCTTACAATAACAACATTCAAATATGGCATTCGTTCTGTTGACCTTGTTTTGTTTATCACAATTATCCTTGGCACAGGTTAAATTTTCGCTGTATCTAGAGTTTAATTCAGCTTTTTCGTAGTAAGGCATGTCGGATAACTGTTAAATGTTTACACTGTCAGATTTAGGCGGTAAAACGGTGTTACAAAACAAGTACGTTTTTAATATAATTTTAATTTAATTAAAATTATGATTTTTAATTTAAAACGATGTTACAAAACAAATACATTTTAGTATAAATTTTTTACTTTTTAATATAATTTGTATTTAATTTAATTTAATTTCGGAGTTTAATTCTTATCAAAACAACACCGTTCTCGACGACGACTTTATCTTTTTGTAGAAATGTAGATTATTACATGTTTTGTTGTTTTAACTTCGGTCTCTAAGGCCAACTTATTAAAATCTTGTAAAAATAAAGAAAAATTACCTGGTCAAAAACCACTATATCGACGTTCCAAGGTTCCAGTATGTACGGCCAGAAAATTTTTCTTGAGTCGTTTTGTGAAAAATTATTAAATGGAAATTTTTCGATTTACATTTTATGTCAATTTTCTAGGCTAGTGCAATGGTAACCAAAAGTTTTAAATATTGGGTGGTAAGAAAAGTTTTTCTTCATATACATACATATGTTTCTTACCGAATTTTAAACAAATTAGAACTGCTTCAATTTTTCAATTCATTAGTATCATTAAATCTAGAAATTTGCAACATTCCTCAATTTCGCAAGAACCCAGAAAGAATTTCTGATTACCTCATGAAGTATCAGCCCCTAGCACTTTTTCCTATTGTTCTTCGGTACAATGTTGCTACGACACAGTTTTCTACTTCAAAGTAATAATTCTACAATTTTTATAACAACTCAAGCTTTACTGGACAAATAAGTAATTTTTTTCTCTTACTAGGGAAATTTATTTTTATAACTTTTCAGATGTCACCATTTGGTCATTTCTTTTCGAAAACATAAATTCGAAAAAATACTTTAAAATAAACTAAACTGTTAAAACATTTATGTTGAAATTATCAAAATTTCAACTGCCATCTGCAAAAATAGAAATACTGGCAGATCAAAAACCACCTACCTGCGGTAGTTCTATTAATAAAATGTGTGGATTGACATAATGTCGAATTCTGATCCAGCAAAATTTTGGTTCTCAAAAAAGTCACTGCTAATGCAATGAATTTGCAGCAAGCTTTATCAAAATTTATCGCAATGTGATTGAATATGTTGATCTGAAGCATGTTTTTCTATGAGAGTAATTCGACGTAAGTTTTCACAAGTTAAAATACTGAAGAATAGGTGGCAATATTTTACCCACATACAATTTGCTATTTCATCTGTCACAAGCCAGAATAGGATGGTTATATAAAAAATCCATATGGTTTACTCATATCTCGCTATAAGAACCTTTCAAACCAGTTTGTGTTGTTGTATGAAGTGACGTGTTAATTTTGCGCTATAAAATTATAAATTATAAATTTTTAAAATTATCAATTATAATTCATCAAAATAATACAAACTTTATGAAATAGTTATTTGTTTATATAGTGGTGTATTATGCGATAACAAAAAATACAGACTTTTGTACAAAATGAAGTGTATCGTGAAAAAATGCGAAAATAGGCCAAAAAAATTTCAAGAAGGAATATCTTACCATCAGTAAGTTTACCAAGTGTTTATATAAAATAAAATGTAAATTATGTTAAGAAGCTAGTGATTTATGGTAAATTTATACTGAATTTAAGTTATAAATCAGACAAAATTAAGAAAACAATTTTGGTTGTGGCGTGGGGTTCTTATAGGTTTTATTAACCGGGATCGTATTTGTTTATTTTAGTTTAATAAAACGGCGGATATTTCGTGTGCTACGTGCTTGGTTTTTCATAATTTATTTTTATTCCTAATACTCTGAGTACAACTTTTTACAAAAATTTTAATGTAAACATTTATTTTTAGCTTACCAAAATATGGAGAAATAAAAAAGAAATGGTTGCAATCAATTGGCTTGGGCGAGCAAGATGTAATCAGTAAAAATGCAATTGTTTGCTCGGTACATTTTGAAAATCACGATTTCACAAAAGGGAATCAACTGAGAAAGAGATTAAAAACATCGACCATTCCCACCTTGAACATTCATAATAATCAAAATAATCTTGAAAATACATGCCCCAATATTACTCAAACGACAATTCCTTATATACTGAGGAAAATGTATTTGGATGCTCCGAGTCCGAACACTCATGGGACATTGATAATAATCAAAACAATCTTGAAAATACATACCAAAATATTATTCCAACCACAATCCGTTACCCCGTGTCCGAACACTCATATCCTAAATCTGTCCCTCAAGAAGTTTGCCTTACTTCTATAGATGACTCTGATAATACAAATGGGGCTACTTTTAAAGCTTCGGATTTGTTTAATGGTGAAGAGAATTTGAATAATAATAATATAACCGATTTAAACAAAAGTGATGCTTGCATTCCTAGTGGTACTAGTTCGTCTTTTGTAAGTAAAATTATAAAACCATCCTATTCACACGAACAATTTAATAAAATAACATTAAAACAGACAATGATCTCATCAGATACTGATCTTGATGCGAGTCCAAGAAACAAATTTCGAAAACAAAAACTGCAATTTTTAAGGAATCGATACATGAAACTGGAAATAAAAAATATGAATCTACGACAAAAAAATAGTAGACAAAGAAGAAAAATTATTAATTTGGGTCACCTGATAGACGAACTTGAGGAAAAAAATTTAATTACTCCTTGCCAGAAGGATACATTTTTAAACCATTCTGACCCAAATTCGATTTTTTTAAACAGATGTACAGATAAAATTAGAGGTCGAAAGCTAGCCAGGAAATATCCAGAAGAAATACCGATGTTTGCTTTAAATTTAAACTATTATTCTCCGAGGGCCTATGAATATGTTCGGAAAAAATTTAAAAATTGCTTACCTCACTCTCGGACACTTGCTAATTGGTATAAAATAGTAAATGCACATCCAGGTTTTACTTCAGAATCTTTTCGTACTCTAGAGTTGCTGGTCCGATCAAAAAAAGAAACAGATGAGTTCGTTATTGGGAATGTATGCGTGGATGAGATGTACATTCATTCAAAACTTCAGTACGATTTTCATGCCAAAAGATTATGGGGACATGTCGAGCTCGAAGGTAGCGACCCAAATCGTAATACTTTAGCTACCCAAGTAACTGTTTTTATGTTTGTCAGTTGTACTGCTCGTTAGAAAATTCCTCTTGGATATTTCCCAACGCATAACTTAACATCTATACAAAAGAAAAATATGATTGAGTTGTGTTTACGTTTATTACATGATATTGGGGTTGTAACAATTGGAGTGACTTTTGATGGATTTCCAACAAATTTTAGTGTAGCTCAAGCATTAGGTTGTAACGTTAATTTTCCTAATATAAATCTCGCTGTCAAAGTGGCTAATATACCTCATCAATTTTTAATTTTTTTGGACCCATGTCATATGTTCAAACTTGTCAGGAACATTTTAGCTGATAAAGGCCCTTTAATCGATAGTGACGGTAATAAAATTTCATGGCACTACTTAGAAGAATTACATAAGATTCAATCGAAGGAAGGTTGCCATCTCGCGAATAAATTACGAAAGGCCCACATATATTTTAAGTACCAAAAAATGAAAGTTAATTTAGCAGTACAAACCTTAATTAATTCCGTAGCAAATGCATTAGAATTTTGTGATAGTGTTTTAAAATTGTCACAATTTGAAGGGTGTATTGGAACAATAAAATTTATTAAACTCTTCAATAATTGCTTTGATATTTTAAACAGCAAGAAATTTCAAGATTATGGTTTAAAAAAACCAATATCCCAAAGTAATTTTAATTTGGTTCAAAATTACGCTAAATTTTCAATTGAATATATGTCTATCTAAATTAAAGTTTCTATCCGATGTGCAAAGTGGGGTTTATTGGAATAATTTGTTGTCTTTCTAATATCCAGGTTCTCCATGACACTTATTTAAACACACACCTGTTGAAATATATTTCATTCTATAAATTAAGTCAAGACCACATTGAACTATTTTTTTCAGTTGTTCGCTCAAGATTAGGAAGAAATTCGAATGCAACTCTAAAACAATTCATCACTTCATCAAGCGTATTTTAACACACGTTCAATTAAGTGATGCCTCGTTAGGCAATTGTATTCCACAAACAGAAGTTTCAATTTTGAATGTTTCCAATTTTAATTCCGATAGTCTTATTAATTCTTCTAATAACCGACTTGTAATGTTGGAAACCTCATCAGATGATATTTTAATTGATCAAGAAATTTCTAAAATAGACGTACCTAATATGTATGACGGGGATTTTTTTTGATACCCAATTATATTGAGCGAATTTTCAATTAATGTTATTGAATACATAGGGGGATTTATAGTCAGATATTTATTTAGAAAATTGAATTGTGAGGACTGTTGTAAATTAATACAACAATGTAATCCTTATAAATCGCTAACCAATTTAAATAATAGGGGGATGGTCTTTTAACTCCCTCGCCGTCAGTATTAAAACGGGAATTGGCTATTGGACTACAAAAACATAACGCAACTACAGTCTAATACAAAATTCTTTCAAAAAATAATTTATCACGTTCTTAACAACCTAATTAGTGCAAATATTTTTAATGATGAAGATCAATATAGCCACTCCCAAGAACACGTTAATTTATTAGCTCCTTCTATCATAGAAAAATATTACGACATCCGGTTAAATTATTTTTGTAACCAAAGATCCTGTACATTAACAAAAAGAAACCGGTTACTTATGTGAAATAAGTAACCATAGTAGTATTATAATTACTATTTATTATCCACATAATATTATATTTAAATAAATTATCAATAAATGTATCAATTAATGTACTTATATTATAGAAATAAAAATGTAATAAAATTTAAATTGTTTTTTAATTTTAACTTCATAACTTCATTGCATTCGGTCGAAAAAAAATTCTAAATACGGCCCTCTTGATTTATTCGCTTTCTCTTTTACCCTCCGAATTTGTGACACTTGACAGTTGCTTAGGCTCATTTTGTACCTTTAACTTCTTTGGTTTTCACGTATTTTTTCATTTTTTTTTTGTTAAGTTTAAATCTTTGGAACCGAAATGATTCCATTAACAAAGAAATCATAAAACTATGTTGATTTCTAATAAAAACAATAATTTTTGACATTGTCTTCCATCTCTACATTGTCGACGTCACTAATTTAATTGTCTACATACATTCTCTACACATGTAGAATATTAATTATCTACACGGTGTAGACAATACTGCAAAACACTGATATCTCTTCATAACTTATAAGAAACTGTATTGCAGGCGACACTGCATAACGTCTTAATTTGATAGGAGTGGTGTTTTTGACGTTAATTATATGTGTACCAAATCAGTTCTACCTAATCCTTTTTTTGGCGAACGATGGGAATTTTGCGACGACTTGATTAAGGTCACACCTAGTTGCGATTCCGGTAACGATTTGTGGAGCTATTTCGAATTTTCTCCAAAAATTTATACCCAAATATATGGAGAGAAAGAACGATGCAAAAAGTAAAGGGTTTGCTTTGCTTCTGTAGGTAACTAAGGCAAGGTAACATAACCAATTATAACTTTATTGGTTGAACCATCCGCAGTTTGCATGGCCAAATTTACTTTTTTAAATCGTATACCAAAATGTTTTGTTAGCTCCGGGCTTCCTTTACGTAAGATGCTTAACATTTATCCACCGTCCAATAATCCGAACACTAGTTTATCTTTGATTAAAATTTTACAATACGGACGGGAACAATTTTTTTATCTCTCTCTTTTTATCGGGGATCCATTCTTTCTCTCTTTTCTTTTGTTTTCTCCAAACACGGTTGTCCAAATTTGAGCACATTCAGATGGTAATTTTCCGATCGCCTCTTCTATTGGTTTTCTCTTATAGGACATATACTTTCCAACATGATCTTCAAAATTTCATCCTCAGGCAGCGGTCGCAGCGGTCTACAATTTACAGTCTCTATTTCAAAAATAAAGTTATTAAGTGAGTTTCTGGATACTTGCGTTTCTACCACAAGATTATTTTCAATATATCGCCATTGTGCCCGATCACTCTCAATGCTTGAGACTTAAATTGTCGCGAAGTAACATCTTTATTATTCCTTATAAAGACATAGTACCATTTTTCAGCAACAAAATACAAAATTTCGCATTAATCTGACTAATTCTCTTTTCTAAACATTGTCTTGTTAGGAAAGTTCTTCAAGCCTCAAAATGAAATCCTGGGTAAAAACTCTACCACTATCTTTACCAGAAATGGAGAGTATCCCTTTGGTAGGATCAGAATTTTTCTCTTCTTCTTGGGTTTAAAATGCTGGTAAGATTTACAGATTTGGAGTTTGAGCTGTCCGCCGGATTGTCGAAAATATTTAGTTTCCGAAAGCAGAAGAACAGCCAGCTATAATCCCAAATGCAATGAATTCATTGAGAGATTGGAGGTACCGCACACTCAAAGCCGCCGTTATGTGTCACCAAGGCAAGCAAAGAACACAAAATTTTTCGTTAGTATTTCTGGGTCTTCGCACAACTTGCAAAGAATTGAAAACTACACCTATGAAACCCTTTTCCAGAGAACTCGAAGAAGTAGAAATGAACCTTAACGTTAGGGACAGTGTATTGTTGCTGACACGACGTCCAAATGATACTTCTAAAATCGAACATACTATATGCCATAGACATCTAGATGTCAGCTCTGTTTTTAGAATATTATTTTAAAATTCTGGTTTTCTTGTCTAAAAACAATACGGGCGAATATTACAAAACCAATATATTTTTAACGGGATACAACGAGCATTGCTAATTATGGGCGTCTAAGGATTCTAAAAACGGCATCTAAGGACTCTAATTTCTTATATTTCGAGTCAGATAAGAATAGCTTTGCACAGCACCAACTGCCGTTTGTCAGTAAATTT
Organism: Nephrotoma appendiculata; assembly: GCA_947310385.1. Classification (NCBI taxonomy): domain Eukaryota; kingdom Metazoa; phylum Arthropoda; class Insecta; order Diptera; family Tipulidae; genus Nephrotoma; species Nephrotoma appendiculata. Next base: position 340,662,940 of record OX371223.1, read on the forward strand.
TACTGCAAATTCAACCATACGCATTCAACATTCAACCCCATAATAGGAAGATTTGACACAACTCAACGGAGATTACACTTCCTTTATATTTTACCGTAAGCCTGGTTTATGCTAATTTAGTGTTCATTAAAATCTAATTCGAGATAAATTCCATTTTATAACTCAAATCAATGTTATTCGGATGTTTTTACAAGATTCCTTCTCCCATATTAAGAGAGCATATATATTTTCAAACTGACCATTTTACGTAACCAGAATTAAGAAATCAAAAACGAATAATACATAATCAAAAAGAACAACAGCAATATAAAATCAAATCACATCTGGTCGACTAAGATATCCTTCCGGGATTACATTAATTTTGATAATTTTTTCGGATTTTCTTCCAACAAATTAAAACATGCTAATCCATGCAGAGTTGTTGTATTCTGTAATTATTGTAATTAGGAGCAGTCAACCCTTTTTTCTGTTGTTTTTCGTTCCTTTACATAATATTGTACTGTAGTTACTTCCATCACCCAAAATGGCTATTTTAAAGGACCCTAAGGGTGTATAAATAAATTCACACACAATTATTTCGTGTTCTTTGTTTCTGGTGATTACAATACTGGCCGTACATAATACTTAGAGTCAAATCAACATTTATTAATTTGGTGTATTTTGATTAGGGGGCCATATACACCAATACATGTGTATATATAGGCATTTCAATATTATGATTGGCCGCACCATCGAGTTGAGTGGGGGACAAAATTCAATTTCCTTTTTAAATTATTTTATTTTTGCCGTTTCCTTTAGTTTTTGTTGTTTAAGTGTTAAGATAAGGATTTCTTAATGGTATACACAACAGTGGTATATGCTAGCCGAAGAATGGTGTGATTATCGATTTAACAATAACACAAAAAATGTTTTTTTTTTCTTTCATAATGTTGATTTAGGACAAGAAAATTATTTTAATTATTACAGAAGAAGAAATGTAGGAAAATATAATTATTTTAATTGAAATGTCGGTGATTTATGAAAGCTTATTAAACAAAGGAAAAACTGTTCCGTCTGTCGCTCGGGGTGGTCAGTCTTGTAACCCCATAAAAAAAATTATGTTAATTATGCTCGCAGGCCATTTTACTACATACTTATTCGTTCGTTCGTTGACGAATTGCTTAATTAGTTCATCAGAACGATCTGATCGTTCACCTCATTTAATTTATATGCGGTACACCGTAAAGCTTTTATTTGCTCAAAACTTTTTTACGTTTCGCAATCAAACCCAAAAGCAAGTAGATGAAGATGATGAGTATGATGATGATGATGATGATGATGATGAGAGTAAAGATAAAGGTAATAACCTCATCAACAGAAAAAATATATAAATCAATGTTTATTCTACAGATTGATGATGATTATAAATCTTCTCGACAAAGCTTCTGATACAGATGTATCTAGTTAAAAATTGCCAGCAATATAAATACAAAGATTATTTTGTTTTTGTACTCGTAAGCTCAGACAAATGAATTAAAATTACAAGAAGTTCGCACACATACACACAAAACGAATACAAATAACCATGGCAAATATTAAAAAGTTTTGTATTTTCTTGTACCGTGGTGGTGTTGTAGATTTTAATTAGAACAGAAACTTAAAATGAAAAGCGTTAATTGTAAAAAATATAATTGCTGTAAATAGAACTTGTTCATGGCACACACACACACATACACACATAAATATGATGCTGGTGTTAAATAAATAAATCATAAAAGTAAATGTCTGAAGGATGTTTAAGCAACGAATATAATATGGATGTATATACGGTGTGAAGAGCTTTTACTCTTATTCTTTCATCTTCGCGTTATTTGTTAAAGATTAAAAAGTGTTTAAGCTATCGTATAAATTCGCAAATGAAAGCTGTATAATAGTGATGGATAATGAAGATGTTTAATTTCTCTTTCGCCTGAGCATGATTTATTGTAGCGAATTAGAATATAATTTCTTTAACTTTTATGAAATTAAAGTTTGTGTTTTCATGTGTACAAAATTTTGCCGAACTTTATTGCAGTATAGTATTTTCATCTTACTCGTACACAATAATAGAAATTTTTTTGCTAACAACAATTTATTAAAATTGTATTATCGTTTATACGTTCTTTCGTGGCTGTCAAGCCAGCCGAAATCATATCAGCCGGAACCAAACCAACTATGGTAGAAGTAGGACGAATGATGAACTTAACAAAATTTGTGTGCGTCCAATATTTTAACAGACTAATTCAACAAAAAGTTGAACTGAAGTGATTGAAAATTGCAATAAATTATTTAAAAGTAAATTCTGTAATGGAACACCACGGTTGCCGCTCGAACACGAAGAGTCTCAAGTTGATCGCCTCTGTAACGAAACGCAGATAGTTTCATACACGAAACAAAAAATTGTACCTGTAGCTGACAGGTTCTGTCCACCAAATTAGACTAATTTTTTAGTCTACGGAGCTCTTTGCTATCTTACCTAGAACACGCTTCGAAGAACGGTAAAACCTGCCAAAAAACAATAAAATCACAGAAATTAAATATGAAAACATTATTCAGATTCATAAACCAGTGTCATCAATGATGTTTTAAACATAAGCAATATAACCCAAGTTACTTAAAAGTCGGCTATCCAAATGCAACCAGACCAATAGTCACTATGTACCAACTGTAAGCGAAAGAAAAATCAACCGTTCATGCTCCACCTGCCATACTACAATCAAAACCTACCGAAGACGAATTCACAGAAACACTATCGTTACAAATGATGAAAGGAATGCACATCAACAACATATAGGGCTTCGAAAGACCGAAAAATTTACACAACAAATTTGGAGTTGGAGTCGATGTTACTAGTGGTCATCATAATCATAATTTTAGCAACCATAAGATGGAAAAAAGATAAAAAATTGAAGATCCTAAATACAACAAACATTGAAAGTTTAGTTACAGTTGAACCACATATCATCGAGACGAGGAAATCGGATGAGTAACAACACTTGCAGGAACGGCTCCACCCTAAAGATGGAAATTCTACAAAACACCGTTTTTCTGATAATTCGAATGCGAACATTCGAATTTAAAAGGGGGAAGAGTTAATTCATATTCCTCAGTCTGAATCATGTTGCATGGGAAAACGTGGGAATTGCAATTAAACCCAACAAATTTTATGTCAAAACAATTTCACCCTGAAAGCATTTTTCAAAATGCTCCAAGATTTTTCAACACGGTTTCATTTTCTACATCAAATAACCTAAATAATAGGCGTTCAAAATATCATTGTCAGATTTGGGGCTAATGAAATGTACCACGAACTAACAAGGTTTCATTTGGAAATTTCGCCTCATTCAATATTGTTCGTTGGAACAGTTTTGCAATTTGTTATATGAGGCCAAATCTAGAGATTTCCATGCGGTTTCATTGTATTCATTAAGTGGCGGTTAACGCTAGTGAGATGCACTATGAAATAACAAGCGTTTAATGGAAAATCTTAACTCATTCAATTTCATGTGTTGGAATCGTTGCTCGATTTTTTACAAGGAGTCGCTTCTAGAGATTTCCATAGTGCATCTCTCTAGCCCCAAATCTTACAATGGTATTTTGAAATGGAACCGGGTTGAAATCTCTAGCATTGACAATGTATAACAAATTTCACAACGTTTCCAACATCAAAAATTGAATGAGGAAAGATTTTCCATCGAAAGCTTATTAAATGCATGTTACATCTCACTAGCTCTGAATCTATCGTGGTATTTTGAAACTCTGTTAGTTAGGCTTGTTTGTATTATAATGAAACCATTAGGAAGTGACTATAATTGGGCTCGTAAAACATATTGAGCAACACAAAAAATTGAATGAGAAATGCTACACGAAGTCTCATAAGACCGGCTTCACGTTCCTTTTTTCCCTTTTACCTACAAAATCCGTTTTAATTGCGTAATAAAATTTTTCGGTGAATCCGAAATGAAAATAAAAAAAATTAAGGCTATTTTTGAGATATAGATTTTTGTTTAAATTTTATTTTCGAGAGAACAGAATAAAACAATACAAAAAAATTTGGTGTTTAAATATAAAATAATTGTTTAAATTAACAATAAAAATCTATTACGACTTAGTTTGAAACCAGAAACTGAGACCCTATGTAGCTTGGTTGAATGAGTTTACTTTTAAATAATTTAATGCGATTTTCCACTTCTGGGGCCGTATTGTTTAGATCGGCGGAAATTTCCACAATCGGAATACCATATGCTTAGAAATTCTCTACAATAGTCGAATTTTTCGCCGGTTACTTTAATCATTTTTTCAAATATTTTGTCTCCCTACTAAGGGAATAATTTCGAATCGATTTACCCAGTCGGAAATTTCCCCTTAGTAGGGGGAAAAATATGATTCTTAATTTAAAAAATGAAAAATAATTTTAAAAAAATGATTAAAGTAACCGGCGAGAAATATATAAAAGAAAACTGTAGAAAATTTCAAAGCAAATTGTATTCCGATTGGGAAATTTCCACCGATTTCAAGAATACGGCCCCTGTTCAGCACTCGCATACATTTTAAAATAACAAATTTTGTTAAATTCGTCAAAGCAGTGTAACATGATGCGTTGCGCTTCATTTTTCACTATATGCTCACAGAAGAAGAAATCGATGAGTCATAGAGATGCTGGTTTGCTAATTTTTCGCTTGCAACTATTAGGTGCGCAACTAAATTTTCGGGTTTCACACATAGATGGTGCTAGCGACACATCAAGTTGTCATTTATGTCTAAAGTTGTGTTTTGTTCATAGCGTGGATACGATAACTAGAGTGTGGATTTTGTATCAAAAATGACGGCGTGAGGTGAGCTAACCGGGAAAACATAGTAGTGGTTATTTTATTAATATTGGTTTGCTTGAGCGCATGCGCGTCATTTTGTTAATATATATTTTTTTTAATTGATGTGTCAAATGCGGTGTCGTATTGTTTAAATATTTAAAAATGAAAAATCAAATCACATCAGCAAACAATCGGTTCCACTGCTCAAAAGCAAGCGAATACAAGAGGTGAGGTATACGTCATCACCACAAATATTCAACCGGTTCAACCGGAACTTTTTATTTTACTACTTGCCTTATGGGCTAGTTATATAGACGAAAACGAAACGGACTGAAATGAAATGAAACGAAAGATGAAAGAGATATGGTTATATAGACGAATTGGTGAAACGGTTTTGACATTTACATATTTGTTTTTAATTTTATATTATTTGAAGTTTACTTCTCGTGTGTATGAAAACTAACGTGGAAAATCCATTTTATATTTGTCAAACTAAATAGAAATATACAAAATGTGTAAAAGCAAATTGAATTGAATCAATTTCTCCGTCCGTTTCTTCTATATAATTGGTTTAGTAGGTTTTCATGAATACATTGGTTCGTTTCGTCTCGGTCCGTTTCGTTTTCGGCTATATAACTAGCCCATTAGTAAAATTGACGAACAAAATTCACAAACACATGAAAAAATACAATACAAATATAAAATTGTATATTATACAGGGTATAAGTACTCACAATTATTCTTCACCTCGCTAGCTCGCGCTCTAAATTTTGATACAAAATCGACACTCAGTTGTTATACTAAAATAATTTTTTAAGAACGAAAATGTCGAGTTTTGTGTCAAACAAAATACATTTGCGGGAAGCTTTCTGTTTCTGCTCCAACTAACAAAAAGTTCAGCTGAAGCACGTCTTTTGTTTGAGAAGGACTACGGCGGACTTGCACCATCGAAAATTACCTGTGAAGGTTGGTTTAAACGCTCCAGAAATGGTGATTTCGACATTGAGGGCAAGGAGCGCTCCGGAAGACCAAAAACATTTGAAGACACCGAGCTGCAAGCGCTATTGGATGAAGATGATATACAAAGTCAGAATCAACTTGCAGAGGCATTAACGACTCGCCAATGTATTTCCAAACGTTTACATGCTATGGGAAAAATTCGAAAGGAGGGAAAATGGGTGCCGCATGAGTTGACTGAGAGACAGATGGAAAATCGAAGAAAATTTTTTTTATAACTTTCTTTTGATTGCTTTGATTTGCTTTCACGGTATGAATAAAGAGCTTCCTGCATCGAATTATTACGGGAGATAAGAAGTGGATCTTTTTTTAAAATAACAAAAGCAAAAAGTCGTGGCTATCACTTGGCAAAGCATCAACATCGACGGCATGGTCAAATCACTTCGAAAAGAAGACAATGCTCTGCGTTTGGTAAGATAAGAAAGGAATCGTGTACTATAAGCTGCTGAAACAGGGCGAAACTGTCAATGAACAACGCTATCGACAACAACTCATCAATCTGAACCAAGCACATTGCTCGAAAACCACAATCGAGTGATATTGCAGCATGGCACCATCAAAATGCTGTCATGGGATCTGCTATCGAGCCCGCATTATTCGCCATATCTGGCCCCCTCGGAATTTTTACCCTTCATTCCGTAACTAGACAAATGTTTGATTTTCTTAAATCGTATAACAACGCAAGACATATTTATTTATTTTTTATTGATCGACATAACAATTTGTTAGAGGAAAGCTCATAAGTGGAAGTAATAAATGAACAACAACACAAAAAATACTTCCCGTAGGTATAAAAACCTCAGATTCTTTTCAAAAATTATCTAATCCATGGTAATACTCGCCATATTGAGTTCAAGCTCATTTATTATAGAGGGTACTGCAAGAAGCGAATACTTACGTACTACAAACATAAAAATATGGTTTTCACTACACAGCTCACAACTTAAAATGATAATAAGGTGGAAATGGGACAGCTCATAAGGATTGCTAATTTTAGGAATAGGAATAATTTACTCAGCTTCACTGAACGGGATATGAGGAGGTAGTTAAAATGTAACAAATACCTTAAAGCAATAGGGAAAACTAGTTTAACAAATTTTAAACTAACCATATCTACACCAGTGGATTACGATTTAACTTCCCAAATTGCCCCAATAAATAGAATCACAAATTAAAAAAAGGTGAGATTCATCAGTTTTCGAAAAATACTTGCGCTAAAAATTTTAGGTTTAGTTCGCGAGTCACAATTAACAAGAAGATCTTGATGAGAACCAATACCGAGAGACAATTGATTCAAAAAACAAATGGAATTATCAGCAAAAACAAAAACTTGATCATTGAGACAATAAGAACCGCCACTTGCGGTTGTGAAGGAGTACGTGGATGCTTTAGGATTATAGGCCGAAAGGTTATTGCTATTTAAGATATTTAAATAGCTATGAAAAAATAAGGTCTCTTGAGAAATATAGAAATCATCCGAGATGAAAACCTCATCATACCGGCAGGAAAAACAACTAAAAACACACTCAATATGTCAAACGAGATTTTTAATCCTAGCAAACGACCTCTTGTTTGTTTTCTGGAAATGATCGGCTGTGGATTATCATATCGTCGCTTGTGCTCGGTCCAACCTTGGTGGTAACCACCAGTATAAACTACTGTGATCATAGAAACATTATTGCCGGAACTTGCGTAGTTTGTATGTTGGTGCCAAATCTGATCGATCGTTTACGAGCGTCTCGAACACGTTTTGTTCATCTTTTTTACACAATCTAAGAATATAGTTGATATGATTAGACACAAATTTAGCCGATTCAACCTGAGCTAGCAATTCATCATGAGAACCTATATGGCATCTTGCTTAGTTTTTCCGACTACATGGATGTGATTCTCAATAATTCGGTGGAAATGTGCTTCGCTTCAATCGAACAATTGTTCGAACCCGTAATTAGAACGGAAAACATGTTCTAATGAAATAAAAATAATTTTACAGTACTTATGTAATAATATGATCTTTTCAAAAACTAAGAATTCAGCGGAAATTTGGTTAAAAACGCACGTTCATTAAAATGGATTTAATAACCTCTGTACTATAAAAAAACAAAAAAATAATAAAAATGGCTAATGTTTCGTCCACCTCCATTTATTTTTAAGCAAAATTGAAATACGACGCGGCATACTGTTGATTGACTTTATGATGGTATCCTTGATTAAGTATTGCACTAAATATTTTTAATTTCCTCAATCAACTTTAACTTAGTCGTGATGACTTATTCAGAAAATTGCTGTTTTAATACTGCCCAAACATTTTCAATCGGATTCATATCTGGTGAATTACCAGCCCAATCCAGAATGGGTGTATCTTTTTTCGTTTCATACTCAAGAAATATATGTTACAAACATTTTTTGAGTTCTATGAAAATTTACAGAAATTAAACTAATTTTGGGCTCAATATGGCCTAATCGTATGCTACATTTAAAATATGTTGTACTTTATTCCTTCTTGGACAAGCTTTAGGTCATTTAATATAAAACGAGAAGACACTTAATCGATATTCGGACCAACACCGTAATTAGAACCACAAAAAAGATCAATTAACATATAGGTTAGGTTAGGTTAGGTTAGAGTGGCTGCTATCGCACACTTAGGCCAATAATGGCCCATTGTGATTCCACAGGATCCAATCTCCCCTTACTCCCGCTGAAACCAACCAGAGCTACTGATGTAGCGTAAAATATCTCGCACCCTACAGTCCGCGAGTTCAGAAAGGTTGTCCATGTTGTACACACCCAAGTACTTACGTCTTTTGTATGATAGTGCTGGACATGAGTGAACTAGCGTCTCTTCCTCCTCTTCGTCCATACAACTTCTACAAAAGTCATTCGTCTCTAGACCCAGCCTTCTCGCATGTTCACCAAAAAGGCAGTGTCCTGTTAGTATCCCTACGACCAATCCTAATTCTCGTTTTCCCAGGGATACAAGTGCCTTGGAGCGCCGCAGGTCCAGTTTTGGCCAAACCTGTTTTGCTACCCTGCACGTGAGAGTGTTGGTCCACCTCTCATCTGTTAAGGCGATTGCCTTTTTACTGAGCGTCAATTTGAGCGCTGCTATAGGCCTCCCCAGACCTGCCCTTTCCGGTTGCATCTGGAGAGTCGTACCGTACCTAGCTAGTTCGTCTGCCCTGCAGTTTCCCGTGACGTCCGAGTGACCAGGGACCCAGATCATCTGGATACTGAAATACTCGCTCATCTCATTAAGAGATGATCGGCAATCCAGCGCCACCCGTGACTTCAGAGAAACCGCCTCTAGTGACCTGAGTGCCGCTTGACTGTCCACATAAATCGCGATATCCCTAACAGATACCACGTTATGCTTCCACCATGTCACGACTTCCCCTATCGCCACCACTTCAGCCTGGTACACTCTGCAGTAGTCAGGGAGACGAACAGAAATATTAACATTGAGCTTCTCACAGAAGACTCCAGCTCCTACTTTGCCGTCTAGCTTAGAGCCGTCCGTGAAAAATGTCAGTGCCTCGTTTTCCCGTATTGATCCGTTCCTCCAGGATTCCCTAGAAGGACAGATGATCCGGAAACCTATATCGAAGCACAACGTTGGTTTAATATAATCTAGATTCACCAGTTCTTCCCTTAGTGATCTAACTATCGTCGAGTGTCCCACCTGAAGACACTTCCACTGAGAGACAGCCGAGAGCCTTGTAGCCACATTGGCTGCCATCTGCTTACCAAAAAATTCGATTGGAATAAGGTGGAACATAACCTCTAAAGCGCGTGTAGGTGTTGTCCTAAGCGCCCCGCTTATAAGCATACAGGCCGTTCTTTGCACCTTCTCCAACATCCTTATGTAGGTTACCTTTTCCAGAGCTGGCCACCACACGCCCACCCCGTACATCAGCACAGGTCTTACCACTGCGGTATAGAGCCAGTGTACCAGCTCTGGTTTCAAACCCCATTTCTTCCCTATTGCGTTTCTACAAGAGTAAATGGCTACATTAGCCTTATTCACCCTTTCTACAATGTTAGGCTTCCAGCTGAGCTTACTGTCCAAGATTATGCCCAAAAATCTCGCTCTGTCAGCAAAAGCCAGTCTAATGCCGTTCACAGTAGGAGGGCTAACTACCGGAATTTTATATTTCTTAGTAAATAGTACCAGCTCTGTCTTGGACGGGTTGATCCCTAATCCGCATTTGCCGCATCGGCCCATTTCGTAACGATCAGGAGTGCATTCTGCATAACATCCCTAATCGTATCCAGATATTTGCCTGAGACAGCTATCGCAACATCATCTGCATACGCTACAACCCCCATTCCCTCTTTCTCCAATTCCAACAGCAATCCATTCACCACTGCACTCCAAAGAAAGGGGGACATTACTCCTCCCTGCGGGGTTCCCCTAACCACCCGCCTTTTAATGGTGGACTCTCCCAGTTCCGAGATAATAATCCTGCTTACCAGCATCTGATTTATCAACCTACTTATAGGATAATCCACCTTCAAAAATGACAATCCTTCCATGATCGCCTCTGTTTTTACATTATTAAAGGCACCCTCAATGTCGAGAAATGCTACCATACAATACTCTTGCGAGTAAATTGACTTCTCAATGATGCGTACTAGATCATGCAGAGCTGTGTCCACCGACTTTCCCTTACAGTACGCATGCTGAGACATTGCCCAATTCCTCGGATCAACTTTTGTTCGAATAAGTACGTCTATCAATCTTTCCAAGGTTTTCAACAGAAAGGATGATAGAGTTATAGGCCTCAGGTCCTTTGGATAAGCCTGTGAGCTTTTTCCCGATTTCGGGATAAAAACCACTCTGACCTCCGTCCATTTCCTGGGAATATAGACCAATTGCAGACATCCCCTGAAGATAACCTCCAGCCAGGGGAGGATGACCGCAGAGTTCCTTTGGATCTCTGCTGGTATAATCCGATCCGGGCCCGCCGATTTATAAGGCTTAAAACTGTTCAGTGCCCACATGATTCGTTTTCTGTCCACGATGCCATCCACATCTGTTAAGGGTGTTCCTCGATGAGCTCCAGGCTCCATCGAGGCATCAATGCTTCCCGGAAAATGGGTCTCAATGAGAAGCTCCAATGATTCCGTACTCGAAGCTGTCCATAACCCGTCCGGCCTAATTAAGTAACTAGGACTGGTTGGGTTAGTAGATAGAATTTTCCTTAGGCGAGAAGTCTCGGAGACCTCCTCCATTCTACAACAGAAGAGTCTCCAAGACCTCCCTTGTGCCCTTCTCAACTCTTTTTTGTATTTTCTCAGGTCTTCCTTATAGGAATCCCAATCTCGATTTTCCCTGGTGTTCTTAGCCTTATTAAAGGCTGTCCTACACGCTCTCCGATAGGTTCCCAACTCCGTGGTCCACCATGTCGGTTTCTGCCTGCCCCTAGGTTTTATCAGGGGACACGCAGCATTAAATGAAAGATTGCATGCCTTTGTGACAATATCAACCATGCCATCTAATTCCTCTACTGTCACCGGAAGTCCAGGAACCTCCAGCGGCAATAGTTCCTTCAACACCTCCCCATATTTGTTCCAGTTTGTCCTTCTGGGATTCCTGAAGGCTTTCCGGGCAACAGGTTTGATGTTGAGGTTATATGTAATATATCGGTGATCAGAGAATGAGTGCTCTTTCGCCACTCTCCACGAACTGATCATATCAAAAATTGTTTCTGACGCACAGGTTACATCTAGAACCTCCTGTCGATTTGTAACAATGAATGTTAGTTCACACCCAATATTGCAAACTACAAGGTTAGTATTTAATAAGTAATCAAAAAATAACTCACCCCTTTCATTAATGTCTGTGCTTCCCCAGATTGTGTGATGCGCGTTTGCATCACATCCAAGTATCACACCTACCTTTTTTGACCTGCTACCCGGATCAGTTCCCCCAGGTTGTCCGGTGGAACCTCCTTCTCGCGATCCATGTAGGCTGAGGCTAGCCATAGTTTTTCACAGCCTACCTCAGCGCTCACCGCCGTAACGTCCCCGCTACTAAATTGTGGAAGAAGAAAAATATTCAAATTATTTTTCGCTAAGATACACGATCTGATCTTTTCAGAGTTGCTTGAGTATAATAATTTATACCCTTTCATTCTGAGGCCACAGATCCTGTTATTATTAATCCAAGGTTCTTGGATTAACACCAAGTCCTCATCTGACTTAGTCAGTCTGAGCACGAGAGCTGCCGAGACAGCCTTCGTGTGGTGCAGGTTTATTTGTACAATGCTAACCATTGCAATCTACCTTACTCACCACTTCATGCACTCCCTGCATCAGGATAGTGTCATTTGGATCGTTGGTTTGGTCGCCAACCCCCTCTCGTCGTGTGTTCGACGGGTTGCCCCCATCGGACTTCAGAGAGAGGAGGCTGCCTCCCATCATCAACTTCACTTCGTCCGAAATATCGGAACGGCTACTCTGGTCGTCCTCAGCCCGCTTGACCGTTTCCTGCCGGGTCCGTTCTACGTCGCCCCCAGGCTGGTCTTCCGCGCCCTTATCGACCTCGTCTTTCCTATAAACTTTAAGAGTGATCGACCCGAAACCGAAGTTGATCACTCCCTTAGATCTAGCAAGGGAAGCCAAGGATTCCTTATTGATCAGCATGATTGCCAATCTAAAGCCCCCCTTGGCCTCCTCCTGCTTCACAATCTTCCATCCTTCCATTGGAAGATCGGGATTACTGGCCCGGATAATCTCAATGATCTCCTCTGGCTTATCCGACTCGGTTGGTAACCAGACGCGTGCTCGCGGCCTGCTCGGGATTTCCCCTCTGCTGACCGCTTCCAGCCTCGCGCCCGGCCACACCTCGCCTACCTCGGTCACTGCCCTTTTATAGAGATCGACCGATCTCTGGTCTGAGCACGCAGTTAGCTTAACGCGCCCTTGGTGCCATCCCACATCTCTGCAGGACGGGAGGGATCCCGGATTTTCTCTAAGGATCCTCAAGAAAATGGAGTTTAGTGCATTATACACTACCCTCCACTTTTCCGACGTGATGCTCTCATCTTCCTGACCTTTGTCAATGACGGCTAGTCTGCTTGCACTTTGGCCCGCTTACTGCCTTCTGCTTCAAGCTCATCCTGGGACCTCTGTCTTTTAGACACAAGGACCCTCTCCGAGTTATCGCAGCCGACAGTTTTCTTAGCCCATGCTACAGATTCCTTCTGCGCAACTGTAAGCTGCCCCTCAGGGGTCGCAGCCAGTTTATCCAGAACTCTAAATGCCGACCGTCTTTCTCTGTACCGTCGTTTTTCTGGGGGGATCTCTCTCGGTCCCCCACTGTTCTGTTTGGCAGTTCCGCTTAACATATTTGGCAGTTCCGCTTAATTAACATATAAATAATTGTAAAAATTTTGGGTTCCATCCGTTTTTGACCAGGCCTTCGGTAAATTAATTTAAAGCTAGTAGAATCAAAATCGAACCAAATTAAAAAAAAATGTGACTCAATATGGTCTAATCAAGTATTTCATTAAAAAATTGTGAGCTTCATTCGTTCTTGGGCATGTTTTAGGTATTATTTAAAACTAGAAAAAACCAAATCGAAAATCGGACTAAAACCGAAATTGGAACTCAAAACAAGATCTATTTACAATACTAATAACTTAGGGTCCTTTTTTAAATTTTATTGGTTTAAACTCTAATATTACAAAAATATTTTATTTTTGCTTGAGCTTTTGACAGCTTTTCGATTATCACATTGAGAAGGTTTCAAAAGCTCAAGCAAAAATAAAATAAAATCTTTTTGAAATATTATAGAGTTTAAATCAATCAAAAATTTAAAAATTAAAATAAAATTCAATAATATTATTAACTATATTACACTCCTTAAATTAATATTACTTCACCTTAAGCTTTCTCAAGCTTCCTCACCTTAAGCTTTCGAGTCGAGCCTACATTTTTGATTAGGGCATTTGATTAGGACATAATGATCCTAAAACTATTTGTTCGTCAACAATAGATCTTGTTTTGCGATCTAATGTCGGATTTGACCCGATTTGAAATATTTGGTTCTGCGAGCTTAGAAGTGAAAAATCGTTATGCTGTTTCTACTAGAACGAAACAAAATTGTAATGGGCTATTTTTTTCCAATGTTACCAGAATCCATCGTTTTAGTTGGAAAGGATGGAAGTGATTTAATAGGCCTATTATTAGTCTTGATTTAACTATATAGTAACATGTAATGCTGTACTGGTTGGATTCTGGTGCTTTTAGGGACGAACTTTTGGTGCTCGTGAGGCATTTTGGTAATTACTGGATTAAACATTGTCATAACTGCATTCCGTCTAAAATTCTTCTAATAGATAAACATTTTAATTTAAAAACTACAGAAGTATCATTTTCTGTGGTTTAATTCAACATCATCGAACTGTTAAATAAACATTTTCAAAGTGTATTTTAATTATTTAGAGCTCAGAAAAACCTGAAATTTGGCAACCCGTCATTCTCGAAAATAAATACTCAAATGGGTCTAAAAATATATACTAAATTCCTCCACTACCTTCCTAAATGGAAAAGGATTGTGATCTTTTCACTTTTTCTCTATTAAGCGGAATTTTTGGTGTTTTTCCTGGAGTATAAATAATATTGTACAAAGATCGTCTCACTCAAACCACATAAATACTCTACTTTGTCAAACCAACCCGGCAAAAGATAATTTAGTTAAATAAATTATTACGATAAATTGAAAATAAATTGAAAACGCCTACAGCCATATCAATATCAATTATTAACAATAGAGCAAAAAACATTATGCTTTATAATAATATTTTGTCATCTTTGAGTATAACAAAAAGAATTACGTCACATATAATACATTAAGCTTGGTTTCAACTGAATTCCATTCACAACAAACCGATATACCTCGAACGATAATACACAAAATAATAAAACATGAACCATTAATCATTCAGCGATATAAATATAGGAATGAACAAAATAACAAAAAAATTCAAATCAAACTCAATTAAATTCTAATGCATTATTAAAGAGTCTCTAAAGTGCCATTCAATAGCAGCAATAACAGCGACACCGTACCATATTCAAGGAAAATTGTATATTTTCCTCTTTGAATTTCCTCCGTTTTGATAACAATTTGTGTGCCGGTTGTTGTTATAAATGTTGTGTTTTTTCCCGAAATGAGAGAACACAACAACATGGATTAACACAAAACACAGCTCTATGCACATATAAACCATACTCGTATATATAGTATAGCACACCAGAAGCAGCAGCAGCAGCAAAAACATCGATTAATCCTTTTACAATACTTAAGAGACCAATCATTCTTTATGTAGTGGAATATACAGTTTACGATTATTTTATTGTGTGCTTTCGTACTCAAGCTTTTTGTTTTGCTCCGCGTCTATACACCAAAACGTAAGTGAGAAACATCATCGATGTTCATTTTCATACTACACGTTGTATATATACCAATATCAAAATCATCATCATCATTTTCCATCAAGAATTTTTTTTTTGTAAATGAAAATACCGATGAAGGCAGCAACAAAAAAAAATAAAAACAAAACGAAATTATAAAAAATCATTCAAGTATAGAGATGTTTGGAAAATTGATTTTCATTGCGCGCTCTCATGTTGTTCCGGAGTGGAAAATTTATCGGAAATTTATTTTGCAATACAATAAACATGAACAAAATCGTTTTGATGCTTTGTTGTTGTCATTATTATTATTGTTGTCAATCTAAAAGCGCATTAAACTTATAAATTTTATTGTTTGTAACGGGGTATTACAATTTGCATATGTAGAGTGGCACATTGCGAACGATTTGGTTTTTTGGTATTATTACATTACCCATCATCTATCTTATTTATGGCCTAAACCGAATTAGCAACCGTAATGAAATAAGGAATACTAGTAGTAATCATTAAAATTGAAAATTTTGGAGGTCGCGATTTTTCAAATCTATATCGTTCATTCATTCACCGAAGTCGAAAAAGGCGGTTTTCAAAAAGTCCTCTTTGTGTTTGTGTATGTAGCACCGATATGAAGCAAGTAATCTGATTAAGTAAATTACGTATTAAGA
This sequence comes from Nephrotoma appendiculata, assembly GCA_947310385.1. Lineage (NCBI taxonomy): Eukaryota > Metazoa > Arthropoda > Insecta > Diptera > Tipulidae > Nephrotoma > Nephrotoma appendiculata. The sequence goes on from OX371223.1 coordinate 340,678,874, forward strand.
TGTAAATTTAGCAGGGATAGCGAGCTAGCACGATTTCAAAGGTAAGGAAAAAACGAGATGAAAATTAACAAAATGTTAAATAATAATTCCTCTGACCATGAAGTATTGATATTTTCAATATTTTATCTATGATTCTTAAAGTGCGAAGCAATATTCCACATAATTCAACTAATTATACCTACAAATGAAACAGCAAAACTCGATGATTAAAAATTCAACGCTTTGCTTCAAATAGAATGAAACGAATTAGTAGGGAAAGTACCTAGAATGAAGTTAAATAACCCAAATTGTTAAACTCGACCTCTGTCCAAATCAATAAATGCAAAGACAGTTGACTTGACTATTACAAAATTCCACATAAATTTTTAGAACTCAGAATTTTTATTTTTTGTAAATGTAAAAGGTATTAAAACTGAAAGCTTTCATAAATCATATTAATAAAAAAATGTCACTCACCCTATATTTAGTGAACCCCGCAGATGATACTCTATTAAATAGGTCAAACGGGTATTAATCACCGCCAAATATTTCCAGAATTTGTCAATGACCCATTCGCGAGTAAACGTGGTTGCCACACGATTATATCTACAAATCATTAAACTTCTTTGTTCGATCAGTGGCACTATTCTCGTAATTCCCCTGGAATAGGGAACTGGGAAAGATTTTATATGAAATTTTTGTTCAAATATTTTTTTCCGGCATACTCAAGTATACAGCGAGTATTAAATTTTTTGAAAACAAAACTAAATTGGGAATAATTTTCCCTGCCATTTAGATATGGAAAAATTATTCCCAATTTATAAAAAATTACATCAAATTATTCTCGTCAGAAGGCCGGAAAAAAATATTTTTACAGAAATTCCATATAATCACACAAAATGGCGATAGCTGAGTAGACGTGTATTTTTGTTCGTCTCCAATAACATTTTTTTTTATCCTTTATTTATATACGAGTTCAAGTCTATTTGTTAAATATGTTAAAGTGACGCCTAATAATACTTTCACTAGTGATATTCTGTATAATATTATAATACCTAACATAATATATTAACTAGAAATCACAAAAGTTATCATTCATAATAATACGAAGTGTTGTAATGCTAATGAACTGTACGGTGTTTCTTGTGACTTGACATTGCGTTGTCTATGTTCGAGAATCAGCTGTTATCAAATTTGTATAATTCTGGTTGGTTGTTGTGTTACGGCTGATTAAAAATAAAATAAAGGGAAAATTAAAATAAACAAAGAAGACAGTTTGGAATCTAAATAGTTAATCGAGTTCAAGTTTAACGTTTATTTTCTATATACTACTCATATTATAATTGTACTTTACATATTTTCATCGAACATTTAAATAGTGTTTAAATTAGTTTGGGCGACATTTGATAAATTTTTAACTAATTTTGGTGCTGTGTGCGGTGTAAATTACAGTACATATTACATTCTTTCCGTGTGAAAAATTAGCGTTGCAAAAACTTGTATCAGTTATTTGTGGTTGGTGATTGTGTATGATTTTTAAAGTTTTTATGTACTTGTAATTAGAGATTGCTCATCATGCCACAAGAAAGTAACAGCTTAGATACTACCAAATTAATAGACATTGTGGCTCATTTCGATGGTTTTGCTGAGAAAGTCAAGCAAGAGCTGATGTCATGTATGGATACCCATCTAGGTAATCTAAAGGTTCAAATTAATTCGCTTATCGATAAAATCACCAAGCAAGAAAAGAAAATTACTGAGCTAAATGATCGGATCAACATCCTTGAATTTGATAAGAGAGCTTGTGACTTAGGAATCACTCATATTCCTGCTGAAATCAACGAGGACGTTACTGACGTGGTATTAAGAATCTCAAATGCTATCAATTTCAACGGTAAACATTGCTGTTTTTCTGCATTTCGTGTTAAACCAAATAAAATGTCTTCAAAGAACGCAGCACCGCCAATCATTGTTAGATTTGCACTTAAGTCAGCTGCTATTGAGTATTTTAATCAGTAAAGAATTAAACAAACATTATCACTAAATGATATTGGCATCAATTCTTCATCACGCATATATATCAATCGTGGTTTATCTACTAATATTCATTTGTTATTCGTCGAGGCTAAAAAAATCCAACAAACTGGAATCATTTTCAAAGCCTACGTCAAGGCTGGTTTGGTACACATTTTAAAAACCAAAACATCCCAAGCAGTTGTTGTAAAAAATATTCAACAGTTAAACCATTATGTCGACTCTGAAGCTCCTCTGGGCCCTACTGACGCAAATCCGGATATATCTAAACGAGTGACCAGGTCTAAACCGGGATCTACATCTACTGCTTAACCAGTGTTGATAATAGGTATATCGTATGTATTATGTATTAATAAGTATATTTCAGTTGTCCAGTATGAGGTGATGGTAATTTGGCATAAATAATCAACAATAAATGACATGCCCGCATTTCCTGGTGGCATTGTTGACTTGCCTTCACGTGGGAATATAATCCTAACAAACTGGCCCTGCAGTATATAACTTCATGAAGCAAATACTCGTGTGTTCTTATTGCAACAGTGTATTGGGGACTTAATATGATAGATTGTAATAAATATGTATACTAAAAAATATTTTAGGTTTAATAGATTAAATAATATGTTTTATGTTAATTATAGATCAATTAACCCTTCGGCTGTTGAGTGTTTTGTGTGGAATGATGTTAATGGCATTGTTAAATGTCCAGTAATTTAGGAGTTTTAACAGCTGATTCCCCTTCGATCTTAAATAACGCAATATCGTTCTGAAATCGTTCATTAATAGATTTCAGGGATTGAGCTTTTCATTTTTAAATGTGCGTAGTATCTATCCGAAGTTTGATGAAATTATTAGCCTTATTTCTGGAGTTCATTTAGATATTGTCTGCTTCGTAGAGACCTGGCTTAAAGACCACATACGAGGGCGGATTGAAAATGAAGCTACCTAAGTAGGAAAACAAAATTTTTTTTTGCCAAAAACCATTTATTTCTCAACATAGTCTCCATTTAATTCGACACACTTAGTAAGACGATATTCCAACTTTCTTATACCATCTGAATAATACGATTTCAGGAACCCCTCAAAATACGCGTTAGTTTCGATAATCTCTTCTTCGTCTGAGATGAGTCTTTGTCCTGCGAGCCATTTTTTCAAGTTTGGAAACAGGAAAAATTCACTAGGAGCTAAATCTGGACTATAAGGTGGATAATCAACCAATTCGAAGTGTAGTTCACGTAATTTTAGCATCGTCTCTAATGCTGTGTGAACCGGTGCGTTGTCTTGAAGAAAGAGCACTTTTTTCTTCTTTAAATGTGGTCGTTTTTCCTTGATTACATCAACCAATTAATCCAATAATGCACGATAATACTTTCCTGTGATTGTGGATCTTTTTTTAAGATAATCGATGAGCAATATTCCGTGTACATCCCAAAATATAGTGGCGATAACCTTGTCAGCCGATTTCACTGCCTTTGCCATCTTCGGAGCACTTCCACCAGCTTCCACCCATTGTTTCGATTGATTTTTGGTTTCAGGTGTGTAGTGGTGGACCCACGTTTCATCAACAGTAATTAATCGACGCCAAAAATCAACAGGATTACGCTTTATCATGTCCAAACACCGCTGTGAAGTGTTCTGTCGAACTCGTTTTTGTTCGACACTGAGCAAACGCGGCACCCATCATGCCGATAGCTTTTTCATATGCAAATGTTCATGCAAAATGTTGAACACACGTTCATATGATATGTTTACCATTTCAACAGTCTCACGCAACTTGATTCGGCGATCATTCATAACGATATCGAGGATTTTCTTCAGTAACCACCTCTTTTGGCCTTCCTGTTGATGGTATTGTTGCAGTGCTTCTTCGGCCGCATTTAAATTCAGCAATCCAATATTTTACCATGTAATCTGACGGAGCAGACTCACCGTAATGTTTATCGAGCTTTTCTTTTGTCTCTTTCGCCGTTTTTCCTTTCAAGTAATAGTGTTTAATCACTGCACGAAATTCGTTTTTTTTCCATTTTTCAAGAAACACAAAAGTTGCTTACTTCAAACGACTACAACAAATAAACTAATCGATGAATTTGGGTGAAATTTCAACAGCTGACGTTTGACAGATCGCAATTTCTAAAAAACAAAAAGATTTTGTGTTTGTGCTGCCATCTAGCGCTAGGTACCTTCATTTTCAATCCGCCCTCGTACCTGATGCTGTAATAGATATACCGGGATATACACTTCTTAGAATGGATCGTGAGTTGGATAATCTTGGTAGAGGTGGAGGCATTTGTATTTATGTTAGATCGATAATAAAATCTAAAATAATTTATAGGCATTGTGCCCCTTCCTCGGAATTTGCCATAATTGAAGTGAAATTGGGAGTGGTGAATATATTGGTAATTGTAGTTTATTTTCCGAATGGATTGATTTATGATGATATCGAAGCGATTCTTGATGAATTCACTATCCAATACAATGATGTGATCATTTGTGGTGACTTTAATTGTGACCTCAGTGCTAATAGTTCTAGCTCAATTAGATTTAATCGACTGTTGGACAGATTTGGTTGTAAATGTCAAAATACTGAACCTACGCATTTTACCAGTACTTCATCCACACTGCTTGATTAGATAATTACGAATACTGATAAGATACAATTTCATAATCAAATTTCGGTTGGATTCTCCGATCATGACTTAATCTATTTCTCCTATAATGTCGACTTCATTAGGAGTGACTCTTTATTTAGCTTTCGGGATCATAGAAATATCAATGTACCAGCCCTTCTTGAAGAATGCAGAGGCCTACAATGGGATACACTATACACCATTGTTGATCCCAATGACAAGGTACATTTTTTTTCCAATTTAATACGACATTTATTTGATGAATTTGTTCCGTCTAAAACTGTAATTAAGAAAGCATCACATCCGCCCTGGCTTCATGCAAGCATTCTAAATTTGATAAATCTTCGGAAATTTATCTATAATCGGTGGAAAAGAACAAAGAATGAAGAACTTTATATGGAATATAAAGCAATTCGGAATAAGGTCACCAATGCTATTAAAAGTGCTAAAGCGAAATATTTTTCTAATTGTATAAACATCAAACTACCATCCAATATTTTCTGGAAAAATCTTAAATCGATCAGTGGATTTTCAAATAATACAAAGAAAGCTAATTTAGACTTCTCAGCTGATGAATTCAATAATTATTTATGCAATCGTCTTACCGATGATCGCAGGAATGTGGAGGATTTTCAGTTTTCTGGTTTTAATGACTCAGGGTTTAGCTTCAGAAACATTGACATCGTTGACTTAAGTGTGGCCTTTAAATCAATTAAATCAAACGCGGCTGGGTTTGATGAGATTCCTTTAAAGTTCATTAAGCTTCTTTTACCTTGTATCGATTGCTTTATACTTCATATTTTTAATAGCATAATAACTTGCCCCTGTTTTCCATCAGAATGGAAACATTCGAGGATTATCCCTATTCCAAAAAAGTCCAATACATCTGAGCTGGCTGATTTCCGCCCAATTAGTTTGCTTCCTTGTCTTTCAAAAGTTCTGGAAAAAATTTTGCAAAATCAGATCTTGCATCACATTGAGTCTAATAAACTACTTTCTAAATACCAATCTGCTTATAGATCTAAGCATAGCACCACTGCAGCTTTGTTAGAAATCAGTGACGACATCAGAAGAGCGATTGATAAGCGGAAAGCCTGTATCTTGGTGCTTCTTGACTTCAGTAAAGCTTTCGATTTGATTGATCATCACTTGTTACTCATGAAATTGCGTGATAAATTTTTATTTTCGTTATCGGCATCTCGCTTGATTTTATCATATCTTCACAATCGCTGTCAAACTGTCGCATTTCAGTCATCTATTTTGGGAACTTGCTTAGTGAATTGCGGAGTTCCTCAAGGCTCAATACTGGGGCCATTCTTATTCATGATGTTTATTAATGACCTAACTGCGGTAATTCAGTATAGTAAATATCATCTTTTTGCAGATGACTTGCAAGTATACAATTCCAGCGGAATTGGTAATATTGCTAGTTATATTGAGAAGATGAACAATGACATTCAATTAATATCTGAATGGTCCTCTACTAATAAACTTCATTTGAATAGCAGTAAAACACAATGTATTTTAATGTCTTCATCCAAATATTGTACTGACAACCTGCCGAAAATTATTGTTAATGGAACCAGTATATGTTATTCTTGTGCAGTACGCAATCTAGGCGTTGTTTTTGACAATACCTTATGTTGGAGTAGTCATATTCAGGGAATTTGCAAAAGAGTTGTCTTTCTATTAATAATTTTGTGGACCCATCACTAAACACCTTAGTTATACCCTGCGTCTTCATTTGGTAAAAATGTGTATTGCACCTCATCTTTTATATGGAGATGTAGTTATTTTTGATATACAAAAGCAATACCTTCATCAGTTACAAATGGTTTTTAATTCATGCATTAGATACATTTTTCAATACTATTTGGCTGCTCTCTCTATGAGATGTATAAGTTTAGGGTATGTCTGTCGATCTACAAATTTCTAAGGTATCGTCTGCCCGATTACATTTTTGTTAAACTTGAAAAGTCTCAATCAAATCGGTTACAGTTTTTAAAAATAATAAAAAACCGTTCAGAATTATTGAACTCATCGTTCTTTGTAAGTGGAATCAGTCTGTGGAACTCATTATCTATTGATATAAGAAACTCCGGGTCAGTGACATCATTTCGCAAAAAATATTTCGACAAGCTGCACGAAAGGAACACATAAACAGGGGAAATCTAAATTTAATTTAATTTAATTTATTAATTACAAAAATAAAAATGTTAAACGGTTATTATATTATTATTATTATTGCTACTCAGTTATTATTATTACATATTGTTATTGTAACATTATTTTATGTATGTTATTTTACTATTACTATATTATTTATGTACCAGTAATGTTATCATTCTAATGAAATAAGTTGTACAACTTCCAAACATTGAAATAAACAAATAAAATAAATAAATAATCTTTACCCAGTTCCCTATTCCCGAGGAATTACCAGATTAGCCTCACAGGTATACTAAATGATTTCCAGGTGATTCAACCTTTAATTTGTCAACCAAAAATCTTATTTCTTTGTGTAGGCCAAACCAGTTTTTGCAAAATTTGTCTCGGACGCATTCTTGAGTAAACGTGTTTTCCGCATAATTATTTAGAAATCATTAAACGATTAGGTGTACTAATGGTTTGAGACTGATTCAACTTTAAATTTGTCATCCTCTTAGCTTGTCAACTTCTAAGAAAACTGAACTGGTCCGTCTTACGAGACGACGGGTTTTGTGAAATTTTATAATATCTGTAAAAAAAGTTGTTCGTTACCACCCCACTCTGCTCGAAAAACCTTGCGGTTGGATTGAAGACCCATCTGACAAAATCCAATTAAAGTACAGTTACTAAAGTTAAATTTTGCACAGCAAATAAAAGTATATTTTCTGCCACCAGTGGCCATGTATGTGAAGTTGGCCCAAATTTCAACCTAAAAAAATGCGATGGCAACACTAAATTGGTGATTTCTATAATATTAAAAGTATCAACCCAAAAAATTGTATTTCACGACATTTTATAAGAACTCAGTCCAAAAAATATTACTATCGTGATAGTTTCTCATAATCAGTCCAAAATAACTATAACAAAAACTGTCTCACTGTCACTATTGTACTCTCAACCCAAAAATTCATTATGAAATGTTAAATAATAAAATAAATTAAAAAGATTTATTTCAAATTCAAATTAAAGACAAACTTATAACGGATAATCCAAAATTAAAGTATTCGAAAAATCGGTACAATTAATTTAGTAATAAAAATTCATTTTTGCATCTTCAAAGTGCAGGTGTAAACAGTTAAAAATAAATTTGACATGATTTTTTTTTTGTACACGCACAACTGTGATGGCGGGTTAGAGAAGGGAAATATGGCCATAAGAGCCATGTTGCACAGGTAAAATATAATGGCATCGCGGGCCAAAACCCAAACTTAAAAGTTACAGAGTAAAAAATGATGATTGTTTATTGTGCTTTAATTGGGCCATATATGACCACGAGAGCCTTGTTAGAATCGCATGCTTGACGCACAGGTAAAGATTAGGACAAGAACTATTCTAAAAATATAATGACATCGCGGGCCAATACTAAAACTTAAAATTTGAAATTTTTGACTTATAGATGGAACCTGTGTAGAATCACAACAATCAGTTTCAAACGGATGAGATTACTGATTTGAAAGAATCAGCCTTCTCATCAGATTGTGACGACTGACGTTGCATATTCACATTGAAATATTGTCTATATATATATATATATATATATATATATATATATATATATATATATATATATATATATATATATATATACATATGCAGAATAATACCATCTAGTTGTACTACTAGCGAATTACTGCATAGCGTACGAAATTCGATGATTGTTTCACATTTCTCATCTATATTCTATTTACACAACTAACTTTTCGTATTCACGAATTTATTACACAGAAAACCCTCCAAGAACACGATTAATTCGTTCCGTGCTCTATAAAACCGTGTTGTTCGAGACTACAAAAAATAAAATTAAATTCAAAAACTTTATTGGCTCTAACTACTCGTAAGTAGAAAGAAACTTCTATAATTAATTCCTTAATCAATGACTCTACAGATAGACGCCCTTAAATGGTGGTTCAATTTTTCGACGAAAAACTCATTGGTTTGGTAGTTAAGCTCACGTCGCCGTGTTTGGCTCACGGGAGTGTTCAATCAAAAAAGCCAGTGGATCCTATGAAAGAATTTTAGATCAAATCTGAATCTGAACTAATATTTTACGGTTCATTTCCCTCACAGCAGGCTAACCTTGATTTAGTAATTAAGGAATTCCCATTTTCTACAAATACTCGGTTTAGGAAAACAAACTCACATCATTTCCCATCCCGTAGGTGAAGCCGCCTCATTCAAGCAATGACACAACTCTATTTCTCCCGCAGTACAAAAAGAGCTTTACCAAGAACTTAAGCACAAAATTTTTGTTTGGGCTATTTGTTTGGGTACGAAGTTAGAGCTCTTGATTAAAACTGCATGTCTGTTTTTTAAAAACAAACTAACCATTTACGTGCAAAAAAGTGAATTTGTATTTCAGAAATTGAGATATATTATATTGTTGTAAATGGTGTGCTAAAAACAGTCTTAAACAAGGTAAAGTGGAGAACAGACTACCGTGAGCTCCATAAACAATTAAACATAGCTTCGGACCCTTCGGCTTGATAGGGTCGTACAAAAGATTTATCTGATGTAACAACACCGTTTACAGATCTCCTGAAAAAAAAAACAAAAAAAATCAATCGGGTTCTGTCAACAGCCCCAGCTCTGTTATACTCTGTGTTATTTCAACGGTCAGATGATTATGAGACAACGAAGTTAGAATCAGTAGCAGTCGTTAGCACAATGAATACATTACATTAAATATATTAGATCAGTTGCAAGACTGTAGTGCAACTTCTTAATTACATATGCTTTGTTTATATTTATTTGTTTCCAATTTAACATTTTCAATTTAAAACTATAAAAAATATATTCATTTTCATTTAAATTATTTCATTAAAATAAATTCTGGTTCTGCTTTAAAATCCCAGACAATTCATTTCTAAATTTACCTAAATTATAGTTATATTTTTTAATTCATTTGGAATTATGTTAAATACAGATTGATACCATGATAGAAAATGTTTTTATTGCTTTTATGTTCTAATGCAAAATACTCCCTTACGTAACCATTAACGCTACGCATACTGCACCAATGTCTTTGATTTGGTTGCACAGAAAAATGACTAACGGCTATAGTTAAGCCGGATTCAGTGTTGCGTTCCTTCCTTCCTTCTGAGATTTTTTTTGTTTTAAGAAACGTAATTTTTAACCAATGAAATTGGTTTAAAAAAATTTCAGAAGGGACGAAAGAACGCAACACTGACTACCGGTTCATACGACGGATAAAAATCTCGGATTTTTCTATCCCAGATTTTTCTTTAACTTTTTTGTATGAAAAGAGGCGTGTCTGTTGTATAATTTACGTGGTGTAATTGGTTTAAACGATGGGATAGAAAAATCCGAGATTTTTATCCTTCGTATGAACTCGCTGTGAATCCGCCTCTAGTTGTGCGAAACTTAAATATTTTTATGTAATCTATTTTCTCTATCAGAAAAAGTCAACGCAAACTTGATTAAATATATTTTATTCAATGGAAATATTTAACGATTAGTTAAAAAATTATTCAATCAAAATTGACCGTTTAAATGTTTATACGCAAACTAAATATTTGGTTGAGCCACCAAGGTTGAGAAGAATGCTATAGCCCAAGCGTGTTTGTAATCCGAGACGCAGAACGTCGAGGGTTATAGTCAGCAAGGGCTATATTAGCACTTGTCAAGCGTGGTGTATATACTATTTTTTCCACTACTAGTCGTAGAAGGCACACTAACCATTAAGGTTTTTTGTTGATAAGAAAATTAATTTGATAAGGGATACACTTGCTCTTTAATAATATTAACTATGTCGAAGTAGCCTGAATTTTTTACAATTGTAATAAGCGTATATTTAAAATGACGCATTTTGTTATATGAAGTTTAAGATGCGTTGCTTTCGCAAAGCCCGCTTAGCTTTAATGTTACAAGCCAATTTTGGTTACAGCAATATTTGTTTATGAATTTCCAGTAACGAAATTATTGTTCATCATAGTTGGCGTATTTAGCAGTAGTAATTAAAGTAGAGTTGGCTTTAAATAAATCTAAAAAAAACAAACGATTTTCATAAAACCGATGCGGATTACAATTACTACTGACATAAAAGCCAACTACGATGAACAATTATTTTTCGTTACTAGAAATTCACAAACAAATATTGCTGAAACCAAAATTGGCCTCTAATATTAAAGCTAAGCAGCTTTTAATTTTGTTACAAAAAAAAAATGGACAATGATGATTTAGTCGGCACGCCACGTCACCTGAAATATGTGAGATAGTCGAAAATATAACAAACCAGCTGCTAATAAAGTGTGTTCGTTTTTGGTTAAAAATATATTTGCCTTTATATTATTACACTAATTTATACGTTTATGTATTTTTTACGTGGTATCTTGTAAATTTTATTTGGATTTTATTTTTATCAAAATCTACTTTATCAATATGGGGAATAAATAATCTTATTTAATCGCATTACATCTAGTGTTCATTTTTCATTGTTAAATAGTGGTCAAGTCAATAATAAAATAATATTAACCACTAGCCGAGAAATTTTGTTTCTCAGGCTACTAAAACACACTCATAATAATGTTGCCTTCTACGACTAGTATCTAGTAGTGGAAAAAATATATTTAATCAAGTTTGCGCTGATTTTTTATGATTGCGAAACAGATTTCATATAAAATATTTAACTGGCGCACAACTAACCGGTCGTTAGGCTTTTTTATGTGCAACCGGCCATCAGTAAATTAAACTCGCGTGCTAATTTTTCCGTAGGATATCTTATTGGAACATTTTTAATGTATTTTAACGACGATCATTTCTGCATTATCTCAAGTTCTCTAATTTTATATTTTTGTTCTTGAAATTTTAATATCCTCAATATGCTCGTGCCAGTTTCATATTGAATCAATTGCAAAACCTAAATATTTGTAATTTTTCAACCTCCTCTACAATGCTTGAATTAAACGTCAGTGGAATGGAATTAAAACGAGATACACGTTCTCCTATTAACAGATATGAATTTAGATTTTTCAATTTGGTTTACATTAAGCCATCATTAAGCCACTTACCTTGTCCAAATCACTCTCCATATGTTGATGCAATTGAATAACATTATTTTCTGTATATACTAATGCATCAACAGCAAACAATTGTAATTGACCATAAAAATCAATTTGAAGTTAATAATTCATCTATAGAGTTAGAATAAACTCGGTCCTAAAACAGTGGCTTGAAGAACTCCGTTGTTTGTATAATTAATGCTACTTACTACACCTTTTAAAATTACTGATTGTACTCGGTTATTTAAATACGTTTTAAATATAGTTGCAATTGCGTTGGTTTCTTCAATTTACATAACTATTTTTTATCTAAACATGCACATAACTATTTTTTATCTAAACTTTTTGATAAGAAGTTTGTTACATTAAGACAAACTGCTAATGTATTTGAAATTTTATTAAATCCAAACTCATTTATATCAATCACTTTATATTTTTTTAAAATACTTTTGATATAGTTGACAAAATAAAATTGGCCTATAATTTTTGTGATCTAAATGATTTCTACTTTTATGTATAGGAACAATGCTAGCAGTTTTATTAAATCCGTAAGCTTAGCTCCAAATTTTATGGGATATCGATTTAGAAATTGAGTAGATATACTATCACACCCTGTTGCAACATCAGATTGTAAAGATCGAACAATTAAATTTATTTCATCTTCATTTGTTGCATACAAGTATAACAAAACATCGTACAGTTAAGATAATTAAAATCAAAAATAACGTAAATTTTGAAGTAAATAATTAAAATTAACGAAAAATATTAAGAGATTTGTATAATTGAGAATGAATACAAAAGTAATATAAAATCCTGGAACATAAATAACATTTAATTTTAACGACATATTTAAAATATATTTTATATTACTCTTCATTTTCTGCGAAAGCTTTCTGAACTCTAAGTATATCATTGTGAGACGTAATTCTGTAAATTCTAGACTTCAAAAATATTTAAACTTAAATTTGTTTTTTAATTTAATGGAATCTCGATACAAATATAACTGTAACTGGGACAAATGATCACGAATAAAAACTGGCCGATCCTCCTCATTTTCCGTGTCGAATCCAAACGAAAACTTGATCAACAAATTGTATTCAGTCCCATGATTATTGAGCTAATGTAATTTTTTCTTTGAGGTCATGCAAATTATATTTTTCCATTAACTTATTCCCTATTTCAATAGGATTTATGAACTCTCGCTGTAGTCCTGCCACACTTATATCGTTTTTTAATTTTTTTCGTTTCACGACATCAAACGCAGATGAAGTTTTCCAGTGAGTTCCTCATTTTCCAGTTTTAAAATTTGTACTTTTTTCAAGTTTAATATCATCAAGTACTTTTGAATGAAATTCCTGAGATAAAATTATGTCTGCTATCATATTCTTCATTCTAGTAGCTTCCCCATTAACTTCTTTAGACAACAAATCTATTTTACGTCAAATTTCTTCAAAAATATTATCATCAGATTGCTTCGTAAAACTGAAATGTTTTACCACGAAATTACAATTATCTGCACCACACGTCCATTTCGGATCTGCTGCCATTCTCGTAATGTATTCTTCATAAAGGTTCTTACATGATGAATGATACAATTTACTGCACACAAAACACTCGAATACAGCTTGTTTCTTTGACACGTATTTGTCAATAATTTTTGTAAATTACGATGTTGACTGGTCAACTGGCGTGGTGGTGTTCAAAATTATGAGCTTTCCACTTAAACACAGAATATCCAAAGGGATTATAAAACACGGTGCTTGACGCTTTTTATTTGTGGTTGTGATAAAACTGACTCCTCATACTACCGGTTAATACCAATTATGTCAGCCGCCGCACCAACATCTAGTAAAGTATCTGGAAATTAAAATAAACAGTATGCCTTTCGTGAAAGCTCTTCCATAACCAATTTCTTGACGTATGTCTCAATCAAATAAAATCTCACCATAGAACACCTTAGCGTTTGCTATCGCTTTGCACCATCAAGTGGCTAAAATCCTTTCTCAGAGACCGAAAAAGCATCGTTGTGCTAAGCGGGAGATGATCATAACGATACACTCCGTAAATTCTGGAGTCCTTCAGGGATCAGATTTGTCACCGACTTTGCTCGTGTGTTATTCAACTTTGCTGACGACGCCAAATTGCACTCTTCTATTTCATTCAATAATTCTCCTTTGGAACTAAACGGTAAACGGCTAGAAGTTATCTCTTTCCTTAATTCCGATTTGAGTACAATATTTGAGTGCGGAGAAAGAAATCAGTTTAAGTTTAACGAGAAAAGAAAACACAATTATGCACGTTCTCACTTAAAAGAAGTTACAATGAATAGTGTTTTGGGGTAAAAGAGAATATACGCTTGAATTGTGACGCAATTCGTCTGCTTGGTGTTCAAATTAGCAACAATTTAAAATGAAATGGACACATAGTTAATAATTAATATTAACCATTCGTTTAAATAATTAAACGAATGGTTCGCTAAAACCTAAATTAAACTAGACGATCTCATTATTGATGTCTATATGGGAATAATGTGTATAATCCACCGAATAAAAACCCAATACCATCCGTATATTGAAATTTACACTGCAGGATCACATTTGTAAATGTCTTCTTCGAACTCTTCTAATTCCGATACAACATAATGACCTCTATATCTACAAGTTTCTAGAGAACTATTCGTTTAAATCTTAAATGAATATTTTATATAAAATAAGCCGCCTCAGCATGCTACAGTGCAAATCTCAACATACCGATGGTCATGTGAATTTCATATTGCATTGCGAACATGATGGTTTATTGAAATCAGAGAGATTCGTCACGACATTCGTGGTTTCCGCGAATTTTTAAATTAAATCAATAATTCGTACGTGTACTGAATGGACCATATACACATATGGGCCTATTGCGCCAATCTTAGCATACGGTTTGTCTTGGAATTTTTTTTGTGTATAGAAGTCGTCATGTTGATTCAGCCTTTTACACATATGCCTCCAGAGCGCCATCCTAACATACGGACGGTCTTAGACTTTTATTCAAATGTACATATGTTCAAACCGGTTATCAAAAATGACATGTTTCCAGTAAATGAATATATTTTTAGGTTGGCTTTTCATTCTATACGATGTGAAATCGTTTTTAATTTTCAATTACATTAAACTCGCTTAAAAATATTAAAATCGAACTCCAGATGGTAATAGCTTAGGTAACAATTTTCTAGCAACAACAAATGTTTGGTTTATTTTGTCTTAGTAGTAACAAATATAGAAGTAGGTATAACAAGAAAGATATAGAAAGTAGGTTCATGGCTTTTTCTTAACGGTTATTGTATTATGTGAAACAAAGTTTTAAGTATTTCAGAACAATGTCAAATTATCGAAATAGGCATGCAGAAAATTCAGATTCATATAGAACTATATCATAAATTAATCTCCTAATGATGATGATGATACTAAACTACATAGATAAAAAGCGATAAATTACCGTATATGGCTTTGGTTATAAGCTTTAAACATATCTAGCTAAATGGGTCAACTAGCTTTTTGACACCAAATTTATTATATTACCCAAACAATAACCATAAATTAAAATCTCTAACACAAATAAAAAAAACTGGATGGGCTTTTCTGCGCTTAATGTATGTTCTCATTACATCAGCATTTTTCAATTGTCACGGGTGAAATATTTTTGACCAACCTGAATTTTGTTCGGAATGTGGTAATGTATAATGATTTAGATAAAGTGCATACTCTAAACTAAATTACAAAAAATCTTTTTATTTTTCTCGGGCGAAACAACTAAACCACAGCAAATTGGATTTGTGTGTGGTTGGGGATACAAAAAATAATACAAACGTTTAAATCTGTAACACAACACATAGTCGTACGTAAATTTATTGGAATACATTTTCCTACAAAAATGGTCAACGATCAGGTGAAAGGTTATCTTATTTCCATAATAACAGTTTTATTACAATTTATCTTAAAATTATATGCTTGGTATTTCCAATTGTTCAAACTCTAGATGAATAATGAATTGTGTTACCACAACTCGTATACTTAACATGAATTAAGAAAATGTGTCCTCTAGAACGATTTATCGATAACTTAAACCAATTGGGCAACGGTTATTCAGTAACCATAGCATACTATTTTAAATCTTTCCTAACAAAAAAGTAAAGATTTAAATTTGAACTGAATATAAATTAAAAATAAATTGAATTAGAATTGAATATGAACTAAAAATGAATCGAATTTGAATTGAATATGAATTAAATATGAATTGAATATGAATTGAATATAATTGAACATGAACTAATATGAATTAAATAAGAATTCCATATTCAATTTATATTCAATTCATATTCAATTCATATTCAATTCATATTCAATTCATATTCAATTCATATTCAATTCAAAATTCAATTCATATTCAATTTATATTAAATTCATATTCAATTCATATTCAATTCATATTCAATTCATATTCAATTCATATTCAATTCATATTCAATTCATATTCAATTCATATTCAATTCATATTCAATTCATATTCAATTCATATTCAATTCATATTCAATTCATATTCAATTCATATTCAATTCATATTCAATTCATATTCAATTCATATTCAATTCATATTCAATTCATATTCAATTCATATTCAATTCATATTCAATTCATATTCAATTCATATTCAATTCATATTCAATTCATATTCAATTCATATTCAATTCATATTCAATTCATATTCAATTCATATTCAATTCATCTTCAATGCATATTCGATTCATATTCAATTCATATTCAATTCCTATTCAATTCCTATTCAATTCATATTCAATTCATATTCAATTCATATTCAATTCATATTCAATTCATATTCAATTCATATTCAATTCATATTCAATTCATATTCAATTCATATTCAATTCATATTCAATTCATATTCAATTCATATTCGATTCATATTCAATTCATATTTAATTCATATTCAATTCATATTCAATTCATATTTAATTCATCTTCAATGCATATTCGATTCATATTCAATTCTATTCAATTTATATTCAATTTATTCAATTATCGTTTGGAAGACAACATCTTACAATTTTCAACCATCCACATCATATGATAGTCCTATTAAAATTAATACAAATATTTCTAAATTCATATTTTGCTTTCTTAAGTACCGATTCATAGATGTAAAACTCCTTTAAAATATTTTTCTCAACAATTGGATCATTTTCTCATAAAAATTGATCAATATTTTAAAGGTGTACGTTGTTATGGTTTTTGAAGTAGTAGAGCTCTTTATATTCATCCAATTAAATTGAGTGAAAATCAGATACGTTTAAAGCGATATAGCCGAGTTACAACGAAATGGATCCGATTAAATTTATTCGTTTTATAAAAAATTTATAAGGTCATAAATTTATTTAATTTTTCTAATATTCAGACAAAATTAACCTCTGAACCGGGTTATAATGTATAGTCATGATTAATTAATAAATACAAGTAGAAAAATTAAATTTTTCCAACATTTTCTTTTCCTTTTGTCTGTGAGGATATGTAAGCCTAATGAATTTTTTGTTTTGAAAACTATGGCATACAAATGTGGTTGAGGACGGGATGTTAGATGGAAGAAAGCGCTCACACACATACTTATATACACGCATACATATAATAAATAAAATAATCTGAGTAGGATTTATTTAATGGAAAATTGAAAAATTTAGTTAGATGGAAAATTTACTGTGTATATTTGAGATATAAAAAGCGGATTATTTATTTAAATTTTTATGTTTTGTCTTTCTCATTCCCTTACGTCTCGTGTCTGTTAGGATACAAACATGTAGTTTTTAATTCTATTCTTACCAAAATGAACTCAATTACACAAAAGAAATTTTCTTAGAAAAATATTAGAATTATAACAGCTTTTTGTATATGTATATATATATATATATATATATATATATATATATATATATATATATATATATATATATATATATATATATATATATATATATATATATATATATATATATATATATATACGAGTAGACGTATTTAAAATATTATTATTTATGTGGTATGGTATCATGGAAAATGGGATTTTCCAAAACAAGTTTTTGATAAATTTATGGTTTTACTATTCATCGCTAATGTTGGTGTAACACTATTTCTCGAACACCCTTTTGGAAATTATTACATGAAGGAGTTCCTAGATAGCTAATTAAATAGTATCAGACTAGCGCAAGTAGCTACACAGAGGGTTAAATAAGTTTGTAATGAAATTATCTTCTTATCACACTCATAGTTCTATTTAGTTTTGTATATTTAATATTCTTAACAAGGCATATCATTCACATGTGACTACTAACATTTTATATAATTTATTCACAAAAATATTTTCGTACATTATTTACCATCTGCAATTTTAACTATACGAATATTTAAATACAATTATCGTTACTGGTGGTTTTCTGAGCTTGTTATTTAAATCAAACATATTTCATTCACTTAAAAGCCTTAATTAGTTGAAAAAACACATTGTGCGGTGATAGTATAAAATAGTATATTATTGAACAACCATATAATGATGACTGTTATTCACGAATTTGGAGTTTACGATACGAGACGTTAGGTGAGTGCCATAAATCATTCGAATGAATAACATGTTCATTTGAACGTATGGGACGAATTACTTTATATTGTCCTTCCTACCCGTACAAAAACAAAATCGCCATTGTCGAGCAATTTTAGAACAAGCATATTGTTTTGTTTTGATTGTCAAGTTGTCGTCATAGTTGTGAGTCTTACGCGTATTTCGGAATTGTTTACATGTTGGAGTTGAAGAAAGCGTAGACAATTTATTTTTGAGTATACAATGTCGAGAACTGGTAGAGTATGTATACAATTACTAGACAATGTAGATTATTGCTTTTTGTTGTGTCTTCGCCAAATATAGATTTTCAGTTTAATGTGGGGTTTGCTTATATTTTCGAAGCTAAAATTTATAGTTTTTACAAAAGAAGTAAGTGAGATTAGACCGGTGTAAAGTTTCTAACGTTAATTAAAAGTGTAGCGTACGCAACAAATATTGTGCAGCGTATGCAACTTATCTATGCAGTGCATGCAACTTATTTAACATGTAAATAATTTATAAGAAAAACCACAAAACTAACATTAAATTATTAATTTATTTTATTAAGTTATTAATTTAGTGTTAGTTTTTGTGGTTTTTTTTATAAATTATTTACATGTTAAATAAGTGGCATACACTGCATAGATAAGTTGCATACGCTGCAGAATATTTGTTGCGTACGCTACACTTTTAATTAACGTTAGAAACTTCACACCGGTTGAGATTAGCACGTTTAAAATAATTCAGAATATTCCAAATCAAATTCAAATTTATAATTCGCAGGACTACCTGGTTAAATCATCAAAAAACCCTAATATCATCTATCTCACAGATCGGAAGAGAAAATATTACAAAGATTGCAAAAATAATAATTTTGTAATATTATTGTAACTAAACTAAAATGTCAATGCAATTTGTAGCGTGCAACGAACAGAAGTCGATAATCAATGTACAAATTATTTGTCCACAATTTAGTAGAATATAACAACTCTAGTTGACTGAGAATAATTTGTGGCGATTTTATACAGAGCCAGATTTCAACTTTACTTTGCCAAATTCGATTGTGTCCATTGATTGAGTATCTGCAACGAGCTAAAATAATCACAGTAGAATTTGATCTTAATTTTATTGAGCGTTTACAGAGAATATTACGGCTATTATGACAATTTCGTCAGCGCTACTTTTCTTTTCATTAGCACCGGTCATTATCTACCCAGGAAAAGGCCAGGCTAAAAGGAATGTATATTGCAAAAGTGTATCCGTTAATTTTTTCTCAGATTTATCTTAGACTTCTCGTTTATTAAGCAATGCACATTAAACAACCTTAACATTTGTTAGGTTCAGATAATGACTCGACTGGCCCTTTGCTCAATCGATGTCTTTGATATTGACAAAACCATTAGCGATTTCGTAACCTTTCGCGCATTCTTTGAAGCTTTGCATATCACTTAGTCCATTAGCGTAAACTGATAGCTTCAGTAACTTTCATACCGCATATAGAATTGCGAATTCATGGTGAACGAATCAATTTTGACAGCGATAATAAATATATATTTTCTTTTGCGATAATAGTCTTAATTTTAGTGCATAGTTTGGTTTTGGTTAGTTAAATCTGTTAAGTGGTGTTTGGTTTAGTATAAAATAGTGATAAAAGTGGTTTATAGAGATAATAAATAGTGTTAAGGTGATTTTGTTGTGTGTTACAACAACAACAAATAAAAACATTTTTGTTTTTGGCGAGGAGCTATACGTCAAATTGTTTGTATATCGCAGGGTGTTCCAACACCGGTACACAGTTTTTTTAACCTCAGTCCGGCAACTGCTTTCAGGCAGGATGTCGTTTAAAAGTAAAAATCGGTTTAAGCCCCTCATGAATATGAGGGCATAAAGCGATCCTCTGCAATTGGAGGAAATTAACAATAAAAAAGGAGACTTTTTTCGAAGAGTGCACGATGAACCAGAGATATTTGGTGATTAAAAAAACGAATAGTGAACACAGCTTCAGAGGAATTTTGCCTTTCCTAATTCAGAAAGGACTGCAGATGATCACCGAACACATCACAGAGACTCAGCGACTATGAAGTGGAGATCTTCTTGTGCTGACTACTAAAGAGGAGGGAAATAAGCGGAAAAGCCCGTTCAAGTAGAAGAGCTAAGTTTTTAAACAGTAGCAAAGGAGTAATATACAGCTTTGATTTGATGAATGTTTTCACCGAAAAAATCGAGAAAGAATTAAATGAGCAGAAAGTGATACAAGTAGAGAGGATCAAAAGGAAAATAAATGGAGAGCTTAAAGATACTCCGTTACATATCATGACATTTAACACTATAAACTTACCAGAATATATTAAAGCAGGGTTCTTGCGGTTAGACGTACGGTTGTATTTACCAAACCCGATGAGGTGCCATAATTGCCAGCGGTACAAACGGGCACACGAAAAATAAGTGCTTTCAGGTAACTACATGCCCTAAATGCGGCAAAAATATTCGGGATGGACACGATAATGAGAATTGTGTACCCATTAAATGTGTTAATTGTGGAAACAATCACACTGCCTTTTACAAAAAGTGCCCTATATTCGAGATGGAGAACCAAATTATAAAGATAAAAACCATGGATACTTCAGAGCAAAGGAAATTTATTATCGCGAAAACGCAAACACTACGGAAGCATCGAAGGCAACGCAACAAAATGAAACATACATGTAAAGTACTACAACAAAATTCAGGAAACGCTGAAAACGAGGACAATAATAATAACAGTAATAATAAAAATAATATCAGCAGCCAAAATAATAAAAACAACAATAATAATAATAACAATAGTAATAGCAAGAGCAATAGTAATATAAACAATAGTAACAACAGTAATAGCGACAATAATAACAACAACAATAACAACAACAACAATAATAGTAACAATAATGAAATCAATAAAAGCAAATCAAAACTTTTGATCAATGAGACAACGAAAGCAGATTTAACAAAAGCAACAATTACAACACAGGGGCCGGGACCTAGCACCACCAAAATCGAGATCGGAGCAACAACAGCAAAAAACATTGAAGCATTGAAGTCCAGGATGTACACCTATCCAGGAGGTAGTCCTACTGAGTTTGGACTTTTTCAGCAAAATGTAGATATGAGTGATGAGGAATGTGGAGGGAAGAAGGGGAAAAAGCATTTTCATTTTGCTTATTAAATTTTAATTTTTTCCCTTCTTCTCTTCTTTGAATGGCAGAGCGAACGATAAGATCTAATAGATGTATGACAATTGGTCTGATAAACATTCGCAGCATGTATGCCAATGGCGATATGTTGCGGACTTATCTGCCCAAAAATGATGTGAATGTGATGCTTTTGTGTGAAATTTGGGAGCGTGAGGGTAGAACGTTTCGCGTAAGTGGGTATAATTTGCTGTCCAGACCGAGGGCCGATGGCTTCGGTGGTGTAGCGATATTGGCACGGAACAAAATTATCCTTGTCGTGTGCGACACACCGACTTTCGAGCGCATCGAAGTTATCGCTGCCAAAACTCGGAATCTGGTCAGAAACTTGCTATTTGTGAGTGTATATGCAACTCCAATTGAATCAGTGAGTGATACAGATAAAAACCTGAGAGATTTTCAAATTTTGTTTAATTGGGTAGAAGGAAAAAGTGACGTAATTTTTGGGGGGCGGGGGGGGGGGGGGGTGATATGAATGCGACTCGCCTCATTTTGGATTCCGATCTCGTAATCCTGAATGATGGTGGGCCAACTAGTCTGTGTGGTCGACAGTCAGTGCAATAGATTTGACGTTAATGTCTAGCGGGCTGTCGGCCCAAGTCACTTGGAATGTTACGGATGCGAATTTGGGTAGCGATCATTATTTGATCAGGATGTGTTTAGGTGGTGTAAATATTGACATAGACCGTGTACGAACGTATGAATGAGATTTTCATAATGAATGAAGCAACTGAGGTTAATCAAGTTGAGGATGAAATAGAGAGAATAAATGGAATGTGCACTATACATGTAAGAAGGAATGAATGTACGGTGAAAGGTTGGTGGAATAATGAAATCCAGTATTGGTATGAAAAGAAACGGATAGCACTGAGAGAATTCAATAGGTTTTTATGTCATGAATGTAGAATAAATTATGGATCGATGAATGGAAGATTGAAAAAGGCTATCCGTAGAGCGAAGAGGAAAAGTTGGCGGGACTATGTGACCAAAATGATACATAGGACCACAACAAAGGATGTGTGGGATAATTTTAATAGAGTGAGAGGAAGCAGAAATGCAGTATTAGATGACAGAGAGATAGGAGGTGTCTTTTTACAAATGATGATGGACGTTAGAAACAATTTGAGTGATAGGAATGAAATTTTGTTACCTGATAATGAAAGAGAATTTATGAATGACATGTGTAAAGAGTTTGAATGGGATGAGTTCCGTGTGGTTTTAAAAACTTCTAAATCTACTACCCCCGGAACTAACAGAGTGAGCTATAAAATGATTGGGAGTTTGTAATTCGAAGCCAAGGTGGCCTTGCTTCGAATTCGCATTCAAGTATGGATGAGTATTCAAATACCGGAAAAATGGAAGGGAAGCAGGTTGGTACCCATTCCAAAAAGCATTCGGGATCAACATCTGGCAACAAATTACAGGGGAATATGTAAGTTGAATGTATTTGTCAAAATAGTGAATGGTTTGATGAAAGGTCCTTTGGATAAATTGGTGAATGAGGGTAATTTGTTGCCGGAAACCACCTTTGGGTTCCGTTGTAACCACTCAGCTAATGAACGTGCAGAAAAGTTTGTATGGGAAGTAACAAAGGAAAAGAAATGTTGTGGCAGTATTTTTGGATACAGAAAGGGCATATGATTACGTGGTTCCGGGAAAACTTTTTCAGGTCCTTATGGACCTGGGGTTTCCTTGGAAAATTTGCAAATGGGTGTATGATTTCACAAATGACAGAAAATTACTGTTGTGTGGTAGAGGGTATAGGTTGGAGGGAGCGGTGAATATAGGCCTCCCACAAGGCAGTAAAATCTCACCGACTCTCTTCAATCTATACACGAGCTAGGTGCATAGGTTTAACTCCCCGGACAAAGTCATTTTGCAATTTGCAGATGACTTTGTTCTGATGGGCAAGGGGAGGACCATCGAGGTGGCCTTGAGTCGGGCTCAAGAATGTGTGAATCAGGTAACTGAATGTTTGACTAAATTGAATTTGTGTGTAAATTCAAGGAAATGTTGTAGTATGACTTTTCGAACAAATCGTATGGTAGATGTCCGAGTGTATAATGAGAGAATTGAGTGTGTAAATTTGACTAGATATTTGGAAATCTGGATTGATAAGCGATTGAATTTTAGAGTGCATATGGATAAATTAGCCGATAATTGCAAGAACAGGTTGAATGTGATTAAAAGGGTGACTAAACCGAAATGAGGAGCTCAACCTAGTGTGACTGATATGTTACGAAAGGCGCTAGTATCATCCAAAATTGCATATGGAATGAGTGTTTATGGAGATGGGTCCAAAGTCGCGTTTAAAAAGTTGATGACTGTCGAGAATGCTTGACTCACCCTTCAATTATAAGAGGGAGTGGAT
This sequence comes from Nephrotoma appendiculata, assembly GCA_947310385.1. Lineage (NCBI taxonomy): Eukaryota > Metazoa > Arthropoda > Insecta > Diptera > Tipulidae > Nephrotoma > Nephrotoma appendiculata. The sequence continues at coordinate 340,702,980 of OX371223.1, forward strand.
CACCGTGCGAGAGACTGTGCGGATGTTGACTAAGGACAATAAATTAATTTGTGAATAAAATGAAAGAGAGGTTGCAAAGAAGGACGGATTACCAAAGGACACCAAGGTCAAGGGTGATCTCGGAGAATATGATTGTATTCTCCAAGATTCGGCCCATAAATCCAAAAGTCCCTCCGAGCAATCGAATTGTGCGTTTGAAGTTTGGTGATACAACAAAAGCGATGATGAATGAGTTATCGGTTAAGAGTGAGTTTTTAAAAATGCGAACAAATTATATTGCACATGTGGAAGTTTATACAGATGCTATAGTGTGAGTGGTGATCGAGTAGGTGTAGGAATTTTTATTCCTTCAATGAGGAAAGAAAAAATACTACGAATGAATGCCAGCATCTGTATAATGAATGTAGAGTTGATTGGAATTATGGAAGGGATCAAATTGGCAATAACACAAGGGAGGAGGAGGAGAGTAGTTTTACTACCCGACTCCCGGAGTGATTTAGAATTAATTAGTAAGGGTGGGGGAACTCATGGTAATGTATATGTGGAAATGTTGTATGAGTACCTTCAATCTTGTGGAAGTGAGGCCGTTCTTCAATGAATACCATAACACCTACAAATTGAAGGTAATGAATAAGCCGATATACTTACGAAACTGGGTTTGTTTGATTGAGGATGTAAAAGAGTTGAGTAATACCATGGCCTATGTTATGAATATGTTGAGCTCTATAGTATTTTCAAATCGAAAATGAATGATGAAGTAGTACGTGGTCTAAAATCTGTCGGCCCAATAGCAGAATCTCATGACCCCTGGTTAATTTACTGGTTGATTACTAAATTGGATGATAAGAGCAAAGGTATGTGGGCGGAAACATCAGCGAAAATGGAGCAGCCAATACTTGAAGATTTTTTTAAGTTCTTGCAAATCAAAATCGACGCTCTGGAGTCATTGAGCTCTTCGATCAAGCCGAGAAATCCTAAAAGTTCTATAAAAGGGCACGTAGTCGCAAGTGAATCAACCGTTTTTGAATGTGCTTTCTGCAATAATAAAACTCAGTCCCTATTTGACTGCCATCAGTTTAACAATTCGGATGCTAACCAACGTAGGGAATGGGTTAAATTAATCGAAGGTGTTCTAACTGCTTAAGCCGACGACACGCAAACACAATAATGAAATGAACGCCTCAGACTTGTGAATCATTCCCAATCAAGATGATTCAAAGACCAGTCTAAATTCATAAGCCGTTCAAACTAATTGTGCCAAGGTGCTAAAACTCCTTTCAATTCTACCAACAGCTCAAATTACCGCACTGGATTGTCATGGGAAACTTCAAAAATGTTGAGCGTTGTTAGATTCAGGTTCCCAAGCTAGTTTTATTACGGAATCCTTTTTGCAACGTTTAAATTTAAAAAGATCTAATTCGCAAATTTCAGTAAGTGGTCTCGGGCTGACGAAAGCTGAGCTGAGAAGAGGAAAAGTGACATTAGTTGTACAACCACCAGATCAACCTGAATTAAAAATCAACGCATTAGTTTTATCAAAGCTAACATCCTGTTTACCATCACAAACGATCAGCGGAATTTCGGTGAACATGTGGAATTCATTGCAGTTTGCCGATCCAAATTTTAATAAGCCAAGCGCAATAGACATTTTAATCAGAGCTGATCACTTTATTGCTATTTTGCTTAACGGACGAAAACAGCTTGGCAAACACGGCCTCTCTCTTGTTGGAGATGAAAAAGCTATTTTAAGAAAAAATAAGTGAACAACATTTTAAATAAAATGTTTCGTGAACTTTGAATGGAAGATTTGTTGTAGCCTTACCATTTAAAGAACCACCAGCTGAATTAAGTAACACAATGAGCATCGCCATACAGCGTCTAAGGAGCATGGAACGACGATTCGAGAGGGACAATGATTTTAAAAATCTGTATCATGAGTTCATGGATGAATACGAACAACTGAAACACATGAAGAAAATTCCAGAAAATGAAATCATAGCTGATGAATACTATCTGTCACATCATGGTGTCTTCAGCAAAGAGCAACATTGGCCATTTTCTGAATAATTACTTAGCCGTATGCATTACTATTCAGTCAAACCTATTCTCAATTATTTTTCGTTTCAGAGAACATAAAATAGCCATCTCTGCCAACATCGAGAAGATGTATCGTCAGGTTTTGATCGACCCAAAGTATAGAAAGTTCCAGCAGATTGTTTGGCGCAAGCACCCATAAGATCCAATATGCAATTGAGAAAAGCGTTTATGTAGACAACTTAATGACCTTAGTAGATACGGAACAAGAAGGATTACAACTTAAATATATAAGCAATATCCTAAGCCAATACGGATTTCAATTAAGAAAATGGTCTTCAAGTTATTCGGAACTACTGAACTCAATTCCAAGCAATGAAGATTTCAACAAAATAAAGGAACTAGAAGAAACAGCAATTAAGTCTTCCCCATATGTAAAAGTGTTAGTTGTCGGTTGGCATCCACGAGAAGATAAATTTATATTTAAAACATCGCTTCAAAATCAGGCAAATTTTTCGAAAAGGGTCGTTCTTTCTGAAGCCAGTAGATTATTTGACCGGTTCGGTTGGCTAACACCTGTCGTCGTTCAAGTGAAAATGTTTATGCAGAAGCTTTGGTTCCTACACTTGAAATGGGATGACGCTACCTGAGAAGCAAAAGCAGTCGGAGAAAATCCGATCCAATCTAAAATAAGTGGAACTTGTTGCATTACTACGGTTTATACAATCTTCAAATCATTCCACAGTCGACAGTCATGGGTTTTGCGATGCAAGCGAGAGTGCTTACGCAGCTGCAATTTATTTCAAGATTGCCACACCGGGAAAGAGAGTCTTTGCTGTCGTCAAGCAAGTGTCGTTGCCTAGGTGGGAGTTTTATGGAGCTATCCTTTTAGTTAAATTGATTGAAATCGTATAACAAGAAACAAGTTTAAAAATCAACAACATTCTTGTGTGGACTGATTCTAAAATCGTGCTCGACTGGCTTGCAAATGAACGTCATCGTTAGGTAACATTCGTGGCTAATCGAACGTCATTGATTATGAATATTGTACCTCGAAGCCATTGGAAACACGTACCACCATCAAAATTTCGGGAACATAATTTATGGTGGAAAGGATCTGACTGGGTTACCCAATCTAAAGAACACTGCCCCTTGCAACAAAACAACTATGGATGCAAACAAGAAGAGCAATCAATCAAATTGAATGTCCTTTCGGGATTTCTGTGCAACGAACTACTCGACTCATTGCTATCAAAATATTTCTCAGTTTATAAACTCCAGAGGATTCTTGCATTCGTGATCCGATTCATTGATAACACCAAAAGGAAACTAAAGGAAGAAAGAAGCAATAGGGAAATTTATGAAACCGCATGAATTGTACAAGGCATTTAAAATTATCTGCGAATATGAACAAAAAAGGGCATATTAGGAAGAGATAGGTGCTTTCGAACGAACCGGCAAAATTAACAAAATAAGCAGTTTAAGTTCATTAAACCCATTCATGGACAGAGAGAATCTACTTCGAGTTGGTGGAAGAATTGAAACCACCACAGCACCTTATAATACAAAACATCCACTGATACTGCCTCCAAAGTCCATTTTCACAAGAATGATTTTGGAAGATCTTCATAAAAAGCAATATCACGCAGGACCAATTTTGTTACTCTCCGTTTTTCGCCAAGCATACTGGTCAACTGGTGGACGAAACTTAGTACACGAGATTATTGGAAAATGTGTCGTATGCAGAAGATGTCAAGCTACTTTCCAACACCAACTAGTACGACCATTATATAAGACAGGGGTTGATTTTGCTGGACCAACGTTGATACATTTAACCAAAGGCAGAGGACAATGTACATACTTATAAAGTATATATTGGTGTTTTTGTTTGCCTGAGCACAAAATTGGTTCATCTTGAACTAGTAGGAGACCTCACCAGCGAATCTTTCACAGCAGCTCTTAAAAGATTCGTAGAAAGTAGAGGTGTACCAGTTGAAATCCGGTCAAACAACGGTACTAATTTTGTGGGTGCCATCAAAGTCTTACAGGAAGTAGTGGAAAAACTTAAAAACTCTACTTACCTATCTTATTTTCTTTCAAGCAACTCGATTTCCTGGCATTTCATACCACCAAGTGCGCCACATTTCGGAGGACTTTGGGAAGCTGCGTTCAAGTCAGCCAAGTTTAATTTAAAAAGAATTATAGGCAAAACAATTTTAACACTCGTAGAGATGACACACCGTTAGCCGAGAGAGAAAGCTGCTTAAACTCGAGGTCTATTTGTGTTTTATCAGTCGATCAAATCGATGCATTGACATCAGCACACTTTTTGGTAGGGCACCCGTTAACAAAAATGCCTCAATCAGACGTCACTGAATATAAAGCAAGTGATCTCACCCGGTTGGAAAACCGTACAAGAACTTCATTAACACTTCTGAAAAAGATGGCAACGCGAATATTTGACGTATAAAAGACAATACGCACCAAACAATGGTTACTAGGAAAGGTAATCGAAATTCATCCTCGAGCCGATGGTCTAGTTAGGGTTGTATATTTTATATCAGGAAAGAAAGAATCTCTCCTGAAATGGTTCAACTGACGTGGTGATTCTTAACAGAAACTATAGTTTTCGTCGTTATCTACCTTCTCCACATTGAAATGGTTCCACCATTTCGTGGAATTTCTAATCTACCAAACTTGTTTTCGTCTGCCTTTGAAGCATGTCATGACTATTGTTGAGTATCTTGACTGTTGTTGTACGTCTTCTTTACCGTTCATATGCTTCATATCGGTGCGGTAAATTGGCCAATATATAACAATTCGCGCTTGCCTATGCGCACGTTCAGTTCTAGACTAAATGGCCTTAGTCGTGATAGTTGATATCCCGCAACCTGAACCAAAATAAATATCATACTTTATTGCACCTAGAACTAGAATAGTCTACACGTTTTCCTAAAAAATGCGTTTCTGTAGACTGTTCAAATTAAACTAGAGCGGTATAATAGTTGGTGGCAAATTTGCCAAAATCTTCGTTCGTTACTGAAGAATGTTTCCAGCGCCTCGCAATAAAAAGGGAGATATCCAGAACGTGGATTCAATGTCTCAATGATGCGAACTCGGGGTGTCCGATGGTGTGGCTAATTGCTTAATGGTGAAATAATATATGACCTAAGTGTTTAATAATATTTAGATAATCGACAAACAATACCGTGGATTTTAAACAAAATGGTAAACTTAAACGACCTGTGACTGTAGCGAATTTTAGTCGGCCCTATACAATATAACATATAGGTATACCTATATTTAACAATTAATTCAATTAATTGATTTAAAAATTACCCTCCATAAAAATAGCATACTATTCAAATAATGTAATTTATGTTGTATAAAATGTTATTATGTTGCATCTATTTTGCATAAAGTTTAGTATACATCGACAAAAAAAGCAAACATTAACATTTAAACGAATTTTTTTGTTTTGTCCAGCCAGCAGAGTAGAAATATTTTTGGTTTATATAGCAATACGATTTAGTAATGGAATTAAAAATTAAATTTTAAAATTTTTGAATTTTTATGTTCATAGAATTATGAGAATTATATAGCCTTTTGTGTCGTACAGCATAATATACATAATATATATACATGGAAAATCAAAATGAAAATTTATTCTGTTAATATGCTTAAAACATAATACCCATAAACAAATTTGATTTGTTTTGTATGATTAAAATACTATAATGTACAATTTACATACATAACATGTATCATGCGGAATATACATTATATGACAGAAGCATTGCTCTCTCCGCCGAGAACTTGCAAAGTTTAACAATAAATTGTTTACATTTCCATAAAACAGTGACAAATTACAACGTACTTTACAAATAAAAATCGTCAAGTACATTTATAATGTTTCTGACATTATAATATTACGATTATGATAGAACAAAAAATCATAAAGGCAACAAACAGTACATATAATTTATGAAGCCATAGGCGGATACAAATTTTTATTCAAACGTTTAAATTTTTATGCAAAACACCTAAATACGTAAAATTATGAGAAAGAATCCACCCCTGAACATTTTTGTATGCAAGAAATATGCAGATTTATCCGCCACGCACAGTGCTTTTGAATATATCTAAAAGAAATTTCCTTGTCTTCGCCTTCATTTTAGTTTTTCCGTAAGTTTTCATTTGTTAAGTAAATATATTACAAATCCTGCTTATAACATCATAAAAGATTATGAAAAGTACATACGTAGACGAAATGCATAATTACATTTTGTTTGTATATAGTATGCTTAAAGTTGAATCCCATCTATAAGAAATGATGAAAGCTACATGTAAAATGTTAAATTGTAGTATTCTTTCTCGCGCTGCCGTCTTCAGAGATGCATGTATGTGATAATGTTTGTTGATGATGTTATGGTGTAACTACAAAACAAAATCGTTCCTTTGTATTTGAATACAATTTACAGAATAAATTTTTTAAATAAATTAAAAACGAATTCGCAAAGTAGTTAACACCTCAGTGAACATATTTCAAATTTTTTAACTTTTAATTGTTTAATTTATTTATAGTGAATTTGAAATGAATTAATAATCAGTTAGTAAAATAAATTGAATATGAATTGAATATGAATTGAATATGAATTGAATATGAATTGAATATGAATTGAATATGAATTGAATATGAATTGAATATGAATTGAATATGAATTGAATATGAATTGAATATGAATTGAATATGAATTGAATATGAATTGAATATGAATTGAATATGAATTGAATATGAATTGAATATGAATTGAATATGAATTGAATATGAATTGAATATGAATTGAATATGAATTGAATATGAATTGAATATGAATTGAATATGAATTGAATATGAATTGAATATGAATTGAATATGAATTGAATATGAATTGAATATGAATTGAATATGAATTGAATATGAATTGAATATGAATTGAATATGAATTGAATATGAATTGAATATGAATTGAATATGAATTGAATATGAATTGAATATGAATTGAATATGAATTGAATATGAATTGAATATGAATTGAATATGAATTGAATATGAATTGAATATGAATTGAATATGAATTGAATATGAATTGAATATGAATTGAATATGAATTGAATATGAATTGAATATGAATTGAATATGAATTGAATATGAATTGAATATGAATTGAATATGAACTGAATATGAATTGAATATGAACTGAATATGAATTGAATATGAATTGAATATGAATTGAATATGAATTGAATATGAATTGAATATGAATTAAATATGAATTAAATATGAATTGAATATGAATTGAATATGAATTGAATATGAATTGAATATGAATTGAATATGAATTGAATATGAATTGAATATGAATTGAATATGAATAGAATATGAATTGAAGATGAATTGAGCATGAATGGAATGGGATTTAAATGAAAATTGAATATGAATTGAATATGAATTGAATATGAATTGAATATGAATTGAATATGAATTGAATATGAATTGAATATGAATTGAATATAAATTGAATATGAATTGAGCATGAATGGAATGGGATTTAAATGAAAATTGAATATGAATTGAATATGAATTGAATATGAATTGAAAATGAATTGAACATGAATTGAATATGAATTGAATATGAATTGAATATGAATTGAATAGGAATTGAACATGAATTGAATATGAATTGAATATGAATTGAATATGAATTGAATATGAATTGAATATGAATTGAATATGAATTGAACATGAATTGAATATGAATTGAATATGAATTGAATATGAATTGAATATGAATTGAATATGAATTGAATATGAATTGAATATGAATTGAATATGAATTGAATATGAATTGAATATGAATTGAATGTGAATTGAATATGAATTGAATATGAATTGAATATGAATTGAATATGAATTGAATATGAATTGAACATGAATTGAATATGAATTGAATATGAATTGAATTCGAATTGAATAGGAATTGAATATAAATTTAATTAAAATTTAATATGAATTGAATATGAATTGAATATGAATTGAATGAGGAAAACTCAAGTAGCACCAAATAGCTTTATAGTTTTATGACCAAATCTCGATGTTGGTGCAACCGCTAGAATCTTGAAAAATTAGACAATTTGAACGTAAAACAAAACTCTGTTATCTATCGGTCGGTGCGACCACCACACGACGATATCTATTACCAGTCAATATCAAGTTATTTTTGGTCGAATTGGCCAACTTATTTCACATTTTCTAACTATTACCTAACTACCATCAAGGTCATTATTTACCCACATTATTAATTGGAGCTTACATCTGTGAATTCCTCTCTGGTGATAAACCAACATATTGGCCTTCTGACATACATAAAATTCCAGATCTTCTTGACTTCTTTGTAACAAAAGGAGTTTTAGAGGACTACACGTGTATTGAAAATAATGAAGGACTCTCAGCTGACCACTCACCTGTGATCATGATTCTGAGTACAATGATAATACAAAAAGATAATTAAATTAACAAACAATAAAACCATTTGGGATCTATCAAGAAATTAGTGGAAGATCGAACAAACCTTGGCGAACCAATTAGAACGAAGGTGCAGCTGGAAAAGAAACTACAAATATTTAATAACAATATCCAACAAGCGGCTTGGGAAGCTTCACCGATTTCTCATACCAACACTACAATGAAACATAACTATACTCTTGAAGTCAGAGAGCTACTTAAAGAGAAACGGAAAGCTCGCAGAATCTGGCAGCACTCTCGTGCACCGCACTACAAGTCTATTCTTAATTTTTTGTGCCATAAATTAAAACAACTAATAAAGGAAATAAAGAACGAAAGCATAGACTTCCTACCGGTATTTTCGGGCTAAACATGTTACATACATTACCTATAATCATTTTGGATCGGAAATTCAACAATAAAAAGTTTTCAATTTTTTGCGAAAATGCCTGATGGTTAGCCTTACTTATTTTGAACGGCTAAAATTTATTGTCACCGATTCCGAATGTTTCGGTTATTTTGGGTTATTAATGTAAGTATGAGTAGATCAACGTTAAATTTGCTGCAATATGTCGCCTCATTCGCCTGCAATAACCGCACTTTCCTTATAACTAAGCGCCTTTCTGAAGACCGACATCACTACTTCCAGCCTTATCAAAAATATTTGAAAAACTCAAACCTATCATAGCAGAGAGATCTTAATTCCACCACATCAATTTGGGTTTAGAGAAAATCACTTTACAGTTGAACAAGTTCACAGAATAATAGATGTCATTGAGGATGCACTTGAGGATAAAAACATAAGCTCCAGTATTTTCTTAGATGTAGTTCAAGCCTAAGCAATTTTATCAAATTCTTAAATCCTACATAGCTGATCGACACTTTAGAGTCAAATTTGAAAATGAGTACTCTGAAATAAAAAGAATATCAGCACTTACACCACAAGAGAGAGTACTTGGACCTATTTTGTTTATTCTTTACACGAGAGACTTACCGAATAATGAAGGTACTACAATAGCAACTTTTGCAGACGATACAGCTATTCTAGCAGTTGGAAAATATATTTCGAAAGCAACAAGCAAACTTCAAATTGCAGTTAACACGGTGAGCAACTGGATTAAAAAATGGCGCATCTTATTAAATGAAGCCAAATCAGTACCCGTCAACTTTACAAATCAAAATGTAAACTGTATTTCCGTGGTTCTCAACTCAAACAAAATTCCATATGCAAATACAGCTTAAAGGTGGATTTACATATCCGACGATTTTTCTGCGCCGAACATCACGTGACACATTCAACCAATCAGAAAACACTTCTTCGCCGAATTTTCGGCACGGCGAAGACATGAACAAAATTTATCTTTTCGGCGCGACGACACAGCACACATAGATAAAAAAAAATTCTTCTGTTTTTTAATTGTTTCTACGATTTGACATTTGTGCGCCATATTTGATATTAATTCTTCTAGCTTGTGTTTATGGTTGTGTTTATGTTCATATTTTATTTTATCGGCTTCTCTTAATTCATAAAGTTTAAAATAATAAATCGTGGTTTTTAATATAAAAATGTGTGGAAAAACACTCAGTCTTATATACGATTTGACCCACAACTTGTATAGAAACAGCGGGTATCGCAGAATAATATGAAAGGAGGTTTCGGATGAGTTAGGAGTTCAGAGTAAGCCCATTATTATAGCATTTTCTTGTTGTAATATGTAAATTTAAATCTATTTTATAAATTATATTTCACAGTTGATGAGTGCCAAAAAATGTGGCCCAGGAGTGGAAGTGCCGCAGTATCATAATTTATGTCGCCTTGTATCAAAAGCATGCAATTTTTAATACCATTTATGGCTGACCCAGAAGAGGGGGTTATAATATTTATTTTTTTTTGGAAATGAATTTAATAAAAGTGAATTGAAATACACATATACATAATTGTTTAACCTTACATAATTGGTAATTTCATAATATTAGATGTCTTGCGAGCAGCTTCACATCTGAAACAGAACCCATATCATCGGACGATTCCACTCTATAATCGTTTTTCAGCAGCTTTACCCCAACTGATGAAACAAATAATGAATTCGCGGTGTTCAATGAAACACCAATTCCCAATTAATCGACGCCTCTCCGGCCATCTCTACCACTTACTCTACCATCTACAGAAGAAACGTCTTGCAGTATTGGCTCGTCGACACTGAGGACCAACAAGCGACCTAGTTATAGTTCAGGGGCCCTATTATGAAATTTTCGATAGCGTTTTATTTTCGATTCGATCGAAAATGACCTATTACGAAATTTTTCGATAGTGTTTTTTCCTCGATAGTATCGAAAAAAGCTATTATGAAATTTCTCGATTTCGATTTTTTTCGATATTTTCGAGAATAAGCTATTATGAAATTTTCGATGACGTTTTGTTTTCGATAATATCGAGAGTGTTCGACTGCTCTTAAGGTGACGAGCATTGAATGTTATCCACGTAATTAAATAAAATTAATATAAAATATATTAATAAAATTATATGTTTCAAAAATGTGAGTTGCAAATAAACTTTTATTTTATATAAATATTAAATTTGTGTTATATTAATATTAAATTATTATGATTTGTTTAATTTTTATAATAGGACTTCAACAAACAGCGAGCAGTTTGAAATATTAATAGATTTCATGGAGAAAAATGAAGGCATCGCCAAGAACTATTTAAATACCGTACAATATAAACAAACTGCTAATATATTATGGGATGAAGTGACGAAGTGATTAAATAATGCCGGCCCTCCAGAAAAATCCGTGGATTTGTGGAAAAGAGTGATGTTATGAAACGTAAAAATTAATTTTTTTTCTAATATGTATTTTTTGTAGGTTTGGAAACATTTCAAATATAATACCAAAAATAAAATTAGAATAAATAAAACATCAATTAATGGAACTGGAGGAGGACCGTGTCGAATTAAACGATTAAGTACCTTTGAAGAGAGAGTTTCAAAATCACTGGATTTCCAAGTAGAAGTACAAGTTCTTAATGTAAGAAAATTTGGGTGTAGTGATGTTAACACAAATTCTCAAAATTGTACCGGCAACCCAGACACTTGAACCAGTATGAACCAAAATTTAGAAGTAGAACAACCATCTGAGCCAAGCTCATCTGCAATTCAGTGCAATGACGAAAATCAACCTGGGTCATCAGCAGTACCAAATGGCAATATTATTGGTAATAGAGAAAGAAGACGACAGCCTAGGCCTAAGGAAACCGCAAAATCGTTACTTAAAAAGCAAATTAAACTTCAGGAGAATGTTTACAATAGTTCAAAGAGGCATGACAAAGATTTGCTAAGGCTATTAAAAGATACCCTTAAATTTAATAAAAAGAAATGGGAGACAAAACAAATAAGGCTAGTCGAACAAACCAAAATTGAAAATGAGAGATATCAGGCACAACAAAAATTGTTTGTTGAAAAAACAAAGCAAACATATGAAGAACTGCAGTTGAAAATGCAAGAATTAAACCAACGACAAAGAGAATTGGAGGTACAAAACGAAAATATTAACTTTTATGAACATAATGTGATTTAATTATGAATTGAAGTATTAAATGAATTGGAATCGAATAAACGAAATAAATTAATAAAAATAGTTAATTTAAAATAAATTTATTTTCGATCTTTTTTTAAAATGGAATTTATAAGTTATCTCTTATATTATCTCTTCTCGATTTAGCTTCTTCTGGTTATCGTCAATTGGTACATTATATCTGGTACACAAATTGTGGAGTAAGCAGCAAACGTTTACTATTTGTGCAACTTTCTCCGGTTGGTAGTGTAGTTCTCTTGTGAGAAGTAAACATCTCCATCTTCCTTTTAAAATCCCAAATACGCGTTCAATAGTTGAACGGGCTTTAGCATGCGCAGTATTGTACCGAGATTCCAGTGATCTATCTACTGCTTTCCTGTAGGTTGTCATCATCCATGGCTCCAAAGAGTATCCGGAATCGCCTAAAGATATATTAATATTAGGTACAACTTATATAAATGTTATAAATTACCTAAAAGCCAAGATGAGTTATCCCCTTGTCTCCAATTCTCGTACAAGATTATACGGTTGTTCACACGACTCGGTAATTTGGAGTACGAGCGTGGATCGACCGATGTTATTTCACTTTTGTAATCACATGTCTATATGGAAAAGTTAAGGTACATATAGGTATTTAAGATGAAATTTGACTTTTAAAACATACGATTATATACTTACAATCATTACGCTCAAACTATGAAAACCTTTCCTATTAAAGAAATGGTGTTCATTTTTATGAGGTCTTATGATATTTACATGTGTGCCATCCACACAACCTATAACACCTGGTATCCCATACTTATTTAGAAAAAACTCCTTTGATTTAATTTTCTCTTGGTCCGATTGTTTAAAATTGATGTATTTGTTACATAAATTTGACTCTAAAATTTGTAAGGTCTCCGTCATTACTGCGGATACGGTGGATTGCGCCATACCGATCAAAAAGTCTTGTCCTACTCCCCGCTGGTAGGATCCTTCTGCTACAAACCGTAATGTGGCTGCAAGCTTTAAACATGGGGGTATAGCATCTATATTTTTTGGTTCCTGGAAATGATGTTCTATTTCATTTAGAATATCCGTGAATATTTGTTTTGAAATCCGAAATAATTCAATGAACCTGAAAGTTTATAATTTTGTTAGAAAAGTATAAACAATTACGATGGTTATTAACCTTCATCCGTCCCTCAAAATAAATAACACTAAAGTTCCTCGAGGCCAAAATGGACCCATATATGAATTTACATGAAAAAACATATTTTTTAAATTTTATTTCAAACGTTATTAAATAAAATAAAACAAAAATGAAATTATAATACACACATTAATTCAATTTATAAATTATTAATCGGTCCTGGCTTTTATTTGTTCTTTATACACTTATCACATAAATTGTTGGTATGAGCCTTACATAAAAATTGTGTACAAATCTTGCACTTAGTTGTATGTTTGTTCGACGATTTTTCGCAGAAAATGCAGCGGCCACGTTTTCGTTCAGCACTGGTACTTGCAGACGTTCCCAGTGATGATTGTTGGGTATTTGATGCTGTAAGATCCGCGATTAAACCTCGGCAGCCTACGGAGCGTGGGAGGTAAACTCTTCTGGTCATTTGCCCGTTTATCAATGATTCACCAAGTGTTTCAATAAAAAGACGTCTTCGATGATGTTTTTGTATATTCCAATCAGGGTAAACGCTGGTGAATAGGACGAATGCATTGACAACTGACACGTCCAATACATTAGCGAACACAACTACTGGCCATCTATTGGTTTTTCTTTTAGATGTATAGCACGCAACCTTTTTATCCACCGTATCGACGCCACCTTTCGTTGCATTATAATCCAAAATAATGGTAGATTTTTTTTCGGCATCATTTGCAACCTCTTTACGGTTATGGAGCGTGCTTTGTAGGATGACACACTTGTTTTTTCTCGGAACATAAGACACCATAGTTGTGTTTCGGGTAAACGCGAACATTGAGGAAAATAGAGGTTCGCCTTTCACATCAAGCAGTACAGCTGGAATTGATGTTTTATTTTTACGGATGGTTCCAATCATTGTCATATTGCGCTTTAACAACATTTGCCCAAGTTCGTACGACGTAAAAAAATTGCCAATCGTTACATTTCTGCCCTTCAGCTGAGTTGAACACAAATCAAGAACCACGCGTAAACCTTGGTTTCTTTCAGGTACTGCACCAGCTTCCTTTCCCGTGTAAATTTGTATGTTCCAAATATAGGTATTTTTGCTATCGCAAAGTACCCAAAATTTAATACCATACTTTGCGGGTTTATTTGGCATGTATTGGCGAAACGGGCATCGTCCACGAAATCCAACCAACTGTTCATCGACAGTTACGATAACGTTTCCACCCATTTATCCCACAACTCTCGAATCAGGGCCAACTTGTCTGTATTTCTGCAAGTAGCTCGTGTGCGGCGATCATCAAACCGTATTACCCTTGAAATGGTTTTGAATCGTTTCAACGACATAGTGGAACGGAAACTATGGCGGCCTTTGTGCTTGTACCACAAATTGTTGGATTTATACACACCAGCTAATATCAATAGACCAATATAGGCTTCCAGCTCTATGTAATCCAAAACTTTCCAATCGTCTTCATATACCCGAATTCCTTCTAAGTTCGTATTGTTGATATAATTTGTTGTATGCCTTTAGTGATCAACAATTCAAAAGCTGACTTTTCATCCGATATACGAGTAATTGCATATCTTGTCATCCCTGGAGTAAGCTGCATTACATTCGAGGATGAAGCTCGACCACTCTGAGGAAATGGATTGGAAAACCACTCAATCTGTTTATCTTTAGATTTGTATGACGTCACTGGTTCTTCTGAATAAACGTCATCCTCACTGTCATACGAATCTGCATCAAATTCAACATTATCTGAAGTTTCAGAGCACGTGTCGTCTTCAGATAACGCTGCACTGGAAGCCATATCTTATTCGTGAAACACCTTACGAAAATGTACATATAATGGTTTATAAAAAGTGGTTTGATATTTCCAATAAAACACCTCACTTACTTTTATTTATGTAGTAAAAATTTCTATTTGATTTCCCGAACCACTTACATCAGTTTATAAAACAAAACACTCACACAAAAATGTACAAATTTTCGTTACAATAAAATGTATGTAATCAGGAGCGCGCTTTTATATTTTTGAAAATGGACGATTTTATGAAAAGGCATAACAAATTTATAGGACGAAGTAAAAATAAAATTGAGAATAAACGTAAAAAATTAATTTATTATTCGGTGATTTCCCTAAATATATGAGAAGAATGTAATATAATGCATACTAATGCGTAAATAACAGCTATTTGTATATAAAATTACTATGGGCCATTTTTGACCCCGAGGATATTTAGTGTTACTTATTTTATATCAGTTTAACGGTATATCGAAAATTATTGAATTTTTGAATAAAACTTATTTCGAACATATTAGACAAAGTCGCCAAGTCACACATTTGTGAGGTTTATATTTTTCAATATATTCGAAAGAAAAAGTACATTTGGGTCAAAATGGACCCGAGGGACGGATAAAGGTTAATTACCTTTTGTTTGTCATGTCAAGAACGTTTGAGCTCTCCCGAAGCCGTTTTCTTTGGATATATGTCGGCGTTACTTCGTCGTCTGAGTCATCATCATCATTAATAAAAAGTCCGATGCTTGATTCCATAATAACCACAAAACTCAATATCTTTATTTCAATACGATTTCAAAAACTGAATACGATTGATTTTGATGCTTTCACATAAAACTACATCTGATCATACATGTCACATTTTGAGGTTATGTTCGAAATCGAAAATTTCCTAATAGATATTTTCGACGTTATCGAAACTCTCGATATTATCGAAAAAAAAACGCTATTGCAAATTTCATAATACGGCCCCAGCTAGGTCGACTAAACGTGTTCGTCACGCAGAAGGTAAGCAAATTTTAATACAACCATATAATAATGTAAAACCATTTACAGGTTTATTTTTAAAATATTTTAGATGATGCTGATATTGATACAATAATAAGCGCGATCCAAGCTCCTGTAGAAGAATATGACGAAGTCGACATGTTTTGCCTTTCCGCGGCCATAGACATTAAAAAAGTGGCCCCAACGGACGAACACGAATTCGGTTTGAAATTTCAAAATTATTGTTGAACGCTTCATACGAGCAGTAATATATAATGTAATAATATAATTAAACTATAATGTAATTAAACAAAAATTGAATTCAAATTAATTTATATTTTATTTTTTATTTAAATGAATATTTACAATTTAAAAAAAAAAAATATGGAAGCTATGATGATACTTATGCTGTATACCTTGCATTATCTGCCCATGGTAGCACATCCACTTCTACGAAATACTTTTTAAAATTATTTCTAATATGAATGGCATTTCCCGAGGAATTGTTTGCCCCCGCTCGACCTACTGGAATTAATCCACCATCTTCTCCATCTTCTGTTGAGATGTTTTGTCTCCCTCTTCCAGTGGATATTTGTCCATTTGCTTCTTCTCTGTCTATATATCCCTCCGGGCAATAAAATGAATTTTTATTTTGGATCCAGTTGTGTAGACAAATTGTGGATTTGACAATTCGAACAACAGTTTTTCTTTTCGCTAGTATTGGTCTTCGGTAAACCCGCCATTTTGCGGACAATACTCCGAAACTATTCTGAATTACCCGTCTATAACGCGATAACCGGTAATTGTAGGTCGATTCGTCTACGGGTAAACCTCCAGATCGATTTCTACCAGGAAAAGGTCACTTCAAATTTTTTCAGAGGGAGAAAGCCTCATCCCCTAAAATTACGAATGGTGCCTTGATAGTTGATCCCTGTAAATACTCATCATTTGGAATATTGAGGATTGTGCTGTCTCCACATAGCGCTTTCCCAAAAGAAGTATTTTTAAATACTCTACTGTCACTAAATCGCCCAGAACCTCCAATGTGTACTAGCAAAAAGTTATAGTCTGCATTGCAAAGCGCCATTAAGATTATACTGTGTGACCCCTTGTAGTTAAAACAAGCAGATCCACTATTCGGAAAAGCCTAGAAAAATTTTTAAATTAGCTAAGCTAAAATTAGAATTATGGTAAAAATTTAACATGTACAACACAATGCTTCCCAACAAGCGCTCCAATACAATTGGGGAAGTTCCATTTTTCCTAGAAATCGTTCGCCACTCTCTTCAATTTTTCCGCTGTTAATCTTTCAAACGCTGATGTAAATAAAGAGTCCCAAATTGCTTGACAGGTTTCTGAAATTATTTGAGTAGTACAGCTTGGTGATACTCTATAATTGTAAGATAGAGACTTCATTGAGTCGCCACTTGCAAGATATCTAAATAAAACAGAAATATTATTCACATGGTAAGTATCAAAAATCGTATTTACAGCTTTTTACCTTAATGTTATTGACAAGCGTGCCACAGTAGATATTGGTTTCCTCGATAGTGTCAGTTTTTCGATGGCTGGTCCAACTTTATGTATAGCAGTTCATCAAAAAGATCCACAGTCATCCGATGATAATTAAAAAATTGGAGGGATTTGTGAAGTCGCATCTCTTGTACCAAATTGTTATAGTGCCCTTACTGCTCTCTACATTTTAATAAGTTGTTTACCCAACATCTGGGAGGCTTTCGGTCTAATTTTTATGATACACCCATAATAATAATAACTTTAATTTTTTAATTCTATTCAAATTGGACTTTCGAGTTAATTTAAGCATTTTATATGTCCTTTAACAATGTATTTTTCACTCAAAAAATTACTAATTTCTTACACATAAAAATTCACACTTGCTTCACAAATTCGGCTGTATGGCTATGTTGTCTTTTAACAATATATTAATGCCTTATAAAATTACTAATCTCTAACAAAAATTCATTAATCACAAAAAATCTCAAAATGGCTTATGTTCTTGAACAATAAATATTCACCTACAAATTAAAAAAACTTATGCTTCGCCGAGAAATCGTCGGATATGTAAATCCACCTTAATACCTTGGCATGACCCTCGATGCTAAAACCAGTATGGACCTATGGTATCCAGCTTTGGGGTTGTGCAAAAAAGACCATTGTACAAATGATACAATGCCTAAAAAATAAAGTGCTACGAGGGGTTATGAATGCTCCATGGTACATTAGGAAAGACAACCTTCATAGAGACTTAAAGATGGAATACGTTACCGACGAAATAAAAAACCAAACAAAGAAACACGTCCAGTGCTTATCTCTACACGAAAATGCAGATATCCGCCGTATGTTGGATACCACTAACGGAATGAGGAGACTCCAAAGGCAGAAACCGCTGGACCTGGGCAGTTTGAATTAGAATAAGAAAGTATTATAAAATAAGTAACCGGCAAAAAGTTATTCATCGTTATCCGCGAAACTAATTTAAGATAGATAAATTACTAGATGATCTCTGAATGAGTTGTAATATTGTATAAATAAATAAATAAATTTATTAAATAAAAAAGAAAAAACAAAAAAATTATTTACCCACGTGTCGACTCTTTTGTTTACCGCTCGTTTTACTCGATATTTAATGACCAGTTGTCAACCATTTTGTCATTTAAAAACAGAAATCCAACTTAAATAAGTTATTTGACATTTGCACGACGACGAAATAATATTTTTCACGTAAGTATCACAATTTTGTGACATAGTTGACTGCGCTTGGCAATTTCATCGAAAATATCATTCGTCGGCAAACGTCAAATGTTCAAACTAGTTTTTTTTACGAACGTAATAGTTGTTTAAGCGACTCCCGCCTGACTAAAACTTCAGTTATTTGAAAAGACAAATAGTGGTTATTATACGACGTTTTAACAACCTAAGATTTATTCACCAATACCATTGTAACACCGTTATCAAACCGTTGTACCAACGTCGGCTACCTGGTCACTAGTCAACCAGCTAACGGCGGTACGATGTTATCCCAACCCATTTGTGCTACTTAGGAAGTATAAGAATCTGTATACTTAAGCTTTCTTCATAAAATGAATGATCCCGGTGATTTTAGGCGGACATTGGTAGATTGGATCGAACTGTGGCATCTTCCAAAAGATTTTATTCGGGCAAACATTTTGAAAAAATAAAAACAAATGATTGTAAATTAAATGTCAAACAAAATTAGTTCAGATCAAGTTATACATTTTACGAGAAATGACGATTTGTGATAAAAAAAATCTTCATTTCAGCAAAATTCATCAACTTTACAGTTCAGACGGATTAACTATATGGAATAAAACTTGTGAACTGGAATAACTGTGAACTGTACGGACAGAGATTATTCATAAATTTACTTAAATTTCACCTAAAATTGGACAAGCGAGGTAAAATCGATATTATATTCCAAATTTCTTTTAAATATCAAAAACAAATTTTTAACGTTAACCTTATTTTTGTTGCAATGCAACAGGGACTATCACAACAAAAAGTTTTAATAACTTAAAAATCAAAGGCAAAAATACATTTTAGACATACAATTTTAAACCAATTACGTACGTATTCCTTTTAGAATTGATATACAATTCACTTTTTGTTTGATTCCAAAAAATAATAAATAAATTTATAGCTTTTACATTTTCTTTTGTTTTCCTTTTTTATTTCACAGTATTCCAAATTTGTTAAGTGATATCATAAAGGTTTTTAAAGTCTGTTTACATAAAATCTCATACCGAAGTAAATAGCAGTACTATGTAAACAATATAATATAATGTACATGACGTAAACTGCTTGTGCAACTCTAAAGTACTAATATTTATTGCATCAAATTGTAAATATATCAACAAGAAACAAACCAAAAAAAATTTTTTAATTACGTTTGGCCACAAAATCCCTTGTTGTGGAGACTTATAATCATGGTAAACATTAACCATTAGTGCATTTTGCAAAACAATCAAAATAAAAATCTAAAACAAAAATATAAAGCTCCGTAGTAATCATAAAAAAGTTTTATTTTATTAGCGTTTCCAGTTTACCATATGAACGTATCACAAGCAGAGATAACTTATGTGTGCAGTGGACATCTCATCCCTAATAAATTATTTAAATTACTTCAACCTCGCCTACATTTTCTATATTCTGCGTGCTAGAGAATATACTGCAGATTACAAATAACTACAACAATGCCTTATTTATTACACACGATTGTGGTATCTAGGATGTATGATTATCTTTGTTAAAAGTATTAAAAGCTTTTTTGTTTAGAAAATAACTTGATGGTTTGTGTCGTTAGTTACAAAATTAATTCTATTGTTTATTGTTGATTATGAATAACAGGAATATTTATGAGTACAAAGCATAAACCGTAAGTTTTATTCAAATGTTTTGTGTTCTAAATATACAGTTTAGAATAAATTTGAATTAGTTAGAGTTACAGTTTAATTTCGAGAAAACGAATTAAAATTTCTGTTTCACCTTTAACATACAAACTTTTTGAAGTGCATTACTCTACAGCGATGCCGAAGCTATGTACACTATTATATAGGAATTTATTATCAATTTATCACGATTTTAAAATTATTTCGGGATTTCTTAGTATAGAACGATCACTCTTACTCATTCTCTAAACTTGTAGAGTTGTAGATCTTGTTGCTCTTAGAAATAGGCTTAGATAGGCTTATCTCTATCTCTCATTTATTTATAAGTCGAGTAATGTTTGTTCCAAAAAAATAAGAAACAATAATTTTCAGACGGTTATAGCGTTTTGAACCAAGTTTAGTGAATTCCAGAATGTTCTGATGAACTTGGTACAGATAGCACGAGGCGTTTATGGTGTCGCGGATGCCCGCCAACTACATAACAAAAGCTGCAGAGAAGGTTCGAGCAAAATTTGGTGTTTTTTGTTACTTTCCAGCAACAATTGACGGTGGTATAAAATCGGCAGTAAAAATCTTCTCGTTTGTAAGCACTTTCTTCAAGCGACCATTTGACATTTTTATTTTCTTTTCGCTATATTTCCGTCACAAAAAAAATTGACCGGTTAATATGTCATGGCCAACACCCGACTTTAATGTATTCCTAGATCCCTTTCTTTCACCACGAATGTATTCCTAGATCTTGAATACACCACACTTAAAAACAGCAAAAAATTAAACTTACTGGACTTTTGGTAAAAATGTTAAGTGTAACCAAAAAACATTAACCCTGTTTAAATTTCAGAAAACCAACAAGGCCAACCCCAACCTAACCCCCCCCCCCCCGCAAAACTTGACCTTTAAATTTTTTCTGGTTTTTTATAAATGCTAAATTTTTCCACATCATTGTTAAAATTGCCTTGAAGCTGACAATTCCGGTACACTAAACTTCAGAAAAAATTCCGACTTAATGAAACAGTTTAAGTAACCTTGTTAAAGTTGACCGAAAATTTCCAGCCGAAATTCGATAATGCGGATATCGCCTTGACTAGTCAGACTAGTCTTGAAAAAATCGATAATGCAGATAGTGTCTTGACTAGTTCAGCCGAAAGTTAAAAAAAATGTATATTAAATTGAAGTATCCCAGCCCAAAGTGACTATAAGTGACTATTCGATAGCCCATGACTATAGGTAGATTCTGAGTATATGGTTGGGGTGGGTCTGATGGGGTTATAGGGGTGAAGTTTTGATGTTCCTCATTTATCGTCGATAAAGCCTTACGTCATTCGAGATTTTGGCATATGGACACCAATCTCACTATGCCAATTCGATAGCCCATGACCATAGGTAGATTCTGAGTATATGATTGGGGTGGGTCTGATGGGGTTATAGGGATGAAATTTTGATTTTCTCCTTTTCTCAACGACAAAATCGTTCGTCATTCGAGATTTTGGCATATAGACACCAATCTCACTATGCCGATTCGATAGCCCATGACATCAGGTAGATTCTCAGTATAGGGTTGGGGTGGGTCTGATGAGGTTATAGGGGTAAAATTTTGATTTTCTCCTTTTCTCAACAATAAAATCGTTCGTCATCCGAGATTTTGGCATATAGACACCAATCTCACTATGCCGATTCGATAGCCCATGACCATAGGTAGATCTTTAGTAAAAGATTCTGAGTATATGGTTTGGGTGGGTCTGATGGGGTTATAGGGGTGAAATTTTGATATTCCTCATTTTTGGTCGATATAATCGTTCGTCATCCGAGATTTTGGCATATGGACAGCAATCTCACTATGCCGATTCGCTAGCCCATGACCATAGGTAGATTCTGAGTTTATGATTGGGGTGGGTCTGATGGGGTTATAGGGATGAAATTTTGATTTTCTCCTGTTCTCAACGACAAAATCGTTCGTCATTCGAGATTTTGGCATATAGACACCAATCTCACTATGCAGATTCGATAGCTCATGACATTAGGTAGATTCTGAGTATATGATTGGGGTGGGTCTGATGAGGTTATAGGGGTGAAATTTTGATTTTCTCCTTTTCTAAACAATAAAATCGTTCGTCATTCGAGATTTTGGCATATAGACACCAATCTCACTATGCCGATTCTATAGCCCATGACATTAGGTAGATTCTCAGTATAGGGTTGGGGTGGGTCTGATGAGGTTATAGGAGTAAAATTTTGATTTTCTCCTTTTCTCAACAATAAAATCGTTCGTAATCCGAGATTTTGGCATATAGACACCAATCTCACTATGCCGATTCGATAGCCCATGACATTAGGTAGATTCTCAGTATAGGGTTGGGGTGGGTCTGATGAGGTTATAGGAGTAAAATTTTGATTTTCTCCTTTTCTCAACAATAAAATCGTTCGTCATCCGAGATTTTGGCATATAGACACCAATCTCACTATGCCGATTCGATAGCCCATGACCATAGGTAGATCTTTAGTAAAATATTCTGAGCATATGGTTTGGGTGGGTCTGATGGGGTTATAGGGGTGAAATTTTGATATTCCTCATTTTTGGTCGATATAATCGTTCGTCATCCGAGATTTTGGCATATGGACAGCAATCTCACTATGCCGATTCGCTAGCCCATGACCATAGGTAGATTCTGAGTTTATGATTGGGGTGGGTCTGACGGAGTTATAGGGATGAAATTTTGATTTTCTCCTGTTCTCAACGACAAAATCGTTCGTCATTCGAGATTTTGGCATATAGACACCAATCTCACTATGCCGATTCGATAGCTCATGACATTAGGTAGATTCTGAGTATATGATTGGGGTGGGTCTGATGAGGTTATAGTGGTGAAATTTTGATTTTCTCCTTTTCTCAACAATAAAATCGTTCGTCATTCGAGATTTTGGCATATAGACACCAATCTCACTATGCCGATTCGATAGCCCATGACCATAGGTAGATTTTTTGTAAAAGATTCTGAGTATATGGTTGGGGTGGGTCTGATGGGGTTATAGGGGTGAAGTTTTGATGTTCCTCATTTATCGTCGATAAAGTCTTTCGTCATTCGAGATTTTGGCATATGGACACCAATCTCACTATGCCAATTCGATAGCCCATGACCATAGGTAGATTCTGAGTATATGATTGGGGTGGGTCTGATGGGGTTATAGGGATGAAATTTTGATTTTCTCCTGTTCTCAACGACAAAATCTTTCGCCTTTCGAGATTTTGGCATATAGACACCAATCTCACTATGCCGATTCGATAGCCCATGACATTAGGTAGTTTCTAAGTATATGATTGGGGTGGGTCTGATGAGGTTATAGGGGTAAAATTTTGATTTTCTCCTTTTCTCAACAATAAAATCGTTCGTCATTCAAGATTTTGGCATATAGACACCAATCTCACTATGCCGATTCGATAGCTCATGGCCACAGGTAGATTCTCAGTATATGATTCGGGTGGGTCTGAGGGTGTTATAGGGGTGAAATTTTGATTTTACCCATTTTTCATTAATAAAATCGTTCGTTATTCGACATTTTGGCATATGGACATCAATCTCACTATGCCGATTCAATAGCCCATGACCATAGGTAGATTCTGAGTATATGGTTGGGTGGGTCTGATCGGGTTATAGGGGTGAAATTTTGATTATCTCCTTGTCTCAACGATAAAATCGTTCGTCATTCAAGATTTTTTCATATAGACACCAACCTCAGTATGCCGATTCGATAGCCCATGACCATAGGTAGATTCTGAGTATATGGTTGGGGTGGGTCTGATGGGGTTATAGGGGTGAAATTTTGTTTTCTCCATTTTTCGTCGATATAATGGTTCGTCATTCGAGATTTTGGCATATAAATACCAATTTCACTATGCCGATTCGATAGCCCATGACATTATGTAGATTCTGTGTACGAAGAATGGGGAAAATCAAAATTTCACCCATACAATCCCATCAGACCCACCCCAACCTTATACTAAGAATCTACCTATGGTCATGGGCTATCGAATCGGCATAGTCAGATTAGTGTCTGTATGCCAAAATCTCTTGACGATGCTTGATAAATTGCAATCTTCTTTGTCGACTGCTTTCGGCTGTATAAGGCAAATATTCCATTTCATCCATATAACCTAATCAGACTCACGCCTAACCTATCATCAAATAATACCTATCGTCATGGGCTATCGAATCGGCATAGTGAGATTGGTGGAGATTTCTTGATGCCGATCGAGTTATTGTTTTGTTTATAAAAAAACTTGAATGATATAAATTAAAATGTTTAAATTATCGTGTTTTGATATGTAATAAAAAATTTCGTTCGAGTCACTGTTCCAAATTACCCTGAAGTTTATTAAACGAATGCAGAGTGGAAATTTTGGGTAAGAAAAAGTGGAAAAGTGAGAAAACTGGTTGAATTGGGAAATTGGGAGTTAGTAGTGCACATCAGCAAAACAATAAAAAGAGCACGCTGGTGTCGAGCAATCGAATCTACGGGAACTACATACATAACGCTACACAAGGTCAACAGGGGAGTCATAATTTTCATACTTTATTAACTGATTGCGTTTTTTTTTTGATTTAGCGTACTTTTGTAGTGTAATCTCGCCTGTGTTGCCCTGCTCACATTTAAGCATGGCTGGATTAAACATACAGCCCAATTTCTATTATAAAAACCGGTTATTCTGGAGTTTTCGTCTACCAATACCCCAATAACTAGAGAGCACGTTACAATTTCGAATACACCACACTTAATTTTTAAAGTAAAAAATCTGACGATTAAAATTGTCTCTATAATCAAAAATCATTATTCCAGCCTAAATTTCAGAAACCAACTTGGTCAACCTATGTTGAAAGTTTAATTTTCATTGCAAAAATTGATAGTAAGCTGAAACTTTTTTTCGTAAATGCTATATACTGTATATTTTTGAAAAAATGGGAGAAAAGAAGAAAGCTTTTATAAAAGCTGCAACTTCCGGTAGATCGATTTCGGCCAAAATTAATGCTATGTTTTGATGTATGGAAAAAGCTTAGTATTACGTTTTACCTCGATCAGTCATTCTTCTGAGCTGTGTACATATACTTTGAATACCCAACTCTAGATTTCTAAAGTGAAAAATAAATCTTAATTTTGGTAAAACTGTCTGTATAATTAAAAATCGTTATTCCTACTTAAATTTCAGAAACCAAACTGGAAGCTGTAACTTCCAGTGGACCGATTTTGTTTTATAATCACTGGGATTCTTTAATTTTTCAAAATGTTTATGAATAAAGTTTCACTTCAATCAGTCAAACCATCTGGGCTTGTAATGACCTGACCAGAATTCTGGCGGCCTTTCCCTGAGTAGGGCGTGAAGTTTGCTGAAATTTAACCCAGTCTTGAAAAAATGCTGCTCAGTATTATCATCACCATCTGTTGTACCATTGTGTTTTTATTCCATTCTCATACCTGAACTATGAACCAAAAAGCTATAAACGCCGAAATCACGCTTGCTGCGACAATTCCGAACTAGTAAAATCAGTACAACCGCAAATTCGATGTATTAAAAAAATTTAACAAAAATACTGTGTCCGATTTTTGTTGGGTGATTTCCACTCGTACCCATATGGATAACATTTATCCAATAGTGAAAGAGCATAGTATGATGAAGAATTAATTAGGTTTAAAGCCAGGTTTTCGAAGAACGGTAGATCCAGTTCATGACTGAGTATTTCAACAAGCGTCATATGTGATTTACGTTCACATCATCACGCGGGACGTAACTACTTAGCCCACCCTGTTGCTGAAAATCTTGGAGCTATCATGTATGTTTTATTGTTGTTGATAAACTAATAAAGCATCGGTTGTTCCGTGAGCTATATCGGCGTACGCTTATTTACCGAGTGATATGCAAGAAATATTTGTTGAACCCATTTCACCGCCAGTTGAGGCTATATATACTACTGCTACTACTACGAGTGTCGATCAATGAGTACCGCCGTGCTAGGAATGAAGACGCAGTTTTATAAATTTTTATTTTTCAACGTAACTCCGTTAAAGGTTGATGTACTTTCTCCAACGTTTCTGCCATTTCTTTAATCCCTCCAAAAAATAAGATTTCTCAAACTTTTCAAAATACTCTTCTGTTTCGGCGATAATCTCCTCGTTTAAGCTGAATTTTGTTCCTCCAAGCCATGTTTTCATGTTGGGGAACAGAAAAAAATCGCCGGGAAGTCAGGTCGGGTGACTATAGTGGGTGCGGCAGTAATTTGTAGCGCAGTTCATGCACTTTGGCCGCGATAATTCCGGATCGCAATTTCGACAATTTTTGCAATTTGCATGCATATCTTTTTCATTTAAAATATAAATTCCCATTCCGCACGGCGTATCGTACGTCGCTTCTGGTACGTGGCGCACAGTAGTTCGGCGATCAGCGAGAATCATGTCTTGGACCTTTTCAACGATTTCCTTGGTAATAACGTTTGCCGGGCGAAACTCAATGTACAAATTTTGGCAACACGATCACATTAAAACGATTAAATATTGATTCTGGCCTGTGAAAAATATAATGCTATCAGAAACTAGTACCTACTATTATATTTCGATTATTTTATTTAAAAAAAAAAGGTTTTAATTTCAATTTTCGAAGGAACGAGGTATAAGTTTAAATAAAATATTCAAATTAAACTAAATATTAAGTTTAGTTCGAATCTTTTTTCAAATTTATTGTACTTGCGGATAGGAATGAATGTAATTTGGAATTGTCTACAACTTCCGTGTAATATTATTAATAAGAAATTTGAAATATTTGGTTTGAATATGTTGATAATTCAACTGTAATCCTAGCAATCTTTCCTGTTCGGGTTGCAAAAATTAAATTTATTCGTCCTGCTCGTCCTTGTGATTGCAGATGTTCGCACACCTGGAGATTTACCAAACGCATTTTCTAAATTGACTAGTTGGAACAGGGTAATAACACCTCAACGCCGTGAGCAGCCTAATAAAATATTTATGAAAAATGAAAAGTCACCAGAGGAAAAGTTCTTCGAAGACCAGATGTTACAGTTGTGGCAAATTGGGTCATGTCTCGCCAGATTGTACGAAACCTTAACGACCGTATGGTACTTGCATTCGTTGTTGGTCAAAAGAACCTAAAATTTCTGATTGTGCGATGCCGAGAGAACTGCAAAAAAATTTAATTTTGGTTAACGAGAATGTTTCAGATGGAGTGAGTGTTGATTGTACTATATATTTTAATAAAGATCCTGTTAAAATGGTTTCGTTAATTGATTCGGGAAGCCCGATAAATTTGGTTAAGACAAATTTTGTAAATAAGGAGTTCATTGAGTCAATTAAAAAGGAGTTCATTGTGCCAAAACTAAAAATGATCTTAGAGGTGTAAATAGTACTTTGATTAAATGTTATGGAACCATCGATGTAAGTATTTTTATTTTCGAAAAATTATACCAACATAAATTTCACGTTGTTGCTGATACTATGAACATTAATGTTTTATTGGGTAGAGTTTTTTAAAAAAATGCAAAGGCAGAATTAAAGATTGATGATTACGCAATTAAATTTAAGAATATGTCAGAAAAAGATAATTTAAATATTGATACTTCTTGCTTTCAAATTGATTGCAAAGAAAAATTAAATGAAAATGAATGTTTGAGGATTGAAACAAGAAATGAATTTTACAAATTTTCGACGATTTTTATGTTAATTCGGTAACACCAGATAAACCAAAAATCGATTTTAAAATGATGGTTGAACTAGTGGACGATGAAGTAATTCGATCACTGCCAAGAAGATTATCATATGTCAAGCGCGAAGTTGTATAAAATATACTTGACGACTTAGTAAAAAAGAAAATTATACAGCCAAGTAAAAGCCCTTATTGTTCACCGATTATCTTAGTAAAAAAACGCAATAGACGTCTAAATAAGATAACCGTCAAGAACAATATCCTCTTCCTGTGATCAAAGATTTGTTAGACTTCATGTTCGAGAAAAAAAAGTTTTCAAGTTTGGATTTCAAATCAGGACTCCATCATGTGAGCATAGCAGTTGATTCCGTGAAGTACACGTCATTTATAACACAAAACGGACAATTTGAATATATGAAGCTTCCCTTTGGATTGAAGAATGGACCTTCTGTATTTCGTGAGTTTGTTTATAAGATTTTTCATGAATTAATTGCTGAAGGCAAATTTGTGATTTACATCGATGATATATTGATTGCCACCCGTAATATTGCTGAACACTTATTAATATTGACCAAAGTGTTTAGATTGTTATCAGAAAATTTATTGGAGCTGCGACTTAGCAAATGACAGTTCTTGTGTGAAAAATTGAGTACCTCGGATATACCGTTGACAGAGATGGAATACGACCTAATCATGAAGTTGAATTAATAATTCGTCAAGCTGAAATCAAAAATGGTTGAGCGTCCGGTCCTAGCGATTTTTTCGCCACAAGACGAGACAGAGTTGCATTGCAATGCTAGTGCAGTAGGACTTGGGGCAGTGTTCTACAGAAAAAAAGCGATGGCAAATTCCACCCAATTACATATTTTTCAAAACGGACAACTTCATCAGAATCTAGATATCATTATTATGAATTAGAATGTTTGGCAATTGTTTATGGTCTGCATCGATTTCGAGTACATTTACAAGGACGTCGCATTAAAATAATCACAGATTGCGCCGCATTGACATTAACCCTTGAAAAGAAAGTAATAAACCCTAGGATTGTTGTGGGCTTTAGAAATGATGGAATTTGAGCACGTTACCGAGCATAGAGGAGGCCGTCGTATGCAGCATGTGGATGCATTAAGTAGGGCACAAAAAGTATTGGTAATTCACGATAATCCATTTGAGCAGACAATAGCGATCTTTCAAGCTCAAGATCCAAAATTGGAGGAATTGAGAAAAAGTTTGGAAAAAGGAGAAAGTTAATTTTTCGAATTGAGAGATGGTTTGATTTATCGAAAGATAGATAAGAAAACAATACGATTTTATGTTCCAGAAGCTATGCAAATGCAAGTAATCCGAAATTTACACGATTTGATTGGGCATCTCGGATTGAACAAAACCCTGGAAATTATTCGTCGTCACTATTGTTTTCCATACATGCGAACGATTATTGAAAATTACATAAAAAATTGTTTGAAGTGCATAAAATATAATCAGCCGAGTTGGAAAGTCGGAGGCTATATGTACTCAATTTCTAAAGGAAACAAGCCGTTTATAGTACATTCCGATTTCTACGGACCACTGGAAGTGACGAAACATAAAAAACGATTTATACTTGGAATCATACTCAGACACCATTAATTGCTTCAACATATATTTTCAACAATTTGGTAGACCGAATAAATTGGTGAAAGTAATTTTAAGTCGTACGAATTTAAAAATTTTATGGACGAGAATAACTCGATAAAATTGAGAGATTTAATGGAACGTTGACTCTAAATGCTTTCAAAATGAGTTGACACAGAAGGGGGAATTGATTGGGATCGAGTTTTAGAGAATGTTGAGTTTGCATATAATCATTTGATATGTAATTCTACGAAATTGACACATTATGTTACTGTTTAGCGTCAACACCAAGGGGTCAGTTAACGATAAGTTGATTGAATATCTCAACGAAGATAGCCATTTAAATAATGATGATTTACCAATTAAAGAATTATGAGATCACACTGCAAAAATTATTACTAAAAATTGTAACATGACCAGAGGTCATGTTAACAGAAATTTAATTATTATTTTATCCAGGCCGTCATTATTCGTCGGCTAGACTCAGGGTTAGGGGTGGGTAAATCTGGATAACAAAATAATCCTAGTTTGGACCGCAGGAGGAAAGGAAAATCAGGGAAAGGAAGGGTGGGAAAAGAATACCAGCAGTCAACTCACCTTATTTTGGTTCTACTTACCCAGATTTCACTCGACAAATTAAATGTTTGTTTCACTCCATTATGAGTGCACTATAAAACACTAGAAATAAAAATCGAACCCCAAAAAAACGAAGTAAAGAAATTATTTCCATTCCAAATTCAAATGAGAAAAGAAGAAAGACAAGTGAAAATTTCTGAAATTACTAGATTAATTTTAACTGAATTTATTTTGATTTTAATTTTAATTAGACTAAAAATTCCCATCACCGAAATTAGTTATTACTTAAATAAATTAAACATAATTGAGAAAAAAAACCAATGAGTTTATACAAAAATTTAAAGAAAATTAACTTATATTAAGAAAATATAAAAAAAACAATTACATGTATACGTTGCGGATCCGATGTGAAGCGATGTATCCATTAAATTTCATGAGGTTGGTCGGTCATAGTTCCGTTTATATTTTGATCGCGATATTTTGATTTTTAGTTTTAATTTATTATTATTAAAAATATTTTTTTTTTTTATTAGAATTATCAAAGAGTTGAATATTTAATTAACTTTTAATCTTACTAGTCTTATATGAGAATATTAGCTTACGTTTTATTACTAGCTATCGTTTAGTTTTTTTTTTTAGGTTTCAAGTTTTTTTTTTTAGGTTTATTCTTGTAGATTTTCACTTATATTATTCGTCCATTTTTCACCCCAATCACAATTTTGATTTATGTTTTTTTTCACATTGATTGTTTATTAATAAATCAATGTTAAAGTTAGATTAATTAACTTAGTGTTATCAATAGAAATAGTAATAAAATTATGATTTAGCACTAGTTATAGTTTCTAAGTTTTTATAATTTTTATTTTTATTTTTGCAAATTATGACTTTTCACTGATTTATATATAACGTCCATTTTTGAACAGTCACATTTTAATTAACAATAGAAACTTAATATTATTATCTTAGATTAAATTACTTAGGTATTAAACTATATTATAACTTTAGACAATTAATTATTTTATTTAGGGTGTCGTTTCGAGATTATGGATTGATAAAATAATCTCAGCGCCGATATTTTACCAGCAAAGCCCTTTTTGTATTTATTTATTTTTTTTTTGTTTTGTCCAATGTTTTATGCGATCTTTGTCTGATCGTTACCAAAACTCGTCTTCCCACATCCGGCATCACCATCCAATTTTATAGACTTTTTTTTTTTTATTATTTTATGACCCCATACAAAATAGTATAATCTCTTTATATACAGAGGTCTCATTAGGTAAATGAAGAGTTTACATTACATTTTTCCTACAGTCTGTAACCAAAGAATTTTTCACTGGCTATAAAGATTATTTAACTTTCAAAATTTTAGCAATACATTCATGAAACAAACAGTAATTCGTTACAAAATCAACAGTATAATGAAAACTATGTTAACTGTAAAAGGAAGAATGCGGTTGAATATCATAGATGAGATCTTGTGGTTGTAAAGAATGTCGATTCAATATTGAACTTCAAAATTGAAATTCAATATTGAATTGGGAAATCACAAGTATTTAATCAAGGATGTTGATGGTTTTCAAATCACTAATAAACCATCGAGAATTAAGCCATTTTTAACGAATAATATCTAAATATTAGTATGTAACCGTATATCAGAGATTTTTTTGTAATATTGTTATTTAATTTTTGAATTATTTTACTAGTTTTATTATATTTGTAAACCGAGTCGGTTACAGTCAGGTTGGTCGAAACTAAAACAAACTTAATTATAGAAATGAAACACAACTTGTTCGTTGGGTGAACATTTTTCATTTGGGTTATAGGGTTTGTTTTAATGAAAGACAGAGATAAATATAGGCATGGTAAACGAAAAAAATACCGAAATTGATTGTGCCATTATGTATTGCAGAAGATGGTTGTTTTTTGTGAATAAAATAAAAATCGTTTATTGTACTTTGTTTGAGGCAATAATTAATATTTTTCATTTAATCCAAGATTGATTCGTTCCCGATTGACCAAATTTGTATCAATAAATAAAAATATACAAATATATATTATCTGATTTAAACTCCTAACTGCTGAAAAGACACACAAGTATTTTATGTTTGCCGAATTAACAAAAATAAGAAGTTTTAAAAAAAAATTTATTTAATTTTCCAGTAACGCATCAAAATTAGCTTTAACAATAAAAATTCACTTTCGACTTAAAATGTTAACCCACATGTTCAAATATTGAAATAACCTTGATAAAATATCTTCACTTTCTATACTATATACCGCAACCACTTAATTATTTAATTATAAACCATCATCCTAAGTAAATATTTACTCGTATTAAATGTCTTTTCGTTTGTAAAACCACATTTTCCAAGAATCCACTTCAAAAATCAAAAACAAAATTTTTAAACAACACACGAATTTCCTTGATTGCCGTCATATAATGCTATTACTATGTATGGCACAAACTCGAATCTTACCCAACCAAATATTTATTTGAGCATTTTACATTTTGTTTTTGCAATTTTCCAACACAATGAATAATAGACAGAGATGAAAAACTAAAGAAAGTTAAACAAGAAATAAAAATTAAAAAATAAATAGAAATAACGGAAAACGGAAGTTCATTAAACTTGTTGGTGTTGTTGTTGTTATTTTTACATCCATCTCTCTCTCTCATTTTCATCTGTTTATGTGTTTTCCCGGATATTATTTCCGGATAATAAATTTCATTCTTATTTTCCTCACTTATTCTTCATGACCATTTAATACTGTACTTGTTGTTGTTTATTAAATTTTTCTTTTTTAATTGGTTAATTTGTTGTTTTCTCAACAATATAACTACAATCGTTTTAGCAGAATCTGGGCAAAAGAAATTTAAGAAAAGAGTTAGTTGGAAAATTGTATATTTATTTAATCGATCAAGTTCATGATTAGGTAAAATCAAAAAGCAAAGTAAAACTTTTCCATATATAGTACACACACAAAAAGTTTGATTCTAGGAATGAAACGGATTCAATCAATTTTTATGCGTTCCTTTATGTACCTTTCTCGAAGCTTTACATTTTTATTTGTACGAATTTTTTTTTTTGGTTGGCTGATGATTTTTTGATTTTTGTTTAATTTGAGCTTTTTGTTCAATTTGGTAAAAAAAAAAAAAATGAGTAACGAAATAAAGGCAGATGATAAAAAGGATTTAAGCCAACAACAACAAACAACCACTCTACTCTATATATATACTCGTAATACCATCCCGAAAAAGGGAAATAAATATTTGGTTATTTTATTTTATTTAGAAGGAAATTGATTAAAGTTTTACTTAAGTGGGCTTTTACGTTTCTTTTCTTAGATTTGTTGATTGAAATGAATTCGCCTTTTTTTTGTAATGTACGTACTACAAGCAAAAAGTTATACAAAAAAAAATAAAGTTAAATTTCGTCTAATTGAAATTTTATTTTTTGTACGCTACCAAATCAATAAAAAAGGATTGAAAAACTTTAAGACTAACAAGTTTAGCAAACAGAAAAAAAGAGTTAAGAAATCTTTTGATTACTGTGTATCATTTTGTGTACGGGAATAGCTTAATAAAATTGTGATTATGTGAATTATACCTCCAGGTCAATATACAGTTTAATGTACTCGTAAAACATTACATACATGATACATGATTCTGATGTACTTATTAGATACGAAGCTATCTATTATATCTGTATAAAAATAATTTCCACCCGGGAGGATTACGTACGAGATTTCATCGTTTGCGTCTGAAAGTACTTATAATTAAATTAAAATTTGTTTTTCACATCAAATCTCGTTTTGACATTTTAATTTATTGCCGAACGAGAGTTTATATAAAATTCGAGAAAAACATGAAAAATTGAGATGTGCATAGTATAAATTTGGTTGGATAAATTCCTTTCATAATTTCAATGAACAATTTTTTAGTTAATAATATTATCATAAAATAAATTTATACTCGACTCTGCTTTTCCTATCAAAACTTTATCAGTCGACATTTTTTTTCGTACGCTTCAGCGAAAAGTGGGAAAGATCGAGACAGGTTATAGAAGACGAAGAGCTATATACTGAGATATTGGCAAATACATAATATATACTCGTACGTATACATGAAAGTTTCAAGTGTAGTTTATAAACTATGAAAATACTAAAAAATAGTTAAGTCACGTATTTTGATATGTAGCTTTGGCTGTATAATAAAGTTATAACCTGATGGTAAAATAAAGCTCTATTTTGTTTTATGGTAAATTTATTTTTCGGTTGAAAGTTTTAGTTAATATGAACGTTTCAAATTAAATACTTTTGACTTTTATAGGGGTATTCGCTTTTAAATATTAACAGGCAAGCATAATTTTTGTATCGCTTAGTTCTGGGTAACTACTAAAGCGCATTAAATAGTTGACGTGGGGAAACAAAAGAGCTTAAGGTGTTGGTTTATGGGCAATGAGTAAATTAACTTTCCAACATAACTAATTAGAATCGTATTTTATTTTTATGATTTATTTTTCTTACGTGTTGGAGAGGCAGCTAAAATCTAATTATTAAATTTTTCATTCCTATACGTGTTTTCTTTTTCCAATGGATTGCATGACACCTCATTTTACCTTTTCAATCCAACAATGCCAGTATTGGCACAGTACACACTTAGTTTAGAAATTTCTACTTTGACAAAGTCAAATTGTTACATAAATTCACTAGTAAAATAAATTTGCTGATGGAACCGCTACAGGTTTACCACACAAAACAAAATATTAGCTTTTGAGCAGGAAGTGTAAGTGTTGACGATTCAAACTTATATTTAATGATGGAACTGTCGAATGTTGAAGGTGGAAAGTTGAAAGTTAATGGTTGTGGGTTGAAGGTTGAGGATTGAAGGTTGAAACAAATATTAAAAAATATATATAGCAGTGCCTTATAAAATCGTGTTACAAAATTTTTTTCTCTAGCGTTAGAATGAAGTTAGCTGTATGTATGTGAAGTTGGCCCAAATGTCAACCCAAAAAAACGCAGCGGCAACACGAAAATTATAATTTCCGTCACGTATGAACTTTCAGCCTAAAAAAAAAAAAATCATATGTCACGACATTTTAATGATGTCAACCCAAAATACAAAAATATTTTTAGTTATAGATTTTTGAAGTAAGTCGAAATTTATAAGCCCATCTTAATGGAAGTTGAGATTTTGGGTATTGGTCATCGGTCTCACTATGATTTTCGAGTAGTTCTGGTCTCAACCGTTGCCGATGCAAAGTTTTAGGACGATGTAATTGGTACATCATGGCGAGAATTGCCCATATATAGCTGTATGTGAAGATAGCCCAAATTCCATCCCCGAAAAATCCGATGGCATCACTAATTATAACTATCATGACATTTTTTTTATTATCAGCCCAAAAAATCACGACTGTCAGCCCCGAAAATTTACTGTCATGACAGCTAAAACTATCATGACACAAACATTTTTCTGGGGTGAGAGTAAAAATATTGCATTTTGGTGAAGGAGAATTATTTAAAGCAATTTTTGATTTTCGCTGTCGGTATATTTGGCGTGATTTTACTTTACGAGAAAATCAGGTAAAGAGTATAAATTTTTAAATGCAGGATTGTTTCCTATCAGTTTTTAAGAGGGGAAAATTTTTCACCTTTTTTATTTTTCCAATATTTTTTTTTATTTTTATTAATATTAATTGCTTCGTCAACCCTTCACAGATCAAAGAGTTTTTATCGCTCTTATCGCTTCCTCTGATAGTGTCAAATATGTTAAAAAAATCAACTATCAGTATATATAAAATATTTTTTAATGTAATTTTAATACGTTGTATACCTTAGAAGATAGGGGCTGCCCCAAACCTCCGCTTTTCTACAATTTATACAATTCTTCAAGTGTCAAACTAAGTAAAAAAATTTGAAAACATTTTAAAAATGTCCTGAAATAATTGCCAAATTTAGATTTATAATTAATAATTAAATGTCGCAATAGTATACATAATAATATATAGTATTGCCATAAGCAACTTTTTCGATTTTCGGGGATAGAAAATTGGGCTATCTTCACAAAGCTCATATATAGCCACTTTGAGAACACAATGTATAAACAATATCCGAGTAAATAGTAAACGTATAGTAAATGACCGAGTTTTATAAATCAGTCAAAATTAAATCGGACAATTTTTTAAACCTCAACTTCCACGGATATATGGTACAGTAAAATCGCGGTATAACAATTAACGTTCGACAAATGACATTTGTTTATTGCAACCAATGCTATCGGTCATGAATTTTCATAAGAAAATGTAAGGTTAACTTTTCGGTTATGATAAACTTCAGTTATAACACTATAACAAACAGTTGAGTAATTTTAGTTATAATATATCATGATTAACAAACTTGTTAATACGCCAATCTCAGTTTCTTCTGTAGAGAATAGCACTCTTAAAACTGTTTGTTTGTTTTTTACTGAACGTCTATACATGCTCGTATCAATAAATATGTGTGTCTGGCTGTAATTTTAAAAGAGTAAACTGTTTTTGAGGTTTTTGTATTGCTGAGCTTAATGAGAAAGCTTAATTAAATGTTTTAAAAATGTTGTCTGTCCTCTGCACTGGTGAAGGATAGAACTGGAACTATTCGAAAATGATAGAGGGACCGATGAGCAATACTGAAAACTTCAACTTCCGTTAAGATATAAAATGTGTTTTCAAAGCGGCTATATGTGGGCAATTCTCGTCATGAGATCCAATTACATCGTCCTAAAACTTTGCACTGGCAAACGTTTAGACCAGAACTACTCGAAAATCATAGTGATTACCACACACTCATACTGATGACCAAAACCCAAAATCTCAACTTCCATTAAGATATACAGTGTGTTCTTAGTGTCTATATATTAGCCATTCTCGTCATGAGATACCATAGCTACATTATCCTAAAACTTTGCGCCGGCGGCGTCTTTTGTCGTGCGGATTACATATTTCGTTTAATGGTACTATCATCGGAATAATGACAAGGAGGCCCCTTAAACCTCCGATTCCCTGACAAACGATTATGTCGTTTAATGCGCTGATGTATACTTTTACATAAATTCTAATTATAGGGAAAAGTTAAGTCTCAAATAAACTGCTACGAAACTGAAATGTATTATTTATTTTGTTAATTTTTGATTTGATAGAATAGATTGATCTATCATGCCAGTTTGATAGTTTTACGACATATTTATTTTTGGGCTGACATTATAATATGGCGGTTTTGCTGTGGTAACAGAATAAGTTTTGATTTAACATGTCGAAAATACAAAATATTTGCCAGATACTTGATGCTCTTATATTTAACAGAACCTTAATAGTTTTGGGATAAA
Source organism: Nephrotoma appendiculata (assembly GCA_947310385.1). Classification (NCBI taxonomy): domain Eukaryota; kingdom Metazoa; phylum Arthropoda; class Insecta; order Diptera; family Tipulidae; genus Nephrotoma; species Nephrotoma appendiculata. The sequence continues at coordinate 340,740,756 of OX371223.1, forward strand.
CATTTTTGGCTCAACTTCATATACATAAGGAACCACAACCACTTTTTTAAAGATTTACCATTTTTGTATCTTAATATTTTCTATCACGATAGTTTCATTTTTTCACGACACTTCCATACTAATACTAAGCTTTTAAAACCGCCGTTTTTTGTGCTAGAATTTGGAGCCAACTTCATATAGGTGTTAGCAGTTTTAATACAATTTCGAAACAAAAAAATCGAAAATCATCACAGCTAGCGAAGAAATAAAACCAAATTTAACTGTGTAACTTATTTGTATTTTACATACCAAAAATAATACCAAAAATGTACACTGTTAAATTTAAAAAGATTTCAATTGGATTTATTTGTGGTGAAACTGAAACATTTTTATATAATATATATAATATATTAGAGAAGTTATATAATATATTAGAGAAGTCACAGAGGCCCTAATAGTGTCGCTGTAAAGATCAAATACTTTTCTAACAATTTGAGATACACACGAGAAAGTCGTAAAACAATTTACTAAAGTTTCTTAATTGTAAGGAAGGTTATTTTAGATAATGTTTCTATTTTTATATCTCTGATCTTAGAGATACCCAGGAAGTCTCGCCTATATGACCACATACATAAATCAAAACCCTGTGAGTGTGGTATGGTAAACGGGAACTAATTATGATTATTTTTAACTTGTCCAGAGACTCTCTTTCATACAGTGCTGGGAAAAAAATTGGGCAAACATATTTTATTGAAAATTGGAGTCTTTTTTTGTTAAAATTACAAAACTTTTGAACGCAATTGGCTTATTGTTTCATTTTAAATACATGTATGACGTAATTTTTGGAGAAAAAATGTACCTGCAATTTAGGGGAAAAACCCCGAAAAATGCCAAAATATTCAAAATACGGTGATTGGATTTAAAGTAATGAAATAAATTAAACACTTATTTTTAATTTTTTTTTTGTTTTTTATTGATTTATAGAAGTTTTATCTTTAATATTAATATTTTGTGAGACCGCCTTTTGTTTTTATTACACCGGTAAAACCCCGCAACTGATGTGCAAAAAATTGGTCAAGCAATTATTTTATTTTATGCCTACCGTTCTTGGCCGACATTAGGGTGCAGATGTTTTATTGCCCGTAATTTTTTTTGTAAGATTAAGTGCATATTTTGTAAGGGTAAATAATTTTGTACGTGATCCTAGTCAAATAAAGAATAAAGTGCAATTTCAGTTAAAAAAATGGGAAAAGTTAGTGAGCAGAGTAAAAGCAATATGTTGATTTGGGCGCGAGAAAATTTAACCACAGATGGGCAGTACACAAAGAAAGAAAAGCTCTGAAAGGCATAGAAAGACAACGCCAGTGGAAGATCGTTTCATAATATTACAATGTCATCGGAACCGTTTTAAAACTTCATCGGACATAAGACGGGATGTTGATAGAGCAACAGGAAAAGAAGTTTCAGCCAGCTTAGTGAGGAAAAGACTTGTTAAAGCTGGTTTGAGAGCACTTAATCCAGTCCAGAAGCGAGATTTCACATTACTAGTGAAAAAACAACTTTTGTTATGGGCCCAGGAGCATGTTTCTTGGACTCCAAAGATGTGGAATGATGCAATTTTCTCCGCCGATGAATAAAAATTCAAGCTGCATGTTGAAGATTGAAGAATTCTCGTAAAAAGAAAACTGGGCGAGAGGCTTGGCAACGAATGTCTTTTAAGACTTTCACCAAAAATTGAAGGAGTTATGATCTGGGGATGCTTTTCTGGTAATGAAATCGGTCGATTGTGCTTCCTTAGTTCCAACAATACAGCAGCTGTATATCTGCAGGTCCTACCCAACGAATTTGATCCTTCTGTGTTAAAGCTTTTTGGCGAGACTTGCAAATTTATTTTTTAACAGGACAACGCTCCGTGCCATACCGCAAAAGTTGTGAGTTATTAAATTTGAACTGCAGATAGAAAAATTGGCTTTCAAATAAACATAAATAATTTTTTATTAACACTATTTAAAAAATATTTTATTTTAACATACTCGTATAACGTAAAAACTTTATTTTTTACAACAATTTAAAATAAATTATGATTTTAATGGTTCCATATAGTAAAATACTTATTTTCATTTATGTGACAATATTGTTATTTTTGTTTGTTTGAGACCAGTTTCGGAGTTCCTTCTTCTTCAGTCAACGTTTTTACTATTAATGGTGTGAACGTAGGAAATTTCGCCTTATATATAATGCACTTGTCTGTTAACAGCTTTTATTATTTGTTGTATATAGCTAAGTCATAAATTTTATTCGTTTTGAAAATTAACTTGTCGTTTAGTATGTGTGGGCTATGTCGGTGTTTATATATTTCAAATTCTTCCAAAAGATCCATCATCCTGCATTTTCTCATTGTGTGCATTACTATTAAGTTTGTGTTTACGTCCGTGTATGTGTGTTGGTCGTAAATAAATGGCGAGCGTAATTGGATTTGAAGATCGTGTTTTTGGTTGCATTTTTTATTTTTTTTATGTGCTCATTGAATCTCAGTGTGAACAATCTACCGGTTTGACCGATATAGAACATAGGGCAATCATTACACGTCAGTTTGTATATTCCAGTGTCCATGTTGTGGTTTTGTTGTGATGATAATTTATTTTGTGTTTTATGTGACGTTTTATGCGCGATTGTGTACCAAATTTTTGAAATGTTTTTTGTAATAAATTGCTTGTGTGTCCATTATATTCAACTGTGACGTACTTTTTTATGTTTTCTTGTGTAGTGTGTAAGGTGGTGTAAAGTTGATGATGTTTTTTGTGTAAAATTTGTCGGTTTAATTTATGAATCATGTTTGTGTTATATCCGTTTTGTTTCGCTATGTGTATGATAGTGTGCAGTTCTTCTTTGTAGTCAACTTCGCTCATGAGGATGTTGTTGAGCCTGGTTAATAAATTATTGTATGCTGCTACCTTATGTTGAAATGGGTGATTAGAGGAGTTGTGAATGGTGTGGTCTGTTTGTGTGTCTTTTCGATATATCGTGAAGCTATGTTTTTGATTGATGTTTTTAATAGTTAAATCAAGGAAATTTATAGACTTGTCCTGCTCTAACTCTAACGTGAACTTGATATTTTGGTGTATGTTGTTTACGTATTTATGTAACTCTTCCAATTGCCTTTTTGTACCGTGGAATAAGATTAAAATGTCGTCAACGTATCGATGCCAATATATTATCTTATTTTTGTGTTTATTCCTTATGTTGTTTATATAAAAATTTTCGAAGTGGTTTAAATATATGTTAGCGAGTGTTCCAGATAGTGGACTGCCCATAGGTAGTCCATCATTTTGCATATAAAAATTGTTGTTGTGCTGGAAATAATTTTGTTTGGTTATTACGTTGAGCAGCGCAATTATTTGTGTTGTCTTTTCTTTGTTTATATTATTGTTTTGATCTAATAAATTCCTTATGATTTCCAATGTATCGTTAACCGGTATATTTGTATACATATTGGTGACGTCAAAAGATGCAAATTTTGCCCCGCTAGGTATGTCTACTGATCGTATTTTGTCGATTAATTCTTGGTTGTTTTTTATAGATGAAATATGTTGTAAATTAATATTTTCTGTCAACCATTTATTAAGAACTTTTGCAATTTTGTATGATGGAGATGTAGTAAAGTTGATTAAGGGACGAATCAGTATATCGTTTTTATGAAGTTTCGGTAATCCTGTGATGGCTGGAGCTATGGGTTTCATCATTTTACTAGAATATATTTGTTGGTTGTTCAAAACTGCTGTGGACTTATTTATAACTTGATTGATCGACTTTAGATAGTTTTTTGTAGGGTCTTGATTGAGAACGATTATGTTGTTTTTGGAGATGTATTCATCGATTTTTTGTTGATATTCAGATTTGTACATGACTACAACCGTATTGCCTTTGTCGGCTTTTGTAATTAAAGCGTCGTTTTCGATCAATTTTGCCTTAATGTTTTTCAAAAGTTTTACTTTTGAAGAATCCTGATTATTTTGAGAAAATGTTTTGGTTTTTAGCTCATTAATTACGAGGGTCCTGAGTTCTTCTTGATGTTGGATATTCGTATTTATCACGGCATTTTCAATTTCTAGAAGATGTTTTTGTCGAGCTTTTTTGTTGTTTGCTGTTTCTATGTTGAGCTTTAAACCTTTGTCTAGAAGGCTTGTTTCTGTTGTGTTGAAATTGATGTTCGTTAGGTTCTGTATACGATCATAGAATTTATGTTTTATAAAGTAAATTGATTCGTCCGAGTTTTCAGGTTGAACCAATTGTGCAGATTTTAACATTCTTATTTTTCTGGTGATGGTTTGTCGTTTAATCCACATGGTGTCCTCAATTTTGTTGTTCACTTGTTCAATAATGTTATTATATTCCAAGGGGTGAAAATTTTTTGATAATATCATTCGACGTGGTAAGTTTTTATAGTAAGTGAATTGATTTTTGTGTACAGATCTTTTATTGATTTCGACAGCCATATCTTTTCACTTCTTCTTTTCGCATATAATTTATTTTAAATTGTTGTAAAAAATAAAGTTTTTACGTTATATGTTAAAATAAAATATTTTTTAAATAGTGTTAATAAAATATAGTTTGTGCCAAAAGCCACGAAAACCAATATAAAAATGGATCTTTTCCAATTTTATTCAATAAATAATTTGTTAAAAACTTGTTTTTTTTTCTTATCTCTTCATGTAAAGGGAAAAAAGTACTTCGAAGAAAGAAGTATCGATGTGATGAGCTGGCCCCCGTATAGTCCAGACTTAAATCCCATTGAAAATATTTGGTGTATGATGAAGCTAGAAGAAGCAAAAAAGCGGCCTGATCGATTCAAGCTTTAAAAAGTTTGTGATAATGATTTGGGAAACCATACCTCCTACGACTTTGAAAAATTTATCAAATTCAATGAATCAGAGGTGTGTCGCTGTAATGAAAGCAAATTGCGGTTCACCAAAATATTAATATTAAAGATAGAACCTCTATAAATCAATAAAAAAAATTAAAAACTAGTTGTTTAATTTATTCCATTACATTAACCCCAATCAACGTATTTTGAATATTTTGGCATTTTTCGGGGTTTTTCCCCTAAATTGCAGGTACATTTTTTTTTTCAAAAAATTACGTCATACATGTATTTAAAATGAAACAATAAGCCAATTTCGTTCAAAAGTTTTGTAATTGTAGCAAACAAATAATCCAATTTTCAATAAAATATGTTTGCCCAATTTTTTTTCACAGCACTGTATATTCGAATAGGTTAACAAATTGTTTATCAATATTGTGAAAACCTGACACGAATGATGATTTGCACTATATTTTCAAAATTTAAAACTTCTTCATTTTATATTTTATTCTCAACTATCTGCCCCGGCGAACTTCGAACCGCCAGAACCAATCAATGTTGTGTTAACTGTCCGGGAACACTTTGTTATTGACCTCGTTCTTCGTTGAGACGAAATTGCAAAAATTCGGCGGAAACGAAATCGGGTTCGATTCGTCGACAGGAACACGGTAATTACCAATAGTCACCAATTGCTTGGAGAAATCTTCGGCAGATGGATCATTTAGCAATACAGCTCGCATGTTGATCTTGAGTCATTGCACAGATCTTTCATGCGTTTTCACGCCATTGTGCATTCATCCCAGATGATGATTTTACTTGCTACCAAAACTTTGACCATTGTTGAGTGTTTCGCAATGTTACAAGTCGGTTTTGCAGTCGTTTGAATGTTTAACGGAAATTTCAGCGCTAAATGAGCCTGCATTCTTTTAGCAACATGGCTGCTATCCCAAAAGAAGCAACTTCTACAGAAATTTCGGATCTTGTATGAACAGTGGCCAAAATCAATCACATGAGGATTTTATTCTCAGTTCCACCGGGGGAACCGGTGGAGGAATAATAAGCCACCATTTATTTCCATCATCAATTCATTAGCCTTCATTAACGTACCGTGTCGTCTGGGCATAGCTAAGGTTATGACTTATCTAATAAACATAGTGAGATCGATGGGAAAGTGGGTAACTCAAAGGTTACAGAATATTTTATTAATTTAGTTTCGAAAATTTCTCATTTTGTAGCATATTATACCAAATTGCAGCCCCCAGCCTCTTCAGACTTAAACCTCCTGACACATTTCTACTGTATTTTGATTGTTTGGAGGTGACAGTAGAACAAGATATATCAAGTAATATATCTTTCGGCTATAAAATATTTTTTCGGCTGTAATGTAATAGCAAAATAGCAAAGACACTATAAACATTACCATCTTTTGGCTGAACACTTTCGGCTTACTTTACCTGGGTGGTCCATCACTCCATAAAAAATTAATTTTAAAAGTTTCTCGATTCCCATTACTTTTAAATTTCGGCGGATTACGATTGGTACTTGTTTCTAGAAAATCCGTTCAGAGTGTCGTCCGGGTCGCCTTAAATTGTTTCGGTCCGCACGATTTTTATAAAATTGTTATGGGAGCGAGTTGTAATTACCAAAACCCTATCGTGAAGGGTTCTGATTTCGGGAAAATTCATTTATGAGGTCGGTCATTCGGTGGGACTCGGGTCCGAATTATTAATTTTTTTTTACTTGTGTGATTTTGATAAAAATTGATGAAAATGGATTCGCAATTGTAAAGAAAAGAATGCGGTTGCCCGGTGTGCCTTGTTGGCTTTTCTTTTATGCTAACACGGTTTTTATACTAATCAGTAAGGGAGGTTTTTCGAGTGCCTGGAGTCGATTGCAATTCGTGTTAACTTCAGCCAACTCTTTTCAGACGGTCGTCCGGTCCGGCCCGACTTACTGTTAAAATGTTTTCGGTCCGCAAGATTTTTATAAGAATTTTTAGGGAAGCGTTTTTGATTAACAAAAACCTATCATGATGGGTTCTGATTTCGGAAAAATTAATTTAGAAAACATAATTCGGTGGGCTGGGGTCCTATTTATTAAATTTTTTTTGACTCGTATGGTTTTGATAAAAAATTGGTGAAAAGGGGTTTATAATTGTAAAGATCGAACGCGATTGATCAAGATGTCGTGAAAATTCGTTCAGAGGGACGTCCGGTGTGCCTTGGGCCCCTTTCTTTCAATTTCCTTTTATGCTAACACGATTTTTATTAAAATTAATGAGGGAGGATTTTCGAGTGTCTGAAGTTGATTGCGATGCGTGTCAATTTCAGCAAAATATTTTCAGTGGGTCATGTGGTACGGCCCGGATCCTTCTCAAAATGTTTTCGGCTTGCAGGAGTTTTATAAAAATTGCTAGAGGAGCGGTTTCTGATTATCAAAAACAGATTTTGATAGGTTCTGGTATCGAAAAATTCATTTAATATCATCCAGTGGGATTCGGTGGTCTTGGAGTCTTCATTAATATTTCATTTGGCTTGTATGAGTTTGATAAAATTTAGCGGGACAGTGGTTTCGAATGATAGGAAACGATTACAAGACTTTCTGATTTCTGATTTCATCATGTTGTGTTAGGTTGCACCATGTTGCTTCATGTTGCATGATGTTCTACGGTATTGCGTCATGTTTCGTGGTGTTTACCGATATTGCGTTATGTTGCAATATCTAATGGGAGTTAAACCACGTAGTCTGTTGTTGCATCATGTCTGGTCAGATTACACCATGTCGCGTGATGTTGGGGCTACGTTTAACAGTTCATTTAGCTTAAAATATTTTTAAAATATTTCGCGGGCCTGGGTTTTAGAATGCAAGGAAATGATTACTAAAAATTTTGATTTCTAAATAATTCATGTTACACCATATTGCATGGTGTCGCACCATATCGCGTCATGTTGCATGTTATTGTATGCTGTTGCATGATGCCGCACAATGTTACTATATATTTCAGCATGTTGTGAGATGTTGCACCATATGTTGCGTTATATTGCACAATGATGTGTGATTGTCATATGTACCATATTGCACAAAGTGCCGTATTGTTGCTATATTTTATACTATGTTGCATTATAATCCATTACTTTGCGGATTGTTGCACCATGCTATGGTTTTTGCGTTAGCGTGATATTATATGGTTGCACTTATCGCGTCCTTTTGAAAATGTTGGTTATATGAGTAATAATATTTATTTGTAGCATTCGCTATCTAATTAATGTTTTGTTTTGGTTCCATTGCTTTAACAATGGAAGTTTGCTTTAACTTGTCCTAAACCCAACAACAATTTTAAAACAAGTTTAGGAAAAAAATCATTTTTCAATTCAATTTTTTCATCAACAGTGTAAAATAATGTCATATTTGTTATATAAACACTATTGGCAATTTAAATTATTTCAATTAATTATCAATTTATAATATTATATTTTAGTAAATTAATAATCTAGAATAATATAATTAATTGAAAAAGTATCAATTTATTAATAAACTTACGTTTAGAATTCAAAAGATTTAGAAGAAGATATCTAAGTAAAAATCTTCTGTCCAAAAATACTATTAAGAGGTTACAACTCTGGGAATATGTGTTTTCACTTTGTACTAGACCCAATCAAACTATAAAACATGAGTTTTCTAAAGTAACTCTTGTTTTTTAGTTGGATTGGGTTTAGTTCATATTGAAAAAACCCTTTCAGAAGTTTCCTTGGACAAAGGGTTTTTATTATTCCGAAATAATGTATTTTACATTTTTAAATTTTATTATTAGTTGGAAACATTCTAGTTGGGTTTAGGATAAGATAGGGCAAACTTCAAGTACGTCTTGGTTGGTTCCCTACTTTTTCCGGGTTTCTTTATTTATTTATTATTTATTATTTTGTCGGCTACCACTATATTTATATTCTATCAAGTTGTTGACGTCCTCTGACGATTGTGCCGTCCTCTACCTTGACGTGATGTTTCACCGCGGTTTATTTAACTGTAAGGTTTAGCTGTGTTTGCATATGAAATGTGACTTGAATTAAGAACCACGGGAAACCAGTTTATATTTTGGTTTGTAGCAGTAACTCATTGTGTTAACTGAATTTTGAAGATTGCTTGTTGAATCCTTTTTATCTTTTCTCGTATAAGTGACGAACAAAATAGGTCTAAGTACGCTAGCCTTGTGGTATACTGCGTTTTTCCCTAGGACTTTTCTTTTGCTTGTGCATTCAATCAGATTCTTCTGCAAATTCACCATTATTCTTGCGATTCAGCATTAATACAGATAATTGTGCTGTTTTTATTAAAACCAGTAAGATGAGCTTCCAAAACTTGTATCAGCTAGGCCTTCTTCAGCTCCTCATTTTCTTTTTTTAATTTACCGATTTCATTGCTTGCTTAGTTATGATTTTTTTTTTTAACAATTTTCTTTATTTATTGAATCTTTCAAACATGAAAATAACAATAAGTTTTCAAATCTTAAAAACTAAAGTAATTATGTAAATCTGCTGGAGCAGAATCTACTTTTGTTCAATAAGTAAATTTAATAATTTTATAATTTATGCTATTACAGCCATCGTTTTCTTCTTTAATCGCGAAGACGTAGGTATATCTTGTAGGTTTCGCGCCAGCAAATTCGGATGAGATACCAGTTTCCCTGCATAGCTGATCCGCATCTTTTTCAATTCATCTTTGACAGTTAGGATGCTAAGGTCCTTATGTATATTTTTGTTTTTTACGAACCAGGGTGCCCCTGTAACCATTTTCAGAATTTTTGACTGTGTTCGTTGGACAATGTCGATATTTGAATTTGAGGTTGATTGCCATAATTGACAACCATACGACCAAATTGGTTTAATCATTGTACTATACAGAAGAAGTTTGTATTCTAGGTCAATAGTTGAATATTTCCCTATCAACCAATGCATTTTATCAAGTTTTAATTTGATATGGTCTCGTTCCATTTCAATAAGTTTTCGCCAAGTTAACAGTCGATCTAGATGGACGCCTAGATATTTTGCTCCGTATTCCGTTCATTGTGACAGGCGTACAAGTAAGCTTATTTAAAGTGAATGTTACGTGGGTCGATTTCTCTTCATTGACCTTTATCTTCCATTTCTTTAGCCATATTTCGATATCATAAATATGTTGTTGTAGAATTTCGGACGCCATTTCTGGATTTTTATGGCTACATACGATTGCCGTATCATCTGCGAAAGTAGACGTCAGAATTTGTGAAGACGTTGGTAGATCTGAAGTGAAAATTAAATATAAGGTTGGGCCAAGCACACTACCTTGAGGTACTCCAGCCAGAATGTTTTTCTCGTTCGATTTAGAGGTGTTGTATTTGACATAATAGTTATGATGGCATTCTTTCTACATCGCTAATGTTTTCTCCGTATAGGTCAGCATTTTGTTTTCCTGTTGAGTCGCGGAGTTTGTTTGTCTAGGCGGTGGTCTAGATCTTTTTTAACTTCATATGAATGGGCATTGCAATAGTTGGCTCGCCTCACAGAATTCATTAAGCCGGTCTCGTTAGAGGGTGCGGGTTAGCCAACTGAGCAATTAGAATACCACCGGGTAAAAAAAAGCCTTTTTGTTGAGAACTCAATGTTATGGAAACAGCTACCAACGTAACTAGTGAAGTTGGTAGTGGGTCAGTGGAGAGAAAATTATTTGCCAGAGCCTCGTTGGATGATTAACAGTAAGCACCAGGTACAGATAAATTGAAATTTGGGCTTCATAATCATCATGGTTTGTTATTTTTTAGTTTTGTCGGTAATGACAGTGTCTTAGAGTATGTTGCATTTCACAGAGTGTGGGAAATGCAGCCATGCATTTTGTTGGCATGGAATTATTCGGATTATCCGAAATTCCGAATATGTCACTTTTCAGTACTCATTACCTGTACAATTATTTCTATCGGATTATCATTATTCACATCACAATTTTATCGTTTCAAATCCTATTATTGTGGAATAGCTAAAGGTGCACATGATTCTGTATGACAAATGTCATACAGATATATCATACATAAATCTAATCATCAGTGATGCAGAAACCTTATAGTCTATATACGTTAAGATTAAAACAGAAACAAAACATAATAATCTGAAAACGATTGCGACGGTATAAAAGACGTCTACAAATCCTACACTCGGTATCTTTCAAAGCGACTTTTTCTTTTTGATTAAAGTAAAGTAGTTTTTATTTCGTTTTGAAATGAATTCATACTTGCGTGATTCCTTATGTTTTTATAAAATAAAGACTCTCTAAGAAAACAGCACATGACTTTTAAATTATCCGGATTGCACAGACCGTAGCAGAAATGTTTGATAGTAAATACTAATACTTTCACTGCTTCGAAATTGGTCAGTACTAAAATTAAATTATGCCATACATTTAAAAAACTGTATCCAGGAAAAAAGCTTATTTTATATTAAGTTTAATTTATATAAAAAAAATTATATAATAATTTTAAAAGTATAAGTCGATGAATTCTTAAGCAGAACCAGTACCAAAAGAAAACTACTTGAAATGGTTTTCTAGAATTTTAAGTAAACGCGAATGAATAATTTCGTATGGGAAGCAATAACGATAATGGATGGCAAAATTACGTTGACAATATTTTTTTAACCCTGCATCAAATTAGTTTGCAATTATTGTGGCGAGAAGTGCACCCCATAAATCACATCGCATACACGATAGGTACATGCTCTGTTTGTACAATTTAGAATGTATACCCATAGCAAGAATTATGAGTGCATTAATATGGAAAATGCAGAAATCATTTACATTTTGAAGCTTTTAGAATAATTGTTAAAAAAAATAATAAAACTGTTATACGAAGCAAAAATAGTAAAATTGTAAAATATTATGCTGGAAGGTGAATGCAGCAACGATGATAGTGAATTTAAAACATACAAAACTCTTATCCAACCTTTAAGAGGATATATAGCATTAGAATTTTAAATTATGTTAGATTTACATATTTTTTTATCTTCTTCAGCTAGGAAATACTCTTTGGCCGTGATGCATTTGAAATTTTTATTTGTGTGGTATCATTCAAAAATAGTTTTACGAAATTTAATTCATATTCTAAAAACATTTTGAGACGATTTTTTTAAAAGTTGGAATAAAATTAACATCAAATTTGTTTTAGAGGATTATATCTTTAAATATTCATCAAAATGCGGTAATAATTATAATTTGAAACTCGTCTCGATGAGGTATTCCGGTTTTTCTTTTAACTCTAAGAATCTGCAATAATTGTAGATAATTTGTAGTTTTAATTTTATGTGCTAAAGTTTAATATAAATAATTATTTTTATTACTGATGCGATTTGAAATTTTAATTATCTTGCTCATATCTAAGCCCTTGGTATGCCTAGGCACTTCAAGAAACTTTCAGATCTCTGGTTATTTATTTATTTATTTTGCTGGCTCTACATCCCATGTAGGGATTTATCCAACTCATCTGAAGTTATATAATTAGTTTATATTTACATTTATGATTGCTTCTTGATCTTCATTGCCTCCTTGACAGATCCCAAGGTTGCTATTGGAGAAAATGGTTTCTTTTTTTTAATTTTAACATTTTCTTTCTTCTCAATGAATTCTATAGCAACTTTTACATTCATGTTGCAATCTTTTGCTTTCAACCCTCTTTATATACGAAATTTTTATTGTTGAAATCGTAGAGAAAAAGACTAATTGGGCAACTGGGGATCGGTTTTGTTCAAAATTCGACAAGTTGACGAAATAACCACAAGTATATAGTAGTGGTATGTAAATATGATTTAAATAAAATTAAGTTTATTTAGTTTCTTAATTTCAGTTTCAAAATAATTTCTAATTCAGTGTTTCTGTGAAAACACAACATTTATTCGACATCGCATTGAAAAAAAATTAAAATATGTGGTGTTAATTTTTTTTTTCTTAACACTTGACGTACACCTTCTTAATGTGTGTGTGCTACTCAGAAACACATTTGATAACTTTTTGTAATTGCAATGATATTTCGTCGCAGAAAGGAATGTTCTGTTGAGAATTGAAAAATATGTCGAGTTATTCCTTAAAAAATGAAAGTTGTTTGCTCGAACGTGGTTTAATGTCGAGTTCACGTATGCGATCAAAAAATGATTCGCGAATCAAAGGAAAATTAAATAATTGAAAACATATACAAATTTCCCCGTTCGAGATGAAATAATTTTAACTTTGGGAAAATTTTGATCGGAAGCATCCAACATGATAAAAAAAATTACAAATTATGAGTAATAATGCGAAATAATTACGCTCAAAGATTGGCTTGATTCGCGAATCAATTTTTGATCGCATACGTGAACTCGACATAAAACGAAAAAGTTGTATGACTGCTATATCAGTCGTCAAAACGTCTGTACGATTTGCATGTGTTTATGTTCGCTGGAGCAACCATAAGTCTAAAGTCTTAATATTTTTGTTTTTTAATAAATAGATTACCATCTGGGTGGTATCTATTAATGAGAACAAGCAATTGTGTTGAAATTTTGCTTAATTCTACTTTATTTTTACGTAAAAGCATTTTCCAAGAAACATCAAAAATCTGAAAATTTATTAATTACTGCATTATTGTCGGGTGTCGGGAGATATTTCAGACTAATTATTATGCATCCGGAAGTGGAACGTGACCTGCCGATACACGAAGTTTTATTTTAAAAACCGCGTAACAGCAACAAAGAAGTGCTTGGATTAATAAATACATCGCAGTGGTTGTTGATGTTTCTAGTCGTTTTTTATGTTGTTGAATTGACGGCTCGATAGCCTTAATTTCTGATAACTTTATTGCTTTAAGATTTCATTCTTGTCTTGCGGTCTTCGTTTATCAACTAACTTACATTAAATTGTACCATAAATGAAATTTGTAATTTATTATTTGATGTTGTAAATATGTCCTTATATGCTGACAGTGTGAACGCATTTCCACTTAAGATGCAATTTGGACGCAATTCTAGAATTTTTGGTGAAACTAACCAATGAAGCTCACGTTAATTTTTATCCAACCGAATTCTGAGTATATGATTCAATCCTTTGAACAAACTCTCAGGTCAAATTTCATTTTGTAACGCAGCTGTAATTAAATCACTGTGGCAATTGATAACAGAAGCGAAGTAAGAATTATACATAGTATAAACCCCGGGGAAAATTCCTGAGCCGGGGAAACCCCGTGAAATCCCCGGGGAAGATCCCCAGGTAAGTCCCAGTGAGAATTGAGGGGCAAACCGCTGAAAATGCCGGATAAAATTCTGGGGAAAATCCGGAGAATACCCCATGGAAAATCCCGGAAAAATCCCCTGGAAAATCCTGAGATTTTCCGAAGATTTTCTCTGGTACTTTCTTTTGTTATTTTCCCTGGGAATTTCTCCGGAATTTCCCCGGAATTTCCCCGGGATTTTTCCGGGGGTTTTCTCCTGGATATTCCCCAGAATTTTGGGCGATATTTTCCTAAAGACTTTCTCGGGATTTTTCAAGGGGGGTTTTCCCCAGAACTTTCCTTGGGATTTTCCCCGGGGAATCCCTTTGGTATAGGCAAATGAAATGGTGCGTTTTTCGTCCTCGCACAGCTGTTGTATAATTTTGACTACAAGGTAAGTGGCTTCCTACGTATGCGTTGGAAATTCTCATTCTCTTCGGTAAACCATATTTGTCGAATCATCGTTATAATATCTGTATTAAATGTGTATGTAACGAGAGTGAAATCGTTATCTTATTATAATATGCCAAAGGCCTTGTTGCATGTCTTTTAGTGACCGACCACTATTTGTTCTTACAGAGGCATCAAACATCACGTCTTAACAATTTTGTGGTGTACTATGATTTCAGTGCAAATTGTTTCTAAATTTTTTTTGATGTTCCACGGGATTGTGTTTCGAAAAACAGGTAATAGGAAATAAATAACTTGCTTGAATTTGAGACGTCTGCCCTTGAATCAAGAAAGCGCTTCTTATAAATTCCCACATCATTCGTCCAATCATATTATTACTTTGCATAGGTATTTTATATTACAAAAATGAGAAGCTTTCCGCAATATTTTTGTTGGGGTTGGTCCCCTAGATCTAGAAGCTCCCATGAGATTTTTTCCAAAAATGTGTGGTTGTTCCGAAATAACCTTACAATATTCTTGACGTTGTTGGGCCCGGAGTATAGAGGCTCCAGTACAAATTTTTCCTAAAATTTCATTATTCTTAAATATTTTCACGAGAAAGAGTTTAGGAATAGTATTATATGGAACAAGTCACATGCTCGAATCCGAGGAGTCCGTCCTCTAGACCATATAATTTTCGACACGATTCATCCAAATAATATTCAAATTTTGCATAGGAAGTTGATACCAAAATGAACAGGGTTTCGTGATATTTTTTAAAGGGTCAGCCTTCTGGATCTAGGTGTTCCCAAACAATTTTTCTCAAAAATGTCAGTTTGTTCCGAAAGGGCGTTCCAGCCGTTTAACCGGTTGTCATGAAAATTTTACCTTGTATAAGCTGAAAATGAGTTTACGAGAATTAGTTTAGGAAAGGGACTAATTAAAATAGCGTTATGCTCGAATCCGTTACACGGGACTACGTCCCGAGGTGTCCGGCTCTGAACCAAGCAGGTTTTCTTAATATTTTTGAAAAAGACAGTTCCCTGGATTTAGATACTCCTATACTATTTTCCCCAAAAATTTGTTGTTCCTAAAAGGCGTTTTAGCCGCTCAAATGATTGTAGGAGTTATATGAAATTTGTGACTTGCTTATTCGGGGGGTCCATCCCCTGGATCCAGGGGACTCTTCTATTAAGTTTCCACACCATTTATCTAATTGGATTCAAATTTTGCAAAATGACTCTATATCAAAATGTGCAGGTTTTCGTAATATTTTGGAGGGGATCCGCCTCTGAGTCTAGGCAGTTCCATACACATTTTTCAAAATAAATCTGCAGTCAGAAATGAAATCGCCTCAGTAAACATAAAATAATACTGTCGACTCTGAAATGTTGTACGAAACGAATATTGTTCTCAATCATTTTAATTGATCGAACGAAAAGTAAAATGTATAGCTGATTTAAAGTTAGCAGCAGGCAATTTCTAATATCTCGCCATGCAACGCAGGCATAATTAGGCTAGTAGCCTCATGGAACCTAACAAAACCTCATGACAATACACAATCCAACATTTCGTTTTAAATATTTTATTAAAATTATATTTATATCAAATTAACAAAAGCGAAAATATGTCACGAATCAGTTTTCTTTAAGAAATGTTAGAAGAGCTTTTTTACCCTACTTTTCCATATATAATAGATGATATATCACTACATACTATATATAATATCTAGTTGAGAGATGTGCTTTGTTGTTTTAAGAATATTTTATCATGTACAGAGGAAATTTAATTTCTTTTTACTGATTTTATTTACAAAAACTGGGTGACTCATACAATATTCATATCTTATAATATGGAAATAATATGCACCCTGTTTCCGTATAAAATCTTAAACTTGTGCAGTGAATAAATTAAATATAAGTTTTATTCCGAGCACTGTTGTTGAGTTCAGTCTTGAAATTTTTTTACAATTTAGGTACTTTGTGTGCATGCATAGTTTGCTCGGCACTACACTCAAACTAAAAAAAGATAATTGTATTTACTTGTTCCATAAAAATATAAATCATAAATAACAAATTCTATAGGGAGCCTGGAGATTATTGTGTTTCGTTTTAATTTATTTTGGAAGGAATTTAAGTTTTCAGAACTTCTTATAATCAGCTTTTATAGTTTTTGGGTCTGCAATAAGGCAATGCACGTTAACCTACTGTACACTCCTATGTATATCGTCTCGTACAATTCAATCGTGTCAATATGCAATAAGTTTACATTATGTATCTCTCGATATACCAACAAACTATTCATAATTTTACTATTATCTAATTTTACAGATAGTAAACTATTTTCTCCATTTAGCTGAAACCAAAAGCACTGATACTGAACGCTTTTGTGTTGTGCAGCAACAAAAAAAAAATAAAAATTTTCAATTCTCAAGCGAAATGAGTCACAGAATAGCTCAAAAAGCGCTCTTAAGTGGTTTTTGATAAAAGCACAGACAAACACAAACTTTTATCGTTGTCATAAAAACATTTTTTTATTATAGATTTTTATTACACTGATGTATATTTATTGTTGTTGTCTTTGCTGTAATAAAAATATAATAATGTAAAATAGCGTAACTTTAATTAACTTATGCGGTTGAATTATTATTATTTTCAATCATTTTAATAGTGTTACAATTTTTTTTTTTAATCATAAATTATTTTGTTATAATTCAAATATATAAATAAATAGTTTGTTTGTGTCATTATTTACGGGTAATTAAAATTATATTTAATTAATTAAAATTTAATCGAGCAAATAATTTGCATGATATTGATAAAATAGTTTAATCTTCGTATTAAGTATATCACCACAATTACATGTATTGCCGAATATTTATGTTTGATTTTACAACCAAAGTAATTAAAAGGTAATTAAGGGATAACGATATACTATCATGTCACTGGAAACAATAAAATAACGGTAACAGTTCGTTTGTTAATATTTATCTCTAAAATATACATAATACAATTTAAAGTATCCCCGTTGTCGATTTTATGAAAATATATTCATATTACAAATAGAACATTTATCTGTAATCTCTATCTCTAATCTCTAATCTCTAATCTCTAATCTCTAATCTCTAATCTCTAATCTCTAATCTCTAATCTCTAATCTCTAATCTCTAATCTCTAATCTCTAATCTCTAATCTCTAATCTCTAATCTCTAATCTCTAATCTCTAATCTCTAATCTCTAATCTCTAATCTCTAATCTCTAATCTCTAATCTCTAATCTCTAATCTCTAATCTCTAATCTCTAATCTCTAATCTCTAATCTCTAATCTCTAATCTCTAATCTCTAATCTCTAATCTCTAATCTCTAATCTCTAATCTCTAATCTCTAATCTCTAATCTCTAATCTCTAATCTCTAATCTCTAATCTCTAATCTCTAATCTCTAATCCTTTATCTCAATAATCTCTAATCACTAATCTATAATCGCTATCTTTAATCTTTAATCTCTAATCTCTAATCTCTAATCTCTAATCTCTAATCTCTAATCTCTAATCTCTAATCTCTAATCTCTAATCTCTAATCTATAATCTATAATCTTTAATCTTTAATCTCTAATCTCTAATCTTTAATCTTTAATCTCTATTCTCTATTATCTGCTCTCTAATCTCTAATATCCGACCTCTTATCGCTATGATCTAAGCTCTAATCTCTAAGATCGAATATTTCGTTTCTAATCTGTAATCTGTTATCTATTGTATAATCTGTAATCTGTAATCTCTAATCTCTAGTTTCTAGTCCCTAATCTATAATCTCTAATCTCCAGTCTCTAATCTACAGTCCCGTAGTAAATGATAGCCGCACCCCTAATTTATGATTTAGTTCATTTTAAATAAATTCATTTAAAATTCTACCTGTGTAAAAATAATACGCTTCACTTTACCAATGCGTGCTATAAATAGAAGTCATTATTCTCTGCGGCGTTATGGAAAATTTATGGATAACCCTTATTTTGTGTGGTAATAAAAGATAGCCGCAGGTATACTTTCAAATTCTTTTGAACGCTATGTCAGTATCTATTCTAGTTTGTTGGCGTGCAAATATCTTCTTGTGTCTTAAAATATTATTGTAATAAATATTATTCCGATTTGTGTTGTGTTTTTTAAATATGGGTAGAAAAAGTTGTTTGAACGAGTTTGAAAAAGGACAAATTGACGCTTTTAAGAAAAGTAATATGAGTAACCGTCTAATAGCAAAAAAAATTAGTCGGAGTGAGAAGGTAGTACGAAACTATTTAAAAAATCCGCAATTATACGGTACGCGTAAAAGTACAGGCCGACCAGCTGCACTTACTGATAGAGAAAAACGGTCAATTTTACGAAATGCCTCTAATTTTATTGGTACTGCGCGACAAATTGCGTTAAAAGCTGGTGTTAATACAAAGATTTGTAATGTGCGAAAAGTGTTAAGAGAATCAAATAATATACAACTCAAAAAACTGCAGAAAAAACCACAACTGTTACCATGCCATAAAGACGCCAGATTGCGTTTCGCGAAAGAACATATGTTGTGGAAGAAAAGGTGGCATCGCGTTATATTTAGTGATGAAAAAAAATTCAATTTGGATGGCCCTGATGGTTTTCAATACTATTTTCATGACCTCCGAAAAGAACCTCTTGTGCTATCGAGGCGTCAACAAGGTGGAGGATCCCTGATGGTTTGGGGTGCAATTGGGTATGGAGGAAGAACGGAGCTGAAGTTTATTTCCGGTCATATTAACAGCAACCGGTATAAATCCATGCTAGCCGAGACATTACCAGTTGTTGGTGCACAAATTGGCGGCCCCAACTTTATTTTCCAGCAGGATAATGCGGCCGTACACACAGCCAGGATAGTAAATGACTGGTTTGCGGAGGCTCAGATACCAGTTTTAAAATGGCCAGCAAGGTCACCCGACCTTAACATCATCGAAAACATGTGGGGTGAACTCAGCAGAGTTGTGTATGCTGAAGGAAGGCATTACAGCAGCGTCCAGGAACTAAAAGCATCAGTACAACGTGAATGGGCAAATATTTCAAATGAATATGTACAAAACTTGTATAAAAGCATGCCAAATCGAATTTTCGAAATAATAAAAAACAATGGTGGAAACACAAAATATTAGTTGAAATAAAATATCATTTTTATAACTGTGCGTTTTATATTTATTTTCGATTACAAACAATAACTTATCGTGTGCGGCTATCTTTTATTACCACACAAAATAAGGGTTATCCATAAATTTTCCATAACGCCGCAGAGAATAATGACTTCTATTTATAGCACGCATTGGTAAAGTGAAGCGTATTATTTTTACACAGGTAGAATTTTAAATGAATTTATTTAATATGAAATAAATCGTAAATTAGGGGTGCGGCTATCATTTACTACGGGACTGTATAATCTTTAGTCTCGATTAGATTCATTTCCATATAATAAATACAGGCAAATTTTTTTTTTTTTTAGAAAACGTGTACCCTGTTATGTTTTGAAAAGTCTCATTTCAATCGGTGTGTTGATGGTTATCGATAAAATTTTCCAGTTCAAATTTTATGTTGGGAGTTCAGAAAATTTCGGGGAGTTAAATACACGTGCAAATATCAACATTTTATAAAAACTTAAGGTTTAAATTGTTAATTATTTAAAGCGGTCTATTGACGGTTATCACAGGACCATTTTCCAGGTTAAGTTTCATGTTGGGAGTTTGGGAAAATTGGGATAACTGAAATACAGGTGCAAATTTCAAAAATCTGTAAAATGCGAAAAGTGAACGATTTCGGAAAAATTTATGAAAGGGCTATCTTCAAAAATTTGTAAAAACTTAATGTTTAAAGTGTTAAACCGGATAAAAGTCCTAAACAAATCTCATTTGAACTTGTTCGTCGACGCTTATCGCTGGATCAATTTAATTGATCTTCCTCAACATTAAAGTTGGAAGCTCGGAAAAATTTGGAAGGGAGGTGAAATGCACATGCAAACTTTAAAAGTTTGTGAAAACCTAACGCTTAAAGTGTTATGACTAGAAAAGATCTGTTTTGAAGCAGTGTGTGATCGGTTATTGTTCGAGAATTTTCCAGATTAAGTTTCAAACTTAACGTTTAAAGTGGTATTTTTGAAAAAATTCTAATTTTAAGCGATTCATCGATGGTTATTGGTGTAAAATTTCGTAGCTCAATTTTCATGTTGGCATTACGGAAAATTGAGAGAATTGAAATGTGCAAGTTGTTAAAACTTATAAAAATGTAAAATGTAAAATGTAAAATGTAAAATGTAAAATGTAAAATGTAAAATGTAAAATGTAAAATGTAAAATGTAAAATGTAAAATGTAAAATGTAAAATGTAAAATGTAAAATGTAAAATGTAAAATGTAAAATGTAAAATGTAAAATGTAAAATGTAAAATGTAAAATGTAAAATGTAAAATGTAAAATGTAAAATGTAAAATGTAAAATGTAAAATGTAAAATGTAAAATGTAAAATGTAAAATGTAAAATGTAAAATGTAAAATGTAAAATGTAAAATGTAAAATGTAAAATGTAAAATGTAAAATGTAAAATGTAAAATGTAAAATGTAAAATGTAAAATGTAAAATGTAAAATGTAAAATGTAAAATGTAAAATGTAAAATGTAAAATGTAAAATGTAAAATGTAAAATGTAAAATGTAAAATGTAAAATGTAAAATGTAAAATGTAAAATGTAAAATGTAAAATGTAAAATGTAAAATGTAAAATGTAAAATGTAAAATGTAAAATGTAAAATGTAAAATGTAAAATGTAAAATGTAAAATGTAAAATGTAAAATGTAAAATGTAAAATGTAAAATGTAAAATGTAAAATGTAAAATGTAAAATGTAAAATGTAAAATGTAAAATGTAAAATGTAAAATGTAAAATGTAAAATGTAAAATGTAAAATGTAAAATGTAAAATGTAAAATGTAAAATGTAAAATGTAAAATGTAAAATGTAAAATGTAAAATGTAAAATGTAAAATGTAAAATGTAAAATGTAAAATGTAAAATGTAAAATGTAAAATGTAAAATGTAAAATGTAAAATGTAAAATGTAAAATGTAAAATGTAAAATGTAAAATGTAAAATGTAAAATGTAAAATGTAAAATGTAAAATGTAAAATGTAAAATGTAAAATGTAAAATGTAAAATGTAAAATGTAAAATGTAAAATGTAAAATGTAAAATGTAAAATGTAAAATGTAAAATGTAAAATGTAAAATGTAAAATGTAAAATGTAAAATGTAAAATGTAAAATGTAAAATGTAAAATGTAAAATGTAAAATGTAAAATGTAAAATGTAAAATGTAAAATGTAAAATGTAAAATGTAAAATGTAAAATGTAAAATGTAAAATGTAAAATGTAAAATGTAAAATGTAAAATGTAAAATGTAAAATGTAAAATGTAAAATGTAAAATGTAAAATGTAAAATGTAAAATGTAAAATGTAAAATGTAAAATGTAAAATGTAAAATGTAAAATGTAAAATGTAAAATGTAAAATGTAAAATGTAAAATGTAAAATGTAAAATGTAAAATGTAAAATGTAAAATGTAAAATGTAAAATGTAAAATGTAAAATGTAAAATGTAAAATGTAAAATGTAAAATGTAAAATGTAAAATGTAAAATGTAAAATGTAAAATGTAAAATGTAAAATGTAAAATGTAAAATGTAAAATGTAAAATGTAAAATGTAAAATGTAAAATGTAAAATGTAAAATGTAAAATGTAAAATGTAAAATGTAAAATGTAAAATGTAAAATGTAAAATGTAAAATGTAAAATGTAAAATGTAAAATGTAAAATGTAAAATGTAAAATGTAAAATGTAAAATGTAAAATGTAAAATGTAAAATGTAAAATGTAAAATGTAAAATGTAAAATGTAAAATGTAAAATGTAAAATGTAAAATGTAAAATGTAAAATGTAAAATGTAAAATGTAAAATGTAAAATGTAAAATGTAAAATGTAAAATGTAAAATGTAAAATGTAAAATGTAAAATGTAAAATGTAAAATGTAAAATGTAAAATGTAAAATGTAAAATGTAAAATGTAAAATGTAAAATGTAAAATGTAAAATGTAAAATGTAAAATGTAAAATGTAAAATGTAAAATGTAAAATGTAAAATGTAAAATGTAAAATGTAAAATGTAAAATGTAAAATGTAAAATGTAAAATGTAAAATGTAAAATGTAAAATGTAAAATGTAAAATGTAAAATGTAAAATGTAAAATGTAAAATGTAAAATGTAAAATGTAAAATGTAAAATGTAAAATGTAAAATGTAAAATGTAAAATGTAAAATGTAAAATGTAAAATGTAAAATGTAAAATGTAAAATGTAAAATGTAAAATGTAAAATGTAAAATGTAAAATGTAAAATGTAAAATGTAAAATGTAAAATGTAAAATGTAAAATGTAAAATGTAAAATGTAAAATGTAAAATGTAAAATGTAAAATGTAAAATGTAAAATGTAAAATGTAAAATGTAAAATGTAAAATGTAAAATGTAAAATGTAAAATGTAAAATGTAAAATGTAAAATGTAAAATGTAAAATGTAAAATGTAAAATGTAAAATGTAAAATGTAAAATGTAAAATGTAAAATGTAAAATGTAAAATGTAAAATGTAAAATGTAAAATGTAAAATGTAAAATGTAAAATGTAAAATGTAAAATGTAAAATGTAAAATGTAAAATGTAAAATGTAAAATGTAAAATGTAAAATGTAAAATGCAAAATTCAAAATTCAAAATGCAAAATGCAAAATCTAAAATCAAAACTGTGAACTGTTAACTTTGCAAAAAATCATTAATTCAAATAAAACTCGATGTGTTTAAACGTTTGAGTTTCAAGCAGTGCGAACGCGCTGTTGAGATTTTATGTCGAGAAAATAAAATAAATAAATGTGACGGAGCGATGAAAAAGACGAGAATCGCGTTACCTAACAAATTCAAGAAGCGATTGTTATCTGCATTGGAGTTCATTTTCGTTGTTTGCGTTTGCACTACAAATGAATTTACGTTTTTTGTAATGCGTTTGCATTACCTCCTGGGACCCAAATTATTAAAGTTGTCATTTTTTCTTATGATACAATTTTACATCTATGTATAGTAGTATTCAAATCTCGCTGGAATTCTGACAGTTCTCGCGCAGGCAAAATATGGCGGATACGCAGTGATGTATTAAGTATAATAATACCAGTTTATTGTTTACATTTTTATGTTGTATTTTTATTACTTAACTGTATAATTTAACTTTATAAGAATCACTGACACTTTTGAAATTAATATTTAAGTCGATAAGCAACGAATTAATTCATAATTCCATTAAATTGAAAACCTATTTTGCTTTTTTATGTTGTTGTGGTTTTGTTCGATATGAATGACATTTGGTTATTTATGTTTCCCTAGTTCGTACCAAAATTAAATGTTGACATTGTTTCCAAAGGCGTGCAATTTTTTTATAGATGTATAAATTTTCACTTGAAATATCATTGTAATAACATAAATACATGATCATTTTGAATGTTTTGTGTATTTAAAGTGAAATATAATTCTTTTTAATGGTTATTTATTATTTTATTTAGGTTTACTATCTAAGATAAATGCGACCCATCAACATTTTTATATTTTTTTTTCTACATCACTGAAAGCTGCGCAGAACAAATAAAAAATTTTTTTTTTAAGATCTGAATAGGACTATACGGTTGCTGCAATCACTATTAACTCTGTCATTATTTCAAACATATTCATCAAACATATTCATCAAACATATACGTGAGTATAATTGTTTCTTTACGGTCCAATCTCAGCTCACTAAATAAGAAGTTTCTCAAGTAGAGCTGCAAATCGGAATATCTTTATTAAAATATTTTTTGGAGTAGATATTATTTCTAATAAATATCAATAAAGCCGTGAACTCATTATTAGCAAATCGAAGGGATTTGCAACGCAGCAATTGTTATTTATTTGTAGATTTGCAATAAAATAAAAGCTCACCCATACATCATCTATCCACTAACAAATTATGATTTTATTTCACCAAAAATTTATATTTCGTCTATAATAAA
This sequence comes from Nephrotoma appendiculata, assembly GCA_947310385.1. Classification (NCBI taxonomy): domain Eukaryota; kingdom Metazoa; phylum Arthropoda; class Insecta; order Diptera; family Tipulidae; genus Nephrotoma; species Nephrotoma appendiculata. Next base: position 340,765,346 of record OX371223.1, read on the forward strand.
TACTATAAAATTATTATTATTATTATGGCATAATCTATTTTATAGGACAATTTTCTAAATAAAAAATAATAAAAATCTAACCAATGAATCAACTTTAAATAACTTGAGATGACATTTATGGGAATTTTATTCGAAATAATATTTTCTCTACATGTACGGTCATTTTCTCGATAATTTCTTCGTCGGTTCTCCATTTTTTTATGTTAGCAATTTTTTATTTTAAGATTGTAAATTTTTATATCATTTTTATTGTAATTTATATAAAAGATAAAATAAATATTTGTACGGTGCTTTCGTTCACCATATATACTTTCGTTTACAATAAAGCTCAATTCTATATATTACACATGTATAATGATTGGAAATATGAAAAATGAAAATTTATGGATATTTTATGAGAATATTGCATTGTTATTGTCATATAAACAATAACAATTCTTAAGGACATTGTATCGAATACGATATATATTAACGATTATGTTCAGATATTCGCTCGGTTGTGGTTTATCTTCCAACAGACGTAACAAAATTTGAATTTAACGATAACTGTAAAAAATTGAGTATTCCAATTTTATTACAAGAAAATTGATTTTTTTAATTTTATGGTTATTGCCAAAAATTTTCAAATTTTATGTTGGAAGCTTCAAATTCCAGGATTTGTAAGATGAAACACTAGGCGTCGATTTCTGACAACAAGGGATTTAAATAATTTATAACATGTCTTTTAGTAAAAAACTGAATATTTAATTTATACTAATAAAACTTTAAATTTATACTAATTATATTAGTAGTTGAGTGAAATGTTAATCATTCTGCGGAAGCAATTCAATGTGCAACGCGTTATCCATTGTGAGCAAACGCGGTACCCACTTCGAACACAGCTTTCTCATGGACAAACGTTCTTGCAAAATATGGGTTGTACGACCACCTTTAAATTCAGCATATCAGTCATTGATGGTTGATTTTAACGAAAAATATATTTAAAATAGAGCACCTTTTGCTACGGCCTTAAGCGCCACTTAACTGACATTATAATCAATATAATCATGTTAAAGACCATATAATCAATCATTAACTAATAAAATATAAAATTATATTTCATTTAAAAGTTATTGAAAAAATCATCGACCTGTACACTGATTCTCTAAAAAACAAGCTAATATGTAAACGTGCAAACCATAGAAAGCTTTACGACTTTACATGAATTATAACAACAATTCTGTGTGATTTTGTTTATTTTTTCGTCACAATGATTAATTATTTAATGATTTAAGTAATGATTCCAAGATGTATGTGTTCTGATATTTCATGGCTCGTGAACAGCTCTTGTAGTTTTCCGACGTTATTGAAGTGTAGGCTATGCAGGTATTCTGTGTTTAGCTTCATAAAATCACAATCAATTCACAAAATTTCCTTCGAGATGTTTGTTTGTGTTATTGACATATATTTGCCCATTAAAGTTATTCAGGTAAATCGTGTTGTCGTTCAGCGTCTCGATTGTTTGATGTTTGTTGAATTGGTAGGCACAATTTGCGTGTGTGCCACTTATGAGTTGGCTGATACAATGGTCCTCGTTTATCTCCACTAAGTAGTCCCTCTCATAGATGGTAAGTTCGTGGAATCTTTTGCATTTTTGCGTTATTCCGAATAATTGATGTTGGTTAATGATGAGTTCTTTGAATTCCAAGTAAACCTGTTTATTTTGGTTGATCTAATAACTACGTGGTTATAATCTTGTTTGCTTGTTTTTGATATAGATATTATGTAATCCTTTACGAGCATGGTAGGTTCTGCGTATTCAACTGCCTCTATTTCATTTGCATACAGCAGCGTGTCGATTTCTGCAACGAGCCGTCCGATTTCCATTTTGTTAATAAGATGCGTATTGATTATCTTGCTTTTCGCCATTTGTGCAGCGCTAATTATTTCCTTTATTTCTTCTTTTATGATTAGGAGTTTGTTGCACAGAAATGGTTGTCTCCTTCCATTTGGGTCTTCATGCAATGAGTCAACAATTTGATTATATTCGTCAAGGATTTTGTTTGCCGTTTTCGTCAGGTTGGTATTGATCTTATATTGTTCGTTATTATTACTGATGATCTTATTCTAGCTGTTAAAAATCTGGTCCCAATCGGTGGCGTCAGGTGTTCCTCCTACCAATTTCCACGCTGTTCCAATCCAATTGATTGATCTTTTCACTCGTGAACTTTGGCCTTTTAACTATGAAATTAGTTGATTTTTTTGGAGCGGGGGGAGAGGGGGGGAACTATAAAGGGCGAACTATCCCATTCATGATCCGTCCGGTTCCTTGCGTACCTATTACCAGAGCATTGTTGTGCTCATAGATATTGAAACGGTGTTGTTATGGCACAAACACTGTAGCTAGAACGATATAGTTCAATGGAATTTGAAATAGATATTGAAATTGAAATTACATCTGAAGTTGAAATAATTGAAGCTGAAATTGTAGTTGAAATTGGACTTTAAATTGAAGTTGAAGTTGAAATTCTGATTGAAATCGAAATTGATATTGAATTAAGGATTTTAGATTGACATTGAAATTGAAAAATTAAAATTGGAAAGTTGTGAGCTCGTTAAGTTACCCTTTTTGTCCAGGAATTAATTCTGTATTTGTTTGCAATCCGAAGTGTTTTTTTTATGTAGTTTACTTGCTATCTTAATCACTTTCGGATCAATAGCTCCTCTCATCCAGTCACGAGCTGATTTTGTTCTTCTTTATCCTACCAAATTGATATTGTCCACCTTCCTTTGTATTGATGTTACTTGGTTTATAGGGATTATTATAGTATTATCTGGGCGCACTTCTTGTGGATCACCACGTTCCAGTAATTTAGGTTTTGAATTTATAAACACGACGCTTGTGCTTCTGGTAGATTCGGTGGTCGTTGAATCATCATCATTCTGCTTAGATCGTTGTCTAATCCCCATCGGGGGCCACCTCGACGGTATCAGCTGAATAGTCTTCAGTTTTAATTTTGTTGACTATAAGCGAAAATTGATGGTTAATGTTAGCATAGAAATCGTATATGCTAGTGTTTCCTTGTGCGATCTCACTAAGTTGATGCTCCAAGGTCCGGAGGTCTCTCTTATCGGCATAATGTAGGGTCAAACATTTCTTTATCGATGTCCAATTGTCACTGAATATGTTATATGCTATTAATGCAGCATCCGCCATATGCTCTACAATATTGAATTTAATTTGTTTAAGATTTTTTTCGGATTTTCGGACAAAATATTATTTTTAATGGACACCCATACAATGTTTACGACTTTAAAGCCGTAGAAAACAAAGAGTCCATTTACTTAAAATATTTTTACCACAAAAGTAGCAAATTGCATTTCCCCCATTTTTAACCACAGGGTATTTCCCTTCCCTAAATATCCCTTTATGAGATGTGAAAGCCAGAGAGAGAGAGAGAGAGAGTGAGAGAGAGGATTTGTGTACACAAAGATACACAAACCTTTTTGTACGTAATAAATTACATGTGGACAATCGCGTAGATTACATTGCGTAATGTACCTCGCGTATTCCTGGTTTTGGTTTAGAGTTTATCATGCAACAAAACATGTTACTTGCTTATCTAGAACACCGTTGTTTTGAGTTATTCGGTGTTTCTAACAACAATCGTTTCGTTCAAATGAAATATTTTATTGAGTAAGCCTGCCCTGAAAACATCTCACAAATTTCATCCAAATTGAATACTGTGCAATAACAGATACAATAGTTTTAACCTGCTAGACTAATTTAAAAAAAGTTTATTGTATTAATTTAGTAAACCTAAATACAATTTACAAATTAACAGATTCTATGAAAAATTTAGATTTTTCTAAATTAACAATAACATTACTATTTGGTAATCTATTTAACACTTCCAAAAATTGAGTACGACGATCCTCTAGATCTTTGCCTCCAATGATTATATCATCTAAATAGCAGTGCACACCTACCGTGCAGGCATAGTTCGTGCAGATTAATGTCTGTGTTTTTCTACAGCTCAGACGGATTGACTGATCGAAGTGAAGCTTCATACTAAAGCTGTTCTCATAAATTTGAAGATCTCAGTGATTTTTGGCTAAAATTAGTCCACCGAAAGTAAGCAACTGCATAGCAGGAGCCTTTTCGTTTTTTGCAGATATTTTGAAAAGTATATCATATACGAGAAAAACGACTATAAATTAAATGAGTCCAAATTAAATTTTCCACAATACCGTTCCAAACCAGTTCTTTAAAATTTAAGTGGCAATGACGAATTTCCACAAAACATTTTTTGTTTGTATAGTAATCATGAAAAACATACACGTGAAGGAAACTAAATGTTGGTTCTTTACAGCACAGACCGCTTGACTGATCGTGGTAAAACTTCAAACTTAATTTTTTCCTATAAATTTGATGGATTGTATCCTTGAAATTGTATCCTTCATTGGAGCTATTTTGGTTTTTGCAAATATTCTCGATACTATAATTAATTGCTGCAAATCTCATTAGTTATCGTATTTATAAAGTTTAGTTCATCGTGAACATTGATTTTTTGGAAAATGAAATATGTAATGAAATAATTTTAAAAACAACGTAATGAAAATGTCAAATGCGTTCACACTCCTATTTTTATTTTCGGGCATTGGTTATTTTAAGGTTGCACGACAACATTAACAAAGTACAGCAAATATAAATTTGCCGCTGAAAAATAATATTTAGACCAGTTCGGATAGAAAAGTTGAAACGTCGATAAGTCTAAAAAAATAACAGCTGATTCCAGTGCGTGTTTGATGTCGTGCGGACTAAATGTTGTTCATACCCTAGAGCCCAGATGCATTGACTAATCGAGATAAAACTTCATACTTAAGCTTTTTTCACAAACTGAGAGATCCCAATGAATTTTGGCCGAAATTGGTTCGCCGGAAGTGACATTTTCTGTTCAAGCTTTTTAAATTTTTGCAGTGAAGATTAAAATTTTCAACAAAGACCTCGATGATTTTCTAAAATGTAAGCAATGTTTTTAAATACAAACTTGAAATTAACGGACAAACTAAAAACTTGAAATTAACGGACTTTTATTAAAATTGTCTTCAAAAACTAAACAACATTATCCCTGCTTAAATTTCAGAAAACTATAACAACGTCAACCTGTTTGAGGAAAATTTAATGTTTAAATTTATATTAATATTTAAATTCGCTTTGTCATTTTTTGTAAATGCTAAACTTTTCAAAAACGTTGCAAAAATTGAAATCTTTCATTGAAGCCGCTATTTCCGATACAAATATTATCACTAAATTTCGAAAGAAACTTTGATTTAATTGAAAAAGTTTAAATATAAAGCTTTACTCCGAATAGTTAATTTGCCTGGACGTAGCGCTGTCAAAAATATACATTACTGCTTAGATTTTTTCAAACCTGGGAGTATACTGTTGCAAAATGTATTAAGAATCTTGTAGTTCTTAATATGAAGTTAGCACTAAAAATCACGTTAAACACAAAAATAAAATTCGTTCCTTTTAAATTTTGCTAATTTTAACCATGCAACCGATATATCTATTTGAACGAAATATAAAATTACATTAGACACAATAAAGGTACTTGGCACGTTAAAGGCATAAACTAATCGGATAAAGGTTATATAGTTTTAAAATGGTCACACTCGTGCCTTACTTTTAGAAAAGCTAGAAAAAAATTGTCCCTGGCAACTTTGCGACGAAATTGGGCCCTGATCCAGTTTAATCCATACAACTCGTATTTGAACAAAAATTACATGTATGTATGGCTGCGATTAATTCATTCAACAACCCTCAATTTTTATCAATATTTTAATAGATTTCATACTGAACGACCTTCGACTAGACACTCTCTAAGCACAGTTCAATCCGATGTACCTAAACATTTAAAATTTTGGGTCAACATGGGCATGTGAAAAAATAAAATTTTACTATCTAAGTTCCGTTTAATTATTTTATCGTGCCAAATTTAAATGTAATGTCAGTGTAAATTCAAGTTGTATCGTTTTAGCTGGCAAAGGGCTCAATTTCGTAAAGTTGACATGGAACGATTTAATTCTATATTCTCAATTAACGAGCGCTGGGCTAACTTCACACAAGAGCAAATAGGGCTTTTTATTAATTACTGGTGCCTAATAATTTTTTTTAATTCCCTAGGATAGAAGCGTGGGATAACTTCACATACGCCTACTAACACAACAAGTTAGTTTTTGTGACCGGAATCTGAAACAAATAGCAGTGAGCGAGGCCATATCAGTTAGATAGAAGGTTCGGCGTACAAACATTTAAATTTCCCGCGTTACATTTCCTTGCATAGCAGATTTCACAGGGTTAACCGAACACCATAATCCATATAAACCTTCAATCGGGTAACCAAGTGTTCGGATACTCATGTGTAATCTGCTACAGAAGAAAATGTAATTGAGAAAACTTAAATTTTTCGGTCCCGATCGTCATGTACGAGTACGATAACGATTATCGAAAATTTAATTAAAAAGCTCAATATCATTTTAATTGATAGTTCATTGAACTTGATAAACTTATTTGTATGAAAAGTTTGTCTCTGTTTATACCAAAATCATTTTTCTTACAATATTTATTTTATTTAGAAAAATCTTTTGAAACTTTTAAATTAATATATTCTTCTTTTACATCTTACATGTGTACATTTTGTTATAGAATTCCTTATTTTTTTTTTTCTAAAATAATTTGCATAAGATATGGAATTAAGCATATCCTATACATACGTACACACAACAGTATAATATGTGCACATATGGAAAAATAGATTAATAGATAAAACATAAAATTTATGAAGAATTTTTTTTTTGTTCGTTTTGTGCTCCACAGAATTGTTGCTGCATAAAGTTTAAATTGAATTTTATGATTTGATAAGAGAGATAAGTTTCTTATTTTTGTCTAGTATGTTTTGCTGGTTTAGATAAGAAAACTAAGCAATAAAACTGTTACTTTAACCGCACTGTAAAAAAAAAGTTGTTTGAAAGCTTTTGAGAAAATATTTCATTTAGAGATGTATACGAGTGTATTACATGTCGTATAATCGTAAGCTTATTAAGAAAATAAATATAAAGTTTGTGTAAAAGCTCTTAAATATACCATAACTTGGTCAGTCCAATGTAAGCATAATTTTTAGGGATTATTATCATTTTGAATGTACATTTATGTATACTTAATAATAGATACATTGAACTATCACCAAATGAATTATTAGCAAACAAACATTTTTTTTATCTATGTTGCAGACGTTTCCACAGTAACACTTTTATTCTATCGAAACTGTTACAATAAAAGTATAAATATTCACATCAAAGCACAAACTTAACTCGATACCTGTGTAACAATAAAACGGCAGTATGTGACAAATAAATACGCTTTAATGTGGGTTAATTTTGTCATTAATTGGAATTGATCCAATTTTTTCGAATAAAGCTTGTATAAGTTATTTTCCAACATTATTAATTAAAATTAAAATCCGGGAGCTATTTTATAAATATGTACATACATATAAAATATTAATTCAAACCGCTAATATATATAAAAAAAATATGTAATAATTCTGAGTAGTCCCGATATTTAGCGCAGCAGTTGTCCTCCGCCTCAATTATATTTAATTCAAAAGCGCTTACGTATACACAAAAAACATCAAAAAGTTGTTTCAATTAATTTTTCTTCTGCGAAAACATAATTGGTCATCAGCACATTTAACATTTTTTTTTTGTATATAATTTTATAAAATGTTCAAGTACAAAAGGACAACGGGTATGAATGATAAATTTAAAAAAGCTTTTATTCAATTCGAATTATATATATATAAACTCGAATATACCATTTCGATTTCAAGTGATTTACCCTTGTGCTTTTTTCTATAAACATATAAAATTTTGGCGTCTGCAACAAAAAGTTTTCTCCATTTTCGGTTTATATAAAGTATCTCGCAGTTGTTTGTGTATGCTTTAGACCGACGGAAACTACGCATTTATAAAAAAAATTGTCGGCAATTAAATTGAATCGACAGAGAACAAGTTGTTCATTTTGCTCGTTCGCTGTCTTTGTGATTTGGCTGGAACTTGAAAGTAAAAGGTATTTTCATTTCAATGAAATGCCTCTGGCAATTCTACAATAATTTCTATTGTAAATGGAAAAGGAGTACGAAATGTACCCTTTCAAATGCAGAACGTAATTTTATTACTGGCAGGTACATGATTATTAATAGAATGTTTTGAAAATTTCCTTTTGCTTTTAATGTTAATTTCATGTGAATTAATTTGACCTAACCTAACTTTACTACATTTTAATTTATTTTACTTGACTTTACTTTCTTTGATTTTACTTGGCTTCACTTGGCTTTACTTGACTTTACTCGATTATCTAGACTTTTGTTGACTTTACTTGATTTTACTTGACTTTACTTGACTTAACTTGACTTTACTTAAATTTACTTGACTTTATTTAAATTTACTTGACTTAACTTGATTTAACTTGACTTAACATGACTTAACTTCACTTAATTTGACTTAACTTGACTTAAAATGGACTTAACTTGACTTCACTTGATATTACTTGACTAAAATTGACTCAACTTGACTTAATCTGACTTAACTTGACTTAACTTGACTTAACTTGACTTAGTTTGACTTAACTTGACTTAACTTGACTTAAATTTACTTAACTTGACTTAACTTGACTTAATTTGACTTAACTAGACTTAACTTGATTTAACTTGAATTAACTTGACTTAACTTGTCTTAACTTGAGTTAACTTGACTTGTTTTGACTTAGCTTGACTTAACTTAACTTTGACTTAACTAGACTTAACTTGACTTAAGTTGACTTAACTTGGCATAACATGACTTAACTGACTTAACTTGACTTAACTTAAATTCACAACTTTTCTGATTTAATTTAACGTAATGTTGGTGGTTGGTGAGATGTGTAGAGCGTTGGACCGGTAGTACCATGATTTGTACAGTTTATTATGTCCATTTAGTTGTATTAGATTAAGAGCTTTGTTAAATATTGAAGTTTTTTAATATTTGGTGTACCGTATGTGGACTATTAATCCAAAGTATACCACCTGTAGCAGATCCATAGCTCTTATATGGCAAGACAACCTTTTTTAGGAAGCAGTTGTTCTATTGAAGTTATCCTACTATCTACATTGCAATCTGTAACATTTGAGGATGTTCCAGGTCACTCCCTTTTTTATTTTGTCGGTTGAATTTACGCAATAACTCAATAAATCACACTCATGTATACTCCGAGTTTTTCGGTATAACGCAATTGCACTCGTTTATAAATAACGCGTAAACATGATCAGTTGAAAATGATTGGTATAATTAGTTAATTAATTTAGAATGTGGTAGATGGTGATGTTGACGTCCAGTATTCTGTCGATGTATTTTGATTTCCCCGCCTCAATACCGATTGTTTTATGCAAGTAAACATTAATCGTTCATTCAATGGTTGTGTCTGCCGAGATAACAACATAAGCTATTAAAGTATACCAGTGTTGTGTAGTAAATATTTTATTAAAAATATTCTAAAGTTCAGCCATATTCAAGCTGATAAATTGTACGAGAATTTTGTTTTGTGGATTAACGTTCTTTAAATACGGTCGCGTAAAAGGTATTTATAGATTTGTATTTGTTTTGTCAGAAATTGGTCACTTTAATAAAGTTTAATTGATAACCGTGATTAAATTATTGTATTTTGTTCAGTGATCTAATACAGTTTTTGTTTCGTATCATATAGTGCCTCAGCAAATATCAATTGGCAAACGTATAATTTTGCTCCATCATCTTACAGTCGAACTTTTAAAATTAAAATATCGAACAAAAGTACTGTGTTATCGAGTGTGCTGGGCATTTCACGACCGGTTTTTTTTATTGTTTGCTGCTCGAAGATCCGATTCACCTACCTGTGCAATTTCACTGGAATTCGGAAAAATTTAAGACGTACGCACATGGTTTCCACAAACTTGTATACTTTATTTACGGGTGCCGAAATTTTCCACGGATCCTCCGTTATGCTGTCACCACCACCATCGGATCAGTAAATACGCTTAATGTTATTTATGATATTTACTTATATTATATTATTATATTTATTTATATAATCTATATAAATATTTAAAACAAAGTCGGGTTAGTTACACCATTTATAACTGAAGAACGGCTGGACCGATTTTTATGATCTTTCTTTTGTTGGATTTGACTCCGTTCCGAATAGCATAATAACTATTAAAACATTGGAAAAATTCACCAAAAAAAAGTTATCAAGAAAATTCATTTTCTCATATATTTAGTACATTTTGTTTTTTTTATTTTGTTCGTCTCAATACAGTGGTGGTTTAGGAAAAAAGAAAAGTCGGAAAAACTCAAAAGGGAAGCCCCAAAAATCTAATAAAAAAATCTTTTTTTTTTATATGAATTTTGTAGGTGTAGTTTGTATGTGACGAGTGGTGCAGTGGTTAAAGCTTCGGCGCTTGGACTGCAAGGTACTGGATACGAATCCGACTGGAGGCTGCATGCACATTTACCATTTTATTTTTTATCCAATTTTTTTTTTATTTCATCTACTTATCTATTTATATAGATAAAATCTTCGTCCGAGTTGCGATTTCAGTGCGAATAGTAGATTTTGACAGCTCCAAAAAAAGTTTTTTTCCTTTGCTATTTTAATATTAAATTTAATTTATTTTTGGTTTTGGTTATTTCATATTAGTTAAGTGGTTTGTGGTTTAGCATATAATATTAAAATAAGTGGTGGAATTTAGTGAAATAAGAGGTTGTGTGGTGTATGCCAATAACAATAAGAAAACAGTACCTTTTTGCGTACAATAGTACGTAATTTTTTTAGTGGTACAGAGTGTCCCAACACCGGACACCAGTTTTTTTTTTGGTTTTTTTAATTTTTTTTTTATTCTGCGGAATTCTATTTTCGATCGGGATTTTTAAACGGTAAGTTCCCTTCGAAGATGTTCACTTTGTGAGGTTATCACATTTGTGATTGTGCGCACATCGATAATTGATTATGTAATTTTGGATTGTGTGATTAATTTTCCAGTATTATTTACAATGCCACGAGCCAGAAGATCTAATCTTTCACCACGAAGCCGTAATGCAATTAGACTTCGGACTATTGCGAATCAATCCACTGCAGATGAACAAGAAATCACACGAGAAGTGCGCCGCGTTAGTATGGCCCGACTTCGCGCTTCACAAAGACAAGCACAAAGAGAGGCAGTACGTCAAATGGCTCAGTTGACAATGAGAAATCGTCGAGCTTATCGCACAGATCAACAACGAGATAATTTTCGACGCGCAAGAAGAAATCCTTCAAGTGTTGATTTGAATCGAATAGCGTTTCAATACGATTGCACAATTGACTACAACTCGCATCCTTTCGTTCGAATTGGCCCAATGGAGTTTGTGTGCGACCATTGCGGTGCATTGAAGTTCGCTGGAGAAACGCCTGGATTGTGCTGTCTCAGTGGCAAGGTGAGATTGCCATTATTGCCTGCACCACCTGAACTGTTGCGTTCATTGCTTCGTGGCGAGACACCAGAATCACGACATTTTCTATCCAACACTCAAAGATACAACGGATGTTTCCAAATGACTTCATTTGGAGCAGACATTATCGAAGAACGCGGATTCAATCCAACATTTAAGGTCATTTCTGCTCGAGAGAGTAAACATTCATTTTCTTTTGGTGATCAAAAATCTATAATTCTGACTTCGTCTTCGACTTTACAGATTCAAGGCCAAATTCACCACCGAATTGGGTCATTGCAACCGATTGAAGATGGACAGCATAAATTCATCCAAATATACTTTATGGGCAATATGGAGGATCAACTTGATCGGCGCCAAACGATCAATACAGCAATGAAAAGGATAGTTCTGAAAGATTTGCAGCAACTACTCCATGAACATCATGCATTGGTTCGATTGTTTAAATCTGCGTTGGACCGCATGCCAAGTGACGACTGCAAAGTCGTGATCAGAGCAGATAAACGACCCGCTGGAACACACGAACGCCAATTTAATGCTCCAACAATAGATGAAGTCGCAATTGTGATTGTTGGTGAAAGCGTGGAACCGCGCGATATTGTGCTTACACGTCGCGACACTGGACAACTGCAACGAATAAATGAAACACACCGTTCATACGATACATTGCAATACCCGCTGATGTTTTGGCAAGGAGACGATGGATATCACTTCAATATCAACATGATAAATCCATTGAGCGGTGAGTACTGATATCATAATTTAGATTATGACACTAATTTTACTGATTTCATTTCAGGTGAGGAAACTAACAAGAAGGTTAGCTCGATGAATTATTATGCATATCGTTTGATGATTCGTCAAAATGCTGACAACTATTTGCTGCGATTTCGTCGTTTGCTTCAGCAATATATCGTCGACATGTACGTCAAAATCGAAACAGAGCGCCTCATTTTCATTCGGTTGAACCAAGCTAAACTGCGTTCGGAGGAATATATCCATTTACGCGATGCAATCAGCACCGAAGGAGATGCAGCTAATGTTGGTCGATTGACTATTCTACCGGCGACGTACATTGGCAGCCCGCGTCATATGCATGAATGTGCGCAAGATGCAATGACATATGTTCGTCATTACGGTTGTCCAGATTTATTCATCACTTTTACTTGCAATCCGAAATGGATAGAGATTGTTCAACTGTTGCTACCCGGGCAAATAACAAGTGATCGGCACGACATCATCGCACGTGTCTTCAAACAAAAAATCCGGTCGCTGATGAACTACATTGTTAGGCATTGCGTCTTTGGGGATACTCGATGTTGGATGTATTCAATTGAATGGCAGAAACGAGGCTTGTCGCATGCTCACATTCTTATTTGGTTAGCCGGAAAAATTCGACCAGACCAAATAGATGACATCATATGTGCCGAGATTCCTGATCCCGAAACCGATCCAGACCTGCATGATGTTGTAATTACGAACATGGTTCACGGTCCGTGTGGCTCCATCAATCCCCAATCACCGTGCATGGTCGACAACAAGTGTTCCAAGCGTTATCCACGAAATTTAACCGCAGAGACTATCACTGGCAATGATGGTTATCCACTGTACCGGCGTCGATCAGCCGATGATAACGGTAGAACTATCACAACGATAGTGAGAGGAAATGAGTTCGTAGTCGACAACACTTGGATTGTTCCATATTCGCCACTTCTTTCCAAAACATTCAAGGCGCATTGCAACGTGGAGTACTGCAATTCAGTGAAGTCCATAAAATACATTTGTAAATATGTCACGAAAGGTAGCGATATGGCAGTTTTTGGTATTCAAAATCCCAATACAAACGATGAAATCACGCATTATCAAGTTGGTCGATATGTGAGCTGCAATGAGGCGATTTGGCGTATATTCTCATTCCCTATTCATGAACGTCATCCCACTGTTGTACATTTGGCGGTGTATCTGGAGAATGGTCAACGAGTTTATTTCAACTCATCGAATGTTGCTCAACGTGCTGTGACACCTCCAGCAACAACATTGACCAGTTTCTTTTCGATTTGTCAAAGTGATCCGTTTGCACGAACATTGCTCTACTCTGAGATGCCACGTTATTACACTTGGAACGCCTCATCAAAAAAATTTCAACGTCGGAAGCAAGGCGATGAGGTTCCTGATCATCCAAATGTGCGTTCTACTGATGCTCTTGGTCGCATTTACACAGTTCATCCGAAGAATGACGAATGCTTCTACTTGCGGTTGTTGCTGGTGAATATTCGTGGGCCGACATCATTTGAATCACTTCGAACTGTCAATGGTGTAGTGTGCCCAACATTTCGTGCTGCATGTCAACAGCTCAACTTGCTTGAAAACGATACTCATTGGGACATGACAATCGTTGAATCAATTATTTCTGCAACTCCAAACCAGATACGCACATTATTTGCTATCATTATTTCGACATGCTTCCCATCAAATCCACGTGAACTATGGAGCAAGTACAAGAATGACATGTCAGAAGACATTCTACATCGAATTCGTGTCAGTTTCGGAAATCCCGATCTCGAGGTGAATGAGGAGATACATAACCAGGCTTTGCTTTTGATCGAAGACATGTGTTTTCGCATGTGCGGCAGTTTGTTAGTCAAATTAGGAATGCCAACGCCATGTCGTGGAATGAACGACGCTTTCAATCGAGAATTGGAACGTGAACATGAATATGATCGAGATGCATTGAACCAATCAGTTCGAACCAATGTACCACTGTTGAACCTCCAACAGAAAGGAGTGTACGATACGTTAATGAAGGCAATTCATGATGGAAATGGTGGATTATTTTTCCTCGATGCGCCCGGTGGAACTGGGAAGACATTCCTCATGTCATTGATTTTGGCCACTGTTCGTGCGAGATCCGATATTGCTGTAGCAGTTGCTTCTTCTGGGATAGCGGCCACATTGCTAGAAGGATGCCGAACAGCTCATTCAGCGTTGAAATTACCGTTAAACCTTCAATCGGCTGAAAACCCGACATGCAACATTGCAAAACACTCAGCAATGGCGAAAGTTTTGGTAGCAAGTAAAATCATCATCTGCGATGAATGTACAATGGCGCACAAACGCGCATTGGAAGCACTCGATAGAACTATGAAAGATCTACGCAATGACTCAAGATGTTTTGGAGGCGCAATGATTCTACTTTCTGGCGATTTCCGTCAAACAATACCAGTTATTCCAAGATCGACCGCTGCTGATGAAATAAACGCTTGCCTCAAATCATCGACTCTGTGGTGTTATGTGAAGAAACTTCAGCTGACGACAAACATGCGAGTTGCATTGTTAAACGATCCATCTGCCGAAGAATTCTCCAAGCAATTGCTGACTATCGGTAATGGCCGTGTTCCGGTCGACAAATCGAACGGATTGATTTCGTTTCCTCAGAACTTTTGCATTTTTGTCTCAACGAAGGACGAGCTCATCAACAAAGTGTTCCCGAACATCATTACTAACCACAAAAATCACAATTGGGTGAGTGAACGAGTAATTCTTGCGGCAAAGAATAAAGATGTTTTACAATTCAAAATCTAATCGTCGGTCCACTTCATTTCTTCAAATCTATTGACTGTGTGACAAACGAAGACGAAGCAACCAACTATCCAACTGGATTTTTAAACTCATTGGATCTACCTGGCTTGCCACCGCACAATTTACAACTAAAAGTTGGCTCGATAATCATCATGCTACGAAACCTGAATCAACCAAAACTATGTAACGGAACGCGTTTGGTGGTGAGAAAACTCATGGGCAATGTAATTCACGCGACGATACTTCAAGGGAAGTTCAAAGGTGAGGAAGTTCTCATTCCGAGAATTCCGATGATCCCAACCGATATGCCATTCGAGTTTAAACGAATTCAATTTCCGATTCGTCTTGCATTCGCCATGACGATCAACAAATCACAAGGCCAATCCTTGAGTGTTTGTGGCCTGAATCTAGAAAATGAATGTTTCTCTCACGGCCAATTGTACGTAGCATGTTCACGTGTCGGTAAACCATCCGCTTTATTCGTTCTCGCACCTAACAATAAAACAAAAAATGTCGTATATCACAAGGTGCTACAATGAAGGGACTCGACTCCATTGCAACTCACCCAGCAAATAGTTTAAAAGAAAGTAGTGCAATAATGCTACGCGAACCATTTCTATTCAATTCAATAAAACGAAAGCCTTGCTGCCACGTGAATTACATTCATTTCAATGTAATTAAAATATATTTCATTTTGATTTTTGTAATTTCATTGAATTTAATTAATTTGGAGTATTCATTTAATTTATTTAATCTTAATAAAAAACTCAATTTTATTAAGCTAATAACTTTAAAAAACATTTATTGATTTTGAGGCGGTACGAAGTTCGCCGGGTCAGCTAGTATTACTATATTTTCTTAAACATATGTACATAATGCTTGATTTCAAATTATTATTTGTTTTGAATTTTTTGACTTATAGATGGCTAATGTGTAAGAATCACAACAATCAGTTTCGAACAGACGAGATTAATGATTTGAAAAAATCAGTCTTCTCATCAGGTCGCGACGACTGATGTTTTTTATTACATTGAAATATTTTCTATATATAGAGAGCAATACCATGTAGTTGTACTACTAGCGAATTACTGCTTAGCGTACGAAATTTTGATTCTTTCACATTTCCATCTATATTCTATTTTAACAATTAACTTTTCGAATTCACGAATTTTTTATATTTTACTTTGGTTTTTATCAATTGTAATGGTGTATTGTGATTGTTCCGTATATTGGTCTATTTCAGCACTCTCGAATTAATTACACAACCGTAGGAAATTCTTCCATTTGCGTCAATCTGTATGACAACGACCATGATAATCGACACTTACTTATACACAATCAACTTCACAATCAACATTATTTTTTTATTCGCATCTTGATAACTTTTATAGTACATAAGTTCAAATTTAGTTATTTCTCCAAATTACGTATACTATTTATTTACGCCATATTCATATACATATATTCTATTTATTACGCATGTTAACTATACATAATTTATTTTATACAAATTATTATCTTTATGTATGTGTCGTATATAACGGGGTTTTATGGACCGCGGATCCATTAAGCTAAGATCAAAGTTAGGTATAATCTTTTAGTTTAGTATAATATTATCTTTTTTTGTAAAATATATTAACTATTTTATATTCGTCATTAAAAATTGATCATAACTAAGCGAACGAGTGATCTTATTAATGTTTTTCTTAAACTAGTTTTGTCGTGGTTGCGGTAGTATTCACTACAGTGTTTTTCGTTTTTCCCCCGTTATGAAATTATCGTCCTTCAGCTTCTTCGACTAAATGCAACTTATCCAAATGGAATAGTTATAAATAGTATGGGTTGACAACACACATGGCAAACAGGCACATGGCATATCGAAAGGTTTTGCAGGATATTGCCAATGGGGAGGGTGGAGTGCATGTGGTATTTACATCTCAACCACAATAATTTACACGATAATAAGAATGTTTGTGATAATAGAAATTTCCAGTTAAAGTGTTTGTGATTATATGCAGTTTTAATTTATCCCGTATCGAAAAAAAAAATCATTTAAAAGGAAAAAGTGAAAAACTCGTCCGCATGGGTTAACCAAAGTAGCACATCTAGATCTATATGGTTAGTGACAAAGATCCCGCCCAACCGATGATTCCTAGCTGGCAAACGTGCTACAGTCACTGATGTGAGAACCATATAGGTATTTTGTCAACGGAGCGTAAATTCAACAATGAATCAGCTGTTCCGTTACAAATCCAACCGTTAACGGCCGAAAAGTCATTATTATAGAAATAATTGTGCAGCTTCGTCCATCGTTCCAACCTTCAAAACCAAAATGACTATTAGTAATTTTCTACCAGTGGTTGATTATGGTAGTAATAAAATTGACTATTTCAAAAGCCTTTCCACGTAATTCCTCGAAATTCCTATACGATTACATAGATGTTGCTACATCGGATTGAGACATTTCGCCGCTTCAACCATATTTCTTCAGACACGATGACTTACGTAGTATAAACCGATCTGTGTTTTATTTATTTGTCAACATCCCCTAAAAATCTGGCCCAGTTTTAAATTTACAAATTTACTTATTTTTACGTAGCAAAAGTCTCGAGATTTTTGCCTATTTACCATTCGACTAAATACCGAAGTTAAGAAAAGTATCTTTGAAAAATCTTTATGTGTGCGTGTGCATGTACATGGTTCCGCGCAGACTAAATGTTTGGTGGCGCTTAGGAGCTTTTAGTTTTTTGCAAATATTTTGAAAGTAATATTATTTACTAGAAATGATTTACACAATTATGAACTAAAAGGTTCTAAATTAATTTTGAAAAAATATCGGCCTCAGAGAAGGTTTCCAAAATTTAAGCGGAAATGACGATTTTGACAAAAATAAAACAGTTTTTCAATAAAAATTTGGCTATAGTGGAGCTTAAATGGATTGATTTTTCGAAACGATTTTTTAACTGGTTTTCCAAATGTGGCAGCTGCCATAAATTTTTTTTCAGTGTTTGAAAATATTTTGAAAGGAATGGTTGTCATTTACAAGAAAAAGAACCTGAACCATTAAAAAAAAATTAAATTAGCTTTGATACAATACCGGTGTTTTAAGAAATATTCGACTAATAAACAGCATAGACGGATTGACCATTGATCATGATGAAACTAAATACTTAAGCACCATAAATTGGGACGGCAAAGTGATCTTCGATCAAAATCGGTTTCTCGAAAGTGGCAGGTTCCATAAAATGTTTTTCGTTGTTTGCAAATATTTTGTAAAGACTGTTATTTAGAAGAAAAAGTTCATGAACCATTAAAAAGATTCTAAATTCGCTTTAGCTGAAGATAATTTTGCAACAATACCTGTCCAGATCAGTGCTCCAAAATTAAAGTGGAAATTACGATTTTACAAAAAACTTTTAGAATAAACTACTCGGCTCCTGGACGTACAGTCTAGACTGATTTATTGATCGGGGTGACACTTCATAAATATGCTGCATTAATAAATTGAGAGATCTGAGTGATTTTTGACCTAAATTGGTTCACCGGAAGTGATATATTCCATAGAAACTTTATCGTTGTTTGCAAATATTTTGAAAAATAAAGTAAAAACAAACAAAAAATTTCAAACAAAATTTGTTCAGGTCATTCTTTAAATTTTACCGCGGAAATGACAATTATTGATCCCCATAATTCCTTCCAGTCAAGAGAACATCGAACAGTTATCTATTCTGATTTAATTCAAAACATTTGAGAATTAAATGTTTGATGTTCTTTACAACCAAACAGATCAAATCATATTGCGTTTCTTTGTTCTTGCGAGTTCTTTAAGGAAAGGTTGATTTCTTATAGAAGAAGAAGAACTAATCAACTCAAGGTACTTGTTGCTTTTCTCCTGAAATTTTTCTTTAAATTTCCTATCTCATTTTCTCCATAGATTCAACGGAAACATTCAAAATATACCTTTTGCGTTGATGAACTGGATATGACAGTTACATTCTCAAACACACCATCCTGTTTTGCAAGCATACCGGCTGAAGAATGACTCCCATCACTCAACCTCAAATTAAATCCAACGCACTCCGGGAGTCAGATGATAGCGGTATTCTCCGCTGGTCTTGTGTTTGAGCCATCACCATAAACACTCATTCCATAAGCAATATTGGATAACACTAGCGCCTTCCGTAACATATCGGTTACATCAGGATGAGCTCGCCATTTCGGTTGGCTCAGCCTTTTGAACACATTCAATCTGCCCAATCAATTATTGACAAATTTTAACATGTGCTCGTTAAAATTCAATCTCTTATCAATCCAGATTTCTAAACAACTACTCAAATTTACACACCCTATTCATTAAAAAGCAATACTACAACTTTTTTTTAGACATTTTGTTATCTGATTCACAAATTTTTGAGCCCGACCAAGGCCCACTTGATGGTCCTTCCTTAGTCCATCAGCACAAAGTCAAATGCTAATTGCAAAATAACCATGTCCGAAAAGTTATACCTATGAATCGAGCTTGTGTACAGGTAGAAGAGAATCGGTCAGTTTTTACTCTTGCCCGTGTCCATCACCTCCTCTAACCTATGCCGTCGTCCACAAAATACTAACTTTCTCTAATTGATAAAGTCATATACAAATTTGCAAATGTTCTAAGCAAACTGCAGGCCCATAAGATCCTGAAAAGGTTTCCTCGGTACCACGTAGTCATATGCCCTCTCGATATCCAAGAATATCTCAACAACATTCGTCTTTCCTGTCGTACTTCCCACAAAATATTTCTACACATCCATTAGCATACTGGTTTTTACGGAACCCAAAGGTGGTGTCCGATGGTATTTTTTAATCATATACCATTCAAGATTTTAACAGAAAACATTCAAGATACATATTTCCTTGTTGATTGTTGCCAGATTTCTATCCAGTTTTCCTTCAATTTTCCAGTATCTGAATATTGAGAATTCAATGCAAGGTCATCTTAATAGTAGATTTGGTTGTTTCTAAAACTCTTTGGAACTCATCCCATTAAACTTTCTTACACATTTCGTTCGTCAATTTAGTTTCATTATCAGGTAACAAATTTTCGATGCTTCTTTCTCTATTTCTTCCTCAAGTTGCTTAACCTCATTTCCTATTTCATTATGAGAATCTCATTCACACGTTTGGTGTGAACCTTAAGATATATGTCGACATTTATACCTCCTAAGTATGTCCAGATCAAATATGCTTCGATGCTCCTTCTCCACTCCTGTCTTTGATAGCTGTCTACTTTTTGCGTATGTCATTTGTGAGATTATTGGTTTTAGCAAACCAGTCGCTTCAAAGCTGATGTTTTCGATCCATCTCATATAGAGATATTATAACCAGCCGGCACTGATAACCGAACAAATCACCGAGGTAAATATGGCTGACTGTATTGGTAGTATATTCGATTAAGGTAAAATTGTAAATTGGTCGTTTTCATTCATTACTTGAAGGTATTCATTTCTAATTTATGGGATTATTAAAAATTATTGGAATTTCAACTATATAGTATATAAGGTGTGCAAGTAGAAACTCTGCTTTTTTGATCAAATTCAACTTTATTGAAATATAATTATGGTCTTTTACCATTCTTCAGGTAGATGATGAATCGTAAACCGCTGATCTTTCAAATATGATGACATCGATCTGAATAAGTAGTAATCAGAGAGAGAGCTAAGCCTGGAGAATATGCCGTATGCTGTAAAACTTACCAGCCTAAGGAGAAGACGAGCCATTATCGGGAAATCCACAACAAAAAATTTTTAATCAAAAAAAGCAAGAAGTAGGCTTTATCAGGCAAATTTGTAAAAAAAAAAAATGGTGAATATTTTGTTTCCTAACTTTGACGAAATGTGTTATATTTCATATATTCCATCACATTGATTAGAAATTCGGTGGAAAATAATGTAAGGAACCGCAATTTTTATGTGGAAGCTGAATGATCACTAAGACTGAAGTTTGGAAATAATTGTTTTATAAAAAGTGAATTAGAGGCAAACGAGAAATAAATTTAGTAAACTGTCAGCGTAGTTCCACTTATTATAGCCTATTTTTACAAGGTTCGGCCATTATTGAGAAATCCAGAACAAAAAATTGTCGATCACAAAACTCATGAAGGCTCATGCAAATTTATAAAAAAAATTTGTGAATATTTTGTTTCCTAATTTAACGGAATGTGTTGTATTTCAGTGTGAATCACTACAGAAATCCCATTTTGGAAATTCCACGGTTTGATTTTACAATTTTGCGTATAGCGGTAAAATTTGTGCATATTGTATTTTGGGAGATAATGAGGGATTTCTGCCGTGATTATCACACCAGAAATCCCATAGATCAGTTTAATCATTGGACTACATGATTTATTTTAGCTTAGTTGTGCCAAGAATTGATCAGGATTTTTCCTAGAACGGCTATATAAGACGAGGATTCACTGGTTGCCTATTCCAAATAGGCTAGATTTGAAAACAGAAAACCGTTAATTCAACCCTATTTTTATAAGTTAATTTTCTGAAATACTTTTAATGAATGATTTCTGGAAATCCCTTTTATTAATGAAATCACTTTAACTGCTTGCACTGAACATACTGATCAAGTTTCATGATTGCAGCTACTCCTGATCAGGCAGAATCGAAATTTTTTATCGTTGGTCGTTGGGAATCCCATCTTTGGTTATAAATCACTTAAACTATACTTATATTAAAAAAAATACCAAATTTCCTTCAGAATCACATGTAGGAAACCTCCATTTCAACCCTAATCTCAAAAGATCACCCTCCAAAAATTTTGTATGGGTGATTTCTGGAAATCTCACCTTTTATTAATGAAATCACTTAAATCACCACAAACAAATTTTTTTGAAAGTGATCTTTTGGAATTAGGCCTGAAATGGAGTTTGCTACGGGTGATTCTGGTTGACGCATGTAAGTGGGCAGATAAAGGGTCTTTCAAAAGTCGCGCATGGTTTTTTAAAAATAAAATATCGGAATACTTAGAAATTTTCTGTTGTTTTTATTTTTTGTAAAAATATGGTTTTTAACAATTATATTTGAAAAATGAATAGTTTAAATGTCCACTACGTGCACGTCTACAGGCTTCTATACGAAAATCAAAATGTTTAAGAACTCGCTCACACATTATCGCATTAAGGTGATCAATTTCGGTCCGAATGTTATTTTTCAGCTGTGCAATTGTTGTTGGTTTAATCACATAAACTTTGTTTTTCAAAAAACTACGACAAAGAAAGTAATCTAATGGCATTAAATCACATGATTTAGGTGGCTAGTTTATATCACCATTACATGAAATTAATATACTTGGGCTGACAGTGATATGTTGTAACATCACATTTTCGATTCTTTATAGTAGTTTATGCCTCGCTTTTTTAGAACTAAATGTAACCCTATTTCAAATTTACCTCAAAGAGCCAATCAGCCCTCTAGATTGAAAAATTGTGATATTTCTACTTCATTTCAATCACTAAATTGGTTTTCGATACTTGAACGAAACTAGACAAACACACCTTATTCACATTTGTTCTAGTACGTTATGATAGCAATACGAAAAAAATGATTCATAAACGAAACAGCTGCTTATTTCAGTTAAGGAAAAAGAGACACAAACTTGGATAAAGTATCGAAAATGTGATGTTACAACATGTCATCCCTGGGGTGGCATTTTGTAACATCACATTTTTCGAAACTTATCAAAAAGTGTGTCTCTTTTTTCTACAACAAATTTGCTTACTATTTCGCATTTCAATTATCCTTTTCTATTGTGATCGCAGTGTACTAGAACAATTTTGTTGCTTGTCTCAATTTCTTTTTTCGACAAAGTGTCACACGACAAGTATCAAACAAAAAGATGATAGAAATAGAGTAGAGAGGCATAATGTTCTATTCGAGCTTGCTGAGATGACAATAGAAACAACGTAGTTGAAAAATGAAAAACTTTCAATTTTAATCGTGATGAAAGAGACGTAAAATTCGATAGTATCGAAAAAAGTGAGGTTCCAAAATCCCACCAACGGAAACTAAGACCGCAATAGCATCCTGTTAAAAATAACAATACTCTGTGTCTATTTGTTCGAGGCCACAAACAATCTTCAATCATTTGTCTATAGCGCTCTCCATTGACAGTAACAGGGGGCCTATTTGGGAAATCAAATTCGATCAATCGAACGACGTTTTCGAATCATCGGTATTTGGGAATTCGAAATCGAATTTTATTTAAACGAAAACGTATAACTAAGGAACGATTGAAAATTTCCCTTATCGGGCAATTCGATTACGAGCAATAATTCTACGATCATGAACGAATTTTTATTCGTAGTTAGTTTTGTTCACAAAGGCAAATGCAAAGGAAGCATCCTATTAAAATGGAGATGTTCATTCACTATTGGGCGCATGATATTAATGTGAGTTCCGTCCACGCAGCCAATTACTCCGGGAAACCCAGTTTTATTGTAAAAATAATTAGTAGTTTCTTGTTTTTCTCTGCTAGTCTGCTTATAAGAAATCCATTTAGAGCAAACTTTATCTTCCATCACAGAAAGTACCTCACTTAATGCAGTCGATATGGATGGTTGAGATAGCCCAATTAAAAAATCTTGACCAACGCTATGTTGGTAGCTACCTTGTGCCATAAATCTTTAAGTTTGAGAATATTAGGGAATGCCGACCTTGCACGAGTAGGTAAATGAACGTCAATTTCATACATAAAATATTTTACAGCGTCTTTCGTTAGTTCGATAGTCTGTTAAAATCCAGTCACCTGAAGATGGAATGATCGAAATTGATCTGCAGGTTCCCGCCACGGCCAACAATCAAAAAAATGCTGAAAATGGAGGGAAATCATCGGAACAAACTCATATGTGATGTATTCAAATGAAAAATTTAACATGTAAATAAAATATATTAAAATGAACACAATTTACAAAGACAATCAATTTCTCTTGATGAGCGGAATATGAGGATGCAAAGATAAATAGTCAACATTCTTTTCGATATAGTCTCTGGCGATGCGGACACATTTCTCCTGTTCTTGTTTAACTTGCTTAACGAACTCGATTTGTTGTTGGCGATCATGCATAGTACCCGTTGTTTAACCCATTCAGCTTGATGTAATTGTTCCTTAGCCACACGAACGTTTTTAAGGCGTTGCCGCCAAAGTTTTTCCTTGTCTTCCTTTATTTCTCTATGGTATCTTTCTTGGTCTTCAAGTGTCGTTTTGAATCTTATGCTGACGTCTTCTCGTCGCTGACGCTCCATATCTTCGATTTGCTGTACCAAACCAGTGTGCATAGTTCTAGTCAACTGATTTCGTTTGAGTTTATATACCCTTCCCTCATGTTCCATTGCTCAGCTTCTTTTTTCTTGTTATCTGCATCGATAAGTCTCTCTCGCAAATAATTTGACGAACCTGAATGTATTAATGAAAGTAAACAAAAATTCTTAAATTTATAGAGGAAAAAAATAATTATTTGATTTACTTACATTATATCATGAATCTAAAATATATTGGATTGATCACGTAGTGATTTGTATCGCACACGTAATGAAGGGTTATCGTTGCAATCACTACTATCACTCGATAAATAAATGGCAACAAAATCCATATTACTGACAAACACCAAAAATAATATTATTGCAATTAAACGTCAAAATATCGCCCAGATTTAAATTTTTATTACAGGTATAATGATTAAAAATAATTTCCCTAGTCTTTATTTGACAGTGTAAGTTTTTATTTTCGATCGAATTCCCAAATACCAAATCATGTTCGAATCGAATTGATCAATCGAATCGATTTCCCAAATAGGCCCCCAGCTCTTTCATTTGCATCTTCGAAGAAAAATAGACCACTAATTCTGCCAGCCCAAAAACCACACCAAACAGTACTTTTTTGTGGATGTAATGATTTTTCTGAAATTATTCGAGGATTTTTTCTCTCCAGATACGACAAATTTTTTTGTTGACGGAGCCTGGATGTGAAATGAGCATCATCACTAAAAATGAATTTTTGTGAAAATTTACAATTGACAAAAGTTGTGCGAATGATCTGTTTGTTTTAATTTTTGTGTTAATTGAATTTTATAAGGATGCAAATCTTAAAGTAAAATTCGCCAAACAGTCGATAGATGAATGCCTAATTTCTGAGAACGTCGTGATATCGATGTGGAAGATTCCTCCGCGACACTTTCGCCCACAGCAACAATGTTCTCACTAAGAACGTCCATTTTTTTGGTCTGGCAGACCTTTTTCGATCCTCGACATAACCAGTGTTTTCACTAGCCTTTGAATTGTTGAATCATTTGGACATTTATTTACACCAAAAAATCACGAATTTTACGGTACGTATATTTTTTAAAGATCGATGATTTTCATAATACGTTTGAATAACTTTAATGCGTTCTTCTAGTGTGTAAGTAGCCATCCTACGTTAAAATTGTACATCTGTCTACTTAAACAATGTCAAAAATGACATAAAAAAAGGTTGCGTTTAGAAATTATTTACTACTGACATCTAGGCGTGACTTTTGAAAGACCCTTTATAACCGTTCTAGAAAAAATCCTAACCACTTCTGGAGGAGAACTTAATTGTTTTTGGAATGTACAGTTTGGCACACTTAAACTAACATAAAATATATAAACACACTTAAACATATAGGCACACTTAAACTAACATATTAATGATTAAACGGATCTTTGGAATTTCTGTCTTGACTCACACGTATTTTATATATGCCATCACATTGACCATAAATATGGTGGAAAAATATAGAAATAATGATTTTTGATTATATAAGACAGTTTTACCACATGAACGGTAAGGGTGTAGTCGAGTTTCATTTATACAGTGCTGGGAAAAAAATTGGGCTAACATATTTTATTGCAAATTGGAGTATTATTTTGCTAAAATTATAAAACTTTTGAACGCAAATTACTTATTGTTCCATTTTAAATACATGTATGACGTAATTTTGTTACAGGCTGGCTACTGCCAACCTGCAGTTTTTCACTAAGCGCATGCAGAGGCCTCCAAGGTGATATTTTGCCGGCTACGTTCTCAGCGAGAAGTGCGAAGGGTCGTGGGGTTTGAGGCATGCATGGCTCCTGGCTTACACCGTGATGAATACAGATAATTAAATAAAAATAAAAACGCAAATAATAATAAAAGCGGATGTTCCGCCGAAATTCGTCGGCCGGAACTTGAGGATCGAACACAACAAAATTATAAACCGAGAGCGGTGCCTTGGTGCGCGCATCCATTCGAATTCAAACGGGGACTAGCCCTGGTTACGAAATTGGATGCGGGCACCAAGGGACCGCAATCAACACGCCGACACAGAGGGAGTCTCCGCTCCCATCATACCATATCCGAAAATTTAATACTTCATTTTATTTAAAAGAAAAAAAAGAAAAGAAAACAACTTCCCCCTACACCCGCACCACGACAAGAGAGAACGAGAGAGAGAGAGAGAGAGAAAGCAATGCGCACCGAGCGCGCATCAGCTGTGCGGCGCTCGATTACAAAAATTTTAAATTTAGTATAATATAGAAAAAAATATAAAAATGAAATCAAAAAAATAGAAAAAATAAAAAAAATAAAAATAAACAAAAATGGTACCTTAATTAATTAAAACGTGGTCGTCATGCCACAGGTGGTGCCACACCCGGACCGTTGCGGCCTTGGTGCCGTTGTGGTTGAGGGGCCTCTCTCCGCTACCAAAATAAAAGAGTGAATAGCCGGTTGGCCACTCGTATGTTGCGGCAGACCACTGATAACAAAAAAAAAAACACGGGCAACCGGTTGGCTACCCGAATGTGGCGAGGCCTCTCCCCGATACCACAAAATTATAAAAAGAAAACACGAGAGGCCGGTTGGCCACTCGTACCGTTGTGACCTTGTGCGGTCGGGCGTTGCGGGGCCTTTCCCCGATACCAAAAATTGTTGGGCGAATAATATTGGCCTCGCCTGGCCGCCGTAAATAAATTAGTTGGGCGCGGGCTCGCCAAAACCCGTATATATTGGTGTTGGGCGACCTTTTTGCCTTTAAATAATTTGGTGTGCGTTGGTTTCGCACAAATCCGTAAATCGAAAAGCGGCACCTTCGTAGTTATTGCGGCACTGTAGCCGCTACATTCGATGATAACTTATACTGACCTCAACTGGCCACCCGTAAGGTGCGGTATATGCTCGCCTTACTGTACAGCGCGTACAGCGACGTTTTCTCGTTACAATTTTTCTTCAACTTTATTTTTTTTACTATAACTCGTCGATTAGTTTGCCGGCTCTATTTACTCAGATATAACAAAAGGAATTTGTTTTCTGTATATAAAAACGTAAAATTGATCGTACGATGATATTGATAATGCGAATTATATCATCGAAAAACTCATAATCACAATTATTTTGATACTAATAAACAAATGGTCACTTCTTGTACGCACTGTTTATTAAAACTTTCATTAAACTTAGCCCGACAATATTATTACATTGGGGCAGCATAAACAATTTATTACATACTTCAAATACAGCATATTATTATTACAAGAAAAATACAATTCACTATATTATTATAATCATACATACAAAATTTGTATTCGATAAATACTTTTATATAAAAATGTTCTAACCAAACTAGAGCGCAGCGTATGTAACTCATTCAAAAATCAAAACTTAACTTTCAATATCAAAAATCAATCAAAGAATATCTCTCTTCTCTGTTTATCCTTTATATCAATTTGCATTGATATAAAAGAGAAGCATATAAGAAAAACATTTTTCTAAAACGTTTTACTTTGCTCTCACTCGATGCGCACTGTTCTCTCTCTCTCCCATTCTCGTATGATTACCAACCAAACAGCAAGAAACACACAGGAATCCATCCACCACGAACCACGTTTAGACAGCAAATTTACCCCCTAGACGCAAACCAACCGAGGGGAATAAAAACACAAAAAATTTAGCAAAGATGGAGGTGTAATCATTAAAATGAAATTTCGTATTGTTGACGACAACACAGTCGTAAAAAAATTTACCTGCAAAAAAAAAACTACCAGCAATTTAGGGGAAAAACCCCGAAAAATGTCAAAATATTCAAAATACGCTGATTGGAGTTAAAGTAATGGAATAAATTAAACACTTATTTTTTATTTTTTTTTTTTTTGTTTTTTATTGATTTATAGAAGTTCTATCTTTAATATTAATATTTTGTTAGACCGCCATTTGCTTTTATTACAGCGATACACCTCCGATTCATTGAATTTGATAAATTTTCAAAGTCGTAGGAGGTATGGATTCCCAAATCGTCATCAACAAACTGTTTAAAGCTTGAATCAATCTGGGCGATTTCTTGCTACTTCTAGCTTCATTATAGACCAAATATTTTCAATGGGATTTAAGTCTGGACTATACGGGGGCCTTGAAGAGATAAGAAAAAAAACAATTTTTTAACAAATTATTTATGTTTATCTGAAAGCCAATCTTTTTATCTACAATTCAAATTTAATAACTCACAACTTTGGCGGTATGGCACGGAGCGTTGTTCTGTTCAAAAATAAATTTGCAAGTCTCGCCAAAAAGCTTTAAAACAGAAGGCTCAAATTCGTTGTGTCGGACCTGCAGATGAACAGCTGCTGTAATGCTGGAACTAAGGAAGCACAATCGACCGGTTTCATTTCCAGAAAAACATTTCCATACCATAATTCCTTCATTTTTCGGTGGAAGTCTTAAAAGACGTTCGTTCAATCTCCAACATGCAGCTTGAATTTTGATTCATCGGGGAAAATCACATCATTCCACATCTCTTGAGTTCAAGAAACATGCTCCTGGGCCCGTAGCAGAAGTTGTTTTTCACTAGTAATGTAAACTGAGGCTTCTGGACTGGTTTAAGTGCACTCGAACCAGCTTTAACAAGTCTTTTTCTCACTAAGTTGGCTGAAATTTGTTTGCCCGTTGCTCGCTCAATATCCCGTCCTATGTCCCTTCTTCCACTGGACTTGCCTTTCTGGGTCTTCCAGAGCCTTTCTTTCTTTATGTACTGCCCATCTCTCACATTTTTTAAATATTCCACGCGACAGTACTTTTAGGAATGTTTAATCTTTCTGCTATTTCACGCGTGGTTAAATTTTCTCGCGCCCAAATCAACATATTTATTTTACACTGCCCATTCTTTTTAACTAAAATTGCACTTTATTCTTTATTTGATTAGGATCACTTACAGAATAACTTTATCTTACAAAATATGCACTATTTATACTAAAAAAAAAATTAGAGGCAATAAAACATCTGCACGATAATGACGGCCAAGAACGGTAGGCGTAAAATAAAATAATTGCTTGACCAATTTTTTTAGACATCAGTTGCGGAGTTGTACCGGTGTAATAAAAACAAAACAAAAATATAAAATAGGTGTTTCATTTATTCCATTACTTTAACTCCAATCAGCGTATTTTGAATATTTTGGCATTTGTCGGGGTTTTTCCCCTAAATTCCAGATAATTTTTTTTTTTTTTCAAAAATTACGTCATACATGTATTTAAAATGAAATAATAAGTAAATTGCGTTCAAAATTTTTATAATTTTAGCAAAATAAGACTCCAATTTGCAATATAAAATGTTTGCCCAATTTTTGTTTCCAAGCACTGTACATTCGTGGTAAAAAGTATTCGGGTGTTGACCACAAAATCCCTCCATTTTTCTATTACTTTCGTTCCAATAGCTGATAGCATTGGACTATTGTTTTATGTTAGCCCATCTTTCGTCCATCCGCTATCTGCCAATATTTCTATCATAACCATCTGTATTTGAAGAAAATACGTTAGCGCTTTGATGTTCGTCATTTTGTGTAAACTATTTTTTATATTTGTTATAAAATTACAATTTTTATAGTTTTATAGTTATTATTTTTTCACACTTGATACCATGTTTCACAGTTGTAATCGATAAGAGATATTGAATAAAATTATTTTAAAGATGTAACCATAATTTGCGTCTCGGAACGGTTTGTGGCTGAAACAACATCTTAAATATAATAAATTGAATTCCTATTACAGACTGTACATATAATTTTACATTAAACCAAATAATTATTAATTCATTAACACTATAATTTAGTACACACACACAACTACTTGATGTTATCATGTATACAAAACCAAAATTAAAAAGTTTTGAGTACTATTAAGTATTTATGTGGGTAGGAGGTGCATGAACATTGTACAGGTACTCGTTGTTTCTGGCAGTTAATAAAATTATGTAAATTTTTTTTATAATTTCCATTACAATTTAAATTAAAATTATATTTATTATGCAAAGTGGATTATTAATTAATAGAATTACAACAAAAACCATTAAACTGTGTTATATTCTAACCTTTTTAATGGAAAACTATAAAACAAACGAACGAAAGGTTAAATGTAGAAGAAAATCATAAATACACGAGTAAACTACTTTATTATGGAATAGTAGAAGAAAAGTAGAAAAAAAGGTTTTCCCCATCATCGCATATTATACCTCTATTAGGTATGTATATATAGGTACACCAAATTACCAACAACGTCGATAATGGCAAAACTATATTTACTACAAAATAACAACAACAAAAACATTAAAACAATGCACGTTAATGTTATTAAACAAGAAAACAAAACATCGTAAAACATGGAAAATTATTTATGTTACTTGTATTGCTTGCTGTATATAAACAGTACTCCATGGCATAGTTAAAAATTATGTATACACATTAAAACTATGTATACCTACCTAGTATTCATGTACATACACAATGATAAGTTTTATTATGTTTTATGTATCTGAAAAATAGTTTTTATGTTTAATGTTTATTATGCATATCGAAATTATTTTTTTTACTAGTTTAGTATAGTTTATTTCACATTGTTGGTACGTCGTTGTTGGTTCCTTGTATAGTTTTTGAAAAATTTAAATTATTTTTAATTCCATGTTATTTTACTTTAAACTAATAATAGTTAGTTTAAAATAAAATCTTTAATTGTTTTAAATAAAACTTTAAAATTGAATAATAAATTAGGTTTTTGTATAATAAATACTGATGTTATTTATTATTGCTATATAAAGTTGTTTATTTGGTTTAATTACGAAATGTTTTATCTGTCTAATAAATGTCCTCCAATTAATTGAGTTTTATTAATTGTTTGGCCTAGTTCCATTATATAACTTTGATGAATACATGTGGGAATACCACGTTCGTTGATTCTGTTTTATACGCGAAAACAAAAACAAGCTTAACTGAACACACTACTTTGATACGAGAACTTTCCTCTTCTACCGTCAAACCAAAAGTGATCTCGTCACAAATCTACAACTACATACAGTCAAGAACAGCATGTACATATTTCGTCTTAAACAAACACGTCTTTGTTTAAACTCACCTTCCATTATTACTTCGTCTTCCAAGTGAATGTTCTACCCTTTACGGCCAGATAGTATATTATACTTCGTCTTCGATAGTTCGTCTTTGACGTGGAGCAGGTCGTCGTAATGTGGCTGAATATTATTCTTTGGGCTTTTCTCATTATCTTCGTTGGTCATCTTCATCAGATTCACTTCCGGATGAATCGAATATACTGCTAGGTTGCCTCCATGGCTTCATAAATTCTGCACAACTCGTTGTTATTATGGCTCCTTCGTGGTTACCCGCACCTTCTCCACTTTGTATCTTTCGTTAGGACAAATTTCTGTAATCTTATATGGTCCCTCAAACTTCGGACTTAGCTTTAGCAAATTGCGTCCGTTTGATAGCAACCATATCACCCATTGAGTATTCTATTGATTTTTTCCGCTTCTTGTTGAATGATTTTCGATTCTCTTCTTGGATTTTGACAATTTCTTGCTTGAGAACGGTCCGTCTCTCGTTCACCCATAAACTGTTGTAAAATCTCTTCTTTAATTATTTTTGCTATGGCAACATCTTCTGGGTTACGCATCTTAACACTAAACATGACTTCGAAGGGTAATCGACCGATACTTCTTTGCCAGGTACATTTCAAAAATCGTTGAACGTTGCTAATATGCTGATACCACCGTTCAGGGTGCTCAATTGAAAGTTTGGTTAACACTGATTTTACGATTGAATGGGTACGCTCAATCTGTCCGTTCTCTCTAGGCACGTCTGTCCTTATCAAAGTGTAGGTAATGATATTTTCCTGACAACATTCACTAAAATGGCTGGAAGTGAAAGCTGCTCCTCTATCGGCCATAAAACATCTAGGATTCCCGAATGACACCTTCTGTATTTGTTGACTTGGTAGAGTATAACCACACATACTTTGAGAATCCATCTATTATAGAAAAAATATACTTGTAGTTTTTGGCTGTACTATAATCAACGGACCTAAGTGGTCGAGGTTGTAAAATTGCAATGGACACTTATCTTTTGGCAGAGGGTGTAAATACCCTTCCTGCCTTCCAGATTTACGCAGAGCGAGTATATACTCAGTACAATTCTCACGTATCCTTTGACATTTTTCGATAATTCAGGGGTGTAGTAATCCTTTTCTATGATTTCGATTATCTTTTTAACACCAAAATGTCCAATTGCATGTATTTTTGTGATGATTTCATCTTGTAACGTTTTCGGAATACAGACAAGTTGACTTCCCTTTATCATCATCCATATGAACAATAACCCCCGATTAACTGAATAATGTTTATACGGCCCATGCTCTAGCAGATTTTTAATGAGCTGCAACTTTGCGTTTCGCTTTTGTAGCTCTTCTATTTGTGCCATAACTCCTTCTTCGGTAACCAAAATAACGGGGTATCTACTTAACACGTCGACATGCTTCATTTTGGTACCGCTACGATGGTCCTAAACATAATCAAACTCCTCTAGTACTACCGCCCATCCAGCAATACGTGGTGCTATATTCTTTTTTGACATGGTCATCATAAATGCGGCGCAATCCGTCACAATAGTAAATTTTAACCCCAAAAAATAAACGCGTACACAGGATGAAATTGTTCATTGCTTTGATCTTTCTGTAGCAAGACAGTGTGGAAATAAATAATATATTTATTCAGCATTCAAATACTATTGAAACACACTCATTGTGAATTATACATATTTTAGCTGAAAATGATTTCTCATCTTTTCTCTTTCATTCTGAAACGTGTTGTTGTACTACTAACATCGTATGGCGTAGTGTTGTATAAATAAAAATATAATAACCAATCAATTTATCTTCATCACCACGAACATTTAAATTTAACTTTAACGAGACTGTTCCTTTCAAATACTTTAAAATTCGTTTTGCTTCGTTCCAATCTTCTTGTGTAGGTGCGGAAACGTGTTGTGATAATATGGCAACACTGGCAGCAATATCGGGTCTAGTATTTGTTGATATGTACAACAGGCTTCCAATCAGCTTACGATAATCGTTGTTGTCACGCAATAATTCTGATACGCCACCTTTTCTGTAATTAACACTCAGTGGTATTTCAGAAATCTTCGATTTTTGCATTCCGAATTCTTTCAGCACTTTATTTATATTAACGGACTGGTTGATAGTAAACATTCCATTTTTATTTTTGTCTACTTGTATGCCGAGATATGTTCTTACTTCTCCTAAATTTTCCAATTTAAATTCGGATCTTAAAACCTGTTCACATTGTTTGATCATGTTTTCATTTGCGCTTGCCACAAGCAAATCATCGACATAAATAACCACATAACAAATGTCTTCACCTTGTTTTCGAATGTATAGGCATTGATCATTTTTGCTTTGTATGAAGCCAGAATTTAAAAACACATTATGCACTGACTGGTTCCAAACCCGTGCTGATTGCTTTAAACCGTAAAGACTACGTTTAAGAAAACAAACTTGATGTTCTTTTCCATTATCCATAAAACCTGGTGGCTGCTTCATGTATATTTCTTCCTTTAATTCACCATGTAAAAATGCAGTTTTTGCATCATAACGAATAACTTTCATACCTTTCCTTGCAGCAACTGTCAACAAAATTCTAAATGTCGTTTGTCGTGCGACTGGAGCAAAAATCTCATCGTAATCAAAGCCATATTTTTGAGTAAAGCCTTGCGCGACTAAACGTGCCTTAAATCGCTGTGGTTCACCTTTTTCATTTCGCTTTATTTTATATACCCATATGGAACCAATAGGTTTTCTATTAATGGGCAAATTCACCAGTTCCCATGTATTATTATGGCGTAGTGAAATCATTTCTTCTTCCATAGCTTTAACCCATTCATCTTTGATCACACCGCTAACTGCCTCATTGTATGTCAATGGTTCTTCTGTTGCTTGTTTAACTGAAAAAAATTCATCTTGTAATTTAGTTGATGTCCATGTACCTTTGTTTGTGCGTCCGGATCTTTGTACATCATT
The DNA here is from genome assembly GCA_947310385.1 of Nephrotoma appendiculata. NCBI lineage: Eukaryota > Metazoa > Arthropoda > Insecta > Diptera > Tipulidae > Nephrotoma > Nephrotoma appendiculata. Next base: position 340,799,881 of record OX371223.1, read on the forward strand.
TTTACCATGTGTATTCTCTTCATTATCAACAGTCGATGTGTCCATTAAAGTCTCTTCATCACTAAAATAAGCATCACTGTCCGGAAATGAAACTGCGTTTGGCTGCAATGTCTTATCCGTGTCCGCAAAACTGTCATCAGCATCATGTGTAACCTCAATCGAGTTCAACTCAGATTGTTCAGAATCCATACCATATCTCACAATTCCAGTGTGATCGTCATTGCAAATTGAATCATTTGATTTATTCAATTTACCATTCTTTCGTGCTGGAGTAACGATTTTAGTTTCCAGTTTTGTCCTTTTGTGTAAAAATTGAACATCTCTGCTGATCAATATTTTTCCTGTTTTTGTGTCATAGCATCTGTAAGCTTTCGATTTAGTATCATAACCAACAAATAATGCATGCACGGATTTATTTTCAAGCTTATGCCGTTTCTGTGGCGAAATCCATACATAGTATTCTGCACCAAAAACTCTCATATGATCGAGCTTCGGTTTACAACCAAACCAACCTTCAAACGGAGTGGTTAAAATTGATCGTCCTGGTAATCTATTCTGAATATAATTCGCAGCAACAACTGCCTCAGCCCAAAATACGTGTGGCATTCCAGCATCGATAAGCATACATCGAGCCATTTCCACTAGCGTCCTATTTTTGCGTTCAGCTACACCATTCTGCTGAGGGGTATACGGAGCTGTTCGTTGTTGTTGAATACCCTCTTGTTTTAAATATGCATGAAATTCTTTGTTAACGTATTCACCATCTCGATCTGATCGTATGTATTTGGGTTTCTTGCCAAACATTGTTTTAGACATTTCGACATATTCTTTAAATTTGTGCAATACTTCAGATTTCTTTTCAAGCAAACATATTACTGTATATCGCGAGAAATCATCAATTAATGTCAAAATGTATCTTTTACCTGACGCTGATGCTGTATTCATTGGGCCACACACATCCGAACGAATTAAATCAAGCATACTTTCTGCACGTTGGGCATTTTCTGGGAATTTAATTCGCGTCATTTTTCCTTGTAAACAAACTCTGCATTTGTCGTCACAATTCTTACATTCATCTCTGCATGGTATAATTTTCACACCCTTGACGTATCCAAGTTTTGACAACGTTTTAACAACTTCACTGTCACGGTGACCCAAAATTCAGTGTCATTTATGAATGCAACCTGAATGACCAGACTCAATACTTTCATCAATTTTATTGTCTGGGCCGGCAATCAGAGCTTTATAAACGGCATAATCCCCCTCGTGATAAACCAACTGCCACTTGTTTTCCATTAAAACTGATTTGACATCGTTTGTCCTTTGAAAATAATACATCACAACCTTTTTCATTTAATTTATTCACTGATATTAAATCTGTCTTGATTGAAGGTGCCCAAAATACATCGTTTAATACCATAACATTATGTTCATCGAATTTGTTCATAACCTCAATTTGAACGGTACCTTTACCTTTAACATCAGCAACTTGACCATTCGCTACGGAAACTTCATCACGATAATTTGTATCCAGATTTTTAAACAACGCTTTATTCGATGTAATGTGAGACGTTGCTCCTGAATCAACACACCATCCACTTTTAAAATTACTTGTCATGAATGTAAATTTACCATATATGTCACCTTCATCACGTTCAGTTGCCAAGTTTACTTTCTTTTCGTCGGTAGCTTTCTTTTCTTTATCGCCTCTTTGTGTCTTACATTTCTTTGCATAATGACCTTTATTGCCACAACGATAACATACTATGTCCTTTTTCTTTAATTGGCTTGATTTATTTATACTTTTGTGCCTTACTTTCAATGCGAAGCCATTCCCGTCATCCATCTCGCCTCTGTCCTTTCGACGTTTATATTCATCGATTAACTTCGATTGCACAACTGCTGCTGTCAGTTCACTTTCTTTGCGAGATTCCAGTGCGGTTACCAATGTATCATAACTTTCAGGAAGGCTTCCCAACATCGTTGCACTTTTCCAATCCTCTGGTTTCACATCAGTATTTAAATCGACCATCTGTTGAAATAATTCATTGATTCTGCTCAGGTGTGCCTCCATGTCGCCACCTTCTTCCAAACGAAGCCGCATAATTGTTTTCATCAGGCGCACCTTATTATTATACTGTATTTTCTACTGAATTCTTCAGGTTATGGGCCCAGTAACCGAATAATAATAGTATTTTAATTGGATGTTACATTTATTGTGAGATATTATTATTTATTTTCTCTCATCGAAAGAAAGTCAATTCTACGCGAGGTATTTGTATTATCGAATACACAAAATGGCATCAGTAGAGACAAAATATCATATTGATAGACTGAATAATGGAAATTATTTTGTGTGGAAGTTTAAATTGAGAATGTTGATGGTGAAAGAAGGAACCTGGTTTTGCATTGATTCAGCGGCGCCCACAGCTACAGAAGCGACCAAATTAGAAGAATGGAATTAAAAAGATCAACAGGGTTTAGCAACAATCGGATTGAGTATAAATGATGACCAGTTGATACACATTCGTAATGCTAAAACGTCAAAAGAAGCATGGACCGCGTTGCAAGAGTATCATGAGAAAAATATGGCAAATAGTAAGGTGCGCCTGATGAAAACAAGATCAAACAATGTGAACAGGTTTTAAGATCCGAATTTAAATTGGAAAATTTAGGAGAAGTAAGAACATATCTCGGCATACAAGTATTCAGATGCCAATTTTGCTGAATGCCGATCAATACGTAAATCTAATGGCGGATTTACGTTCAGTACATTTGGTGCTACAATTAGTTGGCGATGCAAGAAACAAGACATTATTGCACTATCGTCAATGGAAGCTGAATATATTGCGCTATGTGATGCAGTGAAAGAAGCAAAATGGTTAAAACGTTTATTGAATGATTTTGGTGTGAAAATTAATGAGCCCATTATACTCTATGCAGACAATCAGAGTTGCCTCAAATTTGCTAATGAGGAGAAATTTTCAAATCGATCGAAGCATATTGACATCAAAACGCATTCAGTTAACGAGAGTATTGATGCAGGTATAGTTGAATGTGTCTACTGCCCGACAGACGAAATGGTAGCCGATATGATTACAAAACCATTACCAAAACAGAAGATCCAGAAATTTAGAGAGGCTGCCGGCTTATTTGAATGAGGAGAAGTGTGGAAATAAATAATATATTTATTCAGCATTCAAATACTATTGAAACACACTCATTGTGAATTATACATATTTTAGCTGAAAATGATTTCTCATCTTTTCTCTTTCATTATGAAACGTGTTGTTGTACTACTAACATCGTATGGCGTAGTGTTGTGTAAATAAAAATATAATAACAAAAGTTTATCTTAAATCATCGTGTTTAATTTATTATTATTATACTGTATTTTCTACTGAATTCTACAGACAGCACCATAACCGTAAATTGATGTATCCGTGTGCATTTCTGTTTGTGCAATAGATCTGAAAATACTCAAAATAGGTGGGTTAATTAGTAGCATTTTAAGAGTATTGAATGCATTTTGTCGAGCCATGTTCCTTTCGAACTTTCTCTCTTTTTTTAAGAGCTCCGTCACAGGTCTTACTTTTGTCGAGTAATCAGGTGCAAATTTATGAAAACATCCGGTTAGGCCGAGAAAACTTTGAACTGATTTTATATTTGTTGGCACTAGAAAATTGTCTACGGCACGCGTTTTTGCTGGTGCTGGTTAGAATTTCCCCTTTGAAATAATATATCCTAGGAACTCGATTTCTTCATACAGGAATTTACACTTTGTTCACTTCAGTTTTAACACATACTCACAAGGAATTTTGATTAAACATTTTACTTTTTCAAAATTTTCTTTACCGTCTTTTGCCGCTACGATGACATCGTCCATATAAACAATTAAAGTTTTATTTTGAATTAATTCCCAAAATACAATGTTTATAAATCTTTGAAATACGGCAGGGGCAGTGCACAATCTAAAAGGAATTCGATTGAACTCGAAGTGCCTCACATGTGTCACAAAAGCGGTGTATTTCCGCCTCCTTTCGTCAATTGGTACGTGGAAAAATCCGTTTTTCAAATCCATCGTTGAAAAAACTTCCGCAGAATGCAATTGATCGATCAAGTCTTTTAAGGAAAGAGGATAGCGATCCATCACTACTATTAGCATATTCAGCCGTTTATAATCGCTAGCACGACGGGACTAGCATATTCGGAGATACTGGGCCCAATAATTATACCATTATTTAACCATTCTGTGATTTGTTTCTCTATCTCCATTTAGTTCTTCAATTTGTTTTCCATATATCCTGTCTTGTATTTCGATAATTGGGCCATCATTTTCCCCTAATTGGTACCATTTAAGAAATTGTCATCCTTCGTTAGCTTTTTCACCCTTATCCCATTATCACTAATGATGACTGATGACTACGATACCGCTTCTTTGTAGCATATCTGTACCGATTATGCAATCTACTTCTATTGACCTTTCTGGAATTACATGAATTTTTCCACTTAATTCCTCACCATCGATAAACATTTTTCCCGTGAAATATCCTATGTGGTTTCGATTGAACTATCTTCTATTCCTCTTAATTTGGTTGTAATATACTGCAACTCTGGACTTCCAATGATTTTGTAAGTATGACACGATTGTATCTTAAACTCGTTTTATTTCGATCGTCTTTGTTTTGCTTCTTTAAGGTCTTCGTTTGCGGCTGTAAATTCGATGGTCGAGCCAGAACATCTGGCGCTTTATGTCCAAATTTAAAACATCGGAAGCATTTTGGACTGTCACTTCTCATTCTACATCTAGCTGATATGTGGCCTTTTTCCCCACAATAAAAACATGCTATGCTCGTTTGTTGAATTTTCGAATGGTTTTGTTTCGGTGGCATTTGCCAATCTGGTTTTGGTTTGGAACCGTCAATGTGTTTCAATGAACAATGATGGTCTGACCGTGACTTATAACTTTCGTTTATCTGAAGCTTTTCTCCAATTTCGACTACCGTCTTGGCACCTGTAAAACCAGCTAATTATATTCAACATCGTTGATACCGTTTATCACGTATTGGAATATGGCTATATATCCTTAAAAAATATTCACCCAAAGTCTCATCGTTTTTCATTCGTCGTGATTGGAGCTGTAGATGAATATCTGCACTAGTAAATTCCCTTTTGTATTCTTTGGTCAGCAAAATTTTGATATCCTCCCAACTTTAAATATTTGGGTTGATCTTTAAGGCTTCTTTCACACTTCCACTAAGCGATTATTTCGCGAAAACTAATTTTTGGAGAGGAAGGAGTTCAAATAAGGCAGCGGTGTTCTCAGATTCTTCAATCCAATTCTCTATACGAATATCACCGGACCCGTCAAACATAGAAATATATTCAGCAAAATCTTTTAAATAAATTGAACTAGACATTAGAAGCGATGATTGTTAATGCGCATTATCACCGTTTTCCATTTCATCTCTTAACGGTTTCCCACTACCCGTACGCTTATTCTCACCATGCTTGAAATTTAGCGCTTGGTTACGTAACTGTTCATTTTCGCGCCTCAATTGTAAAAGTTCATCGTTCATCGATGTATTTGTATCACCAATAGCTTGTTTCCCAGTACTATTCATGTTTTCTTATTAGTTAAACTTAAATGAAACTGGTTTCTGACTTCTTCTTCCTCCAAATCGGAGAATAACTTTCTTCTGCTTGTTGTTCCGCGTCATAGTTTTCCGAAAACTCGGCACACCACGCTTCAATTTATTCTTTAAGCGCTTTTCACTTTTTTTAAGCGTAATCGAACGACACGGATTTTATTTCGTTGTACACCACAAAAAATGTTTGCGGAAAAATTAAAATAAAAAATCTTTAATCTTTAAATTAGTTGTGCAAATGTCGTGTTTTATTTTGAAAACAGGAGATCCGATATTGTTGCAAAATTAATTTACAATTTTTCAGCTCTGAATCGTTTTTCTTGTGCGAAAAACGAAAAAGCTCTTTTGGAAGCTGCTACTTTCGGTCGACCAATTTAGATAATAATTCAATGAAAAATTGCATACTATAAACTTAAAAATAATGTTGCTAAAATAGTTTGAACTGAATTCCGGTAATTTGTGAGTACGAGTATAATTCTGAGAATTGCAAAAGAGGTTTACTGTTATTTGGGACAAATGTTAAAATGTTGTTTACAAATTTTATCACTTCCAGGATGACAGCATATACTTCTATCTATACCCATCATCCATTCTAGGGATGCCAATGAAGTGGTTTCTTCGTTTTTTACCTCTTTACCTATAAAACCGGTTTTATTGCAGTGCAAAAAAAACCGAATGCATACGAATTCATAGATTGAGCGGAATATAAATTGTCCTCTTAAATAAGTACTGACGTTATGTTGTTGTTGATTGATGAAATGATTGTGCTGAACTCTTTTAAAATATTGCACCATGTTGCGTCTTGTGTTGTCTGGATGTTGCTTTACGTTGTGGGATGTTGCGCTACGTCGTGGCAACATCCATCACGTTAGCAGGCATCTGGATTGGTTGTCACGTTGCACCATGTTGCGTAATATTTCAACATGTTGTACTATGTTACATCAAGTTACATGATGTTGCACCAAATTAAATGATGTTGCACCAATGGGATGTTGCGTCATATTGCAGCATTTTGAGTGATCTTGCACCATGTTGCTTAATGTTTCATTATGGTCTGACTGTTTCTTGATGTTGCACTTGCGTCATAAGTATCGTGTTGTAAATTTTCCGCACGTTTTTGTACCAGGTTGCGTCATAATGCTTTGTGTTGGGTCTTGAACTTTTCGGTAATTATTTGAGGCCCGGGTCTCTCAATTTAATTTTCTTTCAGCTAGCACGATTTTATTAAAATAGGTGATGAGAATGCCAAGGAATCAAATACCAAAATTTAAGTTAAATGAGTGCTGATTTCGAAAAAATTCGTTTAGAGTTCTTAATTCGGGAAAATTTGATTAGGGATTTTCCAAATGAGATCCGGGTTCATATATAAAACAAATCGTCCCGAACAATTTTGATAACAAATTTGGGAGAAGATATTTTTGGGTGTCAGGAAATGACTGCAATGATTTTGGTGATGTACGTCATCTCAATCGAAAGGGATTGAAATCATTAATGATGAAAATGAGAATCTAATATAAATTTCGGACGTGTCTCTGAAAAATAGTGAATTAAAATGAACCTAAGCTAATTCTTAACCAATTACGATTCAGTTTTCTTTGAATGTTAATCATAGGAGAAGATTCCAAAATGAATTCCGGATGTGATTTTGGAAACTGAGTATAGATCGAGGATCTTTTTCCGTTGGTACAATGAAAATATCCCATTTGATTAAAAAACACGGTTTTCTAAACTGGCCAAATAGGATGCGTTCATACATAAAGTTTTCTGATAAATTGGTAGATTCCAGAGAATCTTGACGATCGTTATACAAAATTTAAGCAGAAATGACAAATTTTGTTAACATTCTTTTTTTAAACCTTTTCGTTTGTGCCAATATGTAGTGATAATATTTACTAAAAAACTGTTAAAGCCAAACATTTTTTATTTTTATTGGTAGTTAAATTAGTCCATATCGTTTTAATAAAATAAGATTTGGTCGGCCACCCGTCACTAGCTTAATATAGCTATTTTAAAAACTATATAGTAGTACAAAGCTTTACTACACGAATACTAGATGTCAGTTTCTCAATAAAAAATCTAACTTCATTGTTGGGTCAAAATAATTTTTATTTATCGCATCACATAGTGTCTTTTCTGTATGATTATAATCTCATCGTCCGCATATTCATTTTCGTAGGAATAGTCCTAACACGTACTTTGCATTTGAGGCTTTTTTGTTTGCATTATAGCGTTAGATTGCATCTTCCGCTGAGCTAGTTTTGCAGAACCCGAATTGTTTGGCAGATTAGAGTCCGCTGATGTTAAATTTTTTTATCGTCCTGCCTGTTCATTATCAATTGTTCACTTCAATTTATTTATTTAGACAATGCCAGTATATTCATACGGCTCATTTATGAGTGCACTCGTGTGCGGCTGATTATGAATGACGATTATTAAATGTCGGTTATTAAATGTCGGATTAATTGACTGTCGTACGGTTGAATGTCGCGTATATTAATATGCCGTATGCGTATATACTTGCAGAATCACTTATTTTGCAAATATTTATGTCGCTACAGATCTATCAAATTTATATATACTGTTTGCCATATCCTTTCCATGCAAATCAAATTGTCCATTGACGGTTTTATAATTTGTTACCGGTGCTTTTATCATTATGCTCATTTCGTAGCAGCGAGATACGAATATAAGTTTTTCCAAGATCTTGGCTATCGCATGATCCGAAGACAACGGGTCATCTTGTTCCCTTTTAACTTCTTAAGGCTGGAATTTGTTTACAACCTGGATTGTATTTCCAATAACCAAATATATTTTTTATTTGTGGGAACAATTATCTAGAACACTATACTCGTATAACAATATTTACCGTTGCATAATAACTTTGTGGTTAACGAAGCCAAATATTTACCACCCATTTGATATACATACATCATAGATAATATATCAACCCCAAATATAGTTGTGTATAATAAAATATATTGGTTATTTAATGCCAATTATAATTAATATATTTCTACTTCGTTTGCACCTGTGATAAATATACTATCTATAGGTATATGCATATATATTCAGATAATTTGGCATTTCATGAGATAAATACTTTAAACAAGTACCTACCGTACAGATTATAAAGAAAACTTTTCCGAATATGTACCATCGATCTAAAGTTGTTAATCATATTTTAATTAAATTTTCAATAAACAAACAACAACAACACACAGACACCTACAGCATGCCGATTTTCCACATATTAATTTAACAATTTTCCCAAGACTTATTAAACAACAACAACAACAACAACAACAAGATTAAAATTAATAATTAAGAAAATACCTAAGTCGTCGTCATACACCAAGTTGATTTTAATTTACGTAAGAAAAATTTAATTATCCGCAGCATAACATTGTTAATCTACCTCGAATGATCTGATATCTACGTCTATCTACATACTCACAAAAACTGGAATAAAAAAAAAAGTTTGAAATTGAAAAAGGAAATTTTTATGGGTTTGGGAAATTTGATGTACCCACCTACTGTATACTTAGAATGAAATGAAAATTTGGATAATTTACGTGCACATAGACGAGTTTATAAAGTTTCAACCCTTTATATAAATATGGGTATATGTATGAGTGTTGATTTCTATTTCCCATTCAAAAACTTTATCATTTCATCACATTTTCTGTTGGTGAGTCTATAATACATAAATATAAAGGATTGGGGGATGAGGATATGGAAATCGGCACAGTAAATTTTTTTATTTTATTTTTGGTATCATGGGATGTCTAATATTTATTTACTCTCGGAAAAAAAACACAAACTTTTATATGTTGTTGCTGTTTGTGTTGGTTTATTGAAAATGAATGGCTGAATGATTTATGAAAATTGGTCTAATAGTAAATGGGATTTTCCAAAATAATAATTTAGTCGAGAGAATTTATTGTTCTGCCTAATTGCTATGTGCGTGCCCGTATATTGCCAATATATTTCTAATAGATGAATGTTCGATACTAAAAGCAGTTAATTATAGAACTCGAAATTTAAATTTAAATTATTACTATAAAAACATAAAACTATACAAATTGATTTATACGATACTTTTATTAATTAATTTAATTAATGGGTTATATACCATGTTCAAGCTATATAGAAGCCATAAAGTTTAATTAAGGTGTATAAATGTCATGACAGTTCAGAAAATAGAAAATGAATACGATACGTAATTTGATTTCCACTCAACAGGTCAACATGGTACCTCATCACGTTCATTTTCTCCAACGATACGATATATGCATATGAAATATATTACATAATAGCAACGAGCATTTAGCTGATATTGACAAGACGACACATTGTCTCTTTCAACGACAAAAATAACCCACCAACCTGCAAACTATTCTCTGTATTATATACCAAACGACAGTGTAATTCGATTAAAACCAAATGAATTTACGAAAAGTAATTTAAAATTAATTTAATTTAAACGAACGTAAAAACTAAAACTTGTTTTCTTCTTGGAAAATTGATAAAAATTTAAATTCGTGCAACAGACACAATGATATTACTCCATAAGACGATGTAGGTGCATATCTACACATAAAAACCGTGTAGAAGAAAAATTAAATCACGGTGGGTAGAAAAATCAATTTTACAATGTTCGTAAAATGGTAAAAACATTTATTACATAAAAATCTTAGATATAGAAAAAGGTTAACAGAATTGACAACAACAACAATTGTATACGTACGTAGAACATACACAAGGTTGACAACAACAACCCCGTAATGCGGTTTAATCAAATTATACCTCTTGGTATCTTGATGTACTTCAAAAAATAAAAATGTTGAAAATAGAAAGTTTCAGGTTGATGTATTTTAAAGATTGGCTTTTTAAATTAAATTTGACGTTGTTAGAATTGCGTTATGTTCTGTACCGAAAAGAATGAAAGCGTTTTAATGGCCGGTAGACCATATTATAAAATAGTCGCAAGCATAGAAAAGTAAAGGCTGTGAACTTAATTTTTTGCGTGACGAATTACCAAGATTGAAACGCTGATCTCAAAGGTTCTAAATGTAATTACGCAGGTCATTGTCTTCTAGATAAACAATCGACTTTAGGTGATGATGATGAAAAAATATTATTCAATTTGATTTCCACCTGTTACTGCCTAGCGTCAACGTCATAATCGTATCAATATATATTTGATGCACTTTGAGCACTATTGTTGGATACCATATGTCCATATGGGGTATAGGACCGCTTTGTATTGTGGAATCCTGCAGTCTAGAGAGAGATTCGATTTTTTCCGATCATTCAGTTCATTTTAGAAAGTTTTATTTTTTATTATTGATTAAGTTTTGTTTCAATATGCTTTTTCCATGTCAATCTTCTATTGAGATGAAGGCCTTGATGACATTTGTTTGTTGAGGAATTTTCATATTGTTTAATTTTACTATCGGACATGTATGTTTATTTAGTGTGAATGTTACATGTGTTGATTTACATTCATTCGTCCTTATCTGCCAAGTTTTTAACCAATCTTCTGTTTTCTGTAATTCTCTCAATGAAGATTTTTGTGTAAAAACAAGATAGCTGTGTCATCAGCAAAAGTTGAAGTGATTATTTTTTCAGTTATTGATAAGTTAGCTATGAATAACAAGTATAGATCAGATCAAAATACACTACCTTGCGTTGCTCCTGCTTTTGATTCGGTTAAATCAGTACTGGCCGTATTTTGTTTCACCTGGAACATCCATCGGGCTAAGTAGTTTTAAAGAATTGCATGAAATTATCTAGGCAGAAGAGTTTTGATTTTATAATTTAATCCTTCATGCCATACTATGGCGAAAGAAAGCTTAATTGTATTTACAATTCTGTGCACCTATTCTATTGTGCCGTGCTGGTCTCTAAATATAATCTATTTATAATATATATAGTATTTAATGCGGCCTTCTGATAATATATTGATTAGTTTTTGTAGTAGCATCTTTTCAAAAAGCTTTGAAATTATCGAGCGTAGACTTATTGGTCTGTATGACGAGATTTGGGTTTCGTCTCTACCTGGCTTAAGAATCATGATAATTTGAGATATTTGCCATTTTTGAGGAAAGTATCCACTTCTCATAGTCACGTTAAAATTATATGTTATATATTTTATGAGTCTATCTTGAATTTTTTGATCATGTTTCCAGTTATTAGTTAAGATGGAGCCATAGCCTGGGGTTTTCTTAGGATTTTTACTGTTTTTGATAACCGTTTTGATTTTGACGCATTTCCATTTAATTTGCCTCGATTGGAGGTCAACTCTGTGGTAGTATATGCATGCATTATTTTGTTCGTTTGGGGTGAACACTTTTTGTAGATGGTTAGAGAAAGCGATAGCCTTTTCTAAGTTACTTCTGGCCCAGTGACCATCTGGTTTCCTTATCGGTGGGTTCAATAGTTCTGGCTCTTTTAAATTTCTTGCTGCCTTCCACAATGAGTAATCTGTTTCTTCTGTTGTTGTGAGCTCACTTAGGTAATTCTGTATTCCTAAATTTTGTTCTTCTCGTATTGCTTCTCTCAGAGCTTTAACAGCTCTATTTAATTTCGATTTATGCAAAGGAGATCGGTGAAGCTGCCATAGCCGTCAATTTGTCCGCTTCTCTGCCTAATACTTTTGAATGTTACTTGAATGCTTATTATTTTTTTCTGAATTTTTGTTCTGCGGATTAGCTTTCTTGTGCAGCAATTTCAATTATTTGTCTTACATAAGTCCCTGGGACACCCAGATGAAAATTTAAATCTACTATGTGTTAGTAAAGTAAGATAATAAAGGGTACTATCGCGGATTCCTTTTACACCCAATTTAAAATTTAGTTTTATAAAAATTTATTTAACGTCTGGATAGTTAAATAAATAATAATATGTTATTAATAATTTGTGTAATTTAATAAGTGAAAAATGTTACATATTGCATATTTGTATTGATTTGTGTGTTGTGCGCTTGCAATGGTGTAGGATATGTACATAACAATTTTCGTTTATATGTATGTATTTTGATACCGTTGTTTGAATGCATCACGCATTGTAATGCAAATTTTCAATATGTATGTAATGTAGAACTGTTTTGATTGCAAAGGGTGGAAAGATAAGTGTTTTTCATTTTTTCATTATTTTTACATACTAAATTACATAACACATAACTTTTTTCCCTAAATAAATTTTTCTTTTAAGTACACATATAAACACATATTTATAACCTATGAAGGTGTAGAGTAGAATTATTCTCATGTTATGGGTTGTTCTTGTTATCCGACCGAATATAGTTTGCGCGAGAAAGGGTTTTTTTCAATTCTACTGTTTTTGGTACACTAGCAAACAATTTTTGTTGTTGTTTTTGAAAGAGAGTATGCATGTTTGGTGATCGACGAGAATTTTTTGTTTTCTGCTTTTGGTAATTTTAAATCCTATCTTTCGTTTTGTATACTTATTTACTCGTAGTCATATATTATATTTTACATGAATATTAGTGTGTATTGGAGGTGTTTGGCGCGCGGGATATGCATTTCAATACCACCGAAAATGTGGTTTTGCGATATATAACTCGAAGCCGATCGCAATTATATTCTATAGAATGTAATTGTGTTTGGTTCTGGATATAGCATGTTATACGTATATGCGTTTAGATGTGTCCTATGTATGGGTGTGCGAAGGAACATAAGATAATAATTATTATTTATATTTACATCATTGTTATATAATTATATATTTGTTGTATACATATTTACGTTTTGTGCTTGTGTGTGCAGATGTTTTACAATACGCGTGTGTAATTCCGTGAGCTGGATTTTTTGTTGTTCTAATCAGCCAAGGTCTTACGAAACCGTGTGTAGCATGGCTCAATGGAAAATTAACGCATGCTTTTCGACTGCGAACGATATTATATCAATTTAGTGATTTACTAACACAATTGTGCGGGTAGGGCAAAAGTACCATGTCATAAATTTAGTTTTGTATGTTTTTTGAACCAACTTACACATTTGTGAATTCCTTTTTAGCTTATTTTCGTCCGAAAAAAACACTATATCTATGCACACAATTGTGTTGGTTTTACTTCAAATCAAGCGAAAATTTTTATCAACAACGCCATTACAAACTATGTTTTTTTACTCACACATTTGTGTGGGTCGGACTAAAATTAAGCCAATTTTTTTGTTTTCTTGGTTGAAAAAGGGATATATTGTCTGTATAATGTTAATTGTTTTTCAGTTCATGATGGTAATGTTTTATTTTGTTTCGCATGGTATTGCTGATGTTCATAACCTTGCATGTAGCATTTTGTTTGCATATGAATGTTTTACTTGCCAGGAACAGCGACTTATGATTTTGAAAATGTTTCTTTTTGGTAGTTTTAACGTTTTATGTGAATCTGTTCAGTATCGTCGGCTTGTTTTTGTGAATCTTGCTTGGATGATGATGAGATTGCGATGGGCATCGCTATTTCTTGTATTTATATTTTTAGCGATTTGGCAGGGGGTACACTTTTTCTTTATAATGCGGAGAACTGAGGAGGGGGGGGGGGGGGGGGGGGGGTTATCGAGTGATGCAATATGTGTGATCAATGTACACAGTGGCGGCGGGAATATGGTATAGTTGTTAATTATTGCTAAATGTTGTGGATGTTTTTGTTGAAGTTTATTGTCAATTTAGCTGGGCGGAATTAGAATTTTAGAGTAAGATAACTACGGTAAATTGAAGAAAAAATTCCACTAATTAAAAAGAGTGATCTATTATTTAACTCATTAACTATAATTTTATATAATAAAAGAATCTGGAGGTTCAGATATAGATGGAAGTGGAAGCTGAGTCTTTTAGGCCTCATAACAAATAAGGCTATTTGAACCTTGGTTTAGAATAATAATCATTTTTAATACTAATGAAATTTTAAAATAATTATAGTTTAGATTAATCACATTACAGTTCATATACAATATTTATATTGCAATAAACATTATTATACAAATAAAATGGAAGTCAGCAAATTTAATCTTATTCTTAATCACTATTATCTAATATGAATGTTGGATAATTATATTATTAGTATTCCAGGTTGTGTACTATATCTACAAATCTCCTCCAGGTTGATGTTGGGTTGTAGCAAACGACCACTATTATATTAATGCTAGTTTTTAAATTAAATTAAATTTAGAATTAAGTTTATAATATGTTATTGTATGATCGAAAGTATACTTATACTTGGTAAAGTAGTTAAGCTAATTTATGATAGGTGCTGATTAATGACAAATATTCGGGTATGATAATATTTTTTAAAAATGGATTGGAATAATAAAATTAATTTAATCCGGATTTAGGAAAGGATTCCGGAATTAATAGTATCTATGCATCTCAATTTACTAACAAATTTAAATTCTAGGACACTGGTGTTTTGGAAGCAGTTTTGTTGGCTACACTTTCGAATATTGTAAAGTGAAATGGTAGTCATTAATCTTAAGTTAATTTACAGGAAATATTTCGGAAGGCGACGCGGTTAATAACTATTTAAATTTAGTATTTAGTTATTATAAGTTTGACAGTTTACTTATTCTTGGTAAAGCAGTTAATCTATTTTAAGAGTGGTGCTGGTTAGTTACGGATACTCTGGGTGTTAGTGTTTAAAACTGGTTTATAATAATAATAAAACTAAATTAAATGTTGATTGTTAGGGAAAGAATTCCGGAATCAATAGCACTTATCAGCAAATAATTCAAATTCTAACAATTTATTGACTCTAGGAGATAAGCATTCTGGAAGCAGTTTTGATGGCTATATACTTAACTAAAATATATCAAAATAATAATTAATTTCAGATGCGGTCCAAAGGGAAGCTGACACAATACGAAAGTGTCTGTAATCGGGTCAGGTCTGTCACATCTAACGTACCTTTCCCATCCTTTTGTTGTATATAAAGCAGGTGTATGATGGTCGCGGCAGTAACTGAGAGTTCCTGCTTTAAACTTGGTCGTGCATTCAAATCGAATCAAAATTTATTAATCCTACTTTAATTAATGATGAATTGACATTTCAGATTTAGAGGCAGAAGAATAATATAATTCTTAGTATTACATTACTAAGTTACAGGAAATTAATTATTGATTATGAACAGAAAGCTAATTAATTTAAATTTCAGAATGCTCATGGGTTATTTCTCGTTTAATTAGGAGATGGCAGTTACTGTTTTAATGATGACCATGGTGCTTCGATTGTTAGTATTAATTATTGCTGAATTATACTTTAACAGGTTTTATTGGTGAACGAGAAATGTCGCTGCTACTTATTAATAATTATAAGCTTTAATGTTTTACACTGTTTAGTATCTCGAAGTCCTGTAATGATACTTTTGATTCTGGTTAGTACTATTATTATATACTAATTATTGGTGGTTTGAATTTGAAAAATTTTATTTAATATTTTTCAGGAGAATTGAATTAATTAATGATAATTATTACGTTAAGCTGTTTTAATATAATTAGTTAATGCTTTATTATTTACCATTCTTTTAGTATTCCTAATAGTAAAAACCATCACTGGAAATATTTTAAGTTTTATTGCAGATAATTTAATATAATTTTTAGTATTCTGTTTGCTGAGATTTATACCATATTTTAAATAATTGTGCTGTCTTGTGTTAACCGTCTTACATTACATTTCAACTAACAATTTACTAACTATTGACTACTTAGGTGTCTGAAACCGGGTCAATTTCCATAATAATTAATATACCATTCCTATCCCTCCATCTTGTTATGTGTAAAAGAGTGTGCGGATGGGCCCGGCGTCAACCGGGAATCTTACTTAGGTTTGGTCGCACATTCCAATCAATCAATCAATCAATCAAAATAAAAATTTATTTAACGTCTGTAGTAAATTTTGTTCCCATGAACGATGGACATTTCGAGACCATCAACAGAAACTACTCATTCAAATACAGCGATGTCAAAAGTTAATTCATTTTCAGCTCAAGTAGCCATTTGAAAAAATAAGGTCGTAAACTGCATTGATGTAACATTTGCACAACAACCAACATCATCCAAGGTTGAATCACTTCGGGTAGTAGAAAGTGCCCCTAATGAACTAAATACATTAAGTGTTGTAAAACTTAGACGGCGGATTTTCATTAGTATAGAATTCATTCGTCCGTTACTGATAAACAATTTAAAGGATGGTACCAAAACCTAAAAATGGCGGCCAGTACGATTATATATCGTATCGTCTCAGTATTGATAAATAAGCTTTTACTTCTTTGATCAAATCTAAACTATGGCCGCATGGCTTATTCATCAAATAGTTAGAATTTGCTCAGAAAAATTTTCGGAACAAAGAACCAGACACTCAAAACGCTTAAGTGAAAATATTAAATCATTATTAAGATCCTGTAATTCGTTCAAAGGAATATGCTTCGTCTACTATCAAAATGTTGCATCCAAACCATCACAATTTTTTCCTTTCGTGATTTAGTCACACTACTTGATTTATGTAATTAATGAAACCAATCTCCATCCAGGAATTCATAGTTCGGAATATTCTGCACATGACTACGTTGTTTATAGATGTGATCGCTCAGAGAGTCATGCAGTTAAAATACTCCCATCAAGAATTGAAAAGATTTCCGTGAAGATTAAAATCAATCAACGTTATTTATTCATTTACACTGCATACATACCACCCAATTTATACGATTACGTTTATGCAGCATGCCTTAATTCGATCAATGAGGTCATTAATACACCGGTTTAGTACTTCTACTTGGTGATTTCAATCTTCCAAACAATTTATGTGGGCTCTTGATCAGGAACTAAATTGCATACTCTCAAGCAACATAAAGTCGGATGCAGAATCACTGTTCGTCGATACCATGTTGAGTTATAATTTAAACAAAATTAACAGCATTGCAAATAATCTGGACAGATATCTAGATCTTTTCTTCACCAATGAAGAACATGCGTTTAATGTTATTGAATCACTTAATTCATTTGTCGTGAACGACAACAACCACAAATCTGTGGGTATTGTGTTCAACATCACCCACTATGCGGCGAAAAGATCAGAACTCCAGAATTATACCAAATAAAACTTTAAGAAGGCAAACTACTGTGGTCTCGAAATTTTTTTTTGTATCAATGAATTGGGATCAAATTTTAAACGCTGGAATTCAAGACAAAATTAAGTCAAATCCCAAACAATTCTGGAAATACTTCAGAACTAGACGTGAAACCGAAGGGTACCCGACCACTATGACATATAATTATTTACGTACTTCGAACGCCAAAGAGATAGCAAACATGTTCGCCGAATTTTTGCAATTTGTATACCGACCAATGAATAATAACGGATCCACTGATGAAACTAGTAAAAACAAACATCTCAATCACTTCTCCTATTATATCTGTTGACAACATTCTATCAGCCTTGAAATACTGTGGTGACGGATGTGGGCCAGACGACATTTCTTCAGTTATGTTAAAAAGGTTTGCGAATATTTTGGTAAATCCGTCATGTAAGCTTTTCAATCATTCGTTAACCTCGCCTATTTTTCCCGAGAAATGGAAAATCTCTAAGATTTTTAAAATCAGGTAAGCGAGATGACTGGACAAGTGGTGCAGTGGTTAAAGCTTTGGCACTTGGACCGGGAGGTACTGGGTTCGAATCCCATCAGAGGCTAGATGCAAATCGAATTTTCATCATCGATTACGATCGGTGATGTTAATAAACACAACTAAGACCCTCTGATGGAGTGCAGAATTCAGCGCCGACCCACCTACGGAAAGCTCATGGACAAAAAATGGCGGAACGATACGGCTCTTATATTTAGGAGGCTCTGCTATTAATCGCGCCCACGCTATTTTGTATATAGACACTGGACATTTTCTTGGTGGGTATGTGGAGCACATCAGTCAACGCGCATAGCGTCATTACACTTCCACGTCATATAAGTATTGAGAACTATAAATTTCCGGGTAGTGACATCTAGCGCATTAAAAATAAGCTGATTAGGTCTTTTTTTACATGAAATTTTAGCACGCCATACTTTATGAAAATAAAAATTAACATACAATAATAGACCCAATAAGTTTAATTTTTTTACCGCCAGATCTACAAACAGTTCTCTATACCATACTTGTAATGGAAAAGGATTATAGAAAGACAATGGTGATATCGAGAGTAAATTTGTAGATATATGGCTACTGGTATCATTTTATATTTTTTAAAATCTTGAAAAATGCTTATATGCTCGAATGTCATAATCTTCTCCTGAATTATGGGGGCTATGTGTCATGTGTGATGTTTAATAGGACGCTTGTGGACTAATTGAGAATGTCAAAAAAACAACAAATAATTAATCTCTCTCTCTCTCTCTCTCTCTATCTCTTACATCTCTCATCAAGGTAAACACACGCGTGCGTAGAATGCAGCATACATACCTGCGGATTCGATTGCGGCAAAATTCTGCAGTTTTGAGTTGAAGTTAGTCATTGCTCAAAATATTATTCTATTTGGTACGTCATCTTGCTTGACAAATTTTTCTTTTTTAATTTTCGCTTGGACGGTGAATACGCCATATAAATATTTCTCAGTAGGCGTACAATTTTTTATTAGTTCGATGTTTCAAGTTTTGGAGTGAATAATTTTGTCTGTGTAACATCTTTAATTTTTTTGTTGTTGTTAAAATTCAAGCGACTGGCTGATAATCATGTTGAAATGGAGATAAAGTTAAAAGTGATTAAAGCGAATATTGTTACAAGTAATTAAAGTGAATACTGGGGTACTGAGCACGAAATTGTTGTTGGCGTGGTCCAAAGTATAAAATTGCTCAAAAGTCACTTCGGAATATAGATAAGGCCAATAGCATGCGAATGTTTGACGAGGTTTTTTGCGCTGCTGTCGTGAAATGGTCGTTAAATATCCCGAAGTGAAATTTGAAGAACATTATTTGGAAAATGGTAAATATCGTGTAGGATCCACGTAAATATGATGTGCTTGTTACCCCAAATTAACATTTGTATTGTATGGTGACATTTTAAGTGCGCTTGTCTATTTGGTGGTTAAGCACCGAATATATATAACCAGAACCACCATAGCATAGACCAAGACATATTTTTTCCTACCATAATTTTTTACAACTCTTATGTTATGAATTAAATCCAAGAAATTTTTATCCTCTTAAAATTTAATAAAAAGTTTGATTTATTAATAAAAAAATTTGAATTTTTATTTGTTACTTCATGTTACTACAGCCCCTTCATCACTATCGTGTATACCGCGTGATGATGAATCTAGATGACGTCTTATTCATTGAATTGGGATCACTTCGTAACATAAGAGCATATCTTTACCGGACACATTTTTGCCGAATATGCTTGCCGTGATCGGTTTATAATGGTCATTCTAACGGAAAAAATTCCGTTCACGCATACTGTATTCGTCGAATGACGACGATGGAGTTGGTTGAATTTGTATATTAACCGATGAAAAACTACTAGTCTAGTTGATGTGCCTAAATCATTCGATGGAGACTAGACCATCATAGTCAGGGTATCAGCGAACATGTGTTGCTATTCGGAATTTATTGTAATTTCCGTTTCGCTTTTACGTTGCTTCCGTACATTTCTTATCTATGGTTTGTTCACTGGATCCCCTGGCCGATCATGACAAATCATTTTATTTCAATCAATTTTGTATTTTGAGCTAAGAGTAGTTGCGTTTGAAGAGCAAATATTGTCTAAAATTACAAAATTATACATTAAAAAACCAATACGTTTGTTACACAATTATCTTTGCGGTCATCAAATTGATCTTATTATTATTAATATCAGTTTTAGATCATTCTTGATTCGGGGCAGTTTCCTTGATTTCATACAAATTATTCTTAAAGTTGGCTACATCCTTCTCCAGTATTTGATATTGCACGAAATATGCTTGGCCCATTTTAAATCAGTCCGCGACACTTTCTGCCACCATATCGATAGTTGGTTTCACATGACCAATAATGATTTCAGTCGTTTTCCAGTTTCAGCAATTTTTATTTTTCCCAAATCATGGAATTGTTCATCGTTATAAGTTAGTGAACGAGCAGGAATCACGCAATCGCTCAATTGCGGTTTTCCATTTTTCCTTTGCTCGGATTCGGCACGAACATCGAATATTTTTGGTTGCATTTTGCCATTCTCGCGTTAGCATCTCATCAGTTACTGACTACCTGAGAACTTTAAAATAACCAATACAGAGTTACAGTTGTATGGCAATACAAGTATGTATTTATAATAGCAAACGAGCTATTATTCGAAACAACAAGGATCACAAACGTGTGAACGGAGGTTTTGGAGGTTTTAGAAAATCGGAGTCGCAGTTTGAAAATATCAACAATGCTGAGAATCATATTTTGTCTCGCATAAAAAATCACACAACTATAGTTGATAACACCATAAATTTAGTGAAACATAACACAAACCTTACCCGACATCGATAAACAACTTTATCAAGGACCAACATACTCTACGGCAGAAAATGATCAGCTAATAAGCATTTTTAAAATAAATCTACCAGGCTAATTGGATGTGCCTCATCATGCACATCAAGAATTTCAAAATCCACCCAACACTAAGGTAGCTAGAATGGTTACAATTTATTTGATAACATACGTGCTTATAACCATTACTCTATACCTAGACACAATATTCACGACGATCTGTAGTTCTAATTCTTGATATCAATCAAAGAAGCATTCATACATCATTAGTTCCACTGATTATATAGCAATGAAAAGTCTGTGTGAGTAAACTCTTTGCATTATTAACGAGAGAGAAAAGAGGTCGAGATAATTGCTTTATGTACAGCCCAACACAATATCAACAAACCTTCTCGCCATTCAATTGAACTAATGCATGGTGGCAATAAATTATCGGAATTTAGTGCGCTTGTCAAGAACAAAACGAAGGAAGATACAGAAACATGAAATAGAAACATTGAAATAAGACGAAAAAGTTATTTTCCTTTTCCAGAACGACCATCATATTCTCTATTATGCGATGATCCACATCTTATTTTGGAGTGCTGTAGCTATATAGGAGTCATTTCGTTTACAAACAAATTAGGAAGAAAAAGTGTCAATCAGAGAGTTTAATATATTTTTAGAGCTCGGGAATATGTTCAGATAATCTGAACCTGGTCCACACCATATGTTGAAAATACCACATGCAGAATAATCAGTTTGATATATTTTCTGAAACCCCGACAGCCGAAATAATTGCACCTAAAATGTTAATTAAGATTAGTTTGCGAATGTATTTCGGTTTATATAAAGTATGGGGCTTTCCATATTTTAGTTATTTTTATATTTAAAAAAACACACATTTGGGATTTAAATTTTTTTTATTGAAAATTAAAGTTGGCTCTATGCCGTTCATGTATGGAATACAACATCGCTCAAAGAACCATCACAGCTCCTGCAATAGGCTTGCTAATATGAACATTAAAATTGTTGATGGCTTGTTCTAATCAGAAAAGCAGTCCAAGGGCTCAATTTCGGGTCGAATGTTATTCCTAAGATCTTGAATTGTTTTTGGATCACATCAACAACACCTTCGTGGCCAATTAATATCAGAATTCCTTGAAAATATATGCGATCATCGAACTTGGTTGCTAATAAGTCAAATGTTTTACGATTTTTGTGGCATTTTTTGGACCTTCTTGTTGAAACCAAAGATCATCTTAATCAATTTATTCCAATTTCACAAAAATTGGCCACAAACTGGTTACTTTGATTTTTTGGTATTTTTTTATATAAATAGAAACTTTGTGCACTAATAGGTAGACAAAAAAAACCGCTATTTGTGTACTAGCAGTAGAAACAATAAAATAGATTGTTGATAGATTCGTAAATAATCGAAATATAGCCTTGGAAGAACTATCTGGAACTCATACCCACGAAATGGATGAAATTTGTACGCCGTGGTATAGGAGCGAACAACTTTGTTTCAGAGATAGGAAGTACTCTCACATTCATCAATAATATAATAAAACTATAATTAATACGCTTAATTTGTTCAAAGTCAACCCTAAAATGACCCCTAAACATGATCCGATCCGTTTAAATTTTTCAGGGTAGGTCGACATAAATGTAGTGGTGTGCCTTTGCTAGAAAAATCGGAAAAAATCCACCGGGAAGTACTTGAAACGGGTACCTCAGGTGTTTTCAGCAAAATTTTGTCACGACGCCAGAATGCCATGACAAAATATGTTTAAATTGAATCTATGATCATGCGTATTACACCGTGACAATGACAAAATTTATTAAAATTGCCGATGTTTTTGTGATGACACACTGTGATGACAAAATGAGTAGAAAATTTGTAATTGAATCTCAATTAAACAAAACAGAGAACATAAAACGATTTTATATACATTTTGGTGTTAATAGTTGTGAGTGTAAAAATACAATTTTGTCATGACACTCTATCTATTTACGATTTAAAAATTAACCCCATATATGAATTTACTTTATTTTTGATAAAAGTGCATCAAATTTACATCTTAAAAAATCTTCTTAATTATTTCTTAACCAAAAATTCAATAAAATGTATTCACGTGACTGATTATTCAGTCACAGGTCAGCTAGTAAAACTATAATGATTAATTTCAGGGGTAAACACAGTATAGAGGATATACTAAGCGCGTTTATACCTCTAGTGACAAAACCACAATATAAACTTTACTTACAAGCGATAAGTAACAAAATAAAAGGGAACGCGAAGGACGCTTTGTGTCTAGCAGGCAATCTGCAAAGTTTCCTGGAGTTTCGAAACATTAGCGGGCAAGTAAGATTTGTCCTTCTATAAGTCGCATGCGTTTATGGGCGACATCACAAAACGACAAAACACTCGTACTTTATTAAAATTAAAGAAATTGTACAACAAATAAAAACGTTATCAAAGAAAAATTTTATATAATAACTATTCATGGTCAGCAATATGCGCCTTCTATATGTAAATTTGATTCTTACGAGATAATCTCGGCGAATTCTCGGAAATCGAATAATATCACTCAACCAGAAAAATAATAAATTTAGTCAAAATAATCAAAATTATTAGCAAATAAATTCAATCAAAGAATATCCTACTTCTAGGGATATCGATATCTCCGTGAGATCAAGAAACTCGTTCGATAAGAAAGTGGTCAAAACACACGAGCTGTATTCGAAGGACGGAGAACAAGAGATGGAAAGCTCGGAAGATCTATGTACACTGAAGATGAAATAGATTCGTAAAATTTTCAGGAGGACCCAGGGGAAAATGCGGCAGATTAAATTTCCTCCCATATCTAATATGTACCTACTTATAGATACTGGATCCAATAAGAACATATTAAAACCCAATATCATCAACAAATCATTACTATATACATACAAAAGGTTTCGGTAAAATATATTCTTAGTACTCATATTGTAAATAAAAAAGGTAAAATTATTTTACTGGATCACAAAATCCCAGAACAAACTTTTTACGAACCACAATTCCACAAATTTTTTGATAGAATCTTAGGCCCCAAAATAATTTATCCCTCGAACGCAATATTGTTGTATAACAAGGTATTCAACATCAATCGCTACTACCCCACAGAGAACCTCTATAGCCATACAATTTCATGTGAAGCATCCCATGATGGTGAATTAGTCGTGCCTGAGAATGAGGCTCTTAATAGCGAAATCATAATTCAACCAGGACTATATAAAGCCGTACAAGAAAGATCAACATTCTCGCAACTGATCCAATCCCACTGGTAATACTCCAAAACTGAAACTTAAAGAAAATAAGTTTTGTATATGGGTTTCACCAGATTCCGATGGATACAAAATACCAGGAGAAAACAATATTATCCCCGGATAAAGGTCACTATGAGTTTATTCGGATACCCTTTGGCCTTAAAAATGACATTATAATAATCACATAACAAACCTAGAAGTAATATTTACCAGATTTCACTTAGTTGCTATCAAACTTAATATGAACTTATAACGAATTTGAAATGCTTTCCGCTTGTTAGAAAAACAAGAGTTATGCTTTGAGAAATATTTAAAAGGACTGAAATGTTAAAATTTTCTATACTATACGAGACGAGAGCAATCAACTTTTCACCAACACAAAAAACTTAAACAGTTTTATTGGAAACTTTTAAATACCAATTAAATTTAAGTCCAATTACTTTCTATTAAATATATTCGGTTGAAAGCTCAACAACCTCTGCAGTGTTTGACAATCAAGGTTTTGCTTTTGGTATTAGTGAATGATATGACAATTACTAAAAATTTGTAAATCTTCAATATTGCAAATTAATTTACTTGTGAATACAGATACTTTTGACTTTTAATCAAAATTTATATTATTCGTTTTATTAAAAGCTCACCCACATCGTTTGTATAGGTTTAATCTTCAGTCAATGGTCAATCTAGGTTAAGTATTTTGCGTACATAGGCCAAAATAAAAATGTTTGCGTGTTTTACGTAAGCATCATAAATTAAAATACGTCAAGTGAAATTTTCAACCCTCTCACAATAATATGCAATACCTATTTTATTTCTCCCCTCTAAACAAAAGATTCAAAGCGACTTCTTATATATTCTTTTCGTCTTGTATAATTTCATACCCTTCTCGTTTCGAAATAAATTTGTATAAATAATGAACTTGAAATTTTGTTATAAAGAAAACTTTTTACTACAACAACAACATTGTGTTTTCATAAATATTTAAAATGCTTTTAAATTTAATATATTTGTTGTTTTTGTTATTTTATTTATTTGGAGCTTTTAAGTTTATTTATTTTTTTTTTTTTTTGCGTACAAAGACAATACAATAACTAACTTATTTTTAGAAAGGCTGCCGAATCGAACGAAATAGAATCTTTCCTTTATAAGTGTACTCGCATCGGATATATGTGTCATATGCTTTAATATTAAAGCTCGAAATTTTATATGTAATATCGATTAGAATTTATGATCAATAATCTCGAGGTTATACCCGTATCATCCGTATACGTATACATATTTTTTTTTTTGCACACGTCTCGAATATATATCAATTTATCCATACCGAGCGTAATCATATGTGATGACTTAACACAATTTTGTATGTGCTTTTGCCGATAAAGTACTGAAGCGTAATGTATAATATGGCTTGTTTGTATGTATGTGTGAAGTGAATAGAAAATTAATTGAAAGCTGATTCAATTCAAAATCGATTTTTGTTTAACTTTCGAAAAAAATAATAAAATTGGAAAAGGTTATTCGAGTGGTACAATTGAATTGTATATCACCCGCAAGGATTGGTTATTTGTACACAAACCAAGAATGAAATTATTATACAAAAATAAAAATATTAGAAATTATTGTTAGGTACGATAGTATATACCGATTACTTGACACAATTTCTGTCTAGACATTAGAAAATAAAAGAAAACACTCGAGGGAATGCATAATGTTGAGTGGAATTTGTTGGAGTAATTGGATTTGAAAATTGGTTTTTGTTTGTGGACTGTGGTCAATTCATATATATTGTCGGGAATGTTATTGAACTGTGTCATTGATATGGCCCTCCGTAAAAGAATATATAGTTATGTTATCATAAAGTACTGCAACCACAAGTATAGTACAAAGTCCAACACGCAAAGGTTAAGGGAAAATAATGTGCTGTGCAAATAAATTGGCAAATAAAAACTAGTTTCAAAGTGAACCTGTCAAAAGGAAAAAAAAACAGAACTTTTACGAGTTTAGTGAAAGTTAAATGAAGCGATCGCAATATTTTTCCGCTCGCTTCATAGGTACATCCAAACGAACCAGCTCAAAGACGATTATAAAAGGCAAAAATTTTACAAAATAGATAAGATAAGTTCGATACTGTGCACCATAAGGTATGCAAAGTAATCGGCCGCTACATTTTTTGAAATAAAAATTTGTGCCTAAAAATAAGGAATTTGCTAAACGCGAAAAGACGAAAATCCTAATTTTATCAGTAAGAACAAAAATAATTCGGAAAAGGGAAAAATGTACCAATATTTTTAATAAAAATAAAAATCTAAATAAGGTAGAAGAAGAAACCTCCCTGACCATGAAAAATTTGGAGCAAATATCTTCTCAACAGCGGTCCAATATGACTAAATGCTCACAGTTTTAAACTGCGATGCAAGACACTTGTAATGTTTGAAAGACTGGTATCACCCAAACAATTCTAAATATAACTGCAATCGGTCAAAAACAAAATTGAGGGCAAGGCCCTTTGATATACTCTGTCTTGACCGGGTTTAGAAAATTCTGGATATCAGGTTAATATTAATTGAACTCTTGGAGAAATGCGCAAGCACCCATGCCAAACAGCATAGAAGAGGCTATTGCCCTTCTATGCAAATTTAATTCTAACGAAACCATAATGGCAAATTTGCAACGAGTCAATGTTCAATATACAGGTTATCCCAGAATTGGACGATCAAACTAACCATGGTTAGCTAGCACTTTTAGTGCTTTTTAGTGAAATCGCCCACCAATAAATTAATTAAAAAAACCGAGAATGCTTTTGATTTAATTTCTTTTTTTAATACGATCAAGGAGAGTGTGACTTTCTAATAAAATAATTTCTCTAACTACTGTCTTCTGTCAAATAAAAACAATGGTTTTGTAAATTCTTTTTGGGTCCCCAAAATGTTTGTTAATTTTTAAGTGACACCAGCGGGAGAAAAATGTACTACAGAAAGTTGACCAACTTTCAGAAAAATATTCGAGACTATGCAGATTTTAAAACGTTATTTTTAACAATATTTGTCGCTTCGATTATACGTTGCCAGATCTCCTGCTCGGAGTGGCTTACTCTTTCATAAACCATTTCTTATTTTATTCTTCTTTACTCTTTCAAAAACCATACAATACTACCAACTCCACAGAAAAATGTCTAAAGGATTTAGATCAGGAAGCCGCGTTGGTCATCCAATGGACCCTTCCCTTCCAATCCAGCCACTTGGATAATTTAAGTTGAGGTGTTGTCTCACTATACTAATGCATAGTGAGGGGGAGCTCCATCAAATAATTCATCAAAGTTGTTTTATAGAAACTTTAGATAGGCTTCCCGGTTAATCCGACGTGGAAGTTTAAATGGGCCGTCGACTATTCCCACCCATATCTTCACTCCAAATTGGTGATGAAACTGACTAAGCCGCACTACTTTTGGATTTTCGAGGGCCCAATAACGTAAATTATGGATATTAAATATCCCCTCCCTTTAAAAACATATTTCGTCACTCCATAAAATGTTATTAAAAAATTGCAAATTTTCTTGGCATCGACGCACTATTTCTTGGCAAAATTGCACCCTCTTTTCATGGTCACCGTATGAAAGGTCTTGTACACGTTGCACGTGGTAAAGGTGTAACTGATTTCTTTTTTAAAATTCGATGCAACGTCGACCGTGGCGCTCTCGAACGTCTTCATAAACAACGAACACTTATAGATGAGTCGTCTGCAGCCTGGGCGTTGCCATTACGTAAACCATAAATTAAATGCATTTCTGCGTATTCGGGGTGGGAAAGCCACATGGCTTGTATGGAACTACTAAATTCTAATATGAAATACAAAATATTTTTCTTTGTATACCAAAAATTTTGTTTACTTTAGTTTTTTAATTGTGTTCATCATTTTGTTGTATTTCTGACAAAGCATCTACCACATTTGAGAGCTCGAAATTTTGTTAAGTGCATTTTTAATAAACATGACTTATTTTGTCAAAAAAGTTGATTAAAAACATTCTGTTGTGAACAGCTCGGTTTGTCATACCATTTTAAAATCTGCACTAGTGTCGCATATTTTTCTGATAGTGTGTCAACTTTCTTTAGTACATTGCTTTCCCACTGGCGTCACTTAAATATTAACAACAATTTTTGGGAAACAAAAAATTTTACAAAACCATTGTTTTTATTTGGCAGAAGTTCATAAAGCTTATAAAACATTTTTTTATTGGAAAAGCACACTCTTCTAGATCGTATTAAAAAACAAAGTTAATCAAAAGAACTCTCGGTTTCTTTAATTAATTTTTTGGTTGATGCGCATGCGATTTCACTAAAAAACACCAAAAGTGGAATAACTTTTGCACCATCAACAATTCGAAAAAACTGTACCTGGCTGTTTTTGTTTCTAAATATGCTCGTTTATCACATTGCTTCTTTTGACCGTCCATTTCTTGGACACCCTGTATATACCCAATTATCTACGGCAGAAAAGGGATATTAATCCTAACAAAAACAAAGATGGACGGGGCAAGTTAAAAACGAATCCATACACAACTAGGGAGAGCACCAGTACACAACTAAATTCAGGAGATGCATTGCCCACCCAGCACTTCTTGATGTTAGTTCCTGGTGCTCCATTGTTCCATTGATCGCGGCACAATTTTCAGACTTAGGCCAAGCAGGTATAAGCGGAATTTTTTAAATCCGGTCTTAATAGTCAAAAGCTTTAACTCGTGCATGTAGTATCGTTCTTGACAGGGAGTAGTTTTTTTTTTCAAAAAAATATATGGGATGGAAAGCATTTGTATGAAGCTCGGTTTTAGCTTCTTTACACTACATTTTTTAAACGGGATTCTTAATCAACATTTCTTCCATCTGGCCTAAACCAACATTAAATTCTATGCTTTTTGCATAATTTTCCACAAATTTTCGTAAAAAAACCGATGAGGTTGGATAGTACCACAAGTTATTTGTAACCGAGGTATTCGACTGGAGCGAATAAATTGGCACTTTACCATTCGTGCTCCGCAAAGACTGCTTTTAACTTGCTCAACACTTTATTATGGTGTTGGATGCAATAATTAGGTCACGCAGATAATTAAACATAATGTCATTGATACATAGATCCCGAAATGCAAGTTTAACACGACTATTGTGAGTGAGAAGTCAGACTGCTTGATACGGAATTGGTAGCTTGCTTTAATAACAATGAGAACTACGCGGATTTTGTGCAACAAGCCTTTAACATAACTAAAAGCTGAGACATGTCAAAAAGATTGTGGAGTGTTGTATAGCGAATACCAACATATAACCCTATATGCACTCCAGAACAAGGTTACGTTGTAGAAGCGGTTTAACTAAAGGAGATATGGAGAAATGAAAAATTCAACGGTTAGATAGAGGAGGATGACTCAATGCTCATTGTCCTTTTAAGAGATACTACAAATCGAAAATTCAGATTAAGAAAAAGGATCAAGTTTATTTTATTTTTAAATTACCTCAATGGGGTGGGGTGATATTAGATTGCAAGGGCAGTTAGTTTCAGAATAAGCCACCTAAAGTATTATTTTTTGCCTTAATAGGAAAACATGCATGGCATGCAGGACTAAGCGGATTACTCTTTCGCTCAAGACTTAGCATATTCCAGGATTACCATAATAAAAATGATGTTTCTAATATTAACGAAAATTCTAAAAGGATGTCTACAAAATTGTTACAAAATAATTTGAATGTATGATTCCACGACTCCTCCAAGCAAGATATTCTTCGTAATGACTCCTACATCTCCTTGTTGTTTGACATAAAGAACGCAGGAGATTTTGCAAAAAATCACTTTGGACTTCTAGATGAAAGTCAAGAGATTCGTCGGTGGAGCTGCGAAGGAGAACTAGTGTGAACTAGTATATGAATTTCGGGTGCGCTCATGCTAGATGTGCGAAAAACATTCAACAGTGCATCGTGAAACCTAATTCAATGAAGGTTAAAGAAACTGCAAGTGACTTCATATCGTCATTGAATGAAACAGATTTGTCTCGCCGTGCTATAGGATGGAGAACCCTAGCTCAACATGCATCAGTGCGCAATACTTATATAGTAGATGCAAATGACCTCGATTTCTTGGTTATTGCATTGAAAGAGCAAAAACATGTCAATGTAGTGGTGAAGAGCATTTTCGCATGACACCTAAGACAAAGTCTTGAGCTGGCCTCGGAGAAGACTCAAGCTGTAACTATGGCGGAAAGATGTGTTCTCATTCGTCTAAAGTTCTTCGTTGAAGAAGTAGGGTTAAAACCGATTGACGATCGAATAAGAGATCGAATGTATGACGGCCTAGCTTCTACACACTTATTAGAATAACTGGCTCAAAAGCAACAAAAACAGTTTTGGGTCTATGTATGCTGTTCGTGTAAAAGTGGATGATCTTCCGAATTAGATAATAGTTAGAGAGAAAATATTCTGATATTAATATCTTCCTAATGGCTATACTTACACCGAATAAACAAAAAAGACACGCCCAAAAGCTCTTACTGTGATGAGTGCGACACAATCTTTTAATATCTGCGTTGGGTCACACTGCCCAGTTAAATTCACAGAACATAATATCTGGTTCTGGGATGAAGGGAACCACAAGACAAAAAATGTGCCAAGCGGCACCATATCGGGAAAAATAACATTCCAGCAGCTTCTAGTGTGATTCTGGCAGCTTTGGAAGGTGTAAGAGGGGGTTTTTGCGGGAAAAAGTTCAGCTCTAGGACAGGTGTTCATGAAAATTTCCCCCTCCTCCGCTCCCTCATAATGTAAATATCTGTATATATATATAATTCTTAAGTACGTGTGTTTGTATAATTGAACTCCTCCTAAACGGCTGGACCGATTTTACACAAATTTTGTGTGTGTAGTTGAGTGAGTCTCTGGATGGTTAGATTCACAACTGGGCCCGATAGGTGGCACTGCAATTGGGTTATAGGAATTTTTTTGTTTTTTTAACGAAATATTTCGTCAAAAAACAAAACAAAATCCCACCGCAGCCTCTCCCCCCCCCCCCCCCCCCCCAATACTTTTTAAAATGCAAAAAAAAGCATAGTAAATAATTGATTTTCTGAGAATAAGTCATATAGTTATGTTTGTGTACCATAGGCGGCGCTGATGACAAGATTTCAAGATCCCCTTGTCGGCTTTTCGCCACAAATATATAACGAGGCATTAATAAAGATTGAAGATATTTGCATTCTCATTTCGAATATGACACTGATTCATTTCGATATGTCACTGCCTAATCCTCCAGCAAAACACATCATTTACAGCGATGTTCAGCGTGAACAACAGTTTCATGCAGCCATTTTTGTTGCAAATAATGAATAAGTGCTCACTGCTGAACAAAAGGCGGATCCTTTCTTTTGGACGCACTATACAACACTGGCAAAACATTCCTCATCTCGACCACAAAACCTTTTTGCGATGGCAATTGCTTCATCTGGCATTTGCTTGATGGTGGAAGGACTGGACATTCAGAACTGAAGTTGCCATTAATCGTTCATACAAATCCGACCAACTGAGTTTAACAAGGTCTTCTCCACACAGCTTATACATATGAAAAACACAACAGCAATATCTTTTTTGCAATCACATTATTATACTTACCACCAGTCTCACGAAAAAACCACCCCTTTCGTAAAATGTGCCAATGACAAGCACCAAATATCGTAATTAACCGGCACAGCAAAGGACGCAATGAAGAAACGAAAAGATTGAAATGTCTAACTCAATGTCAAATGTCAGTTTATGGAAAATTCGAATATCAAAAAAACGTTTGCTGAACCTGCTTATAGCAGGCAAGCCAACGTTCGGGCAGGTCTGTCGGGTCCACTAGTATAAACATAAATATTCAAAACGCAAAACCGCACTCAATATTCGATTTTCCCCGGTATACACCGCACCGAATAAATTTAAAAACGAAACCACTTTGTGTTTTCTCATTCATCAACAGAAAGCCAAAAATTTTCTCGCAAATTATATGGCATCAAACAAAAATTAAAAATAATTGGAAAATTTTGTTTTGTTTTGTACATGAAAAGCTCTTTTTTGTAATATACTGTGCGTAATTAAATTTTGATTGAAAACTCAAATAGTTGGATAATTAAATGGGAAAATTTTATGCTGTACTCATTCATCATATACGAGTACACAAAATGAAACGGTATTTTAGGAAAATTACGAAAACATTTTTGCGGATACAGAGGAGGTGTGTATGTGTACACAAATAAATTGATAAAGCTTTTCATTATAACGTCATAAGAAATATTTTTTCTATTACCTGTGTTTGATTGTTTTTAATTTAAATTGAGGTGAAACGTTAAAATGATAAAGCGTTGCGGAGGTGAAACGATTTATTTAATTTTCATATTTTGGTTTTAAATTTTCTCAATTTGTGTGATAGTGGTGTGAGTACATTTTGAAAGAAGGGGATCGTAAATGTTTTCTAAATTAAATTATTTTTGGTGACTTATAATTTAAACGAGGTAATATAATTTAAATGTTTAACTATTTATAATGATTTTATGGAGGGTGCATAGTGGGTGGCGCAATTTATGATGATTTATGTTTGTGTGGGTGAGTGATAATTGGAACGCAACTGGGATCTCCTATTAATGTTATAGGTCATTATACATAAATCTTAAAGAATTACACATTGGGTTCTAAATTAAACGGTCGTAGAAATTTCTTGCCATACCATTTTTATGTGAGTCAATATGAAAGTCTGTTGGTGAGATTAACAGCACTCTATATACAGTATAATATTGCCTTATGTAGAGCAAAGAGTTTTAAACGTTTACGCTGGTATTCTAAAATTATGCTTACTAGCAATAACTAATTTAGGGCCTCACTAACATTTATGGTATGCGATGGTAAGGTAAACATTAAGTTTTCTTAAAAGGACCAAAATCCAAATGCTTTTTTTATTATTGTGGCTATCAAAGACGTTAGTGGCAATTTTATGAAACTAGGTTGGTCATGTGTGATACTAAAAGGTTAATCCGTTTCAAGTGAACAAAAAATCTTGTTAGCTTAAAATTCTTCAATACCAAATGTTCTCTTAAATAATTCCCAAACGGTATTCTGTTTTTATGCACGTATTGCCAACAATTTTGCAATTCTGCACTGACAAGGAGTGATGTGATTCTTGGTGCAATATTCAAATCCCTTTCCTGCTGACTAATTATGCCGAGTGGTATAAAGGGCTTCATATTCATAGTTAAAGTTGAAACATGATTCCTTATCTCTGATAGAGATTGTGAAATAGCCCCAATATTTTCTTAAAATCTCTGTAGATAATTCTACTTGCAGTAAAAATGTTTAACAAAGTTAAAAGGTTGTCATTTAAAAATGTTTAAATGGAATTTTCAAATATGATTTTATCATTTTCATACACTTCTTCTACCTTTTTTATTTTTTTTATTTTATTTTTCATCAATGCAATCTGTTTTGGGGCACACGCTTCTCTCCCAGTCGGTCAAATCGAGGACGTACGGCTATAGGACCGATTTAAGACCATCTGCACATTGCATATACCTCCATGCCAGCCTATACTGGCATGGAAGATGGCTAGGCCCAAGAGTTTGGCACACCGACAGGGGGTCATAGATGTGTAACATTTCACCACAGATCGTAATCTGTTGATGAAATTTCACTTTGCATCCTAACCTTACAGGGATTCGAACCCGGTACCTCCCGATCCAAACGACAAAGCTTTAACCATTGTGCTGTTTGGTCGGTATTCTTCCATTTGGTCATAAACTATAGATGGGGTTGTGTCGTAAAATCATGAAATCCGCAACAACAGGCAGCGTGCTAGTGTTTCCGGTGGAATGAGCAGTTCTGCCTGCGTGCCACTCACATAGCCAAGTCGTATTCTAAGGTAGAATTGAATGATGACTGTGTGATAGAGGATCAAATGGCTTCACCGAACCAATGAGTCTAACTCTCGTTATTTACGGAGTTACGAAAGCCATTTCTGTTTTGGGTTGAAATTTCATAATTTTATTATCGGTTCTCAATTCCTTTTTCCCTTTCCTTGTTTGACTCAAGTAGTGGACGGCCTTAAATCAGTCTTACCTGTCAAGAGCTGCTCCTAAAACCAAATTACTATAAAGCGCCATTATCTTTTCGTCCCATAGAATTATGAGTTGACATGATTGCTGTACTTTACGCATTCCAGAAAATGTGTTGATATTGCATGTTATGAATGTGCTGTTCGACCACCATCCAAAAGAGGTACGCGCAATTCTAGATGATGGGGTTGAAAGTGCATTATTTTTTCAAGATCGTTATAGTTGCCAAAGAAGAGAAATGAATAAAGTTTTTCATGTGCCTCCGGGTGCATCTAGGCCAATCCTCCGCGTTTTGTTGTAACTGGAAGCATATTTTTGTAAGAAGATAAGCGTTGTGGAACTAATTTTATTAATTAATTCTCATTGAAAATCATTCCCAATTGAGTGCCTTGATAGCTATTGCCAAACATATGAACTTAATAGAGACCAATGCCTCATTATACCTGTTTAGTGTAAATTGTGTCTCCTACTTTTGATTCATGGCATGAAAACGATGTAGAAAATCTTCATACAAGTAGTTTTTGCATTTTTCCCAGAGTTCTTTTGTATTGGATGAAGATTCTGGACTCTGTTGATTTGTTTCAGCAGTTCTAGAGAAGTTTTCATAACGTGTACACTATTCACTTGTTTCAGCAGCTCAATTCAATTAATTTTTAAGGCAGCAACGTTTCGTATAATACTTCAGAGTCAACAGTATTACCTTATGTTTACTGAGGCGATTTCATTCCAAATTTGCTGACGATCATTCTTATATAGAAAACCGTTTAATTCACTCTCCAATGGCAATGTAATTTTTGGCGTGTGATAATCATCTTCATGTTAACGTAGTTTAAAAATTGACATTTTGGAAAAAATATGGGGGAGTACGTAGACTCGAAAATACCTGCATTATCGACATATGTTGAATCAGGTGGTAGTACAAAATTCTGTTGGTATGAACCGAAAATTACATGTAATTGAAGTCAGCAGTAAATTTTCACCGAAAAAAATTGAAAAATCAATATCACATAATTCGAATTTTTAAAGGTAATATGAACTGGGTGAAATTCAACCAATTTGTAAACTGTTGGATACAATATTTGCTATACATTTGAGTTGCGGCACTAACAGTGAACACTTGTGTCAAAAATCATGGCATATTTTATGTAGCGTCATAGTGAAATAAATTAAAGGCTTGTCGCATGTTTAGTGGTACTTTGGACTAGGTGAAGTTGGACCAGTTCTAAAAGTCAGTTTTTAAAATTAACCAAAAATAACAAGTTTTGATAAAAAACAACTTTATTTCACCAAAATTTGGCGTTTCTACTGGGCGGATTGACTATATTCGGTTTGGAACTTCATATTTGAATTTTCTTCATGGAAGTTGCAGCTTCCATAGAAACTTTTATAATTTTTGCAATGATGTTGAAAAGTTTAGCATTTACCATGAACGGCGAAGAAATAAGAGATTTAAATAAATTTATCACAAGAACGACTGAAACTTGAAAGAATAACTAATGTCTAAAATAATTTATTTAAAATTAATTTTTAAAATTCTTTTATAATAAAGTTATATAAAATATTTATATAAAGAAAATTTACTGCACTTGGAAAATAAAAAAAGTACTTTATGCATTATTAAGTGTACATTTTTTGCAAATAAAAATGGAAATTTTTTCAGACGTACATTTCCAACAAACATATTTTTTACATTTTTCTCAAATATTATTTATTTTGTTATTGTGACAAGGTCGTACTTGACAAACTCCGCGTTTCATTTGATGATGTTGCAACTGACCTTTGTGGGTTCTCACCATCAGGGTCTGGTGAAATTTTGTGTCATGCATTCATATATTCGATGGAAAGCTGTTTGCTAATTGAAAAAAGAACTCTTTTCATTGTATATTTATTCCTGTCATCTACGAGAACAAGCGTTTACTATATATTTTCTGGCCATTTGATCGGCCATACCAACTCCAAATGTTGTGCTATTATAAAAATGAATAGATTCCGAAAAAAGTTTTTTATTACTTTTATCAATTTTCACAAATGTATGCTTAGAACTTAGAACATCCACTCTTTTATTTGATTTGCTTTTATATATTGTAAGCACAAAATTCTTTGATTTATATATCAGAGTGGAGAAACGAGGCATGTTATCCATCTTTTGTTTGGCTGCTTTTGATAGTTCCTTTTTGTTTTCTCTATAATAGTTCCAACTAGCGCTATTTTTAGCCAACAATTTTGTCGGCTAGTAAAAAGTTATCAGTCGTAATATTTCTTCCACATCCTGTATATCGCTGGACAGGTTTCAGAATAACGTATGTATTTAGAAGCATTGACGATAGACGTTGTTCATTTTTCCCCAAATAAGGAAAATCATATTCAAAACATATTTGAAATCTGCTGCAAGTCAGAATTTGATGCCAAATTTATTAGGTTTATTAGGCATAGGTTGACTGCGTAAACTGGCACCCGGCTTTTGAAGGAAATAATTGCTCGTCAACTGTTATATTTTGCCCTGGTTTATAGCAAACTTGACTGTTTTCAATGCACTAATTCCATATTTCTGAAACTATGGCAAAATTATCTGTTTTTGGACGCTTATTTCGTTCGGTTCTTCTGTCAAAACGAGTAAATCGTAGGATTTGCTTATACTTTTTTCTGGTCGCACGATGCATTGTGCATCATTGGACACTATCTAAGTTTTCAGCCGGAATCTAATAAATCCAGCACTATATCCTTTTTCGGTAGACACTTTATAATTCCTTCAATATGATTCTTTATATGATACCTTAAACGGCCAAACTATGATAAAAGAAGCAGAATGAGTTGTTGCGCCAGATGATTTTTCAGTCAGAACCTTATAATTCCAGACGAAACATGAAAAGGCCAGCGGGAGCATACTATAGCCAAACCAATTTTGGCACAAGTCTTCTTGTGCACTAATTGTCATGCCCTCTACAGCCGAACTAACTGTTGTACAATTGCACAATATTCAGCCGGAACCTTATAAATCTAGCTTTATATAATTTTCGGTAGAAACCTTATAATTCCAGCCGAAACCATACCGTGTATTGACAAATTAACTATGGGATAAGAAGCACAATGAAAAACAAACGGGTGGTTGTGTTTGCCAAAAGTCATGTATGTTTAAAATAGCTTTTGCTTCCCAAAAAAAATCCGAAATAAGTAATCTTATGGCGGCGCCAAATAAGTAATCTTATGGCGGTGCGGAAATCAATGAGTCAGAAATGTCGCTAATCGAATCAGATACGGTCATCGAAATCCTAGAAAATAACTCGCCGTAACTTAAGAATCTTCGCCGTATTATGTTTTGATGACAGAAAACTTCAAGGTGAAATATTCGTTCAGGCTAAAACTAGTAAATATCCAGGATTTTTAGAAAAATTTTACACTACCTCGACAAACTCTGGAAAATTATCTGCAGAGATTTAAAACAATTGCAATAAATTAATAAATGAAATTATTGGCCGAGAACGTTTTGTCAAATCGGGCAACTATAGCAATTAAATGTGAAACTAAACTGGAAAGGAAGGTGCCATTACTTTCAACAGACATAAATCACCTAGATTTGAAAAGTGTGAGCGACTAAATAAACATAAATAGTTGGGAATGTTGCTGTAGCTGTGGCAACTTACATTATGTAAATAAAGTGTATAATAGTGTAATAGCATCGAAGGTCGAGCTGTTAGATTCACTGTAAAAATAGCAAAATGTTCCTTTAAGTGACATAACGTTGCTCCAAATGGTTCCGGCTGATATAGATTATATAGTTTCGGCTGAGAAATCAAATAGTGCACAATGATGCACATTGCGCTATCTTAGGTGTGCCACAGTTGTTTTGGCTACAGGTGTCATGGTTCCTGCTGGCTTTATTAGATTCCGGCTGAAAAGTTCTGGGTGAAAAACAATTAATGAACAATGCCATAGTTGGTTTGGATGTACAGTGGTTTCGCGTTCGCTTACACGCACCATATTTTTTCAATATATGCGAAAATTAAACTAAGATTTAACATTTTATTTATTTCTAAAAACTATTTTTGTTTAATAAAAATTTAAAAAAAAAAAATTATTATTTGCTGTGGATTTCTTAAATTTTCATTCATTAAATTCAAATTTTTTACAAAATTGCAAAGAAATCTGATGCATTCGGTTATGCGCATTTGCATATTTACACCGAAAAATTGTAAAGCGTATCAAGGAATGAAATATTAATACTCCGTCCCATCTCCGTCCCTTATTCTTAATAACTTCAAAAATTCGGCCATTGACTGCCAACGTTTTTGGAACACATTGTTACTGATTTCATTCCAGCATTGCTTGATACACTGCTTCATTTGCATACATCTTTGCAGCCAGTATGCCCATAAGAATCGCAATGGGGTTGCAGTCTGAACTACATGCTGGCCACTCTAGCTTTGTAATATTTCTGCACTCAAACCAATCCTTACTCACTATCAATATGATCATCAATAAATGAAATTAAAACATCTTCCAGCAGCTTACAATATTTTGTTGAATTCATTCTGGTATAGTTATCCAGCAAATGGGTGTCTCAAAATTTCCTGAAAACGTTCCTCAAACCATTAAAGTCCCACCATCAAAATTTCAGTTTGACCGAACGACAGTGTTATTGCGCATATCATGCCAATAACAACTGTAGTAGTCTGGTCCGTCGAAAATAATTTTTTTTTCATTAGAAAAAATCACATGGCCCCCATTCTTTTGTCCAATGCCTGTATTGCTGGGCTTCATACGGCGTTCTATATGGTGGTTGTTAGACGGGGTTTCAATTTAGGTTTGGTGCATTTAATGGTTTTTGTTGTTCTCAGAACCCGAGCTACCGTCAAATCAAGTTTTGCAATTATTTGGCTACAAAATAGTATGTTTTTGGCCGCTTCTTCTCTAATTTGCCACTTTTGGCGTGTAGTGAGCTTTGAATTTCCTCACGTAGGCTTATTGAAACCATAAGTTTTTGGATTTTTTAAATAATATCTGATCAACCGCTCAGATCTTTTGATTTCCTTGGCAACGAGGCGATTACAGTAGCCTAATTTCTTCAATATTTCAATTTGCGCTATTTCTTGATTATTCAAACTTTTCCCCTTACCCAACTCTGTAAAAGTGCCTTACGATATATTTAATTTGTGTTATAAATAGCTAGAGAGTAAAAACTTACTGAGAGAATGCAAAAATTTAATATTATCATAACAAATGAATTTATATGAAAAAATATGTTTTTTTGTAACTGCGTATAAAGGAATGCAACAAAAAAATTCGAGACTCTCACTAAAAACAACATTTTACAACTAAATCAATGTAAATAAACAAAATATATCCTGTTACTTCTACTCTTCTCTCTCTTCACTACTACTACCTTTAAATGTGTGTATCACAAGTATTCATATAGTTGGAATTGAAATGGAAAATTTGACTTTTAAGAGAAATAATACAATGCGTATAAACGAAAGCTAACCGCTGTAGTATGGTACTGGTGGGCTTTATCAGGTTTCGACTGGAATTATAAGTTTCCGGCTGAAAAATTATATAGTGCACAAGGATGCATAATGCATCGTGCTGCTTGTTCCATAGTTGGTTTGGTTCCGTCTGATATGGCTCCTACTGGCATGACGGACACATATTCGTGATATTTGTATACATTCCTGGTAAAAGAAAAATCAATTGTTAGCCACACCATGTTCGCCTCCTCAATTTTTTTTTAAAGAATACCTTTTGTTTCTCACAAAGGAGTAAAATGTGTCATAATCAATTTAAAATCATAATAATTATAAATTATAGTTTTTCATCAAAAATGTATAAACATTTCTATTAAAATTCTAATAAATATTAAATACATCATTCTACATCTGATGTACCATTCATATTTACTACTCATATTTCATAAAATAAATAATAAACAAATTCCAGAAAATTCCCAAAAGAAATCCACTTTGGTAAACTGAAATAAAAAATTTAATCTATTTTTAAAAATTAAATAAATAATGTTGATATGAGTTATATGATATTTTATGTATGAAAAAACAAAAAAACATTAAACTGAATTTAATACTAAAACATTAAAGAGTTTAATTTAAATAATTTAATTTAGATTTTTTGTTTGTATTGTCCAGAATTATAACAAAACTATTTTTTTTTATTTTAATTTGATCCTGTATTTTCAACATATTTATTTATTTCGATTTAATTAAAAATTCTGTACAGTGTAGCATAACTATTATAATACGAATAGTTTTGTGTTACTGTACCAAAATTGAATAGTTTTGATAAAAAATAATTTTAGCAACTTTTTTGATACACGCGATTTTATCATAAATCCGCCGAAGTAAAAAAAAATGTTTTAAAAAAAATGTCTGGATGTGCCTGCGTGCATGTGTAGTGCCGTGCAGATTAAATGTCTGTAGTTTTGCTACAGCTCAGATGGATTGACTGGTCTTGATGATGCTTCATATTTAGCTTTTCTCAGAAATTGGGAGTCCCCAACAAGACAATTTTTGACAAAAAACATAAACAAAAATTCGACCTCTGTACAGCTTATACAAGGATTGATGGATCGGGGTGAAGCTTCACACTACTACTTACCATTAATTGCGAGGTCCCAGTGATGTTTTGTTGAAATCGGTCCACCGAAAGTGACAGTTTTCTTATAAGCATTTTTGATTTTTTTTAATATTTTGAAAATTATATGTCATTTATGAGAAAAAGCACTAAATTTTACAGGTATTGACGAGTTTTGATGAAGTAAATCTTATTTCGTCAAAATTCAGCATCTCTGCTATCCAGGTGGGTTGGCTATTCGAAAAAAAAGATTCAGATTCATACTTAACCTTGGTCCATTAATTGGGAGATCATAGCATCAATGAAAGATTTTGAGTTAAACATTTACAAAATACATACGATAAAAAATTAAAGATCTAAATAAATTTAAAGATTAAATTTTCGACTAACAAGGTTAGATTGTTCTTGTTAGTTTTCTGAAATTTGATGATAAATGAAAGTCGGGTGCTACCCACAACATATTCGTCCATCCATTTTTGTTATGGTAATTATATGCTCTAACTGAGCAATGAGTTAGCTAAACTTTTCATTGCAAATTTATTCATTCCAGAATCTTTCTGCTCGCCATAACAAATTAGTACCGCATCTAATTCGATTTTCATACAAATCGTTTTTCCTGCAGGTGCAGTTAATTTTACTTTTTTAACATAGTGTTCGCAGAGGTGATGCACTCTGCTGTCAGATTAAAGATCGTGTGATGGGTAACAAAATCAGCACATAGTTCAATGTGAGTGTTTTCGAATAAAACTAACGACTCATTCATCTGGTTAATGAAACTATGAGACATCCATATGTTTCTGGATGTGAAAACCCACACCCATCGCAATTTAAAATAAAATTGGTGGAACAAGCCGCTCCCAAAATGAAATAATGCAGATGTATGTGAAGATAGCCCAAATTCCATCCCCGAAAAATGCGATGGCAACACTAATTATTGCTATCATGACATTTTATTTACTCTCAGCCCAAACAATCACGACATTTTTACTGTCAGCCCCGAAACTTTACTGTCATGACAGCCAAAACTATCATGACACAAACATTTGTCTGGGGAAAATTTTTCACTTTTTTATTTTTCCAATATTTATTTTTAGATCAAAGAGTTTTTATCGCTCTTATCGCTTCTTCTGATAGTGCCACAAATGTTAAAAAAATCAACTACCAGTATATACAAAATATTTTTTTATGTAATTTTAATACGTTGTATACCTTAGAAGATCCCCCCGCTTTTTCACAATTTATTCAATTCTTCAAGTGTCAAACTAAGTAAAAAAAAAAAAATGAAAACATTTCAAAAATTGTCTGGAATAATTGCCAAATTTATATTTATTGCTATAATTAATATGTAAATGTCGCAATAGTATACATAAAAATGTATAGTATTGCCATAAGCGAATTTTTCGATTTTCGGGGATAGAAATTTGGGCTATCTTCACTGAGGTAGAATGCAGTGGATGCTAAAACAAGATAGTGTGCATAACGAACCCATACATGCCATGCCCTGTACACTATAAAGTCTTACTGTCATAAAAGTTTACTGTTTAGAGCGACATCAAGACATTTTATATTATTTGTTAGCGATCGTTTGTCCAAAAAGTCATGGAGCAGAAAGTTCACCAATATTTCTTCGTCTAAACATGCCGCCTAGTATAGATATTTTCACATGCAAACCTTTCTCGAGACGCCATCCCGGAATCCAACCCATGCCACAATAGTTCGGTCATTTATCAAAACATGGTCATTTATCTGCGCTACTAAAAATTACATCACTACGGCAAAATAACCGAAACATATGGAATCTTTGACAATAAAATGTATCGGTTCAAAATTTGTTCATAGAAGTTAATACAAACCTATATGAGCGGATCGTATACTTATTTTATAATCTTTTTGATAAGACATCCCGATCCAGCTAAAGGTTTAACAACTTTCCTAGTTTTTAAGGTCAGAGGACCTAACAGTAAACGAGTTAGATTTGATCGTAAATTTCATTATACTAATTTGTTTTGTGATTCTTTTGTAGAATGACGATGAAGAAGAAATACGACGTAGTATAGTACGAGTCATGTAAATGTTTCGGTATGCCACGATAATGAAGAGTTGAAAGTTTGTTTGTAACAGTTCATGGACAATGTAAGTGGTGATGATTGAAGATCGCTTGACCAATCTTTCGAATTAATCTGTGTTTTATATATTCGTAGAAAATCAACATAAACCCTGCATTTCAAACAAATTTAATCGATACATTGGCCAATTTGGTTGCTGGCTATCCTAATTATGTATAACATTTCCAAGTATTTGGTGCCTTATTGGAAGCATCGATATCGTGCACAAGGAAGTGATTCGAATGTCTGGTGGTTTATCGTATGAATGTCGGTGGTAAAAAAGACGGTGAAAGAAAAGAGAATGAACGGGGAACCGAAGAGGATGATCCCATTACTGACGGTAGCAATGGTGTGCAGGATCCAAAAGCAAAGGCCAAGGGTAATGCAAAAGAGCGACGTCAACAAAGTTCAATTGTAACAAAATGTAAAGCAACGATAAATGGTAAACTAAATACGGTACCTTTCTTGGATGCCATATTTGCCGATAAAAAATCCATTTTAAGCGATATGAATCAAAATTCGATTTAATGGCAAAAACTTGCCAATTTTTGGATTGGTACATATTTTACTTTTCCGCTGTTGGATTTTTTGTACAACAAGAATGTATGTATATGGGAACATAACCTACAAATTATGCATTGAACTACTTTATGTTGGTCGATAAATTAAACATAAAATCGGAGAAACCTGATTGCTGGATTGTGAATTTAATTCGTATCGCTCGACTCAGCTCTTTGAAAAAAATGATTCCCTCTCGGTTCGTTCGGAAGCTCTCAGTGGTACTGTAGAAAGACAACATAATTCTAAAGCACAAATTGGAAGTACTAGGTACTAAACAATTTGTGGAACACATAAACATTTTTTCTTTTTATAGTCACTCGATAAAGTTGAGAATCC
The DNA here is from genome assembly GCA_947310385.1 of Nephrotoma appendiculata. Lineage (NCBI taxonomy): Eukaryota > Metazoa > Arthropoda > Insecta > Diptera > Tipulidae > Nephrotoma > Nephrotoma appendiculata. The sequence continues at coordinate 340,844,017 of OX371223.1, forward strand.
AAAATAATCCTAAATTAAAAAAAATTAAATTTTAATAAAAAGCCAAAAATTTCAATTAATCAACAGTATTGTTTTATTTTTAAAAATTTCAGGTAAACTACATAAGTGTTGTTCTGAACACAATAAAGGTGGTGATACATGTACAAATTTTGCCTTTTAGGCAAAAAAATTTGCCTTATACAAAATTGAGAAATGTTCAATTTAAAATTTTTGCCTATAAGGCGATTCAAGATGGCCGACTTTTAACCAATCAGTGCGCATAATTTTTATGCCTTAAAGGCAAAATCTGTACATGTATCACCGCCTTATCATACCGCCAAAATCATGATGAACCGCCAATTTTAGTCGTTGTACAGTATAATGGGTTTTTGATTTCTTCGTATAGGTTATAAATTGAAGTACCCCATGAGAAACGCGGTAAATTTTTTCTGCATATGAAAACATAGCCTTGTTTTTACCACCCATATTGAATTAGTCTGAGTTGTTGTAGCTGTAATGTAAATGGAATAATTTATTTTTCTAATTAATTTATGCATTAACATGTTTTTGAATACGAACAAAGCAAAATACTTTACTTCCATATTATTGTCCATTTCTTATTTATATTTTATCCGACCCTTCATATCCGCAAACACAACAGAACTGTCATTTTTTTCATATTTTCTGTTGTTAATGAAGTAAGGAACAATCAAAAAATTGTGTACTAAAACGATTTCCCTGTTTCGTCAGTTCAGGAAGTAAGTTAAGTTTTTTAATGAACTCTGTTGTACTCGACATAAAATCTAGAGTTACTCGTATGTATACAGAATTATTGAGAACAAGCAAATATAAACTTTATTCAACTAAGGACTAAGCTCAAATATTTTAATATTATCTAAAATGCTTTAAAAATCAAAATATAATTTATCGCGGTCTAGAGCAGCATTTTCAAAAAACGCAGCAAATGTCAGTAGACACTTTTCAATCGCTATATAGAATTGACAAAAGTGAGTTTATGTCCATTGTTCAGGAGTTTCAACTCAAAAGTGCTTAGATAGTTAAACAGAGGACAGACCCATATTGATTATATTCGAGCTACCTAACAACATATAATTAACATTGGACAATCATCCATTAACATTGGACAATCATCCTACTCAAGAAGTTGGGAAAACTCCTCCAAAGGAGGAAAAAGTCAAAATTCATCAAAAAGTTAAAGTTTATGAAATAGGAGTGGATGACCCGAAATATGATGTACTCAAAGAATTTCTTCGTTGATTTACTCGTCAGACCGATATGGGGAGTAGCAACGTGAAAATTATCCGGACCCCCGGGAACCCAAGTGGAACCATGTAAACGACTCAGCATTGTTGGACTTATAGTTAAAGATACCATCCTCTAGGTTACATCATAGCGTTTCACCTAGTTGGATGAGCCTCAAGCTTCATCATTTAGTGAAATTTCAGAATTGTTTTGGTAACGAACGTTTCACTTTCGAGGATGCAGCTGTTTGAGCAAATGTTTGCGGCGTTTTGCAGCCACTTCCGGAGTTATTTCTGAAACAATACGTATTGTGTTTTCCATTTTGAACTTGACAACTTTGAACTTTCACTGCATCCTTAACCAAACTGTGAGCATCAAAACATGCAGTACAGTCAACATTTTCATAATGGTGAAGTACATGAACAAACAACGTTTACAAATAATTAAAATTTACTACAAAAATCCCAAGTCGGTGACTGCAACTTCAAGAACATCAATTCCTATTTTTGGTCGTAATTATCGTCCCAGTAGATAATTCAGATTGGGCTTTGGAAAAGTTGAAAGAAGATGACTAATTTCACCGAAAAATCATCTTGAGTGCGATGAAACGCATTTTTGGTTAGGTGAAAACCCTCGTGTGCTTCAAAAAATGCCACTACATCCAGAAAAAATAACTGTATGGTTTGGTTTACTGTGGTGTCATTGGGCTTTTTTTTCGTTAAAGTCATTGAAGATCGCTACAACTACAAGGACATGTTGCACCGTTTATTCTTTGGTCAATTGCATGAGTTAGACATTAATGATATGTGTTTTCAAGAAGACGGTGCGAAATGAGACACAGCAGGTCTAACAATCGAATTATTAAAATTTAAATTCGATAAACGTGTTACGTCCAGAAACAGCCGCATAGATCGTGTGATTTAATAGCGCTACCCTATTTTTAAGCTACGTTAAATCATTGGCCTATGCCAACAAGCCGACGTCGTTAAAGGAGCTCAAAGCTAATTTTGAACGAGTGACAGCGGCCGTGAACATATGAACGATGTTGAATTCCATACATAAATGTTTTACTTCAAGCCAATAATAAAATTTTCGAGATATTTCAAATGATTTGCGTTTTATTAAAAAAAAAAGTTCCCAAGTCCTTATTGGTATTCCGTATGCGGTAATGCGTATTCCGATTTTGTACGCAAATCCTATTGAAATATTTAGTTTCCTATGCGATTCTGATTGAATTTACTTGTGTGAGACAATATAAATTAATAAAACTTGTATTGATAAAGTTTTAGAATTATTCTAAATAAATAATTGTTCGAAGTTGCAAACCTTTTAATGGTTAGTCTAGACTACAACCATTTTAGTACAATAATTAATTAATATTCTCATGCCAATTATGAATTTTCGCATCAAAATCATAACAGAAATATAATTGTTGCAAATTTGCTGTTGGTAATATTTAGGACACACGAAAATTTACTTTGTACACTTTCAAATATTTGGCCTAAAATAAAGGTATCTAGAAATCACATAATATTATTACATAAAATCCAATTGTTACAAAAACTATTTCAAGTTGGCTTCTACACTAAAAATACGTTTTGCAATTTTTCAATTTTTTGTATAAATAACAGGAATAAAAATTGCAACAATTGTTCATAAAACTAGATAAGGAATTTTTCCAATTTTATTTTACAACAAGAAGAGCTAAGTAAAAACTCGAAATATTTTTTATTTTCACGTCATCTACTTTTAATTTAAAAAAGCACATAAAAAAGCTCATACCTATATACATACCAGGTAAGTTTAGTTTTATCCATTTGAACAAATCAATTTTTTTTTGTTTTGTTACCAGTATCTTGGCAATTTAAGATGTTCGATAACATCAATTGTTTATTATTGTTCTTATATAAAGATTTTATGTTTCTGTCTAAAATGCAATTTTCCCGTTTCGATTTGGTTTTTGTCGAGTTAAATTTGTATTTGGTTTTGATCGATTTTTTTTTTTTTTTTTTTTAGAAATTGTACTTATCTTGTACATATACTCATCTTGTACATGTACTCTCTTTTGCTTCAGTAAAATTAATTCGAAAAACGTTTTTAGGCCTCTGTCACGTTAACTAATTTGTGGACCAGAAAACCAATTTTATGTTTTTGATTGGTATCATTTCAAAGCATAACTTAGTAAAAAACAAAACAACAACAAATTATTTTTAAAATACACTGGGTTTTCTAAAAATGAGAATTTGAAAATGTATTTACTGGCAATAAAATTGCCTTGCCGTTTATGGTAGAACGGTGAAATTTGGGACTGCTAGATGACCATTTCACGGCTGGCTTAGGATCAATGAATTCACTCATTATCCGAAATGAAAATATGATTATAAAACCTCATTCGAGGCGGCTAAATCCCTTGATGGGATATAGTGCCAGAGAGAGAGAGAGAGAGAGAGAGAGAGAGAGAGAGAGAGAGAGAGAGAGAGAGAGATCACTGTATCAAATCTGCGTTGAAGTGGGAGTTGTAGAGAATAAAATATAAGTTCGAATTTTCTGTTCCAGAAGTGGAGGATCAAATGAAGCAGGGTGATGAAAAACTCTATGTCAAACCAAAATAATCAAAAAAGTTTTATCGGGCTGTTTGTTATTCAAAAGTTATCCCAAAAACCAATAAAATAATTAGTTTATCTTTATTTTTTTACACGAATCTGAAGAGTGCATACAACCATTATAATGGTTATTTTCTTAAGTGAGAAAAACTTAAGAACTTAAGAGAATTTTTAAAGTCAATTTGTTTCCCAAAAATTTTAATTGATTTTTAAATGACGCTGACGGAAAATAATTCACTTCAGAAACGATGAAAAAACGGTGAACCGAACGAGGCAACATATTGAGGCAAACTAAACGCTGAACTACTCATAATTACATTGATAATCAAAACTAAGTGAAACAATCGGAATCCGTGACTATGAATTTTATCCGTTCAAAAAAAGTAAGGCTAACCATCACGTTTTTTCGCGAAAAATTGAAAACTTTTTCTTGTTGAAATTCCGGTTCAAAATGATTATAGGTACAGTATACAACACGTTGAGCACGAAACTACCGGTAGGATGCATATGGAAAGCAGTGGTTGCTGGAAGTTTCGTATTTTGAAATTCGGCCACATTTTGCTTCGAACCTGGATTGCAAGCGAACGAGGCAACATATATATCCGTTCAAAAAAAGTAAGGCTAACGATCACGTTTTTTCGCGAAAAATTGAAAACTTTTTTTGTTGAAATTCCGGTTCAAAATGATTATAGGTACAGTAACAACACGTTGAGCACGAAATTACCGGTAGGACGCATATGAAAAGCAGTGGTTGTTGGAAGTTTCGTATTTTGAAATTCGGCCACATTTTGCTTCGAACCTGGATTGCAGGCGAACGAGGCAACATATTGCAGGAAACTGAAAGCTGAACTACTCATAATTACATTGATAATCAAAACTAAGTGAAACAATCGGAATCCGTGACTATGAATTTTATCCGTTCAAAAAAAGTAAGGCTAACCATCACGTTTTTTCGCGAAAAATTGAAAACTTTTTCTTGTTGAAATTCCGGTTCAAAATGTTTATAGGTACAGTAACAACACGTTGAGCACAAAATTACCGGTAGGACGCATATGAAAAGCAGTGGTTGTTGGAAGTTTCGTATTTTGAAATTCGGCCACATTTTGCTTCGAACCTGGATTGCAGGCGAACGAGGCAACATATTGCAGGAAACTGAAAGCTGAACTACTCATAATTACATTGATAATCAAAACTAAGTGAAACAATCGGAATCCGTGACTATATGAATTTAATCCGTTCAAAAAAAGTAAGGCTAACCATCACGTTTTTTCGCGAAAAATTGAAAACTTTTTCTTGTTGAAATTCCGGTTCAAAATGATTATAGGTACAGTAACAACACGTTGAGCACAAAATTACCGGTAGGACGCATATGAAAAGCAGTGGTTGTTGGAAGTTTCGTATTTTGAAATTCGGCCACATTTTGCTTCGAACCTGGATTGCAGGCGAACGAGGCAACATATTGCAGGAAACTGAAAGCTGAACTACTCATAATTATATTGATAATCAAAACTAAGTGAAACAATCGGAATCCGTGACTATATGAATTTAATCCGTTCAAAAAAAGTAAGGCTAACCATCACGTTTTTTCGCGAAAAATTGAAAACTTTTTCTTGTTGAAATTCCGGTTCAAAATGATTATAGGTACAGTATACAATACGTTGAGCATGAAATTACCGGTAGGATGCATATGGAAAGCATTGGTTATTGGAAGTTTCGTATTTTGAAATTCGGCCACATTTTGCTTCGAACCTGGATTGCAGGCGAACGAGGCAACATATTGCAGGAAACTGAAAGCTGAACTACTCATAATTATATTGATAATCAAAACTAAGTGAAACAATCGGAATCCGTGACTATGAATTTTATCCGTTCAAAAAAAGTAAGGCTAACCATCACGTTTTTTCGCGAAAAATTGAAAACTTTTTCTTGTTGAAATTCCGGTTCAAAATGATTATAGGTACAGTAACAACACGTTGAGCACGAAATTACCGGTAGGACGCATATGAAAAGCAGTGGTTGTTGGAAGTTTCGTATTTTGAAATTCGGCCACATTTTGCTTCGAACCTGGATTGCAGGCGAACGAGGCAACATATTGCAGGAAACTGAAAGCTGAACTACTCATAATTACATTGATAATCAAAACTAAGTGAAACAATCGGAATCCGTGACTATATGAATTTAATCCGTTCAAAAAAAGTAAGGCTAACCATCACGTTTTTTCGCGAAAAATTGAAAACTTTTTCTTGTTGAAATTCCGGTTCAAAATGATTATAGGTACAGTAACAACACGTTGAGCACAAAATTACCGGTAGGACGCATATGAAAAGCAGTGGTTGTTGGTAGTTTCGTATTTTGAAATTCGGCCATATTTTGCTTCGAACCTGGATTGCAGGCGAACGAGGCAACATATTGCAGGAAACTGAAAGCTGAACTACTCATAATTACATTGATAATCAAAACTAAGTGAAACAATCGGAATCCGTGACTATATGAATTTAATCCGTTCAAAAAAAGTAAGGCTAACCATCACGTTTTTTCGCGAAAAATTGAAAACTTTTTCTTGTTGAAATTCCGGTTCAAAATGATTATAGGTACAGTAACAACACGTTGAGCACAAAATTACCGGTAGGACGCATATGAAAAGCAGTGGTTGTTGGAAGTTTCGTATTTTGAAATTCGGCCACATTTTGCTTCGAACCTGGATTGCAGGCGAACGAGGCAACATATTGCAGGAAACTGAAAGCTGAACTACTCATAATTATATTGATAATCAAAACTAAGTGAAACAATCGGAATCCGTGACTATATGAATTTAATCCGTTCAAAAAAAGTAAGGCTAACCATCACGTTTTTTCGCGAAAAATTGAAAACTTTTTCTTGTTGAAATTCCGGTTCAAAATGATTATAGGTACAGTATACAATACGTTGAGCATGAAATTACCGGTAGGATGCATATGGAAAGCATTGGTTATTGGAAGTTTCGTATTTTGAAATTCGGCCACATTTTGCTTCGAACCTGGATTGCAGGCGAACGAGGCAACATATTGCAGGAAACTGAAAGCTGAACTACTCATAATTATATTGATAATCAAAACTAAGTGAAACAATCGGAATCCGTGACTATGAATTTTATCCGTTCAAAAAAAGTAAGGCTAACCATCACGTTTTTTCGCGAAAAATTGAAAACTTTTTCTTGTTGAAATTCCGGTTCAAAATGATTATAGGTACAGTAACAACACGTTGAGCACAAAATTACCGGTAGGACGCATATGAAAAGCAGTGGTTGTTGGAAGTTTCGTATTTTGAAATTCGGCCATATTTTGCTTCGAACCTGGATTGCAGGCGAACGAGGCAACATATTGCAGGAAACTGAAAGCTGAACTACTCATAATTACATTGATAATCAAAACTAAGTGAAACAATCGGAATCCGTGACTATATGAATTTAATCCGTTCAAAAAAAGTAAGGCTAACCATCACGTTTTTTCGCGAAAAATTGAAAACTTTTTCTTGTTGAAATTCCGGTTCAAAATGATTATAGGTACAGTAACAACACGTTGAGCACGAAATTACCGGTAGGACGCATATGAAAAGCAGTGGTTGTTGGAAGTTTCGTATTTTGAAATTCGGCCACATTTTGCTTCGAACCTGGATTGCAGGCGAACGAGGCAACATATTGCAGGAAACTGAAAGCTGAACTACTCATAATTATATTGATAATCAAAACTAAGTGAAACAATCGGAATCCGTGACTATGAATTTTATCCGTTCAAAAAAAGTAAGGCTAACCATCACGTTTTTTCGCGAAAAATTGAAAACTTTTTCTTGTTGAAATTCCGGTTCAAAATGATTATAGGTACAGTAACAACACGTTGAGCACGAAATTACCGGTAGGACGCATATGAAAAGCAGTGGTTGTTGGAAGTTTCGTATTTTGAAATTCGGCCACATTTTGCTTCGAACCTGGATTGCAAGCGAACGAGGCAACATATATATCCGTTCAAAAAAAGTAAGGCTAACGATCACGTTTTTTCGCGAAAAATTGAAAACTTTTTTTGTTGAAATTCCGGTTCAAAATGATTATAGGTACAGTAACAACACGTTGAGCACGAAATTACCGGTAGGACGCATCTGAAAAGCAGTGGTTGTTGGAAGTTTCGTATTTTGAAATTCGGCCACATTTTGCTTCGAACCTGGATTGCAGGCGAACGAGGCAACATATTGCAGGAAACTGAAAGCTGAACTACTCATAATTACATTGATAATCAAAACTAAGTGAAACAATCGGAATCCGTGACTATGAATTTTATCCGTTCAAAAAAAGTAAGGCTAACCATCACGTTTTTTCGCGAAAAATTGAAAACTTTTTCTTGTTGAAATTCCGGTTCAAAATGTTTATAGGTACAGTAACAACACGTTGAGCACAAAATTACCGGTAGGACGCATATGAAAAGCAGTGGTTGTTGGAAGTTTCGTATTTTGAAATTCGGCCACATTTTGCTTCGAACCTGGATTGCAGGCGAACGAGGCAACATATTGCAGGAAACTGAAAGCTGAACTACTCATAATTACATTGATAATCAAAACTAAGTGAAACAATCGGAATCCGTGACTATATGAATTTAATCCGTTCAAAAAAAGTAAGGCTAACCATCACGTTTTTTCGCGAAAAATTGAAAACTTTTTCTTGTTGAAATTCCGGTTCAAAATGATTATAGGTACAGTAACAACACGTTGAGCACAAAATTACCGGTAGGACGCATATGAAAAGCAGTGGTTGTTGGAAGTTTCGTATTTTGAAATTCGGCCACATTTTGCTTCGAACCTGGATTGCAGGCGAACGAGGCAACATATTGCAGGAAACTGAAAGCTGAACTACTCATAATTATATTGATAATCAAAACTAAGTGAAACAATCGGAATCCGTGACTATATGAATTTAATCCGTTCAAAAAAAGTAAGGCTAACCATCACGTTTTTTCGCGAAAAATTGAAAACTTTTTCTTGTTGAAATTCCGGTTCAAAATGATTATAGGTACAGTATACAATACGTTGAGCATGAAATTACCGGTAGGATGCATATGGAAAGCATTGGTTATTGGAAGTTTCGTATTTTGAAATTCGGCCACATTTTGCTTCGAACCTGGATTGCAGGCGAACGAGGCAACATATTGCAGGAAACTGAAAGCTGAACTACTCATAATTATATTGATAATCAAAACTAAGTGAAACAATCGGAATCCGTGACTATGAATTTTATCCGTTCAAAAAAAGTAAGGCTAACCATCACGTTTTTTCGCGAAAAATTGAAAACTTTTTCTTGTTGAAATTCCGGTTCAAAATGATTATAGGTACAGTAACAACACGTTGAGCACGAAATTACCGGTAGGACGCATATGAAAAGCAGTGGTTGTTGGAAGTTTCGTATTTTGAAATTCGGCCACATTTTGCTTCGAACCTGGATTGCAGGCGAACGAGGCAACATATTGCAGGAAACTGAAAGCTGAACTACTCATAATTATATTGATAATCAAAACTAAGTGAAACAATCAGAATCCGTGACTATGAATTTTATCCGTTCAAAAAAAGTAAGGCTAACCATCACGTTTTTTCGCGAAAAATTGAAAACTTTTTCTTGTTGAAATTCCGGTTCAAAATGATTATAGGTACAGTAACAACACGTTGAGCACGAAATTACCGGTAGGACGCATATGAAAAGCAGTGGTTGTTGGAAGTTTCGTATTTTGAAATTCGGCCACATTTTGCTTCGAACCTGGATTGCAGGCGAACGAGGCAACATATTGCAGGAAACTGAAAGCTGAACTACTCATAATTACATTGATAATCAAAACTAAGTGAAACAATCGGAATCCGTGACTATATGAATTTAATCCGTTCAAAAAAAGTAAGGCTAACCATCACGTTTTTTCGCGAAAAATTGAAAACTTTTTCTTGTTGAAATTCCGGTTCAAAATGATTATAGGTACAGTAACAACACGTTGAGCACAAAATTACCGGTAGGACGCATATGAAAAGCAGTGGTTGTTGGTAGTTTCGTATTTTGAAATTCGGCCATATTTTGCTTCGAACCTGGATTGCAGGCGAACGAGGCAACATATTGCAGGAAACTGAAAGCTGAACTACTCATAATTACATTGATAATCAAAACTAAGTGAAACAATCGGAATCCGTGACTATATGAATTTAATCCGTTCAAAAAAAGTAAGGCTAACCATCACGTTTTTTCGCGAAAAATTGAAAACTTTTTCTTGTTGAAATTCCGGTTCAAAATGATTATAGGTACAGTATACAATACGTTGAGCATGAAATTACCGGTAGGATGCATATGGAAAGCATTGGTTATTGGAAGTTTCGTATTTTGAAATTCGGCCACATTTTGCTTCGAACCTGGATTGCAGGCGAACGAGGCAACATATTGCAGGAAACTGAAAGCTGAACTACTCATAATTATATTGATAATCAAAACTAAGTGAAACAATCGGAATCCGTGACTATGAATTTTATCCGTTCAAAAAAAGTAAGGCTAACCATCACGTTTTTTCGCGAAAAATTGAAAACTTTTTCTTGTTGAAATTCCGGTTCAAAATGATTATAGGTACAGTAACAACACGTTGAGCACGAAATTACCGGTAGGACGCATATGAAAAGCAGTGGTTGTTGGAAGTTTCGTATTTTGAAATTCGGCCACATTTTGCTTCGAACCTGGATTGCAGGCGAACGAGGCAACATATTGCAGGAAACTGAAAGCTGAACTACTCATAATTACATTGATAATCAAAACTAAGTGAAACAATCGGAATCCGTGACTATATGAATTTAATCCGTTCAAAAAAAGTAAGGCTAACCATCACGTTTTTTCGCGAAAAATTGAAAACTTTTTCTTGTTGAAATTCCGGTTCAAAATGATTATAGGTACAGTAACAACACGTTGAGCACGAAATTACCGGTAGGACGCATATGAAAAGCAGTGGTTGTTGGAAGTTTCGTATTTTGAAATTCGGCCACATTTTGCTTCGAACCTGGATTGCAAGCGAACGAGGCAACATATATATCCGTTCAAAAAAAGTAAGGCTAACGATCACGTTTTTTCGCGAAAAATTGAAAACTTTTTTTGTTGAAATTCCGGTTCAAAATGATTATAGGTACAGTAACAACACGTTGAGCACGAAATTACTGGTAGGACGCATATGAAAAGCAGTGGTTGTTGGAAGTTTCGTATTTTGAAATTCGGCCACATTTTGCTTCGAACCTGGATTGCAGGCGAACGAGGCAACATATTGCAGGAAACTGAAAGCTGAACTACTCATAATTATATTGATAATCAAAACTAAGTGAAACAATCGGAATCCGTGACTATGAATTTTATCCGTTCAAAAAAAGTAAGGCTAACCATCACGTTTTTTCGCGAAAAATTGAAAACATTTTTTTGTTGAAATTCCGGTCCAAAATGATTATAGGTACAGTATACAACACGTTGAGCATGAAATTACCGGTAGGATGCATATGGAAAGCAGTGGTTGTTGGAAGTTTCGTATTTTGAAATTCGGCCACATTTTGCTTCGAACCTGGATTGCAGGCGAACGAGGCGACATATTGAAGCAAACTAAACGCTGAACTACTCATAATTACATTGATAATCAAAACTAAGTGAAACAATCGGAATCCGTGACTATGAATTTTATCCGTTCAAAAAAAGTAAGGCTCATCACGTTTTTTCGCGAAAAATTGAAAACTTTTTTTGTTGAAATTCCGGTCCAAAATGATTATAGGTACAGTATACAATACGTTGAGCACGAAATTACCGGTAGGATGCATATGGAAAGCAGTGGTTGCTGGAAGTTTCGTATTTTGAAATTCGGCCACATTTTGCTTCGAACCTGGATTGCAGGCGAACGAGGCGACATATTGAAGCAAACTAAACGCTGAACTACTCATAATTACATTGATAATCAAAACTAAGTGAAACAATCGGAATCCGTGACTATGAATTTTATCCGTTCAAAAAAAGTAAGGCTAACATCACGTTTTTTCGCGAAAAATTGAAAACTTTTTCTTGTTGAAATTCCGGTTCAAAATGATTATAGGTACAGTAACAACACGTTGAGCACGAAATTACCGGTAGGACGCATATGAAAAGCAGTGGTTGTTGGAAGTTTCGTATTTTGAAATTCGGCCACATTGTGCTTCGAACCTGGATTGCAGGCGAACGAGGCAACATATTGCAGGAAACTGAAAGCTGAACTACTCATAATTACATTGATAATCAAAACTAAGTGAAACAATCGGAATCCGTGACTATGAATTTTATCCGTTCAAAAAAAGTAAGGCTAACTAACCATCACGTTTTTTCGCGAAAAATTGAAAACTTTTTTTGTTGAAATTCCGGTTCAAAATGATTATAGGTACAGTATACAACAGTTGAGCACGAAATTACCGGTAGGATGCATATGGAAAACAGTGGTTGCTGGAAGTTTCGTATTTTGAAATTCGGCCACATTGTGCTTCGAACCTGGATTGCAGGCGAACGAGGCAACATATTGAAGCAAACTAAACGCTGAACTACTCATAATTACATTGATAATCAAAACTAGGTGAAACAATCGGAATCCGTGACTATGAATTTTATCCGTTCAAAAAAAGTAAGGCTAGCCATCACGTTTTTTCGCGAAAAATTGAAAACTTTTTCTTGTTGAAATACCGGTTCAAAATGATTATAGGTACAGTAACAACACGTTGAGCACGAAATTACCGGTAGGATGCATATGGAAAGCAGCGGTTGTTGGAAGTTTTGTATTTTGAAATTCGGCCACATTTTGCTTCGAACCTGGATTGCAGGCGAACGAGGCAACATATTGAGGCAAACTAAACGCTGAACTACTCTTAATAACATTGATGATTAAAACTAAGTGAAACAATCGGAATCCGTGGCTATGAATTTTATCCGTTCAAAAAAAGTAAGGCTAACCATCACGTTTTTTCGCGAAAAATTGAAAACTTTTTTTGTTGAAATTCCGGTTCAAAATGATTATAGGTACAGTATACAACACGTTGAGCACGAAACTACCGGTAGGATGCATATGGAAAGCAGTGGTTGTTGGAAGTTTCGTATTTTGAAATTCGGCCACATTGTGCAGTTAATATTTAAAATTTCCAAATATTTTATGCCTAGCTTGTAAATAAAATATTTATAATTGAAATTATTAGAATAAATGTATTGACTATAATAATTTCTAAATAAGGAGACTTTTATGTCAAATTGACCCATCTGATCAGATTGTATCATGGAGTTTCATTTTGACTTATTTTTAAAAGCACTTCCTTTCAAAAAAATATGAAGTTGCTTCTTCTGGATGATATCCACTTACCAAGAGCTTGGTTCAAATGAACAAAACTGAGGAATCTAATAAATTATAAAATTCATTTATCTCGTCACCACACTGCTCATTGCTGTTGTCACAAGCTACAAACTAAAAATGAATACTCCAGATACCTATATGAAGCAAACACAAGTTGACTTAGCGAATTATATTACACTACTAATAAAACTTGAACTTTTGTTTTCGGGTTAGTGTAATGTACTTAATTTAGTATAGAAATATATTATGCTATTAAACGATAAACAATCATTATGATTTGGTTACAAAAATATCTCTTAAATCTATTTCTGTGTATTAAACATTATGTTTCTAAATATCATATAATATAAATTAGGAAATAAAATAAATCAATAGTAATAAAGATATTAACTTAATGAAAATTCCTATTGGTCAATTGAGATATATTTTTGTCTGAATCATATATGCTTTATACAATATGCAGGTATAATTTGATTGACATGGTTTATGCCCGATTTTCATATGTGGATTTTAATTCAGTGTATACTCGTATGTTATTAGGTCGACGACATAATTATTGTCGGAATTAACGTTAGCATCGTGAGGGAACGTTAATTGTTTTTTCTCCATAATATTTTTAACCACCCTTGTAGCTAGAAATTAAGCTGCGCTGGTACTCCGAATGTGATTGTAGTAAAACGATAATGACCAATTGGGTCCGACATATGATTGCGCCAAACAATTTTTTGGAACTTGGCACTTGTCAATACATCTTCTACATGTCTGCTGTGATGATAAATCGGTATTCTCTGAATCTCAGAATTCTGTTGTTTTGGAAGATCCATCAAAAACAACCCTTAATTTTATGTTTAAACTAGATTCCTTTAAGACTCCGTGATGAAGTAAATAATACCCTTCTTGAGTATATTAGTGCTTTACTATAACTTCATATGGTTGAGATACTCGTTTTCGATCATGAAAGCTTTATTGCACCCTTTGAAATTCTGGATCTCGTATAAACTGGCTTAGGTAACTCTTAATCTCCGCGTTGCGATGTTTAATAATTTTCCCAGTCTTTGGCGCGTATTTTGAAAAGGAACCGAACAATAAAGCACCGTTTTACAGAAGTTCTCACGTGCTTCTATAAGTGTTTATCAGAAAATACTTCTTCTGGAGATAGATTAGTCTTGGAGTTTGAAATTGTTTCTAATTTTTAGAAGCTATACGTAATGTTTTATCTAAATCAAAGTTCATATTCTCAGAAATTGATAACATGAGCACCTTTATCGAATTTTCCACATACGACCTTGACTAGTATGGTTTTCTGGAGTACTGGTCTCTTCGCGTCTTGTCTCTTTGCCCAGGTAACAGCTGACCGACGAACTGTTGATCAGTCAGTTGCAGGCTCAGCAAATATTTGAATTCCATACTCTCGACAGTTTAAGGAGGTAAATTAGAAGTAATTTTTGACAATATGTGTGCTGTAGAGGCGAATCTTGGATGATACTTTGGTACAGGGTTCGCCAAGGAGCCTGAGTCTAACAGGGTACGAAACTATATATTTCGAGCCACATCCTTTATTTTAATTACTGCAGTAGGCAGGATCGAATGGATGACGGTAATTGCGAACAATTAGATACAGTTTGTAGGGTGCCAATCAATGATGTCTTGTGTTACATGGTTGGCAATTGCGATTTCACGAGCATTTGATTATTTGGCGCCCTTTGCTGAGAAAATTGAAGCATCTTTTTCTCGATTTTGTCGAATTCCTTAGTCGCAAAGCGAGTCCGAAGTTTTTCGATTGATGTATCGTCATCGGCGGCTTTTATGAAGCTAAGAATAGTCGTTAAGTGAGTTAAAGTTAGTGTTGGTGTGGAAAATAAATGAAAAAATTGAGTATCGTGCTTTTATTAAATATTTATTTTGGAAAGGCAATACGCCTACGCAAATCAAAGGCGAGTTGGACTCTGTGTACGGGGATTCTGCATCATCAAATAATGATGGTGAACCAGAAGGTTTAGTACCTTGAAATTATGGACAGCTGGATTAAAGCGTGGCCGTACCAGCTTCAGTGACGATGAACGTTCGCGACGTCCAAAAAGTGCAACCTCTGACGATAACATCGCCAAGGTTTATCAAATTGAGCTAAACAACCGTCAAATTAAAGATAGAGAGAGATAGAAGAATGGCTTTGAATGTGTTCATATTTGTCACAAAATGAATCAAAAGGCACATACAGTTATCCGTGCGATTGCTCACTTTGGGCCAGAAACGTGTCCGTATGAAAAGTTCGAATGCTCTATTGGCAATAAATCAGAGATTTGGCACCGACGACTGTCAAAACAGTGGACTGCCTTGGGGAAATCGGCTCCGAACAAGGCACAATCTGAAAATCCTAGTGCAACCGTTTTCTGGGACAGTCATGGAGTTATCTTAATCGATTATCTTCTAAAAGGGACATCCATTACAGTAGCATACTATTCGCATCATTACTTAAAAAGCTGAAAGCAGAAACTGCGGAAAAACGGCCACATTTGCAGAAATCAAAATATTATTCCATCAAGACAATGTGCTGTCTCAGTCTCGTACCTCAGCGGTCGCCATGGCGAAAATAAACGAATTATGGTTTGAACTGCTTGGCCATTCCCTTTACTCACCAGATTTAACCACAAGCAACTTTTTTTGTCCACTAAGGTAATGTTGCGGCGTGAAGATAAACATTTTCGTCGATTGATGACCTATTTTGCAGAGAAGGATCCTACTACCATTTGGAAATTTTGGACATTTACCGATTTCGAACTTTAACCGTAACACATACAAATGAAGATACAAATAATATTAAAGACACGAATTTTGAAATAAAATTATTTTTATAATTCCACAACACTTACCAAATATAGAAGGAACTTACCTATACTCGAATACACAAACAACATTAATCATCCACAGCAAAGTTCACAAACCAATAAAAAAAAAATATAAATTTAAAGCTTCCCCCAAAAATATTTAAAACATAAAAATAAGTTCCAAAATATTACTAAAACAAAGTAATTATTTTATAATTATATTTTCATTTGTTTTTGGTTTTTTTTTTGTTAATTTTATTTTTCTTAAGAAATTAATAAGACAATTAATTTATTTTATATTTTTATACACATTTTTTTTGTTCTATATTTAGAATTTAATTTATTCTTAAATAATCTCTTTATTATAATTATTTTACAATTAATTTATTATATTTTTTTTTTATTTTACCGTAAATACATTTTTTTTATTCATTTTTAGTATTTTTATATAAAATCACTGTCCAAAAAGCTTTATTTACTTTTTAAAAAGTTTGCTTCCTCCTAAAAAGTTTTATTTTGTTAAGTTTCTTAAAAAGTTTTCTGTTTTGTTTAATTTTACATTTATTTTTTAAACACAATTTCACAAAATTAAAATAATATAGTAATAAAAAAAAATATAAAAAATACGAGATGAAATTAATTTAATTTTTTAATTATTTTAATTAATTTTATTTATTTTTGTATTTTATTAAAAATAGTTTTTTTTATTTTGTTGTTGCTTGGGGCGTTTCTTTATTTTACGTTTTTTTTTGTTATATATAAATTTAATTTATTTATAAATATAATTTTTATTTATCTGTGTGGTTGTTGTTGTGCTTTAATAAATATTATTATTTTTATATAATTTTTTGAGATAATATTTAATTTAATATAAATAATAAATAATAATATATACCTATATAATTTTTTTTTAATTATAAAATGTAAATAGATTTATTTAAATTTATTTTGTTACTGATTTATTTTTAGTTTTTAATTAATTTATTTATGGTAGGTATTGGTTCAAAAATTAAATTAATAAACATTTTATGATTACGATAAAAACTAGTTGTGCGATGAATTTTGATGAAATTAGAATTTTATTCGAATAAGCGTTTGATGAACTATAATGTGTTACACTAAGATCACGTATTTCTGTATCTGTAATGAGAACATAAATAAGAAAAAAAGGTTGATTAGATATAATTTGATTTGTATTTAGTTGTTCATTAGCAAAATTTAATTAAATACTAAAATGATTGCCTTTCTCATGAATATTAATTATTTTATAGGGGGGACATTGTGAATTGTGACCGCAATATATGATTCTTATTTAATATTAACTGTGATTTTGGAAATAGGCAATTCATCCATATGTGTAAAGTATATCTAACACGCCTTTATTTTCGTCTATTTGCCAACGTATCTATTTGCGGAGCTGATATGAATGGTAAAAGGCAAATTTTTATATTCTATCTTGTTTCTCTCTGCACAACAAAGATTATGTATTCTTGCTTTTGGAAGGAAATTTCAATGTAATGTCATTCTCACAAGACATAAATAGCCTTACATAATCACTAATTTGTTATGAAGATTTCTACAAAAATAAAGTACAAGTGTGTAGGGGAGGTTTGAATTCGAGCACAATTTTGGAGGCTGTAGGGAACCCAGTGGATAGTCCGCCAATTTTGTTCGAATACGAATTTCCCCATATGCACGATTCAGACTAAAGTTTCCTCAAAGGCAGTGAACAATGTTACTATTTGAAAGAAAATGAACCAGATTAAGGTGTAAAGCAAGCGAATCCAACGCTTTACCATGTTTGACTGTCAACAAAGTCAATTATAAGCAATTGAAGTAAGAATACTGTACAGGAAAACCTTCTTCCCTCGTATCCTCGTGTAAGTATTATGGACAACAGTATCGAGCGAACCTTCTAGATATCTAATCCGACTACTAAAATCTTTATTTGTGACTGCCTTATGCGTATAGTTGAGGTCATTCGGACATAGTTATCAAAAAATTTTCGTCAAAAAACTTCGTGTAGTTGGGCCATTACTTACCCCCCAGAGAGTTCGGGAAATGCTGCAAACAACCGAAACCGACAACCCTCCTATGCATCTCAACGAAAATGGAAAAAATAGAAACGTATGTTTATAGAAACTGGTGGGGTAATAGTAAAAACACGGAACCGAAAGTTGGGTACCCGAAATTCGAGTAATTGGATTACCTAGTCGGGTAATTGGATTCCCTCCAACGTATGGGATATGTACGTTTATGTTTTTTCCATTTTCGTTGTGATGAATAGAAGGGTTGTTGGTTTCGGTTGTTTACGGCGATGCCCGATGGTTTCGAGTGTCTCTGGGGGTGAATAATTGCCCAACTACACGAAGTCCGGTAGAACCGACTTGGATTCCCTAGTAACGCCAAATGTTCCCGGTTAAACACGTGAAGATTAATACTATCCTGTACTTTATCTTTATATATAACATAATTCTTCTGTACGTGTGTATGTAATTGAACTCGTCCTAAACGGCTAAACCGATTTTAACCCTAATGTGAGTGACGTAGGTACCCGGGTACCTTTTGCACTTTAGACGTCTATTTTGGTATGTATAACTCCCAATAAAAATTTTAAATTCATTTAAATTCTAGTTCAATTGGTAGATTAGGATCATACTGAAAAATGAGAAATGTTACAACTTGGGTGAACGTGGAAAAAATAAGTTTCCATACAAAATGCATGTAGGTACTAATCACTCAAATTAAGATATTTTTTCTTCACTCACATGAGGGTTAATGAAATTTTGAATGTGTGTTTGAGTGGGTTCCTGGATGGTTTAGAACTACAATTGGACCCGGTAGGTGGCACTGCAATCGGGTTCTAGGAATTTTTTTTTTGTTTTTTGACTAAATATTTTTTTATTTTTTTTTGCATTTCTTAAATATCAGAACATATAACCCCAACATTTCACTACCCCACCACCCCCTAATCTTTATATAGATATAATTGTTATGTGCGATTTTTTGTGATTGTACTCCTCCTAAACGGCTGAACCGATTTTAAAGAAATTTTGAGTGTGTGTGTTTGAGTGGATTTCTGGATGGTTTAGATTTACAATTGGACCCGGTAGGTGGCACTCCGATTGCGTTCAAAGGATTTTATTTTTTTGTTTTTTGACAAAATTTAATTTTTTCATTTTCTTAAGATTTTTCTCATATTAAAACAAATAACCGCTAAAATCTCATCACCCCCACCACCCATGGTGAAAAAAATTTTCTGTACGGTTGTTTGTGACTGAACTCCACCTAAACGGCTGGACCGATTTTAATGAAATTTTGTTTGTGTGTTTGTTTGAGTGGGTCCGTGGATGGTTTATGTTCACAATTAGACCCGGTAGGTGGCACTACGATTGGGATCTAATAAATTATTTTTTTGTTTTTTGGCAAAATTTCTTTTATTTATTTTTTTTAGATTTCTCGCAAATCAGAACATATAAACCTAAAATTTCAATATTCCACCACCATCCCCAATCGTTATATATATATATATATATATATATATATAATTCTTCTGTACGTGAGTTTGTGACAGAACTCCTTAAACGGCTGGATCCATTATAATGCATTTTTGTGTGTTTGTTTAAATGGGTTCCTAGATGGTTTAGATTTACAATTGGACCAGTTAGGTAGCACTGCGATTGGGATCAAAGAAATTGTAACGAAATTTATTCCGTTATCAATTCAAATACCCAAATCCACTGTATCAAAGTAATCCCACCATGATTTTGGAGATTCCATCTTCACCAAAATTCATCAAATACCAAGTGATGCGGAATTATTTAATTTTCTTTATGATTGCTGTTGCATTTTTATATACCTAAAAATTGGTATGAGGTGCAATACAGCAAACATAAAAATATTTTCTTTTGTGTACGTTATCCAATTACAACTACGTCACTCATTCATAATATAACGTAGGAAGTATATAATGCAAATGAGTAAACGTAAATAAATGTTTTGTAATTGGACTACATATCCATATGTTTTGATTGTGTACACGAAAAGCAAACGTTCTACTTTAGAGTCAAGCAAACGACCTAACTAGGAATTTAAAACGTTGCAATTCTCGTGGCACATATAAATTCTCCAAGTGTTTATTTTATAACACTTTTAAATGGGCGGTATCTATACATTTTGCCAATATGGCAGAAATAATTATATTTGGTTGAGAGAGTAGTACATTTTGTACTAAAAATTTCCCCATCCTGCCTCAACCAAGTAGTATGTATAAATACCGTACCAAAATTTTGGTAAGGGGTCAGTTTTTGGTCAGTTTTTGGAGTTCAGTTTTAGACGGGCCAACGGTTGGTTGTGCCGCCCCGGTGGCAAAGTGGTTAGCATACTTGCTCCAGCGACCGGAGGTCCTGGGTTCGATTCCCGGTGGTGACAAGGAAAAAATTTCACAGTTGGTTTAGGATCAATGAATTAATCACTCATTATCCGAAATGAAAATATGATTATGAAACCTCATGTGAGGCTGCCAAATCCCTTGATGGGATATAGTGCCAGAGAGAGAGGGAGAGAACGGTTGGTTGTCTATTTTAAGCCGGGTTTTTTTTTAAATTTGATTTTGTCGTTTTTTTTGGTTTTTCTTGGTAATTTTTTAGTAGTGTTGTATAAAAATTGTTCTTTTACCTTTAAAAATACATTTTGTTGCGGGGTGTCCTAAACCGCATATTGATAAATTCATTGTTGTTTTTTTGTGTTTTTTTGTAAATCGTGAGTGGTTCGAGGGATACCAGTCTTCGAGGGATACCAGTCTTTAAAAAAGTGGTAAGTATGGCATCGTCGGACTTGTAATTGGTCCCAAAACGGTGGCGAGGTCCCTTAGCTGCTCTAAGCAGAAGCTAAGAGCGGGAGCGTCGAGAGTAACTCTGCCCTTAGGCGGAACACTCCCTTTCTGTTAAGGTCCTCCTCTATCCGTTTTGGGGACGCAAGTCCCACGTCGCGCGTTTTTTTTGTACGTATATTTTTTGTTCTTGAAGCGGTTTTTAGGGGTCATGGCACCCTAAAAAAAACCTAAATAAGCAACCACGGGAGTAAACCCGTCTTCTAATATGGCATAAAAACATCATTTTCGGGTCCGATACCCAATTTCACCTTTCCTTTTCTTTTTTTTTGTGTGTTTTAATGCGGTAATCTAGGCCATTATCCAGTACCCCAAAAACCCACGCTATATCCTCTGCCCGACTGAGCTGCGGGAATCTATGCCGCATGGGGTACCGGTGGATAAATGGCAATTCTGTGAAACCGGGTTGGCTTTAGCAAAGCTAAAGTGAGCCCTTTTCAAGTGGCGCCTAAAAAGGGACAAAAGACCAGTTCCATATTTAATCAAATAGTTTATTTATATATGAACTTCACTTTTTAGTGGCATTTCTATTTACTGACGACAATATACATAAATATAAAATTCTAACTGGTATGAATATGGCAGCCGGTCATGCCTTAGTGGCATGCCTGACCAGATACTTTGGTGGGTCATACGCATACTGGTGAGAATCTAAAACTTTTTGGTTGCATTGCTGGATCTTCGAATTTTTGGCTTATCTGTGGCATGTCCCAACCCGCACTCCGGGGGATAAACCAATATTCGTGGTAGCATTTGGAACTTAAGAATTTATTTATGTTCGTCATAAACCGAATCACAACATCTGTTTAATTTAAAAAAATTGTTTGTTTAGACATCATTGTTTCAATCGGCATTTAAATGCGGCCATTTATTAAGCCACTGTCTCAAATGATGTCTATACGATTAAAATTTAATTTCGGTAATTGATAAGTTCAACACCAACCATTTCTCTAAAATAAATTTCCTAATGGCATACAGTTTTCATACTGGTATGGCTAACAATTTTGCAAATTCTACATTGACAAGGGAGATTGATGCGATCCCTGAAGTAATGAGCATATCTCTTTCCTGCCAAGTGATGATCTTGGGTGGTATAAAGGGCTGCTCATTCTCAGGCAATTTGATACATCATTCCATATCTCAGTTTGAATTGCAAAATTGAAAACCTTAATAATCCTTCAGTTAGCAAAAATTTAGCTTGTGGCTAGAATTTACCACAGGTTAAGTTTTGCAATTTTTATTAAATTAGAGTAAAAAAAATGGAATTTCCAAAAATGATTTTATATTTAAGTTGTCGCGTGTTTTCTACTTTTGTTTTAAAACTTTAAATTTTCATCTTTCGGGATGGGGTCGCCAGTCCTCTCATTGTTAGGTTAAGTACATCCAGGATACAATTTATCCGATTGGTCACACTTAGGTGTCTGCAAGTGGATGTGCATGAATACAGGTTGGCCATAAATCAGATAAATTGCTATCGTAAAATCATGGAAATTCGCAGCAGCAACAGGCGTGTTGTTGTTCCTATTTTGAATGAATGGTTCGGCCTGCCACTTACACAGTCATACTCATCCAAGGGGATTTTGAATGATGACTGTGAGATAAGAGGGCCAGACGACTGTCTCAGTCAATTAGGTTAATCAATGAGATATCAAATGGCTTCAAGGCAATGAGTCTCACTTGCGAGTAAATCGAAGTTATGAATGCCATTGCTGGTTGGGTTGACATTTCGTATTTCATCAAAATTTTCAGTTCGTCCCATTTTTCCCATCCCTGTTTGATCCAAATTGGTGGAATTTATGCCTAATGAGAAAGGTGTACTATTCGTGGTTGTTTATATATTTTGAATTATTTTTTTAAAAGATGTTAGGTTTATATTAATCATAATTTTTTTTATTTAAATAAGAAAATAGGAACTCTGTCTCAGGATGGAGTTCAACATAGAAAAATTGAGTGAGGACGAGTTGCGCATAGAGTTGGAGGTGCGCAACCTGGTAGTTAAGGCTAACCAGGAAGTATCCCAAACCTTGAAGCAAGTGCTAATTCGCAGATTAGAAGTAGAGCGTGAAGATCGATTCCTAGCGCCATTTAAGTCACATGCCGCCGCGCAAAAACAATCGCAGCGTGAGATAGGGGCATGTATCCAGAAACTTCTACTGCTGTGTCAAAGTATGGTCAAGAACCTAAAGAACAATACCGCTGTGGCCGATTGGTTGCCTGAGGCGAGGGCAAAACTGGTGCATATCCAGGGTAGAACCAATCGGGTAAGTAATACCCAAGAGTTCTTTAAGATGTTTCAGAGCTTGGATGCAGCTGTAACCCAAAGTGGAAGAATATTGGCTCGGGTCAAACTGGGTAGGCTGACATTCAAGCAAGCTCAGGAAGAATTGGAGGGTTTGGTCATCACAATACCCGAACGAGAGACCATAGCGCATTTTAGGGGATTAGAGGAGGATCAAAAACTGCCACCAAATAGTACGTTAACTGACTCCGTATCAGGCGCACATTATACAAATGATCGCGCGCAACGACAACATCTCAGGCTATTGCAAAAATTGCACAGGAAGCAATGCCTGAAAAATGAATCGGTGGTTTCACCGCCAGTACCACGTATACCTCATTCAACTGATTCATATAGTTTAGTTCAAATAACATCAGAAAGACCATTATCGAGATTCACGCTAGTAACAAATATTGATCAGGTAGCTCAAAATATAAATAGTACCGAACCATCGTCGCAAACATCACAAGTAACGTGTCAATCAACGTTAAATTCAAACGGCGTATGAAATGCTGCTGACATAATATCAAGTAGCTCATCATCAATCTGCATTTTAAAAGAGGATGAAAATCCTTCGGAAGGTGTGGTTGACCAGGTTGGTGAACAGCAGTTGGTACACCGATTACCTGAGACACTATCATCTCAAAACTCGGAATTTGTAGCGTTGCAATCTACATCGCAGCTAGAAATTGCTAATGACACCGAATTAAATCATAGTGATACGCTGCAAGAGATAATCACGAGCGGTAAGGAAATAGGGGTAGATGACCGTTTTGATGTTAATGCGCTACCACTAAGTGGTAACTCATCGAGACTAATACCTTTATCGCGTAAAAGGGCATCAGAATCTAACCTCAGGGGGATTTCTATCAAATTAGATAATAAAAATAAAATACGAGCCTCACAAAACAAAAAAAGCTCGCCTCGCAGAAAGAAAAAGAGATGTAAAACGTACAAGGCATTATCATATGGATATAGCAAGAGGCAATTAAGAATCAGACGAACATCGAGGCCATTCATAGTCCATTGTATGGATACCAAGACAATACGTGGTAGGACACAGTATGCCAATAGGGAGTTCTTAAATAACTTAAAACATACACACGGGTGCAAAGTGTATAACAATCGAAAGTTTCTAATGAAGATCTTCCACAGAAATTGGAAGCGCCGCCGTAGAAAACGCGGTCATATACATCATCCACTTTCCCATTAGACCATCTATGTTTAGTTGGGCATCTACATAGATGATGTAATGGTAAAGTGAAGGCTGGTATATTGCGCGCGCAATTATATGAATATACCAGTGTTATTAGTTAAGACATTAGGATTAGGGAAATATAAAATGAAGTTTAATAAATTAGTAAATTAGTAAATAAGATAGAGGATGAGGTTAGCCCAACCCCATTCAGATAACTTAGTAATTTAGGGTTGAGGTAGCGCCATCTATGATAATAGATAGTTAGTATAGGTTAAGTTAAGGACTAAAAAGATATATTCAAATTTTAAATGTTATAGAAAACTTCTTACAAATCTAAAATCAATATTTTCACTAGATTAGTAAATTCAACAGGGTTAGAATGAAAGTGGTAAAGATAATGTGATACAGAGTAGGACGGGATAAAGGAGTACCATGGCAAGAAAAGAAATTAAACATACTACGAATGCTCAATACGAGTGGGAACAGTTTCGTACGTTACATTTTGCAGGAAGCATAAGCCGTTTAACACCGTCAGTGCTTTAAACCGGTTAACAACGTCAGGATATTTGAGACGAACCTACGCAATGCTTATTTATTAACTAAGCGTTGGAGTATGTGAAACTTGTTTATAACACCAAACTGAACAAAATAAACCAAATAAACATATGAAAGATGTCATACTCATTGGACCAAAATCAACCGATACCACCAATAGCTATTCATATTGTTGGACTCATCAGGTTAAAACGAGAGCCCGGAGCAATATAATTAAGTCGTTGAATACCAGAGGGTACATTGCTTTCTTTAAAAGCGTGGCGGTTATCATAGGGACAGAATTGAAGATCAGCATTTCCTGCCGTTCACATCAAACCAGGTGACAAATGCATCTTGACCTCGGTTAATACAAGCTAACTATCATCAAACTGAAAATACTACGCAGTAACTATTGAGTTTCAATATGAATACGATCTACAATAACTTGGACGTCAAAATAACACACGCACCTCGTATAAATTATAAGCGTAATACGAAATCAACGTGAGAGGGATAGGCTTTAACATCCAACCACCACCCGCCATAGTTTCTGCACTAGGTAGAGGGCCCATTTCTTCACGAAGCTAGAGGATAAATGAAAATATTTCATAATGGGATATGGGATTCAACCAACGTAGTTCCGCCAAACAGCAGGGGTGAATATGCCTAACAAGCAACATTCTAATATGAAGCTTATCGTGGTAATAGCAGTCAGATCAACAAAATACCAGTTTACACGATTGCTAGTCAGAAGGATGAATCCAAGTAGCGGCAACAAAATGGCGGCGTTACTGTTCTCTACTCGACGTTCAACATAACCAACTAAGGCGGCATCCAGGGTCCAACATCACAATGTAAATCACATTAAATTTATTCATTTTCGATTAATTTCATACAATTTTTGTAAGTTTTTTTTGATTAATTAAAATTCAAATTTTGTACATTCATAAGGTCACTAGTTGTTGTTAATTTTAAGTATGCAAAATTTTCTAAATTTAAACAAAATTAAAATATACTTATTAAGTATTTTAACAATCAATTTTTCGTAAAAATATTTGGTTAACCCTGTTATGCGTTAATGCGCTCCATTCAAAATAACTCTAAGTCAAAAAGCTTGATTTTGCAGAAAATCATATTTTTTTTTGAAAAAGTAGTGGGAATAAATTTAATTAGCAGGGTAAAATTTATTTTCAAATAGGGAGGACACGTGGACCCAATCTAACTTGCTACATGAATAGAGGTTGGTCCCGAAATTTTTGAAATGCATAAATTCAAAAAGACACCAGCTTGTGCTTGGAGCCATCTCGAATGGATAGCGCAAATACGATTATACCATTCTTATATATAAATAAAACAATCACTAAGGCCCATTCTACTATTGTATGTAACTAGTTTTAGAGTATAATGATTAGTTTTAACAACTAGGTGTAGTTGCCCGGCTGAGACTAACTCAGGGTGTGGGGGTTCCCCACGTTGGACCGCTGAAACTTAATGACCCTATTCCATCTGTCATTTTCCAAATAGAGCATGAGATCTCTTTTCATCTCAGGGATTGGGTTTTCCCCACGCTCTAACGGAATTTATTCCGTTATCAATTCAAATACCCAAATCCACTGTATCAAAGTAATCCCACTATGATTTTGGAGATTCCATCTTCACCAAAATTCATCAAATACCAAGTCATGCGGAATTATTTAATTTTCTTTATGATTGCTGTTGCATTTATATACCTAAAAATTGGTATGAGGTGCAATACAGCAAACATAAAAATATTTTCTTTTGTGTACGTTATCCAATTACAACTACGTCACTCATGCATAATATAACGTAGAAAGTATATAATGCAAATGAGTAAACGTAAATAAATGTTTTGTAATTGGACTACATATCCATATGTTTTGATTGTGTACACGAAAAGCAAACGTTCTACTTTAGAGTCAAGCAAACGACCTAACTAGGAATTTAAAACGTTGCAATTTTCGTGGCACATATAAATTCTCCAAGTGTTTATTTTATAACACTTTTAAATGGGCGGTATCTATACATTTTGCCAATATGGCAGAAATAATTATATTTGGTTGAGAGAGTAGTACATTTTGTACTAAAAATTTCCCCATCCTGCCTCAACCAAGTAATATGTATAAATACCGTACCAAAATTTTGGTAAGGGGTCAGTTTTTGTTCAGTTTTTGGAGTTCAGTTTTAGACGGGCCAACGGTTGGTTGTCTATTTTAAGCCGGGTTTTTTTTTTAATTTGATTTTGTCGTTTTTTTTGGTTTTTCTTGGTAATTTTTTAGTAGTGTTGTATAAAAATTGTTCTTTTACCTTTAAAAATACATTTTGTTGCGGGGTGTCCTAAACCGCATTTTGATAAATTCATTGTTGTTTTTTTGTGTTTTTTTGTAAATCGTGAGTGGTTCGAGGGATACCAGTCTTCGAGGGATACCAGTCTTTAAAAAAGTGGTAAGTATGGCATCGTCGGACTTGTAATTGGTCCCGAAACGGTGGCGAGGTCCCTAAGCTGCTCTAAGCAGAAGCTAAGAGCGGGAGCGTCGAGAGTAACTCTGCCCTTAGGCGGAACACTCCCTTTCTGTTAAGGTCCTCCTCCATCCGTTTTGGGGACGCAAGTCCCAAGTCGCGCGTTTTTTTTTGTACGTATATTTTTTGTTCTTGAAGCGGTTTTTAGGGGTGATGGCACCCTAAAAAAAACCTAAATAAGCAACCACGGGAGTAAACCCGTCTTCTAATATGGCATAAAAACATCATTTTCGGGTCCGATACCCAATTTCACCTTTCCTTTTCTTTTCTTTTTTGTGTGTGTTTTAATGCGGTAATCTAGGCCATTATCCAGTACCCCAAAAACCCACGCTATATCCTCTGCCCGACTGAGCTGCGGGAATCTATGCCGCATGGGGTACCGGTGGATAAATGGCAATTCTGTGAAACCGGGTTGGC
The DNA here is from genome assembly GCA_947310385.1 of Nephrotoma appendiculata. Classification (NCBI taxonomy): domain Eukaryota; kingdom Metazoa; phylum Arthropoda; class Insecta; order Diptera; family Tipulidae; genus Nephrotoma; species Nephrotoma appendiculata. The sequence continues at coordinate 340,871,920 of OX371223.1, forward strand.
TTTAGCAAAGCTAAAGTGAGCCCGTTTCAAAATGTTTTTTTTGTTTTTTGACGATTTTTTTTTTCATTTTTTTCTTGTATTTCTTACATATCAGAACATATAACCCCAAAATTCTAGCACCCCCAGAACGTTATGTACGATTTTTTGTAATTGAACTCATACTAAACGGCTGGACTGATATTATTCAAATTTCGTGTGTGTGTTTGAGTGGGTTTCTGGATGATTTAGATTAACAATAGGATCCGTAAGGTTGCACTGCGATCGGGTTCTAAAATTTTTATTTTTTTACAAAATTTTATTTTCTTTTTTTTATAAGATCTTTCACATAACAGAACATATAACCCCAAATCTTCACCACCTTGCAATCTTTATATAGACAATTCTTCTGTACGTAAGTATGTAATTGAACTCCTACTAAACGGCTTACATTTGCGTGCATATTGAGTGTATTATTCATCAAACTAGCTTAACATTGTTTTGACATTTCCATTTATGTTCGCTTATTTTTCGATATTTCATGCTCATTTCCGTACATATTACTGCTTGACTGAAAAAAATTTTTGGTAATTTTCCAAAAAACCGTGTTTGAGACAACAATTAATTATTGTAAAATCAAACAGGGTAAATATACAATTTGTGGGAAGGTAAGCTATAATTAACAAAGAATTATTTAGCAATGTATGGTATTTACGCTTCTAATATGGGCAATTTAGCAAATCGTCACCCATATTGTAACTACCATTTGATTGGTTTTGAGATACGAGTACCTTATTCGTCAACTGCCTTCACCAATGCGTCATACACGTTCTTTTGCTGTGCAATCAAAAGTGGGACATTCGTTTGTACTATTTGGCTCATTAAATCTCGATCGTATACTTGCTCTCGTTCCAATTCACTATTAAATGCATCGTGCATCTAACGAATTGGTGATGGCATGCCCAATTTCGACAAATAGCTGCTGCACATAAGCAGGCACATATCTTCGATCAAGATCAAAGCTTCGTTGCGTATTTCTCGATGTTCAGTGCAAACTCAATACGAAATGTCGTCAGCCATCCCGTCTTTGTATTTGTTCCACAACTCCAATGCGTTCGATGGATGACACGTCACTTTGATGATCGCGAACAATGTACGAATTTGATTTGCTGGCGCAAAAACGTGGCATCTGTGTGTAAAGAGTCCCAATGCGAGTCGTTTTCCAGCAAATTCAGATGTTGGCACGTTTCTTGCTAAGTGGCGCACAACACACCATCTATAGTACGAAGCTGTTCTAACGAAGTAAGACCACGAACATGGAACAAAAGCAAATGAAGATAGAAGCCTTCGTCTTGTCGTGGATAAACCGTGTTCTAACGGCCATGTGCATCAGTCGAATACACATTGCGTATCCTGCAACAGGTTGGCTTTTCTTTCGACGTTGAAACTTTTTTGACAACTGGTTCCAAGTATAATTTCCAGTAAAGCAATGTACGTGCCTTGGCAAATTTTAAAGAAATTCGTGAGTGTTGTAGCTGGTGATGATTCCACTCGTTGTGCTGCATTAGCTTCCGTGCAATAAACACGTTGCCCATTCTTAAAGTGCACTCACAAATGTTGAAGAGTGGGGTGACGTTCGTATAATGCAAATAAGAAAATACGCCAAATCGTCTAATTGCAACTGACATAATTGGAATCTTTACACATTGTCACAGGTTGCTACCTTCACACAGGTTGCTACCTTTGTTTACTTCCGTTTCGGGTCTGCTTCTGGATTTGGTAATTCGGTGCTGATGATTGAATCGATTTGATCAGGTCTGTTTTTCTCAATTCACCACAGCAGAATGTGTGCATGCGGTAATCCGCGCTTCTACTACTCTACTGTGTACATCCAACAACGTAGCTGTCCGAAAACCATTTGTTTAAAGATGAAGTCCATTAGCGTCCTGAGCTTTGGTTTAAACACATGTGTGGTGATGTGGTGGCAATCGCTGGAAGTTTGTCCTGCCAGTAGATTACCGGTTATTTCAGGCCATTTTTGATTGCATGTGAACGTCATGAACAAATCTAGCCGTCTGTAATGCCGCACATATTTGACAGCATCCTGCGCATATTCTAGCATATTCCGAGGGCTGCCAACATATGTCGGAGAATGGTCAATTGACCGACGTTGGTTGCATGGCGTCACGCAGATGAATGTTCAACTCGGATAGTAGTTTGGATTGATTGAAGGCAATTGCGAATATAACAAAAAATGATTGAGCGAAATCGGTTCAGTCGTTCTCAACTGATGCGCTAGAAAAAAAATTCAATTTTATTTGAGTTTTTCCAGAAGTTTCCAGCTCAGATTTTCCAATTTTTCTTTTCTTAAAGACCATCTGGATCGGATATGTGCAATATTCCGCAAAAAACATCATTTTTCGATTTTCCGACTTTTCCGGTGGATTTTCAACATTTTATTTCGTAAGAACTATCTCCTGAGAATTGAGAATACGCCAAAAACTGATTGAGTCCAATCGGTTCAGCCGTTCTCAACTGATGCGCTAGAAAAAAAATTCAATTTTATTCGATTTTTTCCGGAAGTTTCCGACTTTTCATCTCAGATTTTCCAATTTTTCTCTTCTAAAAGACAAATCTGGATCGGATACGTGCGAAATCCGGGACAAAACAAATAATTTTTCGATTTTCCGAATTTTTCTAAATTTTTTGGGATTTTTCCCAAAATTTTCTTTCGTAAGAGCCATTTCCCGCAAATTAGGAACACAGCAAAAAAAATTAAGCAAAATAAGTTTAGCCGTTCTCAAATGATGCTCGGGAGAAAAATTAATTTTTCTTCGAGTTTTTCCGGAAGTTTCCGAGTTTTCCACTAAGAATTTTTCAATTTTTCGTTGGATCAAATACGTGCGAAATCTTGTACAAAAACATTATTTTTCGATTTTCTGAATATTCCGACTTTTCCCAAAATGGGTTTTCCAAAAATTTTCTTTCATACAAACCTTGTCCTGAAAATTACTAACACAATAAAAAAAAATCTGCCAAATCGGTTCAACCGTTCTCAAGTGATGATCCGTCATAAATGCGCCATATGATTTTTATTAATATAGGTTTTGGTAGAGTTAAAATACTCAAATGGCCATTGGACAAACTTCACCACCCCATGCCACCTTTGGCCCGATCGAGTACATGATATCTTCGGTAATCAATTTAGCATTAATACAGAAACATGATGTACTCCAATTCGAGGTTGATAAAGTAGAAATCTGTATACCGACATCTGTCAAAGATAAACGTCAAGTACGCTGTCATTTATTTAGTTGACATTCTGCCATTTAAGAATATGGAGCATTTAACAATCGACCAACGCGTTAAAATTATTAAATCTGCTGATGCTGATTTTTCGAACAAAATTTTCTTCAGTGATGAAGCTCATTTTTCGCTTGGTGGATACGTTAATAAGCAAAACTGTAGAATTTTGGGCTCAGAAAATCCACAATTGATTGTAGAGAAGCCATTACACCCGGAAAAAGTCACTGTTTGGTGCGCATTGTGGTCTAGTGGTGTGATTGGGCCGTATTTTTTTGAGAACAACCATGGACGAACCGTTACCGTCAATTCTGAGCGCTATGGCCTCATGTTAACCGATTATTTTTTTACGAAAATCGAAGATTATGATCTTGACGATATGTGGTTCCAGCAGGATGGAGCAACCAGTCACGTAACACGAGCAAATCGAGATCTTTTGCAAGAGAAATTTCCTGGACGTTTGATTTCGCGATTGGCTGATGTCAATTGGCCTCCAAGATCCTGTGATTTAACGCCTTTGGATTTCTTTTTGTGGGGCTACGCGAAAGATCGTGTTTACGCAAACAATCCTCAAACTCTTGACGAATTGAAAACTAATATTCGTAAGGTAATGGCCGAGATACCGCCCGAAATGTGCCGAAAAGTCATTGAAAATTACCTCAAAAGAATCAAGGCCTGTAAGAACTCCCGTGGAGGACATTTGAATGATATCTTGTTTAACTAAAAATGGCAAGGATCAATCTGTAAAATGAAATAAAAATTACAATACATTCCGAATATTTTGTGTGTTTTTTTTTAAGTTTACTTTATCAACCTCGAATTGGATAACCCTTTATATACGCAACATATACTTTAGTTATAATATTTTCAATTTACTTATTATAACCCTTCTATTTATGTGCCTACACATAAAATTTGGTTTATATACTTTATTATCATTATATCCTAATGTCAATTTGTATTATATACTTAAAATCTTCTCAGTACAAATATATGTAGGGATTTATTTAGATAAGGAGTTAGTTAACTTTGTCTCAATAAATAATAAGAACACCACAATTAGAACAACATAATTTATTATTAATACCAAATTAATACTTTCGAGACGGAATCTTTAACAACACTCTTTATCTAAAAAAATCCCTACATGGGGGCTCAACCGGGATACATTGCTGCCTCACATAAATTATAAGCGGGTTATTGTTTCTGTTGAAGAAGTTTTCAAAGAACAATTTTCAGTCTGTGGTGTACAAGTGGCGTAAAATTTTAAAAATTTGAAACTTCTATTCGCAAGAAAATACCCAGCTTAAAGTGCAAGGACCAAAAAATTTAAAAAAAAAAACGTGTGTGATAAAGGTCAAGCAGCGTCGAGTTTTAGAACAGTACTTAACTAAGCAGCTGCTTCATTAACCGAGATGTAAAATAAATAAGGTGAACTGTGTATGTGTTTACTGGTTATTAACGAATAGGGATTTTAATTATTGGTGATAACAAGGATAAAGTGAATCGTGAAATAACCTTGCCATTGAGCATATTAAGATAAGCGTTCTTTGTGTGGACGTTAATTTTAATCAGTTTTACAAATTCCGGTCAAAAATAACCAAATAACGGGTGAACAATTGTTTCCCGTATAGTGAATTAAAGTGGTAACGTGATTAGCAGACTAGTTTTCTATAGCTGTATTTAAGTTTGTTTGTCTCGTAAAATTCGAAATGTCGTCTAAGGCTAATCAAGGAAATACCATTTCAACTGGAAGGTGGAAGAAAACTTCAAACCGGAGAACAGTAAAAAGTAACAGTGATTATTATAATAACATGTTCCAAAGTTTTTGCTCTAGAATAAATGGAATAGGCTTCTCCAATAGTTCTACAATTAATACTCCAGTTACTGATGGTCAAGTAGTGTCTACTGATCAAGGAGTGTCGATCGAAGAAAATATTCTTAAACGAGAATTAGCCCTTAAAGATAAAGAAATAGAACTGTTGAAGCGTGAACATCATCTTAAAGATCTCGAAGCTGCAGCAAACACTGATACTACAGAGAGGGTTGGTGGACCTAGGTTTTTGTTCAAGGATGTAGAAGAATCTTTGCAGCATTTTAGCGGCGATGATAACTTTCCCGTTACAAAATGAATTAAGGATGTGGAAGAGGTCGCTCATGTTGCCGGGTGGACCGACGTACAAAAGATGATATTTGGAAAACGGCTTTTAACGGGCACAGCAAAACTTAGCCTTAAATCAGTTTCACAAATAGACACATGGAGCAAGCTTAAACAGTTTCTCCTAGCGGAATTTGAGATTAAACTTAACGCTGCGGTAATCCATGAAAAGTTAAACAACCGCAAGAAGCTACCATTAGAGACTTGCAAAAGTTATTTATACGCTCTTGCTGAAATTGCTGCCTTAGGTGAAGTTGAGGAAATGGCACTTATTCAACATTGTTTAAATGGAATTGCAGACGATGAGTTTAATAAAGCTATACTTTATGGAGCAGCGGATATGAAAGAATTCAAGATGAAACTTCAAATATATGACGAAATAAAGACAAAAGTTAAGAAGGCGCCAATGAAATCGACTTCAAACACTAAACAATTAACAATCAAAAATCGGGAAATAAGATGTTACAATTGTGGACAACGAGGTCACGTGGGCAAACACTGCCGAAATAAAGACAAGGGACCTAAATGTTATAAGTGTCAAGAATTTGGCCATTTGTCTCCAAATTGCACTAAACCAGTCACAGTAACTGAAAAGTATAATCCAAAATCGTGTGCCGCGATGAACAAAATGGATTATATAGCGAGGGATTACAAGCAGGTCGTTATTAAGGATAGAGAACTACAAGCCTTCATTGATTACGGAAGCGATTTAAATTTTTTGTCAGCGAGTAAGTACTATAAGGAAATAGGTGAACCTGACTTTGTGGAAGTCTCTACACTGTTCAGCGGTGCTAGTGCTAAAAATATTGCAACACTTGGTCGTTTTAACACAAATATTAGTGTTGATGATGACAATTACTATACGGTGTTCCACATAGTTGCTGATGATATCCTTCCGTTTGAGGTAATTTTGGGCAAAGAGTTTTTGAAAAACACTGTAACCGTTTTGACACCCGATAATATTTTCATTAATAAAGTTAACCCAGAAATTTTTAGTATAGCTGTCGATGATAATAATGAACTGATGGATGTAATCAATCACTTAGATAATTTTGAAATAAAAACCGAAGTGGCACGGCTGATCAAATCATATAAGCCCATCAGAGAATTCCGGAATGACACCGAGATTGAGATGACAATTGTCCTGCAAGATGAACTTTTAGTTTACCAAAGGCCACGGCGACTATCTCCATTGGAAACTGAAATAGTTCATAAACAGATTGATAAATGGTTGGAGGACAAAATTATTCAGCCTAGCAATTCGTGTTATGCAAGTCCAATAGTTCTGGCAAATAAAAAGGACGGAACAAAAAGGCTGTGCGTCGATTATAGGAAACTTAATCAAAAGATTGTGAAGGATAGGTATCCGTTACCGGACAAGTGGTGCAGTGGTTAAAGCATCGGCACTTGGACCGGGAGGTACTGGGTTCGAATCCCATCAGAGGCTAGATGCAAATCGAATTTTCATCATCGATTACGATCGGTGATGTTAATAAACACAACTAAGACCCTCTGATGGAGTGCAGAATTCAGCGCCGACCCACCGTCCATGTCAATGTACAGGTTGACCAATGGAGCTTGCAATGTGCAGGTGGTAATACTGTAGTTGTGTGAGTAGGTGAATAGGTGAATGGGTTAATGATGTAGCGTGAATGCGTGGTATCACAATGGGCCAAAAAATGGCCTAAGTGTCAACCACTGAAACCTATAGGTATCCGTTACCTTTAATTGAAGAACAAATTGACAGGTTACAAGCTGCACGAATTTTTACCACCCTAGATCTTTGCAATGGATTTTTCCATGTACCAGTGTCACTTAATTCTATTAAATACACTTCATTTATAGTACCATTTGGACAGTTCGAATTCCTACGCGTACCATTTGGGCTGTGCAATTCGCCAGCCACATTTCAAAGATATATAAATCGAATTTTTCAGGAACTTTATCGAGAGCAAGTAGTGTGTGTCTACATGGATGACATAGTAATTCCCGCTGTCACTGAAGAAGAGGCACTGACCAGATTTCAAAAGGTTATGAAAGTAGCTGCAAGTTATGGTCTAGAGTTTAAATGGAGCAAATGTCAATTTTTACAGTCCAAAATAGAATATCTGGGTTATGAAATCAAATGTGGGATCATGAAGCCTTCATCACAAAAGAGTGTTGCAATTGAAAGATTTAGCGAGCCTAAAAATATAAAAGATGTCCAGCGGTTCCTCGGACTTACTAGTTATTTTCGTAAGTTTGTCGAAAACTATGCCCTAATAGCGAGACCACTGTCTAATCTTTTACGAAAAGATATTAAGTTTCATTTTGGTGTTGATGAAAAAACTGCGTTTTTGAAATTGAAAGAAGTTCTTGTCAAAGAGCCTGTACTTAAGATATATTCTATAAGTGCAGACACTGAGCTTCACACTGATGCGAGCAAGTTTGGATTAGGTGCCATACTCATGCAGAAATGTTCAGAAGACCTAAAATTTCATCCGGTTTACTACTTCAGCAAAAAAACGTCACCTGCAGAAGAAAGATATTGCAGTTATGAATTGGAGGTTCTGGCTATAGTTGCCGCACTAAAAAAGTTTAGGGTATATCTACTCGGTTTACCGTTCCGTATTGTGACGGATTGTTCCGCTTTTAAGGCGACCATGGAACGTAAGGAGCTGACGTCCAGGATTGCAGGTTGGGCGTTGCAGCTGCAAGAATTTAGTTATGTTTTAGAACATAGAGCATCATATAGAATGCGTCATGTAGACGCGTTAAGTCGACTTCCCGTTCTGATGATCATTGAAAGTGATACTATTACCAGATTAAAAGCCGCTCAGAGAGATGACCATTCAATTCAAACAATTATGAAGCTTTTGCAAAAAGGTGCGTATAACAATTACCATTCTAATGACGGTCTTTTATTTAAGGTGATAGATGGTGATTTAAAAATGGTTGTTCCTGACGCTATGCAAATTGAAATAATTCGTAACGTGCATGAACAAGAACATTTTGCGAAACGTAAAATGGAAGAGCTGATCCAACGTGAATTTTACATTCCAAAGCTAAGTGAGAAAATTGCCAGCTGCTTAAAAAACTGTATTTCATGTATACTAGCGGACCGTAAGTCGGGAAAACGCGATGGCTTGTTGAATGTCATTCCCAAAGGTGACATTCCCCTGGACACGTACCATTTGGATCATTTGGGGCATTTAGTTGCAACGAAGAAAAGCTATTGTTATATTTTATGTGTTATCGACAGTTTTTCAAAATTCGTGTGGCTCTATCCCACTCGGAGTACTGGTTCCAGAGAAGTTATACAGAAATTAGAACAACAAAAAATGGTTTTTGGTAATCCAAGGCGCATAATAAGTGATAGAGGTGCGGCATTTGTTTCCAGCGATTTTAGAGACTACTGTGAATCAGAGAATATCGAGCATCATATGATAACGACTGGTGTGCCAACCGGTAATGGCCAAGCGGAGCGGCTTAACAGAATAATCATACCAGCATTGACTAAATTGTCTCGTCTTAAGCCGGATGATTGGTTTAAACACGTTGATAAATTACAAAGGTTCCTGAACAATTCATTCCAGAGGAGCATTAGAATGTGCCCATTCGAGTTGTTAATTGGTGTAAAGATGCGTTGTCCGGAAGCGTTACACGTTAAAGAAGTAGTCGAAGAGGAAATTGCTATGCAGTTTAATGAAGAACGTACTAAGCTTAGGGATGCAACCAAATTACAAATTAGTAAAATACAAGAAGAGAATCGACGAACATTTAATAAAAAACGAAAAAGGCACGGACCTATCGAGTAGGAGACATTGTTGCTATCAAGCGCACGCAGTTTAACCCTGGGGGAAAGCTACAATCAAAATTTTTGGGACCATACGAAATTATTGAAGTGAAAGATCACGAAAGATATGACGTTCGAAAGATTGGACAGACAGAAGGGCAACTACTAACTTCAACTTCGGCAGAGCATTTAAAAATTTATTACGATGGCATGTCCAGTGATGAGAGTATTGAAGAAGTATGTAACGAGGTTAGATCATCTGGGCCAGATGATTTGTAGGATGGCCGTGTGGGATCACCCTGTTAAGAAATATCAGAATTTGTATTTTAATTCATAGTCTACTGTAAAGTAATGTTGTTATTGTTTTTATTTGTTAATCATAAATTCCATCAATTACTGTAATTCTGCTGTAATGCGAAAAGTTGTCGTACGATAATATTGTTGATAAATAAACAGTGTTGTTAAAGATTCCGTCTCGAAAGTATTAATTTGGTATTAATAATAAATTATGTTGTTCTACTGGGTGATTTTTTAAGAGCTTGAGAACTTTTTTTTAAAAAAAAACGCATAAAATTTGCAAAATCTCATCGGTTCTTTATTTGAAACGTTAGATTGGTCCATGACATTTACTTTTTGAAGATAATTTCATTTAAATGTTGACCGCGGCTGCGTCTTAGGTGGTCCATTCGGAAAGTCCAATTTTGGGCAACTTTTTCGAGCATTTCGGCCGGAATAGCCCGAATTTCTTCGGAAATGTTGTCTTCCAAAACTGGAATAGTTGCTGGCTTATTTCTGTAGACTTTAGACTTGACGTAGCCCCACAAAAAATAGTCTAAAGGCGTCAAATCGCATGATCTTGGTGGCCAACTTACCGGGCCATTTCTTGAGATGAATTGTTCTCCGAAGTTTTCCCTCAAAATGGCCATAGAATCGCGAGCTGTGTGGCATGTAGCGCCATCTTGTTGAAACCACATGTCAACTAAGTTCAGTTCTTCCATTTTTGGCAACAAAAAGTTTGTTAGCATCGAACGATAGCGATCGCCATTCACCGTAACGTTGCGTCCAACAGCATCTTTGAAAAAATACGGTCCAATGATTCCACCAGCGTACAAACCACACCAAACAGTGCATTTTTCGGGATGCATGGGCAGTTCTTGAACGGCTTCTGGTTGCTCTTCACTCCAAATGCGGCAATTTTGCTTATTTACGTAGCCAATCAACCAGAAATGAGCCTCATCGCTTAACAAAATTTGTCGATAAAAAAGCGGATTTTCTGCCAACTTTTCTAGGGCCCATTCACTGAAAATTCGACGTTGTGGCAGATCGTTCGGCTTCAGTTCTTGCAGGAGCTGTATTTTATACGGTTTTACACCAAGATCTTTGCGTAAAATCTTCCATGTCGTCGAATAACACAAACCCAATTGCTGCGAACGGCGACGAATCGACATTTCACGGTCTTCAGCAACACTCTCAGAAACAGACGCAATATTCTCTTCTGTACGCACTGTACGCATTCGTGTGGTTGGTTTAATGTCCAATAAAGTAAACTGAGTGCGAAACTTGGTCACAATCGCATTAATTGTTTGCTCACTTGGTCGATTATGTAGACCATAAATCGGACGTAAATCGCGAAACACTTTTCGAACCGAACACTGATTTTTGTAATATAATTCAATTATTTGCAAGCGTTGCTCGTTAGTAAGTCTATTCATTATGAAATGTCAAAGCATACTGAGCATCTTTCTCTTTGACACCTTGTCTGAAATCCCGCGTGATCTGTCAAATACTAATGCATGAAAATCCTAACCACAAAAAAATCACCCTGTAATTGTGGTGTTCTTATTATTTATTGAGACAAAGTTAACTAACTCCTTATCTAAAAAAATCCCTACATATATATGTGACTCATTTTTATGTAAATCATTTATATTATATATCTGTACATCGATATATAAAATTATTTCGCATTTTTGGACAATTTGTTAATAATCAACAGCCGAGCTCTAACCTGCAGCTAATAAATTAAAATTAAAAATTATAACGAGCTCTAAATTGTGGTTTTTTTTTTTATTTTATCAGTTTGTTGGTTTTAATAATTTATTGTGATCAACAACTAGGTCCTTCCACCAACGAATTATAAAACGAAACTCGTGAACTTTATTATCTTATAAAGAAATCCGTGTGGCATAGCTGTATCTATCATACAATAGTCAACTCTTTCTACCAACGTGTTTTATCAACGTTTTTCAGACATTGTGACATTAATGTGAACTTAGTTAACCTAGAGCGCTGTACTATTCAACAAATTTGCACGAAAACGAACTATCAACATCAGTCTAGGCAGCACTAGGGTCTATCAAATGGCTATACGGGATCAATCCGGATTTAGTTAAGTAAATCTAGTGTACTGGATCGGAGCATAAAATGGATTTGCAAATATTTACCTATCAAAATTTTGCTACATGACACTCCTATAACCGCATTACATTTGTTCACAATTGAACTATGATTAACAGGTCTTAAGGCCTAATAAATAGCGCTGGAACACTGAATGATTATTCACGAAAGTTAACTATCGAAACCTGATCAAATTATACTCCCGTAGACTCGTCAGAATTTTTTCACAATTATACTAAAGTTACCAGGCATTGTTTATCAAATGGCCACAGTTGGCATGAAGGATTTAGGTTAAAATAGAGCTCCTGACCATTTTGGAAGAAATTAAACTATCAAAATTTCCTAATCCACATTAAAGTTTCTTCACAAATTTCACATTAAGACCAATCAAATGATTAACCTAGTGTGCCGAATCATTAAATGAATTGGTGAAAATTGAACTATCAAAATCTTATCGAATTGCACATCCGTAGTTCCATCAGAATTTTTTAACAAAAGAAACTGAATTTAAAAGGATTTAAATCCTATCAAATGCCCATAGATGATTTATGTTAACCTATAGCGCCAGAATTTGCAATAAATTGAACCATCGAAATTTAATCAAATTACACACGCAAAGCCCCAGCAAAATGACATCAATATTGATATTGCAGTTTATCGGCACCTATTAAATTGCCGCAGTAGAGTCAATGCGGAATTATCAAAATCTAAAGCGCCAGAGTTTTTAATGTGATTTCTCTAAAAATAGATTTGTAATCTACGTAATAGTTTACGTATTGACATCTGAAAAGATTTCATTGCGTAATCTAGCTCCCCCATCGCTGCAATAAACCTGTGATCGATTTTTGGAAGATGCGATAGTACTCTAACTTAAATCAAAGTTGAAATTGGTTGGTCGTTTAAATTTTCGATGTATACTAAATTTGGTACTCATAAAATTGGTTGAGATGAAGCACCCCGCTACTACTTTTAATAACACAAAATTGCATTTCCTAATCTCTGCCCAGTAATTTAGTTGGACCACCCCGTCTGATCATTTTAAACCAGAACAATACAAAAATTGTCAAAATTTAAAAAACACTTTATTCAAACTTTAAGTTTATATTTTCTACCAAATTTGATAATAAAAAGCATGCGTATAATAAAGAATCGATTCGCAAACCCTCGATTTGCTTCATATAATAATTTAAAAGTTATTTTACATCGATGCGATCGTTTCTTTCATAAAAAGCTCATTTGTTAACAATTTATTCAACCCTAAAATATGTGTGTACTTCATTCAAATCCCAGACCCCAAAACATATGAGATTTAAAGTTCATAATATCAGATTTCGTTTGTTTGGTAGTAGTCACACATAACCCATTTGTATATACAGTATAATATCCTCATCGTAAATGTCGTCGGCACACAATACGCCGCACCCAAACATTTTTTTGTTTAAAATCATTTGTATGTTACACACTAGTCAACCAAAAAAAAAAAAAAAAATCTCTAGATATTCTAATGCTTGATACATAATAAACATAAAGCTTATAATATACATATTTTTACGGAGCTTTTTTCTTCATTCCGTAATATTATAATTTTCTATCATCCAAAACGATTTCGAAATGAAAATATTTGACACGTTCACATGGAGCAATATTATTTTTTGTGCCTTTTTGTATTCCTTATACAATATTGGTACCGTATAAGAGCGAACAGAATACCTTAATATCAATTCAAGACACATTATGAAAGATTTTTTTCCTACATATAATAATTCCAGTCTCATTTAAATTCACTTTAAAGTACACATACTCGTACACACACACACACACATATTATGTCTCTAGCAAAATAAAGCTACGTATGAAAATCAATATCACACATTTCACCTCATAAAAAACCCGTCGTGTATGTATAAAGGCACAATCGGGTATATAGTACAGAGAGCTTTTTTATGGGCACACGGTATACTCGTATTGTAACGTACACAAGGAATAAAATATTAAAAGTGGAGCTTTTCACGAAATATATTCAAAATACGAAAATTTCTTATCAATATACCTGTATGTATGGTAAAAACGACAAAGTATGCTGAAAAATAAATTTATGCAAAACTTACCTGTATTTGATGTTGTGAATATCAATTTTTCTGAAAAATCACTCCATCCATAACGATTTCTATAAAGAGAAAATAAAAAGAAAATAAATTTATATTATAGTAAATTCAAGTAGTGTGTGTGTGTGTATTTATATACGGTAAAAAAAAATTATCTAAGACAATTCGGAAAACTTTTTATTTTCCGTTCAGGTGAGGGTCAATCTAGAACGATTTAAAGTTTTTTTTTTCCTTTCGACATCGTACATACAAAACAAATTTATTTTTTGTCTTGTTAATCAAACATACAGCAATATTCAAGCTTATATGAGTACATATATAAAACCAACAAAAAAAAATTGAATATAAAGGCAAAAAGCTTTCATTGTGGAAATCTATGAAAATGGAACCTTACCAATTTTTTATATTTTGTTTGTGTTTAATGTGTATAAAGATTGATGTTTGTTGTAGAATTAATGATATTCATATTTTTTATGCTGTACTAGATTTTCTCTATTGTGCTGAAACTGAAAGCTTTCAACTACTAGTTTAAGGCAAAATAAATGTGTTTGATTGACGACATAATTTATTCGAATAAAACTTTTAGATTTTATTTTTATGTGGTTTGTAGATGGAAATGCTATGTGAAACAATAGTTTGGTAAGTAGCTCGAATATTTTATGTCCAGAGTGTTGGTTTGAATGTTAACCAAAAAGTAATAATTTGTATTATATTAAACCAAAAAGGCAATAAACAGTTTGTTGCAGATAAATATGATCTAAGTAATGCAGAAAATGAAAATAAAATTTCGATATTATATTAAACCACAAGCAGCCGAAATACAAAAAAAAAATGGAAAACCGTAATTTACATTTCAATAAATCTCATAATCGAATAGATAATTCAGGAACGCCTTAGCATATACCAAATGACATAGTGCTTGACTGTTTATTTTTACAAAGAGTTAAGGACATTACTTTAAGAAATTGAACCGTGCTATGAACGTTTTCGTCTATTAGAAATTGACGAAGAACTGTAATGTTGCAATGGCCAGAACAAGTTGTTATCGAAAGGAGTCATGGTGAAATAACTGGATAACCAAAACAATTCAAATTCCAAGCAACAATAATTTATATCTGGCCTCAATTCCAATATCTCTTATGGACGGTTAAATTGTATACATTATGAGCAATTAGGAAGTATTTCATAATCGCCCGTGATATTAATTTCTTAAGATTTTTCTCTCAGCCTCTTAGAAGCTATTTACTCAAAATTATTCTACCACAAAAGTAGAAAAAATGAACTCTCCCCCATTTTTAAGGATGAAACGATTATGAAATACTTCTTAATTATATGGGTTGGCCGCAGTATACATACATAGTGAGAATCTCCTGAAGTATCTGATTTGGTGATATAATTCGCTAAATCGATAAGTTCTTATTATTTTTTTTCTATACTATCGGTACAGAGTATGGGTTGGATTTTTGCGGTTTGTTCGTTGCAACCTGTTGCGCAGAACAACTTATTATCAGAACGAAAGCAGGCTGCCAAGAAGCTAGCTAAGGAAGTTCTCATTTTCGTAAGGGTTTGTGTATCTTTAGGTACACAAGTGTCATGGTGTTAAAAACGGGACGAGTGCATTTTTTCTAGTTTTGTGGTAGAAATATTGTGAGTAAATGGCCCCTTTGTTTGTATGAGTGCCATTAAAAATAATATTTTGTCCAATAAAGCCGAAAGAAAAATCTTAAAAAATTATGAGCAATTTGTTGGGCGTTGAAAGCGTAAATTCATAATCCAAATTCGACCTCCAAATCGTTGCAGATGTACTTTTCGCTATATCGTCGAAGTAATAAAAAGGTGGTCTTAAAAAATGTCTGTGAGTTACTGTGTTTGGTATCGTGCACATTAAATGTTGTATCCTATCTATAGCCTACAGCAAGTGTCTGATAACAGTGAAACGTCATACTTAAGCTTTTCCATAAATTGGGAGTCCAGTTGTTTTTGATTAAAATCGGTATACCGTAATTTCAGCTTTTTCGCATTTTGTAAATATTTTAAATATAATTTCTTTAACGAGAAAAACAATTATTAACTAGAAAATCCTAAATTTAATTTACTATCCTCGAAATTAAAAAAAAATAATCAGGCAACACTAACATAATTATATCCCTCTAATTCGTGTGTGAAGTAAGCCCCGTCCCGTCCCGTTTTATATTATATTTTATTCCAAATACACTGAAGTTAGCCACGAATTTTATTATACAATAGAAAAATAAAATGTTTATTAAAATTGTTTTAACTCGCAAAATACACAAAATAAATGTAATAATTTAATAAAATGAAGTAAAATAATTTTTATATTGGTTCATTAAAACACGTAAAAAACGTGCCGTTGCACCCTAGCGAAATTAGGGTTCGAACAAAATATTGCCATTCCCATTTTCATTTCTTTTTTATTATTATGAAGGTAACTTGTTTTGGGGCACAAGGCTCTCCCTGCACTTTCGCGATGCTGGAAGATTTAATCATTTCAGTGCTAAGTTGGATAAGTTTGGGTGGCTTATCGCTGCAGTGCTTCAAAATTTCTGGAATCTTTTGAGTATAAAGTTTGAAAAATTCCACTTTGTTTTTGTAAATGTACCAATCCTCAAATTTCCGTGGCCATTTAAATTTGTGAACAAAACTGATTGCTAAAGATGCTAATGATGCAAAGTTGACCGAAACTTTGAGTTCACTGTGAAAAAAAAAATTATAATACTAATGTTTATGTGGTAATTTAAGATAACGCCAATAATATGAAAAAAATGGGTAAAAAATTAAGCTGCGTGTAATTGCATCCTACCTGTAACAGTCAATATAGCTAATCTTCTTGTTATATATGTTAATGATGCGAAATTGATCGAAAAAGTGAATTCTGTACATAAGGAGTTTAAACAAAATGATATGGAGAAATCAGTATTAATGGAAGGTTAAGTTATAACATAGACAAAGAAATGAAATCAGACCCCTAAACCAATGGAAAATTTACGTTTAAATCAAATTCTCGATGTCGTTACAAATAGAAAAATATTTCTAGCGGCTGTTAGTAGAAATGTTAGTTAATACTCAAACCCTATTTTGGTCTACATATGAGCGCAATACATATTTCTCGCTCAATATAAATTGTATATAGTGTGCACAGTATAAAAGAAACAAACGGAAAAATAACAAATTACACTTATTTTTTATTTTGAAAGTTGCCTTTCTCTTTCTTATTGTATGATTTATATTTTAATTAAACAGAATGAAATGAAAGTAAAACGCACGTATTATGTATATACATACTCGTATATACATATGTACTATTTAAAATAATGTTTGTGCACGATCGATAATTTCTGGTTTAGATATAAGAATTTAAAACACATGTTCCGTGTTTTTTTATTAGCGCCCGATAGCTGTATCCGGAGCAACCAATTTTCTATGTGAAAACTTATATTTAGCGCGCTATTATTGCATATAATTAATTTATTTAACTCTAAACTAAAATTTTTCATTTAACTTTTTAATTAAAAATCGATAAAAAAATATCTTGGCTCACTTATTTATCGGGAGCCGCTATCGGGAGCGCTATCCATTTCAATGGGAAATTTTGAAAAGGCTTTTATTTTGTAAACCCCTGAAACCATTAGAAACTAAATCTTACAATAAAAATTTAAAACGCAGCAAAATGAATTCTTGTTTATAACGTCATGTCAAAATAAATGTCAATTAATATATTTCAGGTGATAAATGTTTGTTTTATTGATGAATTTAGTTTTAATTTTTATAGTACAGCGACACCAGTGAATAATAGCTGCAGTTTCAATAGAAAATTGCCATTTGGCTCCGGATAGTGCTCCAATATTAAAACACAGCATGGTGACCATGAAAAGGAAGAGGATCTATTTTAGATGTAAGTATGTAGCTACGATGATTGTTTTGGTGTGCTGCATGAAGTATAATTTAAAAAACAAATATTTGGAGGAAATGATAAGAAACATCAAAAATTTATGAACGAAAGGGAAAAATATTATAATTAAATGGTTTTTTAATGATCGCAGAAAACAATTACATATACATATTACATATTTGTGTTTGGTTACATTATGTATATTTTATATGCCTATCTATACTGGTTTGTCCAAATTAAATTCATTGATGATTTAATTTTCCTTAAGTGTGTTTCCGTTACTATTAAGGATGATGCATGATTTAAATTCAATAATTTTAAAATACCTAATAATTTTATAAATGTTTTTATTTTTGAGAAAATGAATAAAATCAGTTTACACCGGAAAGATGTCTTTGGGAAAATGTACTATGTATTTAGATTTGCCTCCAAAAAATTGGTCAACCATACAAATTTTTGTTAACGTTTTCCCCTTATTCCATATTATCTGAAGCATGGTAGGACTTGATTTGTTTCAACCAGCTTTTGCAAACATTTTAAGTCGTCGAAAATAAAAGCTAGTTTTTGATTAAAACTAAATTTGCAAAAACATTAATATTTCGATGGCGGTTGTGGTATATACATATATAGAATTATGAGTATACACAATATCCGTGTAATTCCATTTTTAAACTGCTAACCCCAAATAAAAATCATCCTAAGGTTTTAAAATGGCAATATATAAATATTTCGTTGTTCGTTGTTGTCAATTGATTTATAAGATCACATTAAAAGTACACTGCAATTTTTCAGATACCAACCACCCCTTATCATGGAAACTACCCCAAATTTCTCTAGAATAAATGACCACTTCTTTGAAAATTTCAAAAATAGACTATTCAATATCGGATAATGATTATTACTTTATAATCCTCATCAGAAATGCAATTCGATTTTTAAGTTGTAACTTTAAATCATGGAGACAATTTTATTTAACCATCCACTTTATTTATTAGGTGTATAACTTAATTTCTACAGATTTTTTCTTCGAGCTTAAAATTATATTTAAAATAGAAATATTTTCACGGTATTTTGTGATTTTTACAGGATCGTGAGTTACATAACCTCTCAGAATAGCAGAGTTTACAATGGCAACTGGTAAACAGCACATTCGGCACTGCATTCTATACGACTTCAATTTGTAGTGTTCATGGTGCCGACCTTGTGTCTTATGAAATTTGTAATTATTGGTACAAACATTTTAGAAGTGGTGATTTCGATCTTAGCGACAGCCTCGAAAGTTTGAATATGTGCGAGCTAACCTGTAATCTACAACAGCAACAGGCACAACTCAGAAAAAACCTAATACCTATATAAAATAATGCGTAATAATTGGATTCACATTAGTTTTCAATTCCTATAAAAATCATAAACATTTGATAGTTTAAATTCTCCTAAACTTCTGAAAATTTAAATGAATTGTAAGAAATATGTACTATGGACTTGAAGTATATAAAAATTAACTAAATAGAGTAAAATATTTTCTGGACAGTAATTTTTCTGTAATTATCTTCTCCTGTACTAAATATTAATTTATTGCATTAATATGCCCAGTACCAAGTGAATTTTCTAAAATTGGTTATGTAAATCTGTTTAATTAATGTGTAGTAATCCATCACCATTAGTCATACATACTTTAATCGTATATAGTCCAATGAGTTGTCACAGATTTTAGTAAGGCCTCATTAAACCTTATATGAAACATGTCTTTGTTTTCGGTAAGACTTCAGTGGGCTGAACGTGCTCGACATGTTTAAAGAGTTCGTAGTATAAATATTTTTTGTATATAAAATCAATAAGGACTTCTGTCCAGATCAATAAGGAGTCCCAGAAAATATTCGAACCCAATTCAAACAAAATTAATTATAAACGGAACACACAATCTAAATTTAATAAAATAAAAAACATTTCGCGCTAACATAAAAGGTGTTTTTTAGAGGTTCACAATTTAGAATTAAAATAGAACAAAGAAAAAATATTTTGAATATCAGTGAAACTAGCTTTATTGGATAGATAATTTTATGCCATTAATGCTTGAATATGTTTTCGGCCATGTGGCCTCAGCGTCTGGCGCGTAGATGGTGCAATCTGATGGATGTCCAATTTTTACTCACTTTTTGCAGTAATTCGCAATTTTTCTTTTCGCCGGATGTTGTGTTCCAAGTGTACAATCGTCTCTGGTGTACCAGCTTCTATAAGTGACTTAACATATCCCGAAAGAAAATAATCTAATGGAGTTAGATCACACGATCTCGGTGACCAATTAACAGGACCATTACGTGAAATTAGTCTTTTATCAAATATTCGCACTGTGTGGCATGTGGCACCGTTCTGTTGGAGCCACATATCAGCAATATTTATGGCAGCCAATTGGGGCACAACAAAGTTAGAAATCATGTCCCTATACCGTTCACTGTAACATTCTGCCCTTCATCGTTTTTGAAGACATGTAGACCAATGAATCCGACAGCCTATAAGGCGCACCAAATAGTGATTGTCTATGGATGTAATGATGTTTCGGCAAAGGCTTGTGGATTACAATTACAATTTTTACAGAAATTATAATGTAAACATTTGTTTTTAGATAACCAAAATATGGAGAGTTGAAAAAGCAATGGTTGAAAGCAATTGGCTTCGGTGAGCAAGATGTACTAAGTGCATGATTATTCCATGCCGCAGACAAAAGAGAATCAGAGGAGTTTTTTAAGAAAATCAGCCATTCTCATCTTGTTCATTGACGAATCAACCTGTGGATTTGACGTCATTGAAAATTATCTTAATAATACATGCCCCAATATTAATCAAACCGTAATTTTATATCATACTGAAAAAACATGGTTGTTTGAAAATTTGTTTCCCAAGACGTTTATACAACTTCTATAAATGATGTTAACGATATTATTGGGGCGTTTAAATAAAAATAATAAAGACCATGACCAGGATTATTTACCACCAATTGACGAAGTACCTGAACTGATGGTATTCGGTACTAATATAGATTTTATAAATGTGAATTGATAAAAAATTTGAATGACGATAATATATCCGATTTAAACAAAAGTACTTCGAAATTACAAACCATTACAAAAATCTCAAATAGTTCAACTCTTGGTGCTAGCAATCGTAGTGGTACTACCTCTTATTTTGTTAATACAAGTATAAAACCTTCTATCATATACAAACAATTTAATAAAATAACGTTAAAGCGAGATAGACGAACTTGAAGAAAAAAATTTAATTAGTTCTTGCCAGAAGGATAATTTTTTAAACCATTCTGACCCAAATTCAATTTTTTGAGATAAAATTATAAATCGAAAGTTAGGCAGAAAATATCCAGAAGAAATACGGGAGTTTGCTTTAAATTTAAACTTTTATTCTCCGAAGGCCTATGAATATGTTCGAAACCAATTTAAAAACTGCTTGCCTCACTCTCATACACTTGCTTATTGGTATAAAGTAATAAATGGGCATCCAGGTTTTACTTCAGAAATTTTTCGTACTCTAAAGTTGCTGGCCCGATCAAAAAAGGAAACAGATGAGGTCGTTATTGGAAATGTATGCTTGGATGAGTTGTACATTCATCCAAGATGCGAGTATGATTTTTACACCAATAGAATACAGGTAACCCTCCAAGAACACGGCGTTCGAATAACACGGTTTCGAAGAACACGGATACCCATTTCCTCAAATTCCACGGTTTCAAACAACACGATTTTTGTTATTCTCTTTTATTTTGTGTTTTGTATATCATAACAAAAAATAAAACGTAACGTTTATTTTATTTTATTTTTTGTAGTATCGAACAACACGATTTCAAAGAACACGGAACGAATAAATCGTGTTCTTGGAGGGGTTCCAGTACATATCTGAATACGCCTAGTTTAAAGGTAGCGACCCAAATGATAATAAAGGGTTATCCAATTCAAGCTTGATAAAGTAAACTTAAAAAAAACACACAAAATATTCGGAATGTATTGTAATTTTTATTTCATTTTACAGATTGATCCTTGCCATTTTTAGTTAAACAAGGTATCATTCAAATGTCCTCCACGGGACTTCTTACAGGCCTTGATTCTTTTGAGGTAATTTTCAATGACTTTTCGGCACATTTCGGGCGGTATCTCGGCCATTACCTTACGAATATTAGTTTTCAATTCGTCAAGAGTTTGAGGATTGTTTGCGTAAACACGATCTTTCGCGTAGCCCCACAAAAAGAAATCCAAAGGCGTTAAATCACAGGATCTTGGAGGCCAATTGACATCAGCCAATCGCGAAATCAAACGTCCAGGAAATTTCTCTTGTAAAAGATCTCGATTTGCTCGTGTTACGTGACTGGTTGCTCCATCCTGCTGGAACCACATATCGTCAAGATCATAATCTTCGATTTTCGTAAAAAAATAATCGGTTAACATGCGGCCATAGAGCTCAGAATTGACGGTAACGGTTCGTCCATGGTTGTTCTCAAAAAAATACGGCCCAATCACACCACCAGACCACAATGCGCACCAAACAGTGACTTTTTCCGGGTGTAATGGCTTCTCTACAATCAATTGTGGATTTTCTGAGCCCCAAATTCTACAGTTTTGCTTATTAACGTATCCACCAAGCGAAAAATGAGCTTCATCACTGAAGAAAATTTTGTTCGAAAAATCAGCATCAGCAGATTTAATAATTTTAACGCGTTGGTCGATTGTTAAATGCTCCATATTCTTAAATGGCAGAATGTCAACTAAATAAATGACAGCGTATTTGACGTTTATCTTTGACAGATGTCGGTATACAGATTTCTACTTTATCAACCTCGAATTGGATAACCCTGTACTTTAGCTACCCAAGTAATTGTGTTTATGTTTGTCAGTTGTACTGCTCGTTGGAAAATTAGTCTTGGATATTTCCCTATTAGTAGCTTAACATCTGTACAAAACAAAAATATGATAGAGTTTCATTTGTCTTTATTACACAATATTGGGGTTGTAACAACTGAAACAAGCATAAAATTATCTATCCAATAAAGCTAGTTTCACTGATATTCAAAATATTTTTCTTTGTTCTATTTTAATTCTAAATTGTGAATCTTTAAAAAACACCTTTTATGTTAGCGCGAAATGTTTTTTATTTTATTAAATTTAGATTGTGTGTTCCGTTTATAATTAATTTTGTTTGAATTGGGTTCGAATATTTTCTGGGACTCCTTATTGATCTGGACAGAAGTCCTTATTGATTTTATATACAAAAAATATTTATACTACGAACTCTTTAAACATGTCGAGCACGTTCAGCCCACTGAAGTCTTACCGAAAACAAAGACATGTTTCATATAAGGTTTAATGAGGCCTTACTAAAATCTGTGACAACTCATTGGACTATATACGATTAAAGTATGTATGACTAATGGTGATGGATTACTACACATTAATTAAACAGATTTACATAACCAATTTTAGAAAATTCACTTGGTACTGGGCATATTAATGCAATAAATTAATATTTAGTACAGGAGAAGATAATTACAGAAAAATTACTGTCCAGAAAATATTTTACTCTATTTAGTTAATTTTTATATACTTCAAGTCCATAGTACATATTTCTTACAATTCATTTAAATTTTCAGAAGTTTAGGAGAATTTAAACTATCAAATGTTTATGATTTTTATAGGAATTGAAAACTAATGTGAATCCAATTATTACGCATTATTTTATATAGGTATTAGGTTTTTTCTGAGTTGTGCCTGTTGCTGTTGTAGATTACAGGTTAGCTCGCACATATTCAAACTTTCGAGGCTGTCGCTAAGATCGAAATCACCACTTCTAAAATGTTTGTACCAATAATTACAAATTTCATAAGACACAAGGTCGGCACCATGAACACTACAAATTGAAGTCGTATAGAATGCAGTGCCGAATGTGCTGTTTACCAGTTGCCATTGTAAACTCTGCTATTCTGAGAGGTTATGTAACTCACGATCCTGTAAAAATCACAAAATACCGTGAAAATATTTCTATTTTAAATATAATTTTAAGCTCGAAGAAAAAATCTGTAGAAATTAAGTTATACACCTAATAAATAAAGTGGATGGCTAAATAAAATTGTGTCCAAGATTTAAAGTTACAACTTAAAAATCGAATTGCATTTCTGATGAGGATTATAAAGCAATACCCGTTATCCGATATTGAATAGTCTATTTTTGAAATTTTCAAAGAAGTGGTCATTTATTCTAGAGAAATTTGGGGTAGTTTCCATGATAAGGGGTGGTTGGTATCTGAAAAATTGCAGTGTACTTTTAATGTGATCTTATAAATCAATTGACAACAACGAACAACGAAATATTTATATATTGCCAATTTAAAACCTTAGGATGATTTTTATTTGGGGTTAGCAGTTTAAAAATGGAATTACACGGATATTGTGTATACTCATAATTCTATATATGTATATACCACAACCGCCATCGAAATATTAATGTTTTTGCAAATTTAGTTAAAATCAAAAACTAGCTTTTATTTTCGACGTCTTAAAATGTTTGCAAAAGCTAGTTGAAACAAATCAAGTCCTACCATGCTTCAGATAATATGGAATAAGGGGAAAAGGTTAACAAAAATTTGTATGCTTGACCAATTTTTTGGAGGCAAATCCAAATACATAGTACATTTTCCCAAAGACATCTTTCCGGTGTAAACTGATTTTATTCATTTTCTCAAAAATAAAAACATTTATAAAATTATTAGGTATTTTAAAATTATTGAATTTAAATCATGCATCATCCTTAAAGTAACGGAAACACACTTAAGGAAAATTAAATCATGAATGAATTTAATTTGGACAAACCAGTATAGATAGGCATATAAAATATACATAATGTAACTAAACACAAATATGTAATATGTATATGTAATTGTTTTCTGCGATCATTAAAAAACCATTTAATTATAATATTTTTCCCTTTCGTTCATAAATTTTTGGTGTTTCATATCATTTCCTCCAAATATTTGTTTTTAAATTATACTTCATGCAGCACACCAAAACAATCATCGTAGCTATACTTACATCTAAAATAGATCCTCTTCCTTTTCATGGTCACCACGTGCTTTAAATTCTTATATCTAAACCAGAAATTATCGATCGTGCACAAACATTATTTTAAATAGTACATATGTATATACGAGTATGTATATACATAATACGTGCGCGTTTTACTTTCATTTCATTCTGTTTAATTAAAATATAAATCATACAATAAGAAAGAGAGAGGATACTTTCAAAATAAAAAATAAGTTGAATTTGTTATTTTTCCGTTTGTTTCTTTTATACTGTGCACACAATATACAATTTTTTATTTGTTCGCATGCGTATTGAAAAAATATATTGAGCGAGAAATATGTATTGCTCTCATATGTAGACCAAAATAGGGTTTGAGTATTAACTAACATTTCTACTAACAGCCGCTAGGAATATTATTCCATTTGTAACGACATCGAGAATTTGATTTAAACATAAATTTTCCATTGGTTTAGGGGTCTGATTTCATTTCTTTGTCTATGGTTATAAGCTGTCATTAGCTGAGAAACAAACCATATTTTCTTTGAAAAATAAAAATTATTTTATGCTTTTCAGGAAATATTTTACTTTTAATTATAATTAATAAATTAGAAGTAATATAAATAAATTCAAAAATTATTTCAAATCCAATTCTCATTTTACATCATATATCCAAATTTCTTCATATACGTAAGAATTGAGATTTTTGAATTAGTTACGAATATTTTACGCAGTGTTCCTCGCAGTATATTTGGTTTATGAAGTGTATATTTGGATAACGATTTCTGTAGTTATGCTTATGTCCAATAATTTTATATTACTTTAACTTAGCATTTTTTATTACAATAGTTTTTATCGAATAAAATTAAATGTATTAATATGATACAAATTTACTTTTCGTATATTAAAGTTTGCGACTTTAATAAGCTTTCAAATATGGCGTGGTTTTTGTACAGTATTATACATTTTACACAGTAATTTAAGTATTTTACCATTTTTTATATAAAAAATGCATAAAATAGTTTTTTACATACAATTGCACAATACTGCATAGGGGCCGAATTTCTGTATACGTGCCATTCAAAATATTTTTCAAAAACCGAAAGAGCTCCTATCCTATGAAAGTTGGCACTTACGGTGGACTGATTTTGGCCTAAAATCACTGGGAGATTCTAATCAGTAGAAAAACC
This sequence comes from Nephrotoma appendiculata, assembly GCA_947310385.1. Lineage (NCBI taxonomy): Eukaryota > Metazoa > Arthropoda > Insecta > Diptera > Tipulidae > Nephrotoma > Nephrotoma appendiculata. The sequence goes on from OX371223.1 coordinate 340,897,809, forward strand.
GTCTGTGATCGTCGCAGTTTCTAGTGGAGTTTTTTCGTTTTTGGTAAATATTTTGAAAATTATCGCGTTTACGAAAGATAAAATTCCAATCTTAAAGATTTTAAGTTAAGTTTACAAAAATAATGGTCCATATCACTTTTTCAAAATTTAACCGAAAATGAAAAATGAAACACGAGGTTAAAATTTTTTTATTATTACTATAAACAAATTCAACAATTTCATGACACTAAAAACAGTGGTAAAATGTCGCCCTTGCTGCTTAAATTTTTAGAAATTGACCTAAACTGATATTCTTCTAATTTTAATTAGAAGCTTTTAGTTCATAGTCGATTTTATTGTGCCACTTCCTTTGGACTGATTTTGGCCAAATATCACGAGGACCTCCAAATTTATAGAAATGCCTAATTATAAAGTTTTATTCAATCAATTAATCTGTCTGAGCTAGATAGAGGAAAAATTTTTGTACGTATCTTTCAAAATATTTGCAAATGCCGGAAAAGCTCTAATTGAAGCTGCCACTTCCGGTGGACCGATTTCGGACAAAAATCAGTGGGTTCTCCCAATTTGTAGAAAAAGCTAAAGTATCTCGATAAATCAACCAGAATGAAATTTCAAACCTATAGGCTTTTCGACAAAACATTGTGTCCTCTCAGCCCAGGCAGATTGCCTAATCCAAGATATACTTCATACTTAAGTTTTTTACCTAAATTGGCAGATCCTAGTGATTTTTAGTCCAAATCGTTTTACCGGAAATGGCAGCTTCTATAGCACATTTTTGGTTTTATTTTGTAAAAATTACAAAAAACAAGTAAAACTAAAAAAAAGGATGAACTAAAAAATTTTATATAAAATTTGCAACAATTTGACACCAAGGACACAACAAGACTGATTGATCGGGATGAAGTTTAATATTTCAGTTTTTTCCATAAATTGGACGATCCCAGTGATTTTTGGCAGAAATTGGTCTCACGGAAATGGCAGCTTCCATCGAAGCTTTGTTGTTTTTTGCAAATATTTTGAAAATTATATAGCGTTTACGAAAAAACAAATTAAAAAAAATATTTTAAATTAAATTTCAAATAAAATTAGTTCAGATCATATTTTAAATTTAACTGGAAATGACGAGTTTTGGAAAATTCGTGATCTTTACAGTACAAGCAAAAGTTTTGGTTTTGCATAAACTGGGAGAGGTATGCGAAGTCATTTTATTAAAAAACTTGTTGGAGTATTCCTTTAAAAAATTCCACATCTGTTCTGGTAATCATCTGGAGATATTCAAAAAAATAATGTTTGTCTCTTATCCGAAACACATTTCTCAAAACCATTACGTATACAATTTACAGAATATACATATAAGGATCGAGGCAAAAAATCACTCACAAATAGTTTCTGTAGTTTAACCTACTGAAAGATGGTGTTATAAATTTTTTAAATAGATTTAAAAAATAATTCGTTGTTGAAGGAGACTTCAATTCAGAAAATACTCATAGGAAATCAAGACTGGTTTTCACTAGAAACTAAAGAGCTCCTTGGAGTAGTGACAAAATATGGTTGTAATTTGTCTTCTACTAAAAAACCTACTTTCTGGTCCACATTATGTCAAGAGAATATCCTATCTATTCGATTTCTTTACAACTAGGAAATTACCGATAACTTACGTTAGTATCGAAGAAGGTTTTGATCCTATTTTGACAAGCATGTTTGTAGGTTGTACATTTGGACACAATAATCGGAATGTTGCGAAATGCAGCAATTCAAAAGGATATTAAATGGTACAAATTACCCAAAGTATAAGGAAAGGACTAAAAATATAAAAATGAAGCAATGAACTAGTACCCACGACCATTAACATTTGAAAATATTGACTATTCATAGTGGAAGACAACAAAACGAATAAAAAATCAAATAACTCAAATTCTACTCACCTTGAATGCATATTTCAGTCAACAGAGGTACAGGAGGGCAAACAAATACAAAAGATAAAAAAACTGAAGTTCAAGAAATCATCCTGATCTCTCTTGCCTAAGAGATCAGAGAAGTGTAGGAAATAAATCCAAATGCCAATCTATATCTGATAATAACATAACGCCCTTATCAACTAAGCATTCTGAATTAAAAATGTGCCAATGATCCACTAGGATTGCCATTTCCATTGTTTAGCAATTAATAAATTAGTGTAACTTTTTAGTGCTGCTTTTCTTTTCCAGATTATTACAAATAATAAAAATTATTGATCTTAGATTACGAAAGCAAATGCCTAGACAGACTCTGCGAAACAAAATGATCGGAAAAAAGGAAATTTCTTGTATGCTTTAGCTGTTTTAGGACAATTCCGAAAAAATCTATAAACGACAGAAATTTTGCTGTAAAAAGCCATATACACACAAGTTTATAAACCAAACACAGAGCTGTCGACCTGTTAATGTGTACTACAATGAACAACACGATCACCATGTGATATAAACTATAAAACCACAAAAAAAAATTTCAGACAAGGAAACATTAAATGATCATGAAAGTTCATCGGTTTATGATCTTAAGAAAACCGGAAGGTTGATCGTAGGCTTGCTAGTTATTTCAGACAATACAACTCTTGAAAAAAACAATAAAAATGGTGAATCTCTCAACCAAATGTAAGTCTCAGTTGTATATGACCGATATTAAAAATTGAGATGGTGCATATGTTGTACCCAACGCCCAATCGCCTAATTTATAAAAAATTCTTAAGTATGAAGATTCATCTTGATCAGTCAATCCTTCTGAGCTATCGAGAAGCTTCAGACATTTAGTCTGCGTGACACCACGCACACACAAACATACATTTTTTGAAAACGTTTTTTGACTTCGCCAGTACAGCGAATGGAAGATCTGCAAAAATCTCGAGGTCAATACTTTTCATGATTACTGTACTTTATTTTACTACCTTAAAGGACATAAAAATGTTACGGACATGTTTTATGGACATAAAAGACACACAACTTAAACATTTATTTTTGCAGTTAATGGATAGTCCAAAATAAAATAAATTGTCTTCAGTATCTCGCCATTCTTAGCTGATTAATTTTTATGTTAGGAAAAACGAAACATAAACCTCTAATTATGATAAAAATATTTTAGTTTAATTCACCTGAGATGTCCGAGAAAATTTTACTAATTTCTTTACGAATTGTTTAGCAAAATTTTTAGTAAAAATTTCTCGAATCGGATGGATCATGAGAAGTATTCACTTAGCCACATTTTTCATTAAAGGTATTAGTGAATTAACCCTGTATAAGACGAAATTCAAAGTTTTCATTATAAATTTTATTTAATTTCAAATGACCGTTAAATATGATTTTTAATATCAAAGATTAAAAATGTAAAAATAATGGCCACGTGGCCATATACATAGCGCAATAGATTAAAGTTGTAACACTTCAAAAAAATAAGCCACATGTCTATGCGGATCGTCAGAGTGCCCCATTCTGGCCCTTTCATTTTATTATAATTAGAACGAAAAAGTCTGAAAATGGAAATTCTGTGGAGCGAATCCTGAAGATTTTGCCACATGGCCACATACATAGTGCAATAGATTAAAGTTGTTAAATTTCACAAAAATACGCCACATGTATATGCGGATCGTCAGAGTGCCCCATTCTGGCCCTGTCATTTTATCATCATTAGAACGAAAAAGTCTGAACATGGAAATTCTGTGGGGCGAATCCTAAAGATTTTGCCACATGGCCACATACATAGTGCAATAGATTAAAGTTGTTAAATTTCACAAAAATACGCCACATGTATATGCGGATCGTCAGAGTGCCCCATTCTGGCCCTGTCATTTTATCATCATTAGAACGAAAAAGTCTGAACATGGAAATTCTGTGGGGCGAATCCTAAAGATTTTGCCACATGGCCACATACATAGTGCAATAGATTAAAGTTGTTAAATTTCACAAAAATACGCCACATGTATATGCGGATCGTCAGGGTGCCCCATTCTGGCCCTGTCATTTTACCATCATTAGAACGAAAAAGTCTGAACATGGAAATTCTGTGGGGCGAATCCTGGAGATTCTGCCACATGGCCACATACATAGTGCAATACAATAAAGTTGATACATTTCACAAAAATACGCCACATGTCTATGCGGATCGTCAGAGTGCCCCATTCTGGCCTTTTCATTTTATCATAATTAGAACGAAAAGGTCTGAAAATGGAAATTCTGTGGAGCGAATCCTGGAGATTTTGCCACATGGCCACATACATAGTGCAATAGATTAAAACTGTAACATTTCACAAAAATACGCCACATGGCTATGCGGATCGTCAGAGTGCACCATTCTGGCCCTTTCATTTTATTATAATTAGAACGAAAAAGTCTGAAAATGGAAATTCTGTGGAGCGAATCCTGAAGATTTTGCCACATGGCCACATACATAGTGCAATAGATTAAAGTTGTTAAATTTCACAAAAATACGCCACATGTATATGCGGATCGTCAGAAATCCCCATTCTGGCCCTTTTATTTTATCATAATTAGAACGAAAAATTCTGAAAATGCAAATTCTGTGGAGCGAATCCTGGAGATTTTGCCACATGGCCACATACATAGTGCAATAGATTAGAGTTGTTACATTTCAAAAAAATACGCCACATGTATATGCGGATCGTCAGAGTACCCCATTCTGGCTCTTTCATTTTATCATAATTAGAATGAAAAAGTCTGAAAATGGAAATTCTGTGGAGCGAATTCTGGAGATTTTGCCACATGGCCACATACATAGTGCAATACAATAAAGTTGTTACATTTCACAAAAATACGCCACATGTCTATGCGGATCGTCAGAGTGCCCCATTCTGGCCTTTTCATTTTATCATAATTAGAACGAAAAGGTCTGAAAATGGAAATTCTGTGGAGCGAATCCTGGAGATTTTGCCACATGGCCACATACATAGTGCAATAGATTAAAGTTGTTTCATTTCACAAAAATATGCCACATGTCTATGCGGATCGTCAGAAATCTACCTTTTGTGTTTTAAATTTGAATAAAATATTTAATTAAAGATTTTTAGTTTTTCAACCGTAAGTGACAGCTTCCACAAGAGATTTTTCTTTTTTTTGCAAATATTTTGAAAACAATATCATTTCGATATAAACGGTTATAAACTAGCAGGTTCTAAACTAATTTTGCAACAATACTGGTCCCGATCAGTTTTCAAAAATTTTAGCCTCTGTACAGCCCAGACGGTTCACTGATAGGGATACAACTTTTAACCATAAATTGGAAGATACCAGTAATTATTGGGCGAAATCAGCCCACCGGAAGTGACAGCTTCTATAAAAGATTTTTTGTTTATTTTATAACGATTATAAACTTACATATTTCATATTAAATTTGCCACAATAACGCTCCAGATTTTTTTTCCGAAATTTTACTGCAAGTGATGATTTTTTCATCGGCACTCCAGACTCTTTCGTTTTCACGTCCTTCTTTTTCGCCATTCGCCAGCCCAATCGAGGTCGTACGGCTATAGGTCCGATTTGTGTAAAACCATCTGCACTTTGCATAGCTCGACTAGAAAAGTGGGTCAGCCTATTAGCTTTGAACTCCGACAGGGGATCATATAGTTATGATCATTTTTATCACAGATCGTAATCTGATGATGAAAAATCTCTTTTGTATCCTGTGCCGTTTGGTCGGTGAAAACGACAATTTTTGACAAAAAAACGGGTTTTCAACAAAAAAAATCGGTCCTGTACACTCCAGATGGACTGATTATTTTAAAAAGTATCTCCATTTTGAGAAAATCGACAGGCACGAAAAGATTTTAAATTAAATTGGAAACTATATCGGATCAGATCAATTTCCCAAAATTGAAGCGGAAATGTAGATTTTTGACAAAAAAAACTTTCTTTTTTATAGTATGATGAACATTTTTGACCTCGAGTTCTTTGTCTCAATATCCGTGTCGTCTCTACAGCTCAAACGGAATGACTGATCGGGGTGAACGTTAATACTTAAGCTATTGCCATAAATCAGGAGATCTCAACTTCAATAGAAGCTTTTCCTAGTAAAGTATAAGAAAAAACGATTAAAATAAAAAGATTGAAAATTCATTTTCAAATAAAATTAGTTTAGATCATATTTAAAATTTTACCGGAAATGACGAGTTTTGAAATTGACAAGTTTATCGAAAAAAAAATATTTCACCAAAATTCGACATTTCTACAGACCAGGCGGATTGATTATTCGGAATAAAACTTCATACTAAAGCTTTTTCCATAAATTAGGAGAACATTGCGAAATATGGTAGACATCTGCGTACAAGAAGTAGCAGCTTTCAAAGGAGCGTTTTCAATGATTACAATGAATATCAGTTCTATGTCTTCAACTTTATTTTGTCTCTAAAATCGATTTAGTTACAAATATTGTTAGCATATCATACCTAATTTTTTCCGACATTAAATCGACAAACAAATACTTTAATTATATCAAAAATTAGAAGGTATTAAGGCTTAAAGATTTATAATTTATTTTCACATATAACACTGATACCTCAGTAAATATAATTTACATAGACATATACCTTCTAGACGTATATACAAATTGTTATGTAGATTTATCGTATGGGAAATCTGAATGTTTTCCATTTTAATAAAATTAAAATTTGAATTTTTGATATCAATATTTTACCGTATATTGTGCTAGACGTAAATGCTATATCTATATGCTACTTGCCTGCATAATTTACATTTTTGTTTCTCTATAAATAGGATTATACTTGCATAGAATATTGAAGATTAAAGTTTTATTAAGTTTATTTTTTATTAAAATTAGTTAACAAAGAATTTAAGGCGCATCTGCAAAATAAAGCGCTCCTCTAAATTCTTCTTTATTGCTCCACTGTAAAAAAAAATATATTGAACCACAGTCACTAAATCATAATTTAGAAACTTTCACAAAAAAGAGTAAACAAACCCTAATTTCAAACTTTATGATTACATTCCAGATATATAGTTTTTTGTGAGATTCGTCGTACCCAAACATCAAAACTAAAAACAGCAAAATACAAAAAGTTGAGGTTTTTCATCTTCATATCTAATCTATTTTATATACGAGGGAACCGTATAACAGTAACACAAAAAATACTTGTTTCACTTTTCTGATCTTTATCCATTTTTCATTTCACTTGATTTATCCCATTGTTGTATAGATAAAAATATGTTAAGATACAAACATTTTTATCAAAAAAGCCAAAATAGAAATTGTAAAATTTATATATTTTTTTAGTTCATCACAGATAAATTTTTGTATTAGGTCGCAGCAACATTTTTGAAGGAGTGGTCTTAAACCGTTAACTGTTATGACCGTGAACATGGATTCTCACCATATCCGCAAAGTAGATACAGATACTATTTATCTAAACGAAATCAATCTTTCCTAGTTAAACATCAAAAACACATCTACTCTGTTAGATTAAGCTTTACATCTTCTAACAACGAGCCCATGGTTCGGGTTGGTATATTTAAAAAAAAATTAGAACTGGCAATAAATCATATAAACAACGATGAACATACACCAGAATGTATGTACGAGAGTAGAAACAACATTGTTTCACAAAATATGTATCCCTAGAAGCACAAATAAATTTCGTACCATAATAATGTTGCGGAAGAATGGTATGTGCTTTATATACAGTCGAGAAAATTTTCATCCTCTATTCATAGCTCTGCATAAACGTACATATATACTTCACGTACACGTCGTATATATAGAGACGAAGAAAATATGAAAAATGATTATGGAAAATACCATTATTACAATACACAAAGGATAAATTGAACAAAAAAGAAAAAAAATAACATTCCATTCTGAGCTCAACTATTGAAGCAAATTTATTTACTACATAGTTCCGTGCTTTATTCTCGTATAAATTCATTGTAACATTAGACCAAAAAAAAATAATAAATGATATTCAATAAACCTTTTATAGGATGGATCCAATTATTTCCAATTACTCGTTGTATCGAACACATCATTCGTACGTATTCTCTGTATAGAGACGTGTTATTTGTAAAACGTGTGTTAGAATCTTTTACGTTTATTAATGTACCAAAATGCATCTAAGTGTAAAGTAGTTACACTTTGTAACAAGATTTGTATACATCGAGTTTCTTCTAATGAGGAGATTATTTGTAAGAAGCGAGGATTTAAAGAATTGTAGTGCAATTGATGAGAAAACACAGCTAGAATGTGCACGCTTAAAAATTAATCTCATTAAATTGTTTAGAATCAAGAAGAGCTTTGATAAAGCAATAGATTGACTGTTTATTATCCTAAAAGCTAAGCGTGTAAAGTTTTCTTAGGATTTCATACCAATATGTAAAAAAGGAAAACGATCATTACTCAAAATCAATTTTATCCCATCGCGGAATTTTTAAAATCATCCTTGAAAAATGTATGTTATAATAAAAAGCTCATGTGTGTCTCCCCCTCCCGTCGACCAATTATTCCTCTGATTCATTATCACCACTCCTCCAATTAATTACTTCCATCATTACCCTCGGTTTTTTCTCGTCCGTTATCTCCCCTCCCATTATTATCCTCGTCCCTCCATTATGAATACTTTCGATTAACTGTACCTTACCACGATTCGTTTTTGCACATTTCTCGGATCTCAAATCACTCCAGGAAAATTATTCAAAAAATTTATTCCGTGATTATATGAGTTTTGATGTCATATCCCACTAGAAACTTAGCATTAACTGCAAGACTTGACCTATTTTTAATTTGCGTAAAGCCGATTTTAAGAAGATACATAAATGAACTCGAATCTTGTTTAATGAACTATTAGATGCTAGATCCATTTTAAAAAATAAATTCTTCAAGACGAGATTTGGACTCGGATTATTTAAATTACGTGAACGTATACACAGTTGAAAAAATATGCCGTATGTAATGCAAGTTGCATTACATATAGGTCCGGAGCAAGCTTGCATTACAAACTAATGGAAACGTTGCATTATATCAGATTTTAATGCAAATTGTATTAATTTTTATTGTATAGTTTACATTAAATTTTAACGGAATATATTGTTAAAATTGATACAAGTTATATTAAAATTTGTAGCACATTGCATTAAAAAATTATCAAAATATCCATTTGGAAGCACCATTTTTTGTCGTAAGTGGCATTAAATTGTATAGTCCAGTACTTTAAACAGTAAAGCACACTACATTAAAAATTCCCAAATAATTGTTTTAACACTTATACTATTTTGTGTTAAAACTAAAAGTATAAGGCAAATTCCACAGATTGCGGTTTTTACTTCCAACTCGATTGCCGTTAATCAATTGGCGTCCTTACACAGCAAATACATATATGAAAAATGTATTAAGGTTATATTAACAGTATACACAATGACTTAGCGAATTATTATAAATTCGCTAAAAATTAGTTAACCCCAGATTATATAGAAATTTTCTTTCAACGCAGTACTGCAGTAATTTTTGACGCAACTGCATCATAATTATTTTTAATGCAAGCTTTACATTAGAATGTAATACATGATTGCATTGTATAAGCTTTAATGCAAGGGTTGCATTAAAAATTGCAGCAAAATTTCTAACTGTGTAGCGGTGTTACCGGGTTTATTATTTTAAATTAATAACACTCACTACATTTTATAATTTTCAATTATGTATTTACTTAATCCTATTAAAGTTAGCCGATAGTTCCAGCTGAAAGTAAAAAAAAAAATCGATAATGCAGATAGTGTCTTTGCTATATCAGCCGAAAATATAATATGAAATGTCATATATTAACATGCATAAGCCGATGTTTTTCAGTCGAAAGTATTTTTTGTACCAAAAATTTGTATTCTACAAAAAAAAAATTCAACTGAAATGTTTAAAAATAAAACACTAAACTATATTTTTAATAGCATTATAGATTGTTTAGAAAATTCATTTTCCAATAGGAAGACTTGTATATAAATATATCGCTCACACAAAATTTGAAAATTTCTAAAAATCGACCATTTAAAGTATCATAGTAGGAAATAGATTCAAACGAAAGGTCTTAATGATGTTCACACAAAAAAAAAACTTCAGGTCAATTTCCATGTGGGGCGCTCGGGAAAACTTGATTGAATATATCGTACACACAAAATTTGAAAATATTTAAAAATTGACCATTTATAGTGTCATGGTTGGAAACAAATTCAAATCAAAGGTCTTAGTGATGTTAACACCTGAAAAAAATTTCAGGACATTTTCCATGTGGGGAGCTCCGGAAAGCTCGATTGAATATATCGCATATACAAAATTTGAATTTTTTTAAATATTGACCATTTATAGTGTCATGGTTGGGAGTAGATTCAAATCAAAGGTTTTAGTCATGTTCACACCTGGAAAAACTTTCAGACCAATTTCTATGTGGGGAGCTCCGAAATACTCGATTGAATATATCGCACACACAAAATTTGAAAATTCCTAAATATTGACCATTTAAAGTGTCATGGTTGGGAATAGATTCAAATCAAAGGACTTTAAACGGTCAATATTTAGAAATTTTCAAATTTTGTGTGTGCGATATATTTATATACAAGTTTCTCTATTGGAAAATGAATTTTCTAAACAATCTTTAATGGTATTAAAAATATAGTTTAGTGTTTTATTTTTAACTATTTTAGTTGAATTTTTATTTTATTTTTATTTTTAGTATAAAAATTTCGGCTGAAAAATTTCGGATGAGAAATGTCGGCTGAGATTTGTCGGCTGAAAAATATCGGCTGATATCTTTCGGCTGATGCATAGTAATATTTGACATTTCATATTATTGCGGTCTTACTTTGAAAAATTTACAACAACAATCCCATATATGTAATTCCAATTTTGAATTATTTTAAACCAAATTTTCTGCTGGTATAGAATTATTCTATTCTATCTGTAGTTTTAATGTTCACCACCAGAGCAGTTTTATTGAATACTTTTATTTATTTTTTTGTTATTTTGACATCGAATTTTTCTAAACAAGACGAACAATTAGTTATGATTTGTAATAATATTCAATAATGTTCTAGCACATTACTATTTAATTGAATATATTTAGTTGCGTTTTTTCGTTGTTTTCAAATTCAAAATGTAATTGTTACCAACTAATAAAAATAAATTAAAAAATATCTTTGGTTGTTACTTTGAGCACAAATTAATTATATACCAGAATGGAATTAGCTTGTACCAAAGTAAGACTGCATTCATATTATGTTTTCGGCTGAGATGGCAAAGACACGAGCTGCATTATCGATTTTTTTTTTACTTTTGGCTGGGAAATATCGGCTAATTTTAATATTATTTTATTTACTTATTGTTAAATATAATATATTTTTACTAAATATTATTTAACCACTAGTTCAAAAGGTTCGTTGGTGTGTGAACGATTGTTCAACACTTTCATTTTTAATTATGAGATCGTGTCTCTTTAACTGCTAAAACCCGACTGAATTTTTTTTTCGCTTTTAATTTCTTTTTCACGTGTAATTATTCGAATTCTCGATATTTGTCGATAATCGATAAATATCGAGGTTCGCAAATGTAATTTGAAAAGGTGGTAAATCTCTATTCAACAAAACGAGCTATCCTTCGTAATAAGGCGGCGCGGTATAAAAATACTTTTTGCTACAAGGAGTATCACGAAGTGAAAAGGATTTTTGAGCCGCTACATCACTACCCTCCTGAATCGAGAACCGTAGTGTTTTAAATTGAATTTTAGTCGTTTTTTAAACACTACGTTTTTCGACTGGGTCTACCAAAAGTATTCCATATGCTGGCTTATGCCTGCCGATGCCAATTTTTGTTGATTTTCCATCTACATTTACAACAAAGAATTTGCGCAACTTGCGGGTCACTGGATACGGTCCAGAATAGGATATACTCAAAGGACCTCTGACTCTATCTACACGTTCGAATACGTTTGAACAATTTTTCAGATTTTTGGCAATGTACGTTTCCTGCTCCAATGGTTGTCATGTGTCCATAGGAACTAAAGCTCTCATGGTAGTACGAAACTGTTACACGAAATCCGAATAATCTATGTTTGGGCTCGAATTTTGATCATTAATAAAGAATTCATAGGAACCTTGATGTTTTGACCCTTCACTAGCTCTGCTGGAATGCAGTTGAGGTCTTGCTTGACTGAGGTTCGAATTCGCAAAAGGATTGTTTGATGTTCTGCACTCCGATGCAAAGTATTACATCGATCTGTTAAAGCTTTTAGTTGCCTGTGGAACTGAAGTTGTCTGAATGCAGTGGGAGGCTATGGTTTATTAGATTTGTGTGCCTTAATCTGTCGTGATAAAGAGAGGGATACCATATCAACAAAAAATATAACAATAAATTATTCGATTGGGGTAGTGAACCAAGCAGGTTCATTTGGATGTGTTCAAACTTGGCACTTGGTGGCACGAATTTACCAAGTTCTGATTTAGTAGTGGTGAACTTGGGACTTTTAGCATGAGATACAAAATTTTGCGTCTTTGCTTGTAGCAGAGTCCATTCTTGGCCAGACATATTTCTAACCAATAAGTTTTCACTTGACACGGATGCTGGGGTGTGATAAGCCAAAATTTTCACTTGTCTGGTAAGTCAATTCGTTGCGGATTTACACTTGATTTTGGGTGTTTGAACAGAATGAGAGAAACAGTCACTTACTGCATTGTGTTTTCCTTTAATGTGACAAACGTCGATAGCGAATTGAGCAATATAGTCGATATGTCACAATTACCGGAGAATACGTTCCGATTTCAACATAATAGCTGTTGTGAGGGGTCTATGACCAGTAAATATGGAGATTTTGCAGCCTTCAACGAAATGTCAAAAGGGTTTGTTTTCTAAATAAAATAGAGCATTAAATTTCCGCAGAAGGGAGCTACTTTAGAAAGAACGCTACTGGTTGACAACCTCTTTTGATGCATTGTTGTAAGACAGCTCCAACTGCTACATTGGAAGCGTCGGTCGTTGTGTTGAATTGCGCAGCGATCAACGGATTCAGTGCCTCTTTGAAATTGTATGGCTTAAAAAGTCGAGTGACTTCACATCAAAATTGCAGATTTAATACTAATTTCAAATGCGTCGAGACGTTTAAATAATGACTAGACATGATTACTGTGTTCCATCTCGAAGACCATATGTCATTCTGGTAAATTGGAAAAGCATAAAAGGAGTGGTTACCGCAGTTTTACGAATATCCTCGGAGACATGAGAATTTGAAACAAGGCCCGAACGTAGCCTATTTTCGATAAAATAGTGGCGCCACCGAATTTAAACGAGAACGGGCATATGGATAATATGATATATATCTAGAATTGTGAGTCACCATTTGTGACAACGTCTCACTGTCGATACTATTCACAAGGGACTAGTCCCTTGCCCTTCCTTTGCACCATATAATGGTGAGGAGAATGGTGATAATGAAAGGCGGCGATTCCAATCTCTGACATAAACTGTAATTCAGTTTTTGCACATTAGCACATGAGTGGCTTTGTGAACTAACTACTTTGCGTGATGACATAATGAACTACGTTATGCTTCACTGAGAGATTGTGATTCGGAGCTTCGGAGAGCGCGAATTATTTTTTCGAAAGAGTCCTGTATAATAGTTGTCTACGTCCAATGTTTTGGAATCAATCAAAAAGTCTTTTGTTCTTCAAATTGATCACGAAACCATTTGTGGACAGCAAGTCAGCACCTATAATACGTTTGTCTTCTTCCGCGACGATGAAGAGATGTGTGAAGAAATGCCTTAGAATAACATTAAACTGTAAAAGTGGTAAACCGTAAGTGGAAATTGGGATCTGCTTGCTGCAGTATGAATGCAACGCAATATCTTTTGTATATCGAGGAAACTTGTTAACCTGTATCTCGCAGATACTTCAGCCTTCGAATTGATTAGAAATGGTAAAGGATTATCATGATATAAATCAAAAATGGCGAGGAAAATTTATCTCACTGTTTGCCGTGGATGTGGCGGGATTTAATCGTTTTCAAAAGACTTAAAATTTTTGGAAGTACCTTCTCCATGAGCTACCAGTTGGAAACTGCACGGCTTGTTACAGTTGTTCCGGACTGTATGTTCAAATGACTCATGTCTCTGAACTCGCTGCCTTACTCTACCTTTGTACAAGAATTTGTGGATAAGCGTAACAACAACCTTAACGCTCCACACTAAATCTAGTAAGGCGTTTCTAAAATCATAAACCCTTCCCTTGGATATTTTTGTTTTAACTAATTTAAATGGCGACTTTCATACCAATGAGTACTTCAGTGCATTTTAATATTTTTCGTAAATATCCTACAACTAACAACATCGAGCTGCTATCTGTGAAAATTGACAATAAAAAACACGGGAAAATAAATATATTTTAATTCTATCGGCCTACTCGCGTCCGCGTGGTTCGATTGAGACCTACTAGTGGCCCTATTCTGGCTTTCCCTGGGAATAGGGAATTGGGAAAAATATTTTCATAGCATTTTTGTCTATATTATATTTTCCTGGCCTACTGAGGGAACAAGTTTCGTGTTAATATTTTCGAAACAAGGTTAAATGGAAAAATATTTTTCCCTATAAAAATCTGATTGAACAAAAGTTTCCCAATTCACTTGGTTTTGAAAATTTTTGCACTAAACTTATTCTTTCAGTAGGCCAGAAAAATACAATTTAGACAAAAATGCTATGAAAATATTTTTCCCAATTCCCTATTCCCAGGGAAAGCCAGAATAGGGCAACAGCTATACATATTTGAGGACTTTTAATCAGATAATATAAATATATCCTAGATGAACTGCTAGTTCTAGAGAACTTCAATCTACCTGACCAGCTATGGACACATTCAGAGGATTCCATAAATTACGTATCCTCTAACTCAACTACAACCAAGGAAGTTTTATTTACGGATAATATGAAGAAAATTAAACAAGTAACTCGATGTGGAATTTTTATCTGGTGCTTATAATTTACTGCCTCAGAAATATAAACTTAACAAATATTGGTTCATACCATACACCGATGTCAATAAATTTGGAATCATAAATATTGTACTGTTTAAACTTTCGCTAGGCTGACTTTCCTAAGCTTAACGATATTCTGGACACTATAAATTTTACTACCCTCTTAAATAGTAGCAGCGACATTGAGATACTAACAGCACTCTGCAAGTTTCGAGTGTTGCGTACAAGTAGTACTTTACATTGTCCGTCGTTTTTCATCGCTGTCATGATACGGTAGCGAACTTCGTCCGAAATCACCGAAACAAACTGTAGCAAATTTTTATTAGGCATGAATAGCTTTCAAGAAGTTTGTTGATGAAAAACACTTGTAAAATTATTATTTCCTTGTTTTTGGAATATCGATTTCGAAATTTAAATTTCTTCTTGAGTTCCTTTTTTACAACTATAAGTGACAGAAGTTAACAGTGAGACTAAAAAATGGATTTCAACCGTTATTTTATAAGAAAACGATGTGAATTTTCATTGTTTTTTCCATAATTATTGAAAATAAAAATCGAGTTTTATAAAGAAATTGAAAATAACTAATACTAATTTATACTTAGTTAGAAAAGAAAGTCAAACGAATTAAATCTAATTGGATGAGATTAATTAATACCGGCAGTTTCCTACAGTGTATTAGACTTAAAAACTTCAGATCACTGTCTAATTGAAATTAAATTAACAGGTATTGCCTTTCACACAAAATCTACATCTCGGAGAACCTCTGAAGTTTTTCATATCGATTTCAACCAGCTACAGGATCTACTATTGTTTGAAGAATGGACTGATGTTTATTCTTGCCAAGATGTGTCTAAGGGCTATGATAATTTTATTAAAATCTTTAAAGGACATATTAAAAAATGCACTTCAATTAAGTTGATTGCCAGTAGAACAACGAAGCTAAAGCCATGGATATCTGATGATTTATTGAGACTTATACGTAAAAGAAATTATATTTGTCGCCTTGCAAAAAAACATAACAGCAACCGTAGATTGAAACAATATAGCTTGACGCTGTGTGACTCTATTAACCTACAAATTGGAATAGCCAAAAAAGTTTTTATTCTCAAAAGTTCATCAACAATGGTAATGATGCTCGTAAAATTGGAAAACAGTTAATGAAATAATAAACGAACAGCCTGATCCAGTTGAAATTAAAGAAATTATTGATCAAACAGGCTGCATAATATCTGATCCAGTTCAAATCGCAATCTTTACGAGTGTTGGTGGTGCAAATGCTACCAGTCTCCTCTTGAATAAAGCCGACAAAAATAGATTAATATGTCAATATTACCAATCTATTGAAAGTTGCGTTTTTTCAGAAATCTCATCTGGAGAACTGTATTTTACCATTCTTTCGCTAAAAAATATTTCAACTCCCGGTTTGGATGGCATCTCAAACAATGTTGTTAAAAGAATGTTCTGGTTTTTAGTTAATGTTTTATCTTTTATTTTCAATTTAAGCTTGGTAACTGGGATTTTTCCAACTCCGTTAAAGCGAGCTTTAGTTGTTCCGATACCGGTGTGAAGTTTCTACCGTTAATTAAAAGTGTAGCGTACTCAACAAATATTCTGCAGCGTATGCAACTTATCTATGCAGTGTATGCAACTTATTTAGCATGTAAATAATTTATAAGAAAAACCACAAAAACTAACATTAAATTAATAATTTCGAATTAGAAACAAACGAAAAATATATGTACAAATATGTATTAAAGTTTTCAAAGTTTTATCATACACTAATATTTTCCAATTGAGGTTAAACACATAATTAACACTCCATCCTAGAGTTTTCGCAATATAACCACTACTATTATCGAATAGTAGACATTCGAGTCTATTCAACTCCTCTGACAAAATTTCATATTTTGATAAAAAATTTATATGGAAACTGTACCTACACTCGCAATTAACACATACTGTTAAAGTTAGCCGATATTTCCCAGCCGAAAGTAAAAAAAATCAGTAATGCAGATAGTGTCTTTGCTATCTCAGCCGAAAATATAATCAGCCGAAAAGCATCAGACGAAAGTTACCAGCCGACATTTTTCAGCCGACATATCTCAGCCGACATTTCTAAGCCGATATTTTTCAGCCGAAAGTATTTTTTTAAACCAAAATTATTTTGTTTTCTACAAAAAAAAAAAACTATCAACTGAAACGGTTAAAAATAAAACACTAAACTATATTTTTAATAGCATAATAAATTGTTAAGAAAATTAATTTTCCAATAGGGAAACTTGTATATTAATATATCGCACACACAAGATTTGAAAATTTCTAAATATTGACCATTTAAAGTGTCATGGTTGGAAATAGATTCAAATCAAAGGTCTTAGTGATGTTCACACCTGGAAAAAATTTCAGATTAATTTCCATGTGGGGAGCTCGGAAACACTTGATTGAATATATCGCACACACAAAATTGGAAAATTTCTAAATATTGACCATTTAAAGTGTCATTGTTGGTTTTTTGCAAATGTAAACATCACTAAGACCTTTGATTTGAATCTATTTCCAACCATGACACTTTAAATGGTCAATATTTAGAAATTTTCAAATTTTGTGTGTGCGATATATTCAATCGAGTTATCCCGGGCTCTCCACATGGAAATTGACCTGAAATTTTTTCCAGGTGTGAACATCACTAAGACCTTTGATTTGAATTGATTTTCAACCATGACACTTTAAATGGTCAATATTTAGAAATTTTCAAATTTTGTGTGTGCGATATATTCAATCGAGTTTTCCCGAGCTCCCCACACGGAAATTGGCCTGAATATTTTTCCAGGTGTGAACATCACTAAGACCTTTGATTTGAATTTATTTCCAACCATGACACTTTAAATGGTCAATATTTAGAAATTTTCAAATTTTGTGTGTGCGATATATTCAATCGAGTTATCCCGGGCTCTCCACATGTTAATTGACCTGAAATTTTTTCCAGGTGTGAACATCACTAAGACCTTTGATTTGAATCTATTTCCAACTATGACACTTTAAATGGTCAATATTTAGAAATTTTCAAATTTTGTGTGTGCGATATATTCAATCGAGTTTTCCCGAGCTCCCCACATGGAAATTGACCTGAATTTTTTTTCAGGTGTGAACATCACTAAGACCTTTGATTTGAATTTATTTCCAACCATGACACTTTAAATGGTCAATATTTAGACATTTTCAAATTTTGTGTGTGCGATATATTCAATCGAGTTATCCCGGGCTCTCCACATGTTAATTGACCTGAAATTTTTTCCAGGTGTGAACATCACTAAGACCATTGATTTGAATCTATTTCCAACTATGACACTTTAAATGGTCAATATTTAGAAATTTTCAAATTTTGTGTTTGTGCGATAGATTAATATACAAGTTTCCCTCGGCTGAAATAGCAAAGACACTATCTGCATTATCGATTTTTTTTAATATCGGCTGGAAATATCGGCTAACTTTAATAGGGTAATTAACACTCCATCCTAGAGTTTTCGCAATTTAGCCACTAGTAGTCAAAAGAGCCCAACCCTTTTTATATGTACGGGCTATACAAATTTGAATAGGCTCGAATGTCAACTATTTGAGAATACTAGTGGTTATATTGCGAAAACTCTAAGACGAAATTTTGTCAGAAGAGCCCAACCTTTTTTATATGTCCGGGCTATACAAATTTAAATATGCTCGTATGTCTACTATTCGATAATAAAAATGGATATATTGCGAAAACTCTAGGGTGGAGTGTTAATTGGGAGTGTAGGTAAAGCTTCCATATAATTTTTTTATCAAAATATGAAATTTTGTCAGAAGAGCCCAACCCTTTTTATATGTACGGGCTATACAAATTTGAATAGGCTCGAATGTCAACTATTTGAGAATACTAGTGGCAGGGCTATATTGCGAAATTTCTAGGATGGAGTGTTAATTATGTGTTTAACCTCAATTGGTAAATATTAGTGTGTAATAAAACTTTGAAAACTTCAATACATATTTGTACATATATTTTTCGTTTGTTTCTAATTCGAAATTATTAATTTAATGTTAGTTTTTGTGGTTTTTCTTATAAATTATTTACATGTTAAATATGTTACATACACTGCATAGATAAGTTGCATACGCTGCAGAATATTTCTTGCGTATGCTACACTTTTAATTAACGTTAGAAACTTCACACCGGTTGTTCCGATCTTTAAAAATAATGATAAAACAATCATGAACAACTATCGACCAATCTCACTACTTTCTGTATTCTCTAAAATATTTGAAAAAGCTATAAAAAGTAGAATTGTTTTGTTCTCAGATAAAATAGATTTTCACTCTCCCGACCAATATGGTTTTAGGAAAAATAAAAATACTGAACAAGTTATGGTATCCTTCCTAGAACAAGTAACTGAACATATTGATAATGGGTTCAAAGTTTCTACTCTGTTTATAGATTTAACAAGGGCTTTCGACAGAGTCCAACATAACACATTGTTAAAAAAGCTACATTGTTGTGGATTCAGAGGAATAAACCGGGATTGGGTGTACTCGTACTTAAATGGGCGAACGCATTTGGTAAGAGTAAATGGACAGTTAAGTGAAGAGTTACCGATTCATGTGGGAGTCCCACAGGGTTCTGTCTTAGGACCGTTATTATTTTTAGTGTATGTAAATGGAATCTTCCGACAACAATTACGAGGGTCTCCAACTGCTTTTGCTGATGATTTCTCGTTTACATATGCTAGCCCAAGTTTTCAAGACAATATCGCGCTCATAGATCATGATTTAAACACTTTATCCATTTGGTTGGAAGCACATAATTTTGTTTTGAGTCATAAAACGAAATTATTGCATTTTAGGGATACTCCATCGTCATATCGTCAGATAACATATCACACTTTCGAATGTAGCAAAAACTATAACATGCAGTGCCCTTCTAATGATTGCTTCCTAGTGAACACAGTTGATGAATTTCGATATCTAGGTATTATTATTTATCGAGATTTTAATTGGAAAGCGCATACACAAGGGCTAAAGTCTAGACTATTATTGGTCTCTAGGAAAATGTATGTTCTACGACTATTTGCTCCACAATATTTACTTAGAATGATCTACTTTGCATTAGCGGACTCAATTCTGCAATATGGCTTATTATGTTGGGGAAGTGCGTGCAATGCCACAGTACATCCTATCTACGTGCGACAAAAGCAGTTAATCAGAATTATTTGCTTCAAAACATCTATTTCGCCATCGCGACCATTATTTCAAACTCTCAGTATACTGCCACTACGGCATATATACGTTTTTAAGGTTCTAAGAATATTTTATGTCAAAAGTGGAAATACTTATGTGACCCATGCAGGTTATAATCTCAGGTCGAACCATACCTTTTTAAAACACATTCCAAAATTTAGATTAGATCTACGGAAAAACTTTTTTAATATCGTTGCACCAATTATTTTTAACAATTTACCTTTGGATATTCGAAAGTGCAGCAGCTTTTCTAGCTTTTCAAAACACCTTAAAAAATGGATACATCAAACTAAAAATATTGACCATCTTTTTCAATTATTAGTTTAAAAAATTGTTCGCGTTCTCACAATGATAACTTAAATACGAGAAGGATAATGAAAGAAGGAAAAATTATATAAATGTAGAATTTTAAGAGGTTTTAATATATCCATGTGTAGTGAATTTAGAATAGTAGTTTTAATTGTCTATTATATATATGCTATTAATTTTATACGTAAATTATATTGTTTTTATTTCTTATTTTTGTAAATAGAAGTTAAATATTTTATTTTTGTTTTGTATTTTAGAATCACGTGATCTATTTGATCCAATGGTCCACTTATCTTACCTTCTGAAATTTTTTTAGTCTTAATATTATTATACATACTAGTTTTTATTTATTATAATAATGATGGTAATGAAAAATAAAAAAAAAAATAAAAAAATTAAATTTTTTTGACTATAATATTTTCTTTTTGTGTCCACCACAGATTTAATTAAAATCGGAAAAAAAAATTTGAAACTAACAACTAAAATTTAGAAATTAATGAGGGAAACAAATAAAAGAATATATATATTGTTACGATTTTGCCTTGTCACTCAAGGTTCGAATCACTGGATTGTGAAAAAATACAACTGCTTCAAATTTGAACTCACACAATTTATTTACACAACACAATTTATTATACAACACAAAATTCACAATTAATTATTATAATTATAACACACTTTTTAATTATCACTTTAATAATCGCTTTAATAATCACTTCAATAATCTTTCTATTTAACTTTCACTGTATCACGTTTAAAATAAGACTCAGCATTCCACGTCAACGCGCGCCTTTATATACCAAAATATTTGTTTCTAGAATAATCCTAAATACGCATCAATAATCGAGCAAATATGTTAGTATAGAAATGACGCCTAAATGTTGAGTATAAATCATAAATGCAATTGAACAATTAATGAAATTAACTTATTCTATTCTAATCTAGGTGTCACCGTAACAATATAATGAAAAATAAAAAAAAAAATATTTGCAATACTTAAGTCTATAGTTTAAATTATAATTATGTTCGATTTGCGCCTTTGGAATTCCATTAGAGCAGGAATTTTGTCCATTTTCGTAAATTCAAATTATATTTGATTAAGTTTGTCGTAATCAAATTCTTTTAATTTCCGCCACGTCATAATTATTCTTTATTTAGCTAAGTTTCTTAACTATGTACTTGATTACTCGTCTAAATTCTACGACCCATCCTCCGCCTCCAAAAAAAATTTTATCGATCACCGAGAACAATTGGTTTTCCGAATTTCTAAATTTCTAAATTTTAATGATAATTTAACACTAAACATACCGACATTCCATGTATACCTAATCCTACCATATATTGTTACGGTGACACCTAGATTAGAATAGAATAAGTTAATTTCATTAATTGTTCAATTGCATTTATGATTTGGTTCAACATTTAGGCGTCATTTCTATACTAACATATTTGCTCGATGCGCATTTAGGATTATTCTAGAAACAAATATTTTGGTATATAAAGGCGCGCGTTGACCTTGAATGCTGAGTATTATTTTAAACGTGATACAGTGAAGGTTAAATAGAAAGATTATTAAAGTGATTATTAAAGCGATTATTAAAGTGATAATTAAAAAGTGTGTTATAATTATAATAATTAATTGTGAATTTTGTGTTGTATAATAAATTGTGTTGTGTAAATAAAATTGTGTGAGTTAAAACTTAAGCAGTTGTATTTATTCACAATCCAGTGATTCGAACCTTGAGTGACAAGGCAAAATCGTAACAATATGTATTTTAGTAAAGTAGACTAGATATAATATAATTTCTTTTCGGAAATTAAACAATAAAAAAGTTGTAAACATTGTAAAATAGGTTGTTTGTATATTTTAGGAAAATATAATAAGCACATGATGAGAATTTAACGTTGTTTGCGAGAAATTTTAAATGAAATTTTTAAAACGGTCCGCGCATGGTAGTTTTAGTGTTAATTTTTTTTTTTTTTTTTGATTTGGTTTATATCCATGGTGAACACAAAACGAAAATGTATTTGTCAATAAAAATTAGATAAATTAGATCATTCAGTATAATAAGTTCTTTTGGTTTTTCTCGTTTCTTCTAAATAAGTTTAAATTAATACTAGTTATTTTCAAATTTGGTATAAAACTCACACCATTTTCTTATAATTTTTTTTTTGTTGATAAAATGAGAATTTAATACTTTTTGGAATATGGAGATGCGATGAAGGTAGGTGAAGCTCTACGTGTGTTAAATAACATACTATCGAATTGATGGTCTTACGGTTGCGAAGATTTATTGGGAATTTGTGTGGTTTAACAAGCATACATTCATCTTCGAAATTCCCCAACCCCTACTACTGAACCATAGTCGGTGACGAATGCAACCACATCGAAGCTCCGAATTATGAATCACTATTGATTTCGGTAACAAAATGGCATAAACGTAAAATTTATTTTTTTTTTTTTGGGATTAAGATACTTCTTGAAACCTATATTCATGCCTAAGCAAAAGTTGTAACAAAAGGATGGCAGAAATTTTTAAAAACTCAGTCCGAAGACTATTCTAATTACGCGATGGCCTGATGCAAAATGATCTCATTGCGAACCCTAAACGGTTATGGCAATTTGTTAATCTAAAGAAGAACACCAATGGGTACCGGTTAACTGTAAAAGATGAGGATCGTCGATCTTACGACTCAAAAATTAATACGAATATTTTTGTACAATTTTTCAAACTTGTTTTTCGAATAGTGATTTTGAGCCTCAGTATAACATTTTGTGGAATAAATACTTGATTAATCCAAGGTAAACATTTGAGATTATTGTGGCTTATTCAGCCAGATTTTCCATAAAACTGATTTTAAAATTTGGGATGAAACGTTTTTGGTAGTTATTGTAGCAATTAATTTAGTACGAGATTCATTTACAAGATTGAATGGACAATGATTCTCGAAAATATTTCTAGAGATTAGAAAATATTGAAAATTATAATTCTATTTCTTGAAATTTCGAGAGTTAAAAATAACAAAACTTTCACGATTTCTCTAGCAGACTCTCGAGCAGTATATCGATTTGGTCTCAAAATGTGTGAAACGAAATGAGTGTAACCGGAATGATATGGTAGTAGCATATGTGTTTGTGTTAGTTTCGTGCGTATGATCGTTTTTCTGCATATGCAAGTCACGTGTTTTTCTTTTTTTGTTTATTCATATTAACTCTTTGAGTGCAAACCTGATTTCGATTGCGCTTTTTGGCACTCAAAGGGTTAACCATTTTAAACGCCATATTTTTGGGTTGTTTATGTATTTTCGATTTTTTTATAATTAACATTATATTTTTAAAATTTATGAAATTTAAAATAAATTTACTTATAAAGTTTTATTAATAGATGTAAAATTAATTTATGATAATAGAAAATAGAAAATATATTGACATGTTAAATAATGACACTCCACAGCTCGAGAGCAGACGTAATGTGCTGAGAAAAGGAAATAAGCACCATAAAAATTAAACCGATTCGCCCGGATCGCGTTATTTTGGTACTGTTCATCATATAAATGACACAAATACGAAGAAAAGAAAATTAGAAATACAAAGACATAATTGTGTATTATACACTGTGTACGTATTCGATTTTGTTTGCTTCACTCATTTAAAATGAGTAACTCATTTCTCTTCTTAATATGAATGACTTTTAATAAAAATGGATCTGCCATTTCAAGTTTTTTTTTAAAAAACGTTCTATCTGTGTAATTAAAAATTTGCGAAATTAATTGTTGTGAAACTATAATCTCAAGTATTACTTGAAAAATCAAAATTAACAGTATTGAAATTTACATTTCAAACTTTACTAGCAAAGTTCTTTAGATTTGCATCACTATAACGGGGGAATATTGTGCAATCTATTCGAAATTGGGGGTGAGAAACACTGGACATCTCTTGGACCGGCGGTGTAAAAAAAATTGGATTTGTTAAAATTTTATTAATCATAGCAAGTATACTTATACTATTTTAGTGTACTGGTCGAGCTACTGGAAACAATAGGCCACATTTCCAGGATTGTTTACAAATGTAAACATTTCCAGGATTGTTTACAAATTAATAATTGCATTACACAATGTTCATATTAGGTTCATTTTGATTAAAATGCATTATTCTAATCACCGCAACATTGTGGAGAAATTATGTTACGCCAGAAGTAAATAAACATTGTTCACAGATTTTATAAAAATCAAAAAATTAAAGTTGCATCAAATGACTGTGCGAATTATAGGAAAACAATAATCGTTAAGTTTGTATGCATTTTATTCTTTCCAAGTACTTAAAATTAAAGAATCATAGTTCTAGATGTTACGTACCTAACACGACAACCTTGTCGAAAGGCATTGCATATCTCACAATTTTCACCAATCGACAAAGCTGTCACTATAATATTTTGGTAGACCACTCTATTAGTACCAACCTGATCCAAATTCTAAACGAGCTCGCATATCTTAAACGACATGCTTGTGAAGAACGGAATTTCGCAGAAAATTTGTCTCTAAGAAAATTCATATCTCAAAATTTTTACCGAGTGGCAATCTTGTCACTTTAATATTTTTGATGCACTCTACTTTTACCAACTCGAGTTAGCATATCTAAAATGGCATTCTTGTGAAAAACGGAATTTCTTAGAAATGTTGTTTATAAGAAAATTCTTTACTGACAATTCTCAGCGATCGGCAAAATTGCAATCGTAATATTCCGGTAGATCCATATGTGCACTCTTCTTTTACCAACTCGATTAAAATTGTAATGGAGCTCTCATGTTTAAACCGAAATTCTTGTAAAGAACGGAAATTCTTACAAAATTTGATTGTAAGAAAAATCATTTCGCAAAATTTTGGCAGATCAGGAAATTTGCCACTAAAAAATTTTGGTAGAACCATATGTGCACTCCACTTTTACCAACTCGGTTAAAACTCTAATGGCAAGCTATCATGTTTAAACCGACATTCTTGTAAAAAACGGCTTTTCTTACAAAATTTGGTTCTAAGAAAATTCATATCCCAAAATTTTCAGAGATCGGCAAATTTGCCACTATAAAATTTTGGTAGACTCATATGTGCACTCCATTTCTACTAACTCGACTTAAATTCTAATGGAGCTCTCATATTTAAACCAAAATTCTTGTAAAGAACGGAATTTCTTACAAAATTTGATTCTAAGAAAATTCATATTGTTTAATTTTCATAGATCGAAAAATTTGCCATTATTGCCAAATGCAAATTTCCTAAATTACCTACTTTTTAGATTACAACGTTCATTAGCGGCAACATAAACGTACGGTTAACTCCTACGACATGATTTGATTGAAGGTCACAAGATCAGCTGTTGATTTTAGATGAGTGGAAATTATGTTAAATATTAAATTAAGAACTAATTTTTTGTGTTTTTTAGGAATCAGCTTGCGGTCCATTCATCAGTTTAAACATACACAACGAAATTTCTTACAAATTTTGATTCTACGAAAATTCATATAGCAAAATTTTGACAGATCAGGAAATTTTCCACTATAAAAATTTTGGTAGACCCATATGTGATTAAAATTCTAATGGTGAGCTCTCATATTTAAACCGGCATTC
Organism: Nephrotoma appendiculata; assembly: GCA_947310385.1. Taxonomy (NCBI): domain Eukaryota; kingdom Metazoa; phylum Arthropoda; class Insecta; order Diptera; family Tipulidae; genus Nephrotoma; species Nephrotoma appendiculata. Next base: position 340,923,996 of record OX371223.1, read on the forward strand.
TTGTAAAGAACGGAATTTATTACAAAATTTTATTCTAAGAAAATTCATATCGCAAAATTTTCACAGATCGAAAAATTTGCCATTATTAAATTTTGGTAGACCCGTATATGTGCTATATTAGTGCCAACCTGATTCAAATTCTATAGAGCTCGCAAAATTTGTGAGAAATTTGTCTCCAACAAAATTCATATAGCAAAATTTTGCCAGATTGACCATTTTGCCACTATAAAATTTTGGTAGACACACATGTGCACTATATAGAGGAGGTAAGTATACGTGTACTAACCCGATTAAAATTTTAATGGGCTCGTATATCTAAAACGACATTCTTGTGAAGACAATTTTGAGATATGAATTTTTCTTGAGTCAAACTGTCGATAAAATTCCGTTCTTCAATTGAATATCAAAAGCGATATTCGAGCTCCATTAGAATCTTAACCGGAGTGGTACCGGACAAATGGTTAAAGATCCGGCACTTGGGCATCGAGGTACTGGGTTCGAATCCCGTCAGAGGCTAGATGCAAATCGAATTTTCATCATCGATTATAATAGGTGATGTTAATAAACACAACTAAGACCCTCTGATTGAGTGCAGAATTCACCGCCGACCCACCGTCCATGACAATATACAGGTTGACATGGAGCTTGCAATGTGGAGATGGTATACTGTAGTTGTGTGAGTAGGTGGATAGGTGAATGGGTTAATAATGTGGCGTGAATGCGTGGTACCACAATGGGCCAAAAATGGCCTAAGTGTCAACCACTGGAACCTAACCTACTAGTAAAGTATACATTTGGGTTACCTCTCATTAATTTTTGTTTTAGTTGATTTAGTTTTATTTAAGAACAAACTTTAACTGGAAAAAGCACAATCAAACTCGAATTTTGTTTTGGTGTATATTACATCGGTCGAGATAAGAATCTCACACAAAAAAAGAGGAAAAAAAATAAAAAAATTAGTTTAACACGTTCACGACCACACGACGCACATGTATGTTATGCGATTTATTTATAATGAAATTTTGTTCTAAATAATCGGCGACACGTTTATGCGTCATACTATTAATAACGTGACAGCTCTACCATTATGCTTCAATTAGCTCATTTCGTGCAAATTTATCATCTGATTTGTGGCCACTCCAGACTGGGGTAGCAGGTCGGTCGTGAACGTGTTAATTATAAATGTTAGCTTTGTGGAAGTTAGATACACTGAATTGTTAGTTTAATTCTATTCAGGTCAATAAGGAGAATGTCTGTAAACAAGATTCTAGCTATCTCAGGGACAACCTCAAAAGCCCCCTTATCGGATGGAGCATTTGTTGGCTAAGCTGTGGAGCCTGTTCTATAGAGATAACCTTTTTACGCAATGGCATTCAGGGTCGTGTGTAGCAAACCTTCACTTTTTTATACATTTTCCAAAATATTTTTAAAAACCAATAAAAATATAAATATTTTAAATAAAATTTGCTACGAAATAGGTCAATGAATTTAACGTAAATAATTTTTAGGCGGCTTAACTGATCCAGATGGAACTTTATACGTCACTTTTTTCCATAACTTGGGAGGTCCTAGTGAAATTTGTTGAAAATCAGTGTACTAGAAGTGGCAGCTTTCACAATCATTTTTTTAATTTCTGCAATACTGATGAAAAGTATAGCATTTACGAAAACCAACAAAAAACTCAAATTTTATAAATTTAAAGATTACATTTTCTAAAAGGATTATCATTGTAGTTTTTCTTGAATTTAAACGGGGATGAAGATTTTTGGTTTAACAAGACAGTTTTTACCAAAATTGTGAGTCGGGTATTGACCGCAACATATAGCACAACCTTCAATATTTTTTTTTTATTAATACTAGTATAATCAATAAATTTTCTATTTACTGAAATTTAAGTTTAAATCGTTTTTTTGCAATAAATTAATAATTAGTTAAATAAATGGGAATAAAATAAGGTACCCAGTAAATCAGTGAAGATAAATTCTTCGAGAAATAACTTAACCAGGTTAACTTCCAAAACAAATTGATTCATTTTTAGTTCATTAATTCTACAATAATTTCGTTATGAGAGCTTTGAAACGTTTTTTCGCCAAACACAAGAAGAAATTGTTCGTAGAAAATGTTTGTTTTTTTGTGTACACCCTACAAAAAAATAAAAAATACGCCAAATAAGCAAAAAATTGATCAAAGCTAAATTTACCCAGCTAACCATCACTATCCAATAAAAATAACGTCCAATAAGCATTCCCCATCAACCAGATATTAATTTTAAAGTATCTATATACCGAGTTGTTATGTTTACATGAGTTCATATCTTTCCTTTTACGGTTTAGTGGATAAATTCAGTCCCAAACCCTCACATTCAATATACATCTCAATAACAAACAGATTATCAAGAATTTTTTTTATATAATTTTTCAAAAGAATCAAATGGATGAATGATCTCTAATAATTCTCCATCCTCATAATCACACACACACACACCAACAACTAAAATAAAATTTCAATTGTGTTTAACAAAAAATCTCATAAATTTTCCAGTCACCATAAGATTTATTGACGTATAATAATTTCTTTTAAAATGAAAAACAAAAAAAAAAAAAAACTTGTTATCATTTTGAACCCATATATACTACTTACACACAAAGCAAAAGGGACGAAAAAGAGGCAGGGGGCTCATTTTAAAAAGCACGTGCGAACATAAAAACAAATTCACATTATATACAGGGTTCAAAATATAATATAAACAAATTTTATATAAAATCCGAGATTATCTTTAATTTTAAGAATTTGATATTCTTTTCAACAATCAATCAAACATTAAACTACCCCACCCACAAAAGCGATTACAAGTTTAAAATTTGTGTGTTTTGTTTAAAAACATTTTTCATTAAATTTTTATTAACAAATATAATCTCCTCACAGCATAAGAACAGAAAATATTAAACAAAAATAAAAGGTTTAACCTTTATACTACTTTACACCGAGTAGAGTGTGGGTACAGTATGATACACAATGAACTCTCTGGAAATCACTCGTACCACATGAATCGACCTCCGTACAAAAAGAAAATGAAACTTTCAAATTTTATTACATAAAAAATTGTTGTTGCCTTTATAAAACAAAATTTTGTTTTTGTTTTTTGTTTTGTTTTGGTTTTCATGGGAAAAGCCAAACGAATATCATTTCCATTTTAAGTAGGTACTTTGTGATATTGAATTCGAAAAATCACCTTTTTTTAGGAAAATGTATAGAAGCAGTACGCTAAATAAATATATTGTTTCGATTTTATTCGACCTTTCTCCAAAACAAAAACAAACTTACCTTGATTGTACTTTTGCTTCATACTGTTGGTCTGGTTCTAGACCCATTACCATGTAGCTCATGATTTGTAAATAATTTGGTTGCATCGGATACGCGGGCAAAATAACTTCTGTCCAATCTTTATTTTTGATTGCATGATAATTGTCTGAGCCAACATGGTTGCCGTATGAAAATATATCGTAGGTGTGCGGACTGCCTAAAACGTTGCCACCATTCTGAAAAGTAAAGAAAAATTCTTAGTTGTAAATTTACTTTAATTTAAAATATAGATATATTCCGTTGGTCTGTAAGTCCCAAGGCTGACACATAGATAGCACATCTATATAAAAAAAACCATTAAGTTTTTGGGAAGCACCAGGTTACGCAGGTGTTTGAGTAATGCTACTTTTTTGAAAACAGTTAAAAAAAAAAAAAAAAAAATTACGCTCAGGTGAACGCTCAGGTCACCCGAATTCGGCAGTTGTTCCAGAAAAGATAAAAAAAGCCGTATAAAGTGAAAATAAATGAGATAGATAACGCCTTGGAGATATCAAATTTTTGAATGAACGTTTGTCTATGAGAAAGCTCTGTTCAAAGTGGGTGGGCGCCGCACTTGCTCACATTGGATTAAAAAATGCAAAGCGTCAATGATTAAAAGTGTTGTTTGAAGCTATTTACCCATAATAAACAGAATTGTTAGCCAATAAATAAAATATGCACCCACTCAGGAATCAAATCGTCAAATTTTTTTGTCAAATGTTATGTAATTTAAATTTTTTTTAGCTAGCCTCGGTCGGGACTTGCGGTCCGATGAGTGAGCTTTTTTTATTTTTGGTAAACATTTTACCGGATAAAACTATGTTAGACAAAAAACAAGATATTGATTGATTATTCAAGATGAAACTTTAAAACCACGCTTTTTCCACAAATTAGGAGATCCCAGTGAATTTTGGACAAAATCGCTCTATCGAAAGTGACAGACTTTGAAAGGTGCGTAAAAAAATGCAGCCCTTATTCCAGACGGATGATTAGAATGAAACTTATAAACTTTTTTCATAAATTAATGAAAAGATGTACTCGAAGTGCCACCTTCATTAGAACTTTTTTATTTATTGAAAATATTATGAAAAGAATTTTCCCAAATTTCACTGGAATTAATAATTTTTGACAAAACAAAACGTTTTCAACATAAATTCGGCCCTGCACAGACCAGACGGATTGGTTAATCGGCTTGAAACTATATGACGACGGTCCAGCGTTCATTTTACGGAACAATCACAATATACCTTTACAAATTGATAAAAACCAAAGTAAAGTATAAAAAATTCGTGCATTCGAAAAGTTAATTGTTAAAAATAGAATATAGATGGAAATGTGAAAGAATCAAAATTTCGTACGCTACGCAGTAATTCGCTAGTTGTACAACTACATGGTATTGCTCAATATATATAGACAATATTTCATTGTAATAAACAACATCAGTCGTCGCGACCTGATGAGAAGACTGATTTTTCCAAATCATTAACCTCATCTGTTCGAAACTGATTGTTGTGATTCTTACACATTAGCTATCTATAAGTCAAAAATTCAAATTTATCCGTGATCCAGCGTTAAAGGAAATGAAAATGTATGGGGTGGTTGGGAAGTTGATTGTGTATAAGTAGGTGTCGATTATCATAGTCGTTGTCATACAGATTGACGCAAATGGAAGAATTTCCTACGGTTGTGTAATTAATTCGAGAGTGCTGAAATAGACCAATATACGGAACAATCACAATACACCATTACAAATTGATAGAAACCAAAGTAAAATATAAAAAAATTCGTGCATTCGAAAAGTTAATTGTTAAAAATAGAATATAGATGGAAATGTGAAAGAATCAAAATTTCGTACGCTACGCAGTAATTCGCTAGTTGTACAACTACATGGTATTGCTCTATATATATAGACAATATTTCATTGTAATAAACAACATCAGTCGTCGCGACCTGATGAGAAGACTAATTTTTTCAAATCATTAACCTCATCTGTTCGAAACTGATTGTTGTGATTCTTACACATTAGCTATCTATAAGTCAAAAATTCAAATAAATTCAAAAAAATTTAACCATTAAATTATCGACAAGGTTTAACTGTCAAATTTCAAGTAAGTCGTTATATTTATATTTATATATATTATATTTATTATATTTATAAGTTATAATTATTAGTCGTTATAAGTATTTGAGTCCGCTATTTACTTTAGAGAATGGGGACTCAGTTGCACAATACCCAATTTTTAAATTTTTAAAATTAAAAGCAAAAATTGTTTTATTATTTAAATAAATAATGGGCTTCTTAAACGTAAATGTTTAATTATTCTGATCTGTCCCTCATTTATAATCCTTATACTCAAATTTCGAACTAAAAAGAATATGTTCGAAGTTTTATTTTGAGAATTATTTTTACGAGCAACAAATTTTTGATTATTTTATTTTAAAACTCTTTCGGTTAATTTGAGCAATTTCTGTGAATATCCATGTTATGGTTAGCTACAATTGATCAGTAAACAACTTCAACTAATACACAAAAGACCATTACAACGTCGTAGATGGGCTACTCCATTTGGTCCAGTATAGGCATCTGTTTAGGGTTCATATTAAAAAACCGTCATTTAAATTCCCGAAAACGAAGAAAGCATAAAATCCCGAAATTGTTTCGGGATCGTATTGAAAAACCGAAACTTTATATTACGAAAATGAAAATTAAAAATTTTGAAAAAAAATTTTTTACCAGATATTGAAACCAAAAATATTGAAAATAAAAATCTCGAAATTCAAAATATTTATTAATTCGTTTTTTCCAGTACTAGTACATATATTCCCGCATTCCCGTATTTGACCCTCCCCCCCCCCCCCCCCCCCCCGCCCAGTTTTTCGCAAAATTTTAGAGTTTTGTTATTAAGTATTTTTTATTCCGGAATTTCAAAATGTTGAGATTTAATCTTGGTATTTTTCGGGATATTTAATTTCAGTATTTTAGTTGTCAGTAAATTATATCAACGTACCCTCCTCTTTTTCTTTTTTAATCATTATAAAACTGATTAAGCTCGTTCAATTATTTATTTTGGTTCTCGCTCTTGAAATTGGAACTATGGCTAGAGCTACATTCCAAACATGTTTTAGATCCCCGCTCTGACGCCCCTCGAGATTGAATTAGGAAGTTCCTCGGAGGGTTAGGTGGAGGGAAATGCAGCGAGAGCTGCCTAAGTCGTTAGTCACTACAATTCTATAATTTCGAATTTTTGAGACTACTTGTAGCTAAACTTGATCTGGTAGAATGATGTGATCAATTATATAACAAAAGTTTTCAGTCTAAGTTTGTTAAATTTATTAATGGCTAAAATTTATTTATTATTTCGTTTTTCGGGATTTTACCGTTTCGGAATTTTGTATTTAAGTTAAATATTTTTTGAGTATTTCTTTCAGAATTTCATGTTAGTTTTATAAATTTTATGAATTTCATGAATTTTAAGAATTTTATGAATTCTATGGCTCCCTGAATTAAAAATGGTTGAAATTAAAAAGATTGACTTAAAAATTGTGTTTTTATATGAAAAGTGGGACCTTTTTTAAGTCATATTTTTAACAAATTTTCTGACTTAACAAAGGTGTTTTACAAAACAAAATGAATTTTAAGAATTGAATGAATTTATTATATTTATGAATTTTAAATTTTTTATAAATTTTACGATTATTTTGAATTTTATGAATTTTATGAATTTTATGAATTTTATGTATTTTATGAATTTTAATTTTTTTTGAATTCTATGAACTTTATGTACTTTATAAATTTTATTATTTTTTTCAATTGAATTAATTATATGAATTTTAAAAATTTTATAAATTTTATGAATTTTAAGAATTTTATGAATTTTATTATATTTATGAATTTTATAAGTTTTATGAATTCTACGATTATTTTGAATTTTATGAATTTTATGTTTTTTATGAATTTAATGAATTTTATGAATCGTATTAAATTTATCAATTTTATGTATTTTATGAATTTTATGTATTTTATGAGTTTTATGAATTTTATGAATTTTAATTTTTTTTGAATTCTATGAACTTTATGTACTTTATAAATTTTATTATTTTTTTCAATTGAATTAATTATATGAATTTTAAAAATTTTATAAATTTTATGAATTTTAAGAATTTTATGAATTTTATTATATTTATGAATTTTATAAGTTTTATGAATTCTACGATTATTTTGAATTTTATGAATTTTATGTTTTTTATGAATTTAATGAATTTTATGAATCGTATTAAATTTATCAATTTTATGTATTTTATGAATTTTATGTATTTTATGAGTTTTATGAATATTCTGAATTTTACGAATTTTATAAATTTTATAAATTTTTTGAATTTTATAAAGTTTATGAATTTTATATATGTTGTGAATTTTATGAATTTTATGTATTTTATGTATTTTATGTATTTTATGTATTTTATGTATTTTATGTATTTTATGAGTTTTATGAATATTATGAATTTTATGAGTTTTGTTAAGTTGATGTATTTTATGAATTTTATGAATTGTGTGAATTTTATGTATTTTATGAATTTTATTATATTTAGGTATGAATTTTATGAATTTTATGAATTGTATAAATTTTATAAATTTTATGATTCTGCGATTATTTTGAATTTTATGAATTTTATGAATCTGATTAATTTTATGAAATTTATGAATTTTATGTATTTTAAGAATTTTATGAATTGTGTGAATTTTATGAATTTTATGAATTTTATGAATTTTGTGAATTTTAAGTATTTTATGATTTTTATTATATTTATGAATTTAATGAATTTTATGAATCTGATTAATTTTATGAATTTTATGATTTTTAAGAATTTTATGAATTGTATGAATTTTATCAATTTGATCAATTTTATGTATTTTGTGAATTTTTGAATTTTATGAATTTTATGAATTTTAGGAATTTTATGAATTTTATGAATTTTATGAATTATATGAATTTTACTATTCATAAATTTTTAGAAGTTAGTATAAACCATCATGATAACTGATAAGTGACCTATAAGTGAGATTTTTCTTTAGAAGTAAAGAGTCTATTTGACTCCAAATTCAGCTATTTTGAGCAGTTTAGTGAAATTTGTTCTAAAAATATACTAATTTTTTTAAAGACAGTTTAGGGCAAAATTGACTCGAATAAATGTTTGTAAAGGTAATATTAGTATACTGTTATACTCAGAGATAAGCTCACACTAGGCTCTGCTTATTGCGACGTTGCGATTAAGAAGAGTGGCCAGAGTGAGGAAATACAGGTCCTTCAGGAACTTAAGAAATTTATTAAGAACTTCATTTGAAACTACTATAAGGTTTACATACAACTAATGGCAAATATCCGTCGGCCATTTCCGTAATCAACGCACATTCTGGCAGCTATCGCTGGCTTGTATCGCAGCGTCATGGAGACACCGAATAGCAACCACCATGGAAAATTTTTGAATTCTATTTTCGATTAATGATATCTGCTTCTTCTAGGAAGAACATGAGTGCAAATAATTATTTTAGTTTTTAATTATGAAACTAATCAAGCTTAGCACTCTTCAAAAAAATACAAATTTTCAGAGAATAAAATATAAGCTTTTCAAATTTAGCACATCTGAAATTGTAAAAATATAAAACATTAACCAACGCTTTGAGAAGTTATGATTTAATTTTAGCAAACAGCTGATAATCATACTGAAAACGCGAGTTTAATTATTTGGCACAACCATTTTTTAATTCCATTGCAAATCTGTTCTGTTTGAAAATAACGAGATATAAAACAATTAAAACTTACCATTCCATAAATTTGTTTATTCTTCTCTAGTTTGCTGTTCTCGACAATTTCGTTAAAGAACGGTTTATACTGCATCCGATATTCTTCGATCGGTGTATACGATTCTACCACCCACGAAGCATTATATTTGTCCTTCCACTGTGATATTGGCGCCGATCGGAACGCCGGAATATTTGGTTTCCCTGACAATGTAATCGTTTTTCTCATTTTCCCCAGTTGATTATCGGCCGAGCATGTGTAATTTCCAAAATCCTGCGGATGCACTTTTCGTATAAGGAGGGAATGGCGAGCACCTCGTGACTCAATTATATGCCGTTCCGTTTGATCAATTTGCATTGTGTCCCGATACCACATAACCTCGGGTTGCGCTTCACCGTGTACGATACAAACGAGGGCAGCTTCTTGGCCCACACCCGTATGTATCACTGGGCGTTCAACAATTATTTCAGGTGGATCTGAAATTAAAAATGAAATAAAAATATTATTATTTTTTTATTTCTATATAATAAAATTGAGATGTCATTTCCTCTTTCACAACAGCACAAACAACAAAATGGAAAATAGAAAATTCAATTACGTCAAAATCGATTACAACTTCTTCTTTAGGTAAGGGAATGTAATATACGAACGAATAAACGAAGGTGCTTTTTTTTTGGTTTAAGACAACAATGTAGATCAGTTTTGACAGGTTGATAGGGATTACAATGCTTATATAAAAAATACATCCATCATACTTTGCGAAGAATACCCAGGCCGATGTACCTATGTACACTTTTTAAACTTTCACTTTTATACCAACAAGGTAAGTTGATTAAAAAAATATATATCGGTCTATCGTACCCCATTACGAATAATATCTCAAGTGTATGTAAGTGTATTCGTAGCAACATTCCATCCCCTCGCAAAGTTTAAAAGACATTAAAAATAGACGAAATTGAATTGTATACGTTTATTGGAAGGAGCTGGGATGGACGAAAGAAGTTTTTTTTATATTTTGCCGTATTTACTTTTTCTGTTAGTGTATGCCGTTTACGTATTTACCCGACAAAAATATTCGTAATATTGTAGAGAATGTCCAACATTGCCTACTTATATACAAATAAGAATGGAGGGGGCATGGGTATAAGATTATTTGTTTGGTTGAACTTGTTTATTTATAAAGCAAAATTATTATTTTATAAAAAATAAAAAAAATCCTTTTAAGGGTTAAAGTCACATATTTCAATTTTTTTGACAAATTCAATTTTTGGAATGAATAAAAGTTTAAAATAAAGTGAGTGTGCAGAATTAATAAAATATTATTTTGGATATGTAAGATTATGAAAAATACATTTTGCCTCGCACCAAAACGTTGGGTTCTAATCGAAAAAAGAAGCTTGACGCAAAACTGAAGTTATGCAATAACAACTGTGGTTAATACTTTATAAACTTGTATACCAATATTTGATTTACCATAAGATCCAGATATGTAGATTTGCAGGTAAGAAGGTTTGTCCAACAACAATTATTAGTTAGCTTTTATTTTTAATTTTCTTTACTTTGAATTTTTGTTATTTTTTTCTATATTACGGATACACGGATTTTTTACCCAATTAAAGTTAGTCAAAAACTCCCAGCCGAAAAATGTCGACAATGTAGATAACAATTTTATATCAGAAGTAACATTTTTAATAAAATGTTTAATTTTGTTTTTCCTAAAAAACAAATAAAAAAAATTAAAAAATGAATTTTTCGTTCGAAGCTTTATAAAATGTTTTAGGAGGTAAGACTTGAAAGCATCTATATAGTAACAAGTTTAGAAAATATTTTAAATGGAGTGCCTTATTAATGGTCATTTAAAAAACATCAGGTTAATTTTAGTGTGTGGAGTCCAAGAAAACTTTGTATAATATATCGCATACTAAAAATTTGAAAATATCTAAAAATTGGGCTTAAACAGCCAATGTGGTATGGCTGGGTACAAAATCAAATAAATGGCCTTAGTAATGGACACACCTGGAAAAAGTTGTAGGTCAAATTTTATGTGAAAAGACCGGGAAATTTATTTAAATGTATTGCAGGCAAAAAATTTGAAAATGTCCACAAATTGGTCGTTTGAAGTGACAGGGCTGGGAAAATAATCAAATCAAAGGCCTTAATGATTGATCACACCCAAATAAAAATTTCTAAAATTATGCCGTTTAAAGTTTCATAGCCGAAAAATAATTCAAGTGACAGGTCTTAGTTATGGTCCTAGCTGGACAATTTTTCATATGTAGATGGAACAGCTCTTTTTTCTTCGCAAAATTCAGTCGTTTTTGCTTCAAATCAATATCGAATCTGTCCAAAAACTATGAAAAATATCCGCCAGTGATCGTTTTACCCATGTCAAAGTAATCGATGTGAATGACACCGGGTGCATCCAAAAAACTGTAGTCATAACCTTGTTGGCCAACAGACCCACCTGGGGTTTCTTTGGAAAAAATGTCAGGTGAATTTTTCCAAATTTTAAAATTACCTTGATGTATTTTTAAGATATATTATTATTGCTTGGTAGCCTAGTCAGACGTAAACTCTTCATTTAAATGAAGCTAGCTCGATGCTCAATTCAAAAAGCCCGTTGGCAATACTAAACTATAACTATCAAGAAAGTTTTATATCCCAGCCCGAAAAAATATCACTGTCGCGACAGTAAAATGGTTCATAGTAATCTGTTATGACATTAAGAACATTGAGCCCAAAATTATAAATTTAACTTTATACGTATGTTTAAATTATCCTTTCAGTTGTTTGGAAACCTAGAGACAGCCAATACCTAACCTGAAAACGACAATCTGGAAACTTAATTAGCATAACGTGATTGAACACTATGAATCTAGCAAGAACTTTCAGCCCGAAATTTTAATTTGTTGTTTATGGATATAGTCGTTTGAAGTTTTACCTACAAACTGAGAGATTTCAAAAAAAAAATCTATCGTCTCACAAGCGAATCACGAGCACTGGGCATAAACCGCAGGATTCGTTAAAGTTTGGACTACAAACTAAAAACTTTGCAGAAATAATCTATCTGGAATTATCTATAGATATAGTCGTTTGAATCTCGACTCGTAGGCGAGCAAGTGCTCGTGAATCGCTTGTAAGACAATATTCAAACGACTATATACCTAGATAATTCCAGATAGATTTTTTAAACAAATTGCTTAGTTTGTATAGTCAAAATTTCAACGAATCCGGCGGTATATGCCAAGTGCTCGTGATTTGCCTGTGAGACGAGATTCGATCAGCTGTATCCCGTAGGGTAGCCAAGATTTTAACGAATCTTATTGTATAAGTGAAGTGGTTGTGAATCGTGTGTAAGGCGATATTCAAACGACTATATTTAAATAAGTCCAGATAGAGTTTTCCCGGTGATATACATAGGTCAAGTGATCGTGAATCGTTTATGAGGCGAGATATAATAGATATACTATACTCCAATCAATATCCGATAACCTTTTCCCAAGCTGAATTTAGTTCCAATAATTCCACTGGAAACATTATTATATTATTTTTTTTTGAAAACTTGACCTAATATTTTTTTTACTTTGATATTTCGGCAGTAATAAATTTGTTTTTATTATTTTTATCAAAATTTACAAACCTCGATTAGTTCGATATTTATTTAACACACAATTAATTAATAGTCATAATTTCCGTGTGACACAAATTTGCTTTAGAGTTAAAATTGCTTATATTTTGTGTCATGACAGAAGTTGTATTGTCATAAGTAAAAAATTAAAATTTCGGCCTGAAAATTCGGGATAGCTTCACGGAGGTTTGAATCAGTACATAGGACAGTTGGTGCTTGTTGTCTTTGTAATACTTGTTTTATTACTCACTAAAGCTGTGAACTTTAATTTGTGTGTCAGGTGCGGTATTTGTACATCTCGGAGTTTTCTTTTTTTACCCAATGTTGAGCAATGCATGGAACTGGTTCATCCCAACTTAAGTCCATGAGCCTCATATTCTGCAGCATTATCTTTGGTGTTATTATTACTGCGGTGTTAACTATCCCAGAGAATTCTCGCCGTCAGCCTTTTACAAAGCATTGATTGATTTATATTGAAGGAAAACACATCAACATGAGGGTTCAAAACAATTCGAACAGATTTTATGCATTGGTGTTTATCGTCTGTACGGTTATGCTTGCCTATTTTCTTATTTTGAATTCCCTTCTTAGAAGAAGTCCATTTAGTTGGTTTGAATGCTTAGCACTTCTTTGATTGTTACGCAGCCTGCCATGAGATCATCGAAATAAAAGTCTCTTTATTGCACTTTAGAGACCTTTCGAAATTTTTCTCATTCGTCTTCTGCTAGCTGAAATAAGGTGTGTACTGCAAAGTAAGTGCCAGCAGGTGTTCCATAAATTACTGTTTTTGGTTAATACTCTTAAATTCTATCCGAAGGCGAATTTCGGCATAAAATTCGTTGAAAGTCTCAATCATACTTATTTATCCAGATCTATCGAACCATTTTCTCTCAACGCTGTTTGGGCCAACATACATTATGTCATTAAATTACTGCCTATGGGTTGTTTGGTGAACGCGTCAAAGAATACTCTAAACTTTACATACTATACATACTGGCCCATCAAGATTTTTGCTATAAGTTTTCATTAGCGACATGCCTCCCGAAAGTATAAATGCGAAATGCTATTCGCAATGAGTTTTGAAAGTTAACGCTCTGCACTATAATTTCAGAAAGTGCTCAGTGCTCAATGCGACGGAAATGAATCGGTTTGCGATAATGAACGATGAAAATAAGCCACAAAATGAAGGAGTTGCCTTGGTAACCTTACCTTGGTGTAAAAAACACTACCTGGCTATTAAGCAGAATAGCCAAAACTTTCATAATTTAATTTTATAAGTTGTTCAAGAGTGAGGTTAAAACTATTCTGGCGACATCATCTGAGAAGTCAAAGGTGTTCACTGTTAGTGCCCCTCTAAACATGCGAATTATGTGAAATCTGTTTTTATTGATAATCCAATTTTTATGCGGCCAAAATTGTCTGCTAACTTCAACAACTTTAAATTTTATGATACCAAATATGTCGATATTGCCGATAGTTAGCCGAAAAATAACTTCTGTAGCATTTACGACATCAAAGTGTGAATGTTCAATGATTGTGTTCCACGCGGTTTCGTAGTTGGCTCAGTGCTTTGTTGGTTATGTGGTGGAATGATTTCTGTTGGTCGCACCGATTTTATGCTGCCTATTTTTGTGGTAACCTGTATACTACTACGTCATACTTTTCATATGTAATCGCAGGACTCATCTGTCGTGATTGGAAAGCATGTCCCGTAATAGTTGGCAGTCAGATAGCCGTGAACTTTTGAGTGAGTGGATTAAGAGGTCATTGAGCTTTCTTTTTAAGCAGTAAATAAGTGAACGAATTTACCATACCCGACTCGATAAATCAACCCCTTGTTTTGTAATAGTAGCATGTTATAATTGGTGGATGTAATAAATATGTATCGAGTAAACGATGAACTCCTATGTAGCTGAATTAAATTTGAACCTGCATCCGAGATAAAATATTCCGGCCAGGGGCCTGGTTAAATTCAAAAAAATAATTTTGTGCAGATAAGGACACCGAACATGAATGAACTTTTAGTGATTGAGCAGTATAAGAGCAAGACATATAATGAAGCGCGGCAAATTAAGAAAACATTTTTTCAATTTCTTATTGGTAAAACAAACAATTGGAGACTAAGAACCATTTGTTCCATACGATATAGTGCAAAAAAATTGCAGTACATAATCATGCATTTAACACAATAAACTACTTTTAATTTGTAAAGCTTTTATAAAGTAATACCAGGCACTATTTTAATGGAAAGCTTTTATAACATAAACAAGTAGCAAAATCGCCCGAGTATATGCTGATCGAGTAGTACAAAAAACATATTGTTCTATTCTAGTTGTATTCCTTCCTCTTTACATCCCATACGAGCTTTTTATATTTTTAGTTGTGCTACCGTTTCCGGTTGTCAACATCACAGTTCCGTAAAATATATCTAATATTTTATAAATTTTTCAGGAATTTACTCAAAACAGTTATTTTGTATTTATATCATAATATGATAAAGCTTTTGTGATTGTTGGTTGTTAGGTCGACGTTTTTGTGTTTCAGGGTGGCAAAAATTCGGTAACAACAGCAAATTGAAAATTAACTTGTTACACATAACATACTATCACTTAGCAACGGTGCGTAACTTCAAAAGTATAAACTGTATCAAAGCGATACAGAAACAATTTAATTGCTATACAATTCATCGTAAAAGCTTAATGATGTTTTTGTTAAAAATTCACATTAAAATTAAAATCCTACAACCGTAACTGGTTGGAAAATTTTTGAAAATATTAATGTAATTCAAGCGTCGGAATCCACATTTTTTATATATTTCTCTCATTTTCATTCCGTTGTAATATTATTAATAATAAATTACCCTGGATTTTAGAGCAATTAGAGCTTTTATACTGTTTTCAGTACAATAATTAGTGATTTGAAATGTGGTACGATGATGACTATTTGTAAATGAATACGCCTTGTATTTCACACAGTTGAAAAGTTTACATTTTTTTTGCAAATTATTATTATTATTTTGAATGCAATTTTAGAACATGAATACCACAGAGCTTTTTTTTGTACAAAAACAAAATGTTTTACATTTCCATTTTATTGTCTTACTTTAAAATTGTTTGCTCTAATTTTTTTGCTGTTGTTGTTGTATAATTTTCACTGTAAATAATAAAAATGGAACGAGCATTGCAAAATGCTCAAGCATTTATAACAAGGCAAATACGATTCTGAAGTAGTATAGTAAGTACTTGCTACTACTAACCATAAAATTAAATTATTATGATTGTTATTATTATGACTGTTTGTATTCCATTTATATGGAATATACTTTCTTTGTTGTTGTTTATATGCCAAAGTTGTAAAAGCGTTCATTTCTTTTTCCTGGTCGCTTTCCTCTGCTACTTATTGATTTTAATTAATTTTTTTCGTTTATATTTACAACACAGTGATGATAAGCTGAAGGAATAAACTTTTATTGCTGCTTAAGTGGTTTTATTGGAATTATTTCATTATTATTTTAAAAATGTGTAAAAGCTCTTTACAGCTCTTGAACAAGTTGTTATTAAATATTAGTAGAACAAAATTAAATGTATTTGAAAAGCTTAGCATGTTTATAAATATGTAGTGGTATGATTAGAGAAAATTTTTGGGGAATTAACCCTCGACTTGCGTAAAGTAAATTACATTAATGCGGAATTCGGATATTCGGACTCCTCCTAGAAGGAATTAACAAATAAAAATACTCGGTGCTTACGTTTGTCAAAATTTCATGTTTGCACTGTTTTCTTGTCAAGGTCAACCATTGTTGTTTGAAATTTAATTTTGAAATTTATTTAAATCCTTGAATTTTTTGTCTTTTTTGTAAATGTTAAACGTTTCAACGTCATTGCAAAAGTTTAAAAGGTCAAAATGCAAAATTTAAAGGGAAAAGTTTTAGTATGAAGTTTTATTATGTTATTTTAGCGGATTATAGTTACTTCAACTACCAAAAACATCGCACTATCTGATCAATTACAAATGAATAATCCTCCGTATTCGTTTGGTCAGTATTATACATTTTGGCGTTTGGTCATCAATGGGTCATTTTGTTTTGCAAAAAAACGAAATTAAGTTCGTCAGCATCCTGATTTTATTGAAATAATGCAATTTTGTCAAAACCCCAAAATGTGTTGGCCAATCCTGACCTAACGATTACCTAACGAAATTTTATGAAAACGGTACTGAATTTTTTTTTTAATTTTCATCATTTATTTAGCGTTAATCATAAGTGACCAATCTTGATCAAACGCTATAAAGTCAGAGCTTTTTTTATTATTTCTTGGTGAAGAAAATAAAAACGAAAATCAGTCTATTCAATCTTAAGATTTCGAATTAACTTTGGTTTAAAACTTTGTTTTTGTGAAATAGTGGCTCAATCTCTCATCCGCAGTAATCGCATTATATTCACAAATCATCACAAGCGGAGAAGAAAAAATTACATCTTGAAAGACCCTCCAGTCCAAAATAGATCTAGCTGACTTGGTGTGAGTATGGATGGAGACATGATTCCTTATGGACATGATAGAGCATGTCAAGTATGCCTTGTTGCGTATATTCGAGGTTCTTTAGTAGAGTCATTTAAAAAATGCTTATTTGAACTGATCTGCATTCGTACGGTCCTTTCCATATTTTGCAATTGCATTTCCTACCGTAGACGATGTTGAATCAACTTGTTTATCGATGTTTTACTAAATTGATGCTGTTATCGACTATAGTTATTTTTTGATAAGACCAAAACATGATCCTTATCTTTGTTAAGTTAATTTTTTCAAATTAAGACTCATATTTTTCCGCCTCTCATTGGGTGCGAACTCCCAACTTGCTCCATAATACAAGGTCCACTGAGTCTCTAAAATTTCGTTTCACTCGTTTGCGATCCTTGTTGCTTTCGAAAAATAGCTCGTTGCTATTAAATATATGTACTGCCATAGAAATTGCTGTATAATAACATTCCATTTTAGATGAAGCAGCTCTGTACTTCCTTCCGTATTTCCTTTCAGTAGGAGCTGGCCTAATTCCCCGACGTACACTGCGGTTAATAGGACTTATTCTAATGGTGACTTGTGCAAGTCTCAGAATGCACCACATGAATTGGAAACACCACTCATGGAATGTATCCAAATTAATCCAAAAATACAACAATATAACAAACTTATTGTAATAATATTGTTGTGAGTAAACATTCAGGCGAATTTATATGTAGCTTATCCCAAAGTCATTCTAAACATTTTCTAAGCATTTAGCATGAACTTTAGTGACATTGGTAAACTGTTTAAATCCAAACGAGTGTCCCTAGTAAATTATATGACTTTCTAATGCGTCTGACAGGGTGTTCCATGAGATTTAAAAATGTTTTTTTATTAATGAGCCTTAGTACATTTCAAAGTCATTCTAAAACTGCGGTCCAATTCATGACTTATTTTGTGGAGACTAACTTATTTTAAAGTCTACAATAAGTTTCCTGTTGAATAGACATATTAGAAAAGTATACTTGAACTATTTTGATTATTCTTTTGTTAGTTTGGACGCTAGCCTCCCGTAAAAGTCAAACAACTCTACGATAAGTCCAGCCAACAGGAGCCTTATTGTAGACTTTCAAATAAGTCACTCTCTACAAAATAAGTCACGAATTAGACTGCAGTATTAAGTAGTATTTTCTAAGCATTAGTCTAAGTATTTTCTAACCATTAAGCATGAGCTTCAGTGACATTAGTGGATTGCTGAAACAAAAATCATTAGACAAGCAAGTTTTATGGTTTTCTGGGTATGACAGTGTGTCCCATGGGATTTAAAAGTGTGAATTTTTAATCGGCCTTAGTATACCTTGTCAGACCCATTAGGAAATCATAAAACATGCTTGGGATACTCGTTTGGAATTAAAAAGTCTACCAATGTCACTGAAGTTTATGCTAAATGCTAAGAACATACTTAGAATGACTTTGAGATATAATACCTATAAGGCTAATTAAAAAATCAGATCTCGTCTGAACTACACACAATATAAATTCTGCTGGATGTTTACTCACAACAGATGACTACAACCAAATCTTCGTTATCAGCATGAGTCTCAAAAACTCTTCACATTTTCCACCGTGTGGCAGATAGCTGGTCACCGTTTATTAATACAAAATTATTAACCATCGAGTTTGGGTAGCTCTTTCTCCATTCCACCGTATTTGATTCGCCGCTACAGTTGGCGAATGTTTCAGAAGTATTGCAGTTCCGCGAATGTTATTATTGATTTACTAATAACTAATTTGTAATAAAATTTCATTGATTTTGTTCCTTCCTCCCAGATACCTCCGAAATGGGAAGATGTGGAATGAAGAACCAGTTGATTCCAGCAATGGCTAATATAGATGTAATGTCGCTTGGTAATGTTGTTATGTCTTTTGATAGTTATTTTTCAATGCAGTGTTTGCTCCAACAAAGTAAGTTCAACAGCTTGACTGGATGGGGCTGGCATAGTCGAATCCTATTTTGGTAATGCCCTTCTTTTTTGTACTATTTCACCTGGTAATGTTCCCGGACCAATTTTGTAGACATCCGTTCACTTTTAGTATTCAATTGTTACTTAAGTTGGGATTCAAAGATATGAGTCTACTTTTTTGTGTCTAATTGCCTTGAGGATTTGAGGCAGTGAACTTTGTTATAGAAATCTTGTTCCTTGATGATACAATTATCAAGTAGTTTCGGTGTCTTGCATTTCTCTGTTCGACGGCACTCCTGGCTTCTGTAAGCGTTTTGTGGTATTGTCTACAATATACTACGATGAATTTTAGTTTTTTCAAACTTAAATGTCGCACAATGAATTGTGAATATGAGGTGATTTTCTCAACAGCTATATAGTTTTTGGTACACCACTGCAGCATAACTTGATTGGAGGCGTCACAGAAACCATATAGATAATCCAGCTTAGCACCACTGGTCTAGTTTATCAACAACTATGTTTAAAGTTTATCAACGGGTTTGTTTGCCGGTTGTTTGTCTGTATCGAGAAGTGTCGATTATTTTCGTTTCGACGAAGTAGGGCTTTGTTTTCCGGTTGTTGTAGGCTGCAAGCTTCTTCACAGAGGCTGTGATTCATTTTGATATCTTCATGCTTTGCTTAGATTAACTCCATGTACTTCAGGTCGATGTATTCCTGATTAAACTGGTGATATATTGGCCAGAATGATGCAACCTTTATAAACTTCCGTTGGAGCTGTAATAGTCGATGTTCTTTGGCCTGGATTGCGCCCAAAACCTTCTTGAAATAGTTCTTCAATTTTTCTTTTCTTTCCGGTTATATGTGTTAGTTATAATTGTTGTTGGTGTCGTGGTGTCGTGGCGTCGTAGATATATTCAAATTAACTGCATACAGATCGAAAGGTAAGCAGCATAGTCAATCTGTGGCAAAGTAATAATGTCGATACCAGGATCACAAGCTTAGTTGGCTTACCATGGATGGGGCCAACTAGTTTAAGATCCTTTTCGAAGAGTCAATGAAAAATCAGGCCTCTGTTCTAATTTTGTTGAATACTGATTATTTACCACTGGTAGCATTGACATACTCAGAGTGAGAATAGTTGGTTGTTATACTAATTTCTCGTGCGGCTTTATTTTAAGGGTATAATTTATATATAATATAATACATATTTATACATACAATTTCTACTTTGGTTTTTATCAATTGTAATGGTGTATTGTGATTGTTCCGTATATTGGTCTATTTCAGCACTCTCGAATTAATTACACAACCGTAGGAAATTCTTCCATTTGCGTCAATCTGTATGACAACGACTATGATAATCGATACCTACTTATACACAATCAACTTCCCAACCACCCCATACATGGTTGAGAACGGCTTGACCGAAATCCACCGGAAAATCGGAAATTTGGATAGTATTTTTTTATGGAAAACCTATGTCTTCATAAAAACAACAAATTCCGCATTGAATATTGATAATCAGTGTGAGCATTCAAAATTCCCCAATTTGAATTTCGTTCGTTGTAATTTGGTGTGTTCCAAACATTGAATCGTGGTTTATTTCTTTGGAAAAAATACTAACAGGCGTCGAAATATCGGTCGGTGTACGCGCAATGCATATGCAATGATCGTCGATTTAATAAAACGGATGAATAATAGGCAGCGTTTGGAGGCAAATCGAATAAGAATTGCTCCGAATTATGACTTCGGAACAATGGATACTGTCGAATTCGACTCGCTCAGTTGGAGTATACGCAAAAAAAAAAACAATTTTTGAACGTCGACAAAACAGACAAAAAGTCTTACAGATCTAACAGTGGATTATGGATACTTCGACACGAAACGCGATTGGCACCGCCACCAGAGCCACTGGCATATACACATCAACGATTTACCGTTTCACCGCCAAGTCCATTATAGGGAATAATGTGGACCTCCGAGGCTCATAAATTAAGAATTTGTCTTCGATTTTGCAGATTCAAGGACAAATTCTCTATCGTGCAGGAGCATTGTTGCCGCCAGTGAATGCTGATCACAGATTTATTCAGATTTATTTTCTTGGAAATTCTGATGATAGAAATCAATCAGCGTTGTGTCATCAGATAATGCGCGACATTATTAAACAACTACATCAACTTTTATATGAACACAATCAATTAGCCAAATTTGCGTCTCGCGATATTGTGGTTCGACGGCGTGATGCTGATAACCCACACTGTATCTGCAAAACTCATCATTTGTATGATGTATTACAATACCCGCTGATATTTTACCGAGGAGTGGATGGATATCTTTCGATCAAGATGAATAATCCAATAACCAGTACGTAGCCATATTGTTAATTTTTTGTCAATTCGATTCATAACAGAAGTTCATTATTCATTTACAGGTCAGGAAATAAACAAAAAGATCAGCTCGATGAATTTTTATGCGCATCGTTTCATGCTTCGCCGAAACGGGGACAATCAGATATTGAAATGCCGTAGATTGTGTCAATAGTTCGCCGTTGATAAGTATGCCAAAATTAGCAAAAATTGCGTACGGAAGAATACTTTCATCTGCGCGATGCCATGAATGTAGATGGAAACGTAAACAATGTCGGACGACTTGTCATTTTGCCAGCGACGTACATATTGGAATCCTGAGTGCACATGTAGAAATACGCGCAAGATGCGATGACCTACGTGCGAGAATACGGTTGACCAGACTTATTCACCATGTTCACTTGAAACCCAAAATAGATCGAAATATCGCAGGTGTTAATATCCGGTCAATCATCCAGCGATGGCCACGACATTACAGCACGAGTATTCAAACAGAAACACAAGATGCTCATGGACTTGGCGCTCGAACACATGCGATGCTGGATGTACTACTAATACCGGATCAAATTGACAAACAGAAGTAATTGAAACAGATGTAAAATATGAAGTGTGACGACGAATATGGTTCATGGACTGTTTGACGGTCATAACTGGGAATCACCGCTTATGATCGAAAAGAAATATACCAAACGTTATCCACGTGCTTTGTTGGCTGACACAATCACAGACAATGACACTTCGTCCTGCAATAGATAACGGCAGAACTTTGTTTTGACTTTGAAAGTCAAAAACAAAGGTGTGGTAGTCGACAACAACTGCTATTCACCGGTGCTATTCAAAACATTCAAAGCGCATAGTAATGTTGATTACTGAAATTCTGTCAAGTCACGAAAGAAAGGGATTTGGCTGTATTTGGTATTACAGCTCCTGACGCTAACGATTAAGTTTCGGTGGTCCAGAGCTGAACGACCACTCGCGACAATGCTAACAAGCTTCTTCGCTATATGCGCAAGTGACCCATTTGTAAAACACTGCTAGAGTTGAAGATATTTCACATCGACAAGCATCATCAACAAATTTCCATCGTCGGAACCACGGATACGTGAATGTATATTTAACCGGTGCATTGGGTCGCATTTACACACTTCATCCGAGCAGAGGCGAATGTTTTTACGTTCGTTTGGTATTGGATAATGATCGTAGACCGACTTCATGTCAATTACAACGATTTACTAATGATGAGTTGTGTGAAAAATATCGGGGAGCCTGTCAGTATTTATTACAATTACTCGAGGATGACATTGATTGGGGTCATGCACCCGCCGGTACCGGGTTCGAATCCCGATAGGGAAATGAACACAACTGTGACCCCCTGTCGGAGTGCACAACTCATGGTCCATGCCCATTACTATAGGCTGACATGGAGCTATGCAATGTGCAGATGATTCTACGTAAATCGGACCTATAACCGTACGTCCTTGATTTGGCAAGCAATGCGTAAGGTAGGTCGTCAAAAGTGAACCGCGAAAGAGTTGGAAGTGCTTAGGCTCTAGAAGAGATAGCATAGAATAAAAAACATAACACAATATTACACAACATGACAATATGACATGAAGAAGAACATTTTGCATCGAGTGCGTGTCAGCGCCGAATCGTCCCCGCATGCACGATGTTTCAATCGAGAATTTGAACGCGAGAGCGGCAATCTGATCAAGATGCTTTGAGTCAATCACTATGAACAAAAGTTCAACTTTTGTATCAGCAGCAGAAAATTTTGACGAAACATTGATGATAGCAGTCAACGACGGCTACGGATAAATCTTCTTCCTCGATGCACCTGGCGGAACTGACAAAGAGTAATGTGTGTCAATTCACAACCTCTAAAGCAGAATTGATCACAAAAGTGTTCTCGAATATTGGTGCAAATCACGAAAACCATGTTTGGTTGACCAAGGCCAAATCGCTGGCCAATTAAATTCATCAAAGTCGATCGATTCCATTACAGATCCAGATGAAGTCGTCAGTTATTCAACTGAATTCCTTAATTCATTGGATTGCCAGGTTTCCGCCGCTTCATTTGCAGCTCAAGGTCGGTTTAGTGATAATCATGCGTTACGAAATCTGAACCAATCAAAACTTTGCAATGAAACAAGGCACGCTGTTAAGAAGCTGATGATCAACGTGATTGAAGCAACGATAATCACATAGGCTAACTTGGTCAGTGCTGATCTAAAGCATTCAATTTTTTATTACTAGAAAAATGCGTTGCTCCCAAATTTCTAAAGCCTTTGTATTTTGTAGTAACTGTAATCTAGATTGATATGGATTTTAATTAAACGCCAAATTGATTTAACATCTAAAACAACTGCAAACTTTCACAAAGATTGTTTCTATTATACCTTTACTAACGATGTTGAATATCGTAAAAATCATTCAAACTATTTTGAAAATGTTTGCAAAGTTTACAAAGCTTATCAAAATTTATTTGTTTGTGCAAATCTATTAATTGTGCTATAGCAAAAAATTAATTAAATTAAATCAGTTTTCCTACAGACATAATCTTATGAACCAAACATAGTTTTGGAAAAATGTTCAACCATTTACACAAGAGATTATAGAGATAAGATTGAACATATGATTTATATAAAAATTTCAAAACTAGTTTTAGTTTGTAATTTGAAATTGTTCATTGTAATTTGGATGATATTACGATAGATAACAATATAATCCAAAACTAAAATATTTAATTAAATTTCTTCTGCCACAAAATTGCAAAATTATACATTTGACCATCAAAAGATTTATTATACAACACGAGATAAACTTAATTAAAATGTACGAATTTGAAGCGGAATCAAATTATTACAACAAAAACATTATTCGATTAAAAATTATTTTGTAACGATTTTTTGCGATACGAAAATCGAAAACCGCTGAGGTTGTTTGTTTGTGTATACGTAACCATTTACAATATACAAACATGGATGTTCTGCCCTACAATTATATTTTGTATAGATACACGACAGGGGCATGTCTATCCGCAATATACCATATCGATGCTCCCTACTTAATTTAATTGCTTTTACAGGATTACACTGCTGTGGCGTATTCGCGCTGTTCTACATCAACAATAAAATTTACTACCGTAAGCATATTACGTATAAAAATCTAGTAAATAACATTTTGTTGTTTGTTTTATGTCAAACACACCAAAAGTCAAATTTATTAAACAGGAGAGGGTTTTTCCGATTTTGTATTCCTGCTTGTTTTTCCTACTCATTCATCTCGTGTGTTGTTTACACTTTTGGATACGCTTCAGCCATCACACGTTATACGATGTTGTTATTCCACTGCCTAAATATTTCTATTTTATGTTGTTTGACCTGGATTTTTGTATCGCCAACCCTTATATCACCGGCACAAATCTCATCCCTCCGCATATATACTCGACGTTCGAAAATATCGAATAAAATATATATTTGGTTTAACCTACATATACTTTACGAGCACATATAATGTCGTACTCGAATAATTATTATTTAAGTGTTGTTGTTCGTGAAAAATGAACTTTCGTATTTGGGGAATACAGAGCTTTACAAATCGAATCAAAAAAGATTCGGATGCCGTCTAGACACATTAATTATAAATAATTATTTCGAATTTTGTCAACTGTACACGAGATCGTTACACAAAGCGTCATTTAACTGCTGTCCCCCGTCTATGTATAGACATAGTGTTGTGTATATCCGAACAGTCGATATGATGTTGAATATAAACTACAGCACAGTAAATTTCAAACTTTTTTTTTTTGTATTTCAAAATTATCTTAACGAAAACTTTTATTTTTGTTTAGAAAAACTTTTTTGTTGTTATCAGTGTTTGTTTATAGTTGAGTTGGTGTTGGTGCTTACTGTTGTGTGTATATCTGTTATCAGCTCATGCAAATTCAGTTTTTGTATATACGGTTGGTTATGTTCATTTGTTGCAAAGTTTTTTTTTTTGTTGTTCAACTTAGTGTGGGTTTCTGTATAAATGCAATCAGTTGGAAAATGAAAGATTTTAATTTAGTGGAACAGACGGTATACTGTTTTGAATATTTGATATGTTTTCCGGTAAACGAGTCTACATATAAAATAAAAGTTGGATTTTCATGCGGGATTTGAGATGGGGCAAGTATTATTTATGATGCATATTCAAAAGATTGTTGTTATGGTTTATGTATATTTTGATTGGAATATGGAAGTTACTTCCTACATCGTAACGGTGATGATTCAGGTTTATTCAGATTCCAAAAGTTTAAATATTTTAAACTCAAAAATTACTTGAATACTGAATTAGTTATCTTTCCTCTACTAGTACTCGGTATATAGATGTGATTTTGACGGATTACTCAGTGCACACAAAACAAATATATTTGCATTCATATATTCAGTTGGCGATATCCAATATTCAGTACCCGCAAAATCAAGCGCGAAAATAATGAGTTCCAAACCATAATTTCTTACACGTCAGAAATTTCTTCACGATTTTCAGAAATTACAATTGTTGACTTACGTTTATATCGTGTTGGTATATAAGAACTTCAGTTTAAAAATAAGGAGAGATGGTGGAACATCGTGAATAAGTAAAGTAGAACAAATTCTATAGATGTTTTAACGAATTTTCGCATTAAAACATTTCGCAGGGGTGACCATAATTGAAAACAACTATAGTGACTAGTCTTCAATGATCAAACCATAAAAAAAATCAGTTTAGGATAGTAAATTGTTTGCGATATCGCGTGTTTCCCGGTGTAAAATTTTATTAAAGTGCATTGAATACGTTTTTGAGTGTATATTAGACGACTAAAAAAAGTGTGTTTGTGTGTTGTTTTGATTTAAAAATTATTATAAGTAATACTGTTCTAACGATGTGAAAATAGAAAATGTATCAAGTACTCAAGTCCCAATTACACATGTGAAGAAGATGAACAGAGCTGTAGTCTTTCTTCTAGAAAATTATTATGTTCGTGCAAACGACGGAACATCCTTAGCTAGTATAAACGACCCTGATAACAACGATCCAAGTCCAGCAACTTCAGATTCCAAATCTGAGAAGGTATTTCTTCTCCTTTAGACAAATTTTAGAATGGAGTATAAAATACAGCGTTTCAAATGAATTAGCCAATGCGTTACTGAGAATATTTACATATTTAGCAGCTGCAAATTTGACGACCATTCGCTTACTATCGGCATTGGTATATATATGAAGTACGAAGATCTACGAACCAATTATGACCTATTCTTAGTCGAATTGTATCACTCCCAAAGGTGTTTCCTATTGCTATATTTCATGGTTAAAATAAAGCCGTACAATTTGTGCTGATGAATTTTTTAAGGAATAAAAGAAGTGACGTAATTTTTGGAAAATGCTTATTCCAGTTGCACAAAATGCAACAAAATAGGGAAAACATATTTAAATCACCACATAAAATTAAGTATCACGTTAGAGACATACCTGTTGGATGTATTTTACAATACCCGATGAGTTATACGCATTGTCAGCTACTTGGTGTTACGAAGCAGATGTTAAATCGCTTAATAAAAACAAGAAAACAAAATTTTTCTCTAACAGGGCATCAAATACAGACCATCAATTTGCGACTAGTATAGCTTCGTAAATGTATTCCACTAGAATTTCAAAGGAAGCAGTGAACTTTATACGATCTAAAACATTGGAAAGCATCTTAATTTCGGGTTTTTTTGTGCTACTCAGGGATGGTCCAACGAAAATTATAATTGATCTGAACGACTGGCTTCTTACCATGCAAATGCAGGACGAAGATTTGAAGAGAATCTTCGCCGTTCACAAAAGATATCAAAAGTTCGACGACGGTGGATATGAGAGTAGAATTTCGACTAAAAGATAATCGTTTGTTTCGAAAGGAGGGTGCGAACTTAAATTTGTTGTGCCAAAAGCAGTACAATTTCGAGTGGTACAACATTTTCACGATAATATGGGGCACGTATATCGAGAAGAAAATCGAACGAATTAAAGAAAATTTGTAGTTTCCGAAATGCACCGATATTTGAAATCTGAAAAGAGAATAGTGGAAAAAAGATTCGACCGACAGCATTCCGAAACAAAGAAGTATACATTGAAGGACATTCAATTGTCATCGAAAATGCAAAGTCCTCAACCGGCGAGTTACGAAAGTCGGATGGGAAATTATGAAAACTTATCACTTAGTGTCAAAAGTTCTTGGAAACGACCGCTATGCATTGGAGGATCTCGAAA
Source organism: Nephrotoma appendiculata (assembly GCA_947310385.1). Classification (NCBI taxonomy): domain Eukaryota; kingdom Metazoa; phylum Arthropoda; class Insecta; order Diptera; family Tipulidae; genus Nephrotoma; species Nephrotoma appendiculata. The sequence continues at coordinate 340,951,872 of OX371223.1, forward strand.
ATTTAACTCAGTTTACTCATCAGACAAAATGAAATTCTGGTGCAGTTCCTCGCCTGAATTGGATGGTATCGAAGATGATAATTGTTTTAAGATTGCGACAGTAAAACTAAAATAAATTGTTTTCCTTAATATAAATAATTTGATTTCTAAATCAACCGCCTTTAATTCCCCAACTTTGCTAATTTGATAGTATCAACTGCCGCAGATTACCGGTTGGTATTCAAAACGCACTCAAAATATCCTGTAGACAACTATATGGTTCAATATTTGAAGTTTCCATCCGTGCTAGAAGGTTTACTAAGACGCCGCCAACGAATTAATCCAGCAAGTCCAGTTAATCCAGCATCCTGACCTTAGCACTGATAATGAGTTTTAGTGCAGGGATTTAAGTTAACATCCAAAGCATTTATAAGTTAAATCAGTATTTGGAAGCTTATCATTGGAATACCATCGGTAATAACGATTATCGACATTTTACCAGGCAGGCAGCAGTTGCAGCTGTTCGACATCTGCGGGTAGTAATCGATTTCTCAAATAGAGGCCAGTTCATTTGGACTACGGTCCAGTTTTAAGTTTTAAATTGGTAAGCGAACATTAATAATTATAAATAGTAGAATCATCACTCGCTTTCATTTTTTCAAGCATTGCAATAATATTCTTTATACAAAAATTCTGGGCGGTTTGGTTGCCAAAATTTTAATCACAAAAAAATGTATTAGTTGCATCATTGTTGAACTTTTCAAATTGGTTAACTAACAATGACCGATCCCAGTGATGAACATGAGGGTGAGGCCTCTAGTTGTGGAGCGACACGAGTTTACAAAGTGTCGATTAAATACGCGCCTTACAATCGGGACGACCCTGTGATGTGTTTCACCCAATTGGAGGTGCAGTTTAAGATTGGAGGCATGGGGACATTTCTTCATATTCAACCAAATACGGCCATTTAATTGATCCGCAAACAGTTAAATGCGTCCGTGGTCAAATGTTGAAACCGCCAAGAAACGACAAACACGAATCAGCCAAACATTAACTTTATTATTTTATTTTATTTATTTTATTATTTATTATTTAAAGAAATCTATTTTGTAATATACATGTATGATTTCAGATTATTTACAGTTATAGTTAAAATTATATTACAACAAAAAACATTAGAACAGAAAAAGAAAAATATAAACCAAATTTTGGTTTAAACAATTAAAAATTTAGAAAAAAATCTTTAAGGATATTTTTAAAGTTGCCCTTTGATAAGTTGAAGTCAAAGAGGTCGTCGATTAAGTTGAAAGATTTAGACATCCTATTAATGGGGTTGTTTTCTCCATATTTGGTGGAATGGTGTTCAAGTGCTAAAAATTCAGGGTTTCGAAATGTTCTGCATGGCACGTCAATTGATATGTTTTCCAAGATGTAAGCTGAATCAACGTGACCAAGCAAAACGTTACCAATAAAAGCCGCGCCCAAAAGAAGTTGTCTATTTTCGAGCGTGCATATTTTGTAATCCGTGCATCTTATTGTGTATGGAGGTAAGCGAGCCACATTTTCATAGAATGGTAAGTTGTGGTCGTAATCTCAGTCACTTTTCTTTAATAAAAAAATCAGGAACTTCTTTTGAATGCTTTTAATTCTTTTTATGTGTATAGCATAATATGGGTTCCAGACCGTTACAGCGTATTCCAGTTGTGATTGAACATAAGCGAAATAGAGTGAACATAAGGTTTGAGTATCCTTAAATTCACCTGTCCATCTTTTAACAAATCCGAACATGGCGTTCGCTTTCACAATACAATTTTCAATATGCCTATTGAAATTGGCGTTTTCGACAAATGTATCACCTAAGTCTATAATCTCATTGACTCTTTGCAGTACTTCATTGTTGACTTTGTATGAAGTAATAACCGGATTTCTTTTACGATGGAAAGACATGATTTTGCATTTCTTAATATTTAAGTATAGTGAGTTCCGATCACACCACTCACTTAATCTATCTAAGTCTTCTTGAAGTTCCTCCGTATCTAACAATCCATTAATAGTACGAAAAATTTTCACATCATCTGCAAATATGAGCACGTCTGAGTTTTTGATTATCTCGGTTATATGGTCTATGAAAACAATAAAAACCCAAGGCCCGAGGTGTGATCCTTGGGGAACACCAGATGTAACTTTAATAACGTTTGATTTCTCATTTCCCATTATTACAAATTGGCACCGGTTTGATAGATATGATTTAAACCAATTTATGTAATCGAGAGAAAACCCAAAATTGAATAAACTCTGGAGTGCTTTATGATGACAGATAGAATCAAATGCTTTACTAAAATCCGTGTACGCTACATCAACTTGACGGTGTTTTTCTATCTCGTTAATTAGTTTACTGGTGAATTCAACCAGATTAGTCGATGTGGATCGGCCAGGCATAAACCCATGCTGGTTTATTGATATATGCCGTGTAATTGTGGATTTAAAAAGCTGTTGCATAGTACTAACTCAAATAATTTAGGAATTGATGATGTAGTTGATATTCCTCTGTAGCATGAGATATCATCACGTTTACCCGATTTAAAAATTGGAGTAATTTTTGAAATTTTCCATTTGTCAGGAAACACGCCGGTGTTTAAGGAATGATTGAATAGATAACATAATGGAATTGTTAAAATTTTAGCGTACTCCTTCAGAATAGAAGAGGGTATATCGTCAAGACCGCAACCATCTCCAAACCCCCTTAAAGCCGATAAAATGTTGTCCTCAAAAATAGTAGGAGGAGTTATTGATGTGTTGTTGTTGCCGGGTTGTTCGTACAATCCACTAGTAACGCTTGGTCTATAGACTGATTGAAAAAACGACGCGAACATGTTAGCTATATCTTTGGCGTTTGAAGAGCAGGTATTGTTGTACGTCATATTAGCAGGGTATCCTTCAATTTCGCGTTTATTCCTAAAGTATTTCCAAAATTGTTTTGGATTTACTTTGATTTTGTCTTGAATTTGATTAAGATACGACCTGTATTTAGATTTGAAATAAATTTCAAATTCATTACTATGTTGTAGAAACGTAGTTTTGTCCGCTTCTAACCCGCTTTTCAACATTTTGGCATACGCTTTCGACTTTCGATTTTTTAAGTTAACTAGTCTATCATCAAACCAATGAGGGTGAGCATTTTGTGGTTTACAGCACATAGGTACATACAAATCGAAGCCTTGAAGCATGATGTCATTAAATTTATCCACATTTTCGTTTCTATCATTGGAATTGAGAGTTATTTGCCAGTTGATGGATTCCAGGTAGCTTTGTAGCCCCTCACGGTTAGTTTTTTTGAAGTTGTATTTCATTGGTTGTAGGTGTTCAGATCTCGCCATTTTAGTTACGTCAAATACAATATCCAAAGATTTATGATTAACATCATTTATGACAAAAGGTAATAGGGATTCAGAAATTTTAAAGGTGTCAATGTTGTTGCTGAAGACAAGATCCAATAATCTATCACGATTATTAGCAATTGTGTTTATTTGGTTCAAATTATAACCAAGCATGGCGTCCACAAATAAAGATTCCGCATCTGTTGTTACATTGCAAGGTAAAATACAGTTTAGTTCTGGGTCCAAATTCCAAGTTATATTTGGAAGATTAAAATCTCCAAGCACAAGAACTAAATCTGACGAGTTTGTTGTATTAATAACTTCATCAATTGCATCAATGCAAGTTGCATAATGATCACTATTTGATTGAGGTGGTATATATGCTGCGTAGATGATTAGATTATGGTTTGGTTGATTTTGATTTTTACACCGATCTGTTCGACTCTCGATGGGGCTAAAGTTACTGGAGCAGTCCAGAGTTTAGAATGTACTGCTATCAGTACGCCACCACCCGATTTCTTTGAACTAGTTTCAGGAGACCGATCGCATCTATAAACAACGTAGTCCTGGCCAAAAAATTCACTGCTCCTTATTTCAGGTTTTAATGAAGTTTCCACAATTACATATTATATAGTGTAGTTTGTTTGATGAACAAATTGATAGAATTTGGATGCTTTTGATGCCATTTTATTTACATTCTGATAATAAATTGTAATGACATCTTTGCCTGAATTTTCACACGGTTTTCAAGATGGTTTGGTAGTATTTGTTGATTTGTAAATAGCAGGACAACTGTTGTTAAAATGGCGCGCCTTCATCACTAACGAATGGAGTAAATCATCTGCTATAGGTGCGAAATATTTAAATGAACACGTGTGCCTCGATATTGCAACTATTGCGTGTGGTTACTACTGAAAAGTTCAATCGGATGAGTGTTTGTTCTGACGCATATAACATTTGGTGACGTTAGTCTTTGTGCCTCATGAATAGTTAAAACTTTACTGGAAGATGGTAAGGTAAGCCGGTCCATTAATAAGCGCTTATCTGCCTTGGTAAAAGTTAGATAATATGTATTATCAATTACAGGCAAGGATGATAAATCAGGTGGTAGTTTGAAGAATCCCATTGATACCTCTATAGGGTTTTTGGTACTGATATCAGGATAATATTCTTTTAGTGCTAATGTAACATCAACAGGACATCTAAATGTAATGTTTAGCTGATCTGAATTCGTAATAAATTTATTAGCATCGTAAAATTGAATATTAACATGGTGTAATCTGTCGATGAATGGAATTTGATTTTTATCCCCAACAAGATATATTTTTGAACATTTACTGAGCATGGCCACCAGTCCAATATAACGTGCATGTATCATCATATATTCATCAATAAACACTGAGTCATAACGTCGGGGTCCATTAATTAGGTATGAAGCAATCGTTTTAGCGCTCGCTCTTGCGAGCAAGCATATACAAAGACTTAGACCGTCTGTCTGTTGGCCCAATCACAGCAAAAACAATACACACCAGAGAGCTCAAAATTTGCACACAGATCGATACTACTCTAAAAAGGTCACATTTAAAATTTGGGAACTCTAGGTCAAGTAGTTTTTGAGATATTCAGCTTTTTCTAAAAATAGAGGTCACACAGATGCGGTTGTTTACTTTTTTTTAAATTTTCAATTATTATTAGGCATACTTTTATCTATAATAAAAAGAGTGGTATTTCAAAACTAGTTTCTGTAATTTTTTTTTGATTTGCTTAAGAGTCTATTCATTTTTTGTATATTGGGCTAATTTGTTGTATTAACACCTTAGTTGTTTCAGAGGTTTTACATCTCTGTCCGTCCGTCTGTTGCATTTTTCCTATTTTATCGAGCGCTTGTCGGACAATTTCAATTGTCCGCTTCTACCAGTTATAGTTAAGTTCAATTTTTTTGAAATCCATCTTCTCCTTAATACAACGGGTGGCAACTTTAGATTTGAGATCGGCAAGACCTTCCTTAGTGGCACATAAGACCAGATCATAGCTAAGTTTGTGATTGTTTATGATCCATGTAGATTTTCCACAGCCTGGAACACCCTGGACACCAGTAACGATAGGCCGCATGATGTTGTCTATTGCATAGATATGTTGCAAATTTGAATATGTCAGGAGATCGAGCATAATTTCAGTGCCAGCGGAGCAGAAGATATATCTTTGAGATGTCAAAAAATAGTTTGTGGACTCACAATATTTAACTAGGTGATCGCCATCAAAACCATACTGATGAATAATTGTAGGTTCCTCAAGATATTTGTTGTTTAGATTGTCAAATACGAAGATGTGCAATAATAATAAAGATGAGGAGGCGAACGGCATCAAATGGATGTATTTGCTGTAGTAGTGTTGGAGGTGACTTTTAATGATGCTGTCAGAATGTTTAATATAAAACATTATTTCCATAACAGAGTTCTTATAGTAGGAATCTGCGCTAGTATCAGCATAGTATGAAGGAGATGAAACTGGCACATTGTTCTTAATGGCAGACTTCAAAAATCTGGAAGGCTCACCAGTGATCCAACGAGACGACAAAGCTCTTTCAAAATATGTTGACATGTTAAACGGTATATTTAGAACCCATTTGATATTGGAGCATGAACAGTTGCAGATGTAATCCAGAGCCAGTTTAAGTTTATCTACGAAGCAGTTGATGTCAAGCGTGATGACAAATGATTCCTGCTTATGTTGTAAATATGACCTTAATGTATCTAACACGTAGATTAAATCAGTGCAGTTGGTTTTATCTTGATGTGAGACAACTATAACGGATTTCCCTTCAATTAAGTATACTTTTGTAACCAAGTTTATAGATTTGGAATAGCAGTTTATCAGTTTCAGTTCTTTTTTTGTTAAGAATTCTTTTATTTGACATTTGTCTAATTTGGCTTGCATAGATGCGCAAATCGTAACAGAAGAACATGGTAAATAATTCCTATTTATCCAAGTGGTAATTTGAGGTTCAGCATAATCAAATGATTGAGGAGGAATCCGTTGAATGAAATCGTATCCATTTGTGAAATCCTCATGATAGATAGATTTGCCGCCCTTTTTTGGAAGTAACTTGGTTTTTATACATTTGAGGAACGATTTGTTCGTTGATTGTGTTGACACAGCTTCCTCCTCAGTCTGAGTTTCAACGTGATTGGATTTGCCATTGCTCTTCTGATAACGATCGTTTTTATATTCTTTGGTGCATGAAAAGTACATTAAGCCGCCATTAACATCACAAAGTGCATCAATTAATTTAGTAGAGGTTACTGGTTGTGTTAAATATGATGATTTATCCGCCGTACGGACAATAGTAGAGAGTACACCATTATTACCGTAGGTAGTGGTATTTTTTAGATCTTTGCTAGCAGTCAAGTGGTTTGTCTGGTTGGCCCCGAAAAGCGAAAATAATTACTTTTTCGAGCAAATTCAAACTCTTTAATAAATATGCCAGACGGCCAAAGTTTAGAGTTTAATATGGTGGTAAATATTTCGTCTTCAACACTGAAACGATAGGATACATATTCATACTGGCCTTCTGATTGCATTAACCGTTGTAAGCTGGAAATTATCATTTAAAAAGCCTTTGAATAGTTCATCAGTAACAGATGAGTGTATCCTACTAATAAAAATCCATCGTCTTGGTTTAACTACGCTGATTGAGTTAATGTGGTTTGTACCAATCGGCAAGGACGAACAATCCGAATTTGATGTTGATGGCAGTCGAAGATGACGTCGAAATTTGTGGTGGTGGAACAACAATGATGGCGTTATTCGCCACGGTATCATCTTGGGGTAATCCCATATTTATAACTCCTGCTTGTTTATTATTAACCTCCGGTGTAGATAATTTCCCGCGCGATCGCGTTACTGGTCGTTCATTAATATTGCTGACATGGTTATCAGTGGTCACTATATCACGATTTAGATGAATACTATTTAATTGGGGGTTCAACACAGAATCTAACTTATCAATCTTATTCGAAAGTTCCTCGATTTTATGAAATAGAACTTGCACATTTCGGTCACAATCAGGGCAGAACCATGAAATCCCGTTTGCATTTATAATCGCATTTTTAAAGATAGTTAATGATCTAGATTTAATGCCAGCACATGTATAATGCGCTATATGATCACAAAAAATTCCTTTACAGACAAAAAAATTATCAAACACACCATCTTGCAAATGCAGCATTTTTTTCACACATATTTTAAATTTTTTAATAAATAGGTCACTAAAACACTAAGAACTCAGTTTAATAACACACAAAAATAGCACGTGAATGATCAATTCAAAAAAAAAAATTAAATCTCGTCATGAATTTGGGTAAAAACAATTTAAAAAATTAAAAATTATAAAATAATGAAAAACACGTCCGAATTGAACGATTGTTAGGTATAAACTGACTTTAACTATTGAAAGATCTGCTCTCGGGATTACAATTGGGAGACAAGAAACCGTCAGAGTTGTAATGTAAACGCTTCCCACAGACCAGGTTACGGAACCTCCGTTAAGGAATTTATCATGCATGGACGAGATTAATTTGAGGCGGTTGGCGAAGGCGGTGGACAAGATTGCACAGAAGTGAAAAAACCAGTTGGAATCTATGCAAGAAGACATTTTATCTTTTCGAAAAAGTGCATTGACCAAAAACGTTGCTGATCTAAAAATTCACGATCATAAAGCATTAATCGACCTAGCAGCCTTTCTCGTTCCAAAGAGCAAGTAGCTAGACATCCGTTATGTTGGTCCTATTTTAAGCAGGGTACTAGCGCTAAAGAGTGTTTGAAACCATGTAATTATGGCAATTGCAATTTAATCGTTAAAAAACGGAAATCATTTTTCACTGCGCTTTATGCAACGGGTGTCAGTAGCCTAATATCTAACAATCGTTTCACAATTTTATATACCCAACATAAATTACAATTTCTAAGTTGATACGGAAGCCGAAATTTGAGTAGTTCCATCTACAATTTGACAAATAGTTAAGCTTTCAGTTTGTAAATTATTTGCTTCAGAGATGGGGTTAAAAATCTCATTCTTGAACTTGATAGATGCATTTTGGGTGTGGATTTTTTGGCACATTATGGTTTAATGGTCGATGTAAAACAAAAAAAAACTAATCGACACCAATTGCAAATCATCGGCAAGTCATATTCAAATCCATAATATCTAATTCTATCTTTTGAACGCAATGACTCTGAGTTAATCAAGGTTGATTAAGGCTGTGATCTTGATATTCACTGTGTTCATCCTGGAGCAATATATTGCAGGATTTCAGAATATCAATTCCTTAGGTGTTTTGGCTTTCGATGCTGTGTTTACTATATTTCGACTTCTCGTATAAGTAGGGAAAATAACTTTTAGAATATTTTGCATTCTGCATTCATAATAGATAATTTCCGCCGCTGGCAAGAAAAAAAACTTGACGAATTTCGTATTCTGGTTTTAAAAATATGGATGATCAGTTGAGATGGGCCTTCACGCATCATCTACTAATTTTAATGTGATTAAGTCGACAACTATAGTCGGTAACGTGAAAAACCAGTAAACCTCGATAACGTCAACTGCTCGTAGACAACGTCGACGTCGACTTACACCAAATTTTTCGACAAAATTTTTGATTAAACTAAATTTCCGCTAGTTCCTACTAGTGATTGATAGTTTTTATTGTATAATATAGAACGTATACATACAGTGAATACCTAATATTTAAGTCTGAAAAAATTAAATTTGCAGATTAGAATACAATTTTAGAGGTACAATTTCAAATTAAATTAATTTAGCGAGTAATTTGGTTGAGACAATTGGTATCAGGCATAATAATTTCAGACTAAATTCTAAAGTTTTTCGAAAAATAAATTGTAAATTAAATTGACCCTCATCCAAAATAAAAAAATATAGAGTTGAATTGACCTATACATATATATAATGTTCACTAATACGAACGCACAAATATGAGTCAGATCAGTTGATTTCACGCCATTGACAGGAAGCGAGAATCTCTCACTCATTCTCATTACTACTGAGAACTACATTGTGGTATACATCTTGAGGAAACATTTTCGCTCTCACTCTTACAAGATCAAATTAACTCAAGAATTGAAGCCTTTTTGATAGTATGAATTGATATTCCTGAATTTCATCGAAAAGTCATCTTCAGCGATGATGCTCATTTTGTCAATACGCAAAATATGCGTTATTGGACAGCAACAGTCCCAACTGTGTTTCAAGAGACTCCAGTACAACCACAAAAAGTAACCTTGTGGTGTGAATTCCATGTTGGAGGTTTAATTGAACTGTCTTATTTTGTCGATGAAAATTACGCCATGTTACGGTCAATTTAGTTTGCTATCATGTCGTGTTGAAAGACTAATTTAGGTCAGAATTGAAAGTCTCACATGACAAACAGGTGGTCAGTTCGGTAACTATGTAATCTCGATAATTGGCATGGCAGTTGATATACTTCTTCCTTAAATATGGAGAGCTAATTAAATGAGATCCAGGTATATTAGGGATGAGACTGAAATGACTAATGGAAATGGATGCTAGATTAAATCGCCCATCTAGGTTAGTTGGAAAGTATATCAATTTATTTTCATCACTGCGCTCAGGGCTGTGATTGGTTTTTGTTTATGATAAAATTATTGGTGAATTCGCCCTACTAACCATGGCAGATGTTGCGAGGGTGGAGCGTACACTCACTATAATGACAAATTTATGGCGATTGTTGTAAAATCGGGTTTTACTATAACACTCAACGAGAATTTAATTCGAGGTTAACGTGGTGAGGATTAACATGTGTGAATAGAGTTATGTATTAAGTTCATATTTGGCTATTTTTGAACTAGGCGAATTTATCCCGAAAAACTTATATGCCAACATTTTCAAAGAAAGCACATTCAAAAGTGACTATTTTGTATATTGCTTTTTGTGTTTTCATATTCAATTGAGGTTCAGGAGACTAACTTTTAGTTTGTCGAATTCTTGGTTTTGGAAATTAGCAGTCTACCAATGTTAAAGAACAGTTTGAGTTTCGTCTTGTAATTAATGTATTAACTGGTTGTCTATATAGCTTCTATGGAACTTCATGTAGTTTTAAGTACTTGCGGGTTCTCTTAACATGCATTGTTATAACAGAGCCTGAGTATAAATGCCGGAAATTGAGAACGTACAGGCTAGTCATACAAGAAACCAAACTGTTGATATAAATTGCATATAAAATTATAGTTGTAACTATCAGGCCTAGGGATTAATTATTTTCGAATCGATTTAATTTTTATTTTTCCATCTTTCAGTCAACGAATTTCTGGCCGTATGATCAGAGATACCAGTTAATTAATAAAATAAACTCTGAAAAGTTTTAATGTTTTTCTTTTTGTCTCATCATAAGCGCAGATTTGTTAACAGTGGACACAAGTAATCATCGTATTAAATAAGACTATACAATAATAGATTTCTTCTGTTAATCGGAAAGAGGTACAAACAACTTGCTAATTCCTCTACATATTATAAGAAGAAAATATCTAAAAATTTCATTATCTTTCGATAAGAACAGTTGGGATTTATTAGTGTATCCAGCAGATAATAGATAACAAAAACAATTTCATCATACACAAAATTAAAAGCTCCACAATACTTGCTTTATATATCTATTGTTAGACACAACAATAGAAAAATAGTTTTAGAGCAAACCATTTCTTTATTAATTTATACGTGTGAGCTCTGTTTATACCGCGTGTTCATTTGCATCTTGCCCAGAAAATATATTTCGTAGTTGTCTGATGTTTTTTGAAGATGGATTAATTTCTTTAATGGGGTATGGTCCGTCGCCACGACGAAAAGCTGTAAGAAGGAATTGATTTTCATAAAAAATATTAAATCGCATTTTAATTTTGTTTGTTCCACCTGTCTCGTTTATTTATTATTTATTGGATTTATTATTTTCAGAATTGTATGATTTTTCATTATATTTCAAGTCAAAACTTTTTAAATGAACCCACTGTATATACATTATAATATTCCCTCACACTCGTACAACAGTTTTATGCGCTAGAAACAACAACTCCATTCTCATCGAGGAAAATATCCGTTATATACTCGTACATAACGTTTTTAATATTGTGACAATAAGTATTAAATATTAAGTTGGTATATGGAAGAAAATTAAAATTTCCAAATTGTCAATATGACATAGTTTGTGATATAGTTGTGTGCATATAGATTTTTCTATGTATTTGCATTGTGACATGCTGCAATGGTCCACATTGTGAGATATTGTTTTAATTTAATATCAGTTGAAAAACTAATTTACCTCCATTTTTGATTTTATTATTTATGCGGAGGTTTATATTATCGGGATTTAATTAAAAAGTTAAATTTTTCCAATCATGTTATATACTTGATGATGTTCAATCATTGGAAAAATTTAAAACCTCTAACGGAAGGTACCACATAGATTTATATTTCATTTCGCAAATATCAAAACTTATAGTATGAAATTTCATCACAAATTATCAATTCGCCTGGACAGGTTTTTTTAGGAAAATTTTTTATTTCCGGTAAAGTTTCCAAAATGATGTGAACTAATTGTTTATAAATTTAATTTACAGTCTATTTAAATCATTCTTTTTGTGAATGTTATATTCTTTTCCAAATTATTGCAAAAACGAAATAGCTAATATGGAGGCTGTCAATTCGAGTGAACTGATTTTGGTGAAACATCACTAGCATCTCCCAAATTCAGGAAAAAGCTTAAGTATGAAGCTTGTGTACAAGCTTTTCTGGGACTTATGAAATTGAAGAAATTGCAGCCCGATCAGAAAACCCGTCTGAGCTGATTACAATTTTCGACCTCGAGATTTTTCAGATTTAACATTCGCTATATCGCCGAAGTCCGATATAAAAATGTTCAAAAGGGTGGTCTGTATCTGTGTATTTATGTGTTTGTGTGTGGCAGCTGTGGAGACTAAAGGTATGTGCACTTTCTTCTGCCCAAACAGTTTGCCTGATCAGAGAAAAACTGCATAGATAATTTTTTCGTAATTTGGGAGATCCCTGTGAATTTCAGTTGAAATCGGTCAATTGGAAGCAGCAGCTTTTTCCTGCTTTACAAATATTTTGGGAACTATAGCATGTACGAGAAAAAATTTCTAAAGTAAAAGAAGATTCTAAAATAAATGTTTCATAATATCGGTTCAGATCAGTTTTTCAATTTTTTTTAACACTTTTCATTTATTTTCAAACCAATATAAAATATCAAAAGTTCAATTTCAAAAATTAATTCAAAATTCATCTCTTCCGGTGGACACGTTTCTACCAAAATCACTGAGTATTCCCAATTTATATTGCAAAAGCTTAATAATGAAGTTTAGCGAATGGTAAATCTTTAAAAATTTCGAGGCCAAAATTTTTCAAGATTACTTTATACTTGAACCTCGATTATCCGGGATGATTGGGACTTCCTCGATAATTAAACTCCCAGTTAATCGAATGACTTTTATTAGAACTAAAAAAATCCCGGTTAATCAGAGGAAATTCACATTAACCAAGAGAACAAAAAATCCCGGATAATCGAGGTTCACGGATAATCAGATCCCGGATAATCAAGATTCAAGTGTACGTTATTTCACTAGGTAAAACAAAGTAAAACATTATTCCTGTTTTAATTTCAGAAAACCTACAAGGTGAACCCTTTTTGGTTCAAAATTTTATCATGAAAATTATATAAACCTATTAACTCTGTGACGTTGTTTGTAAACGCTAAACTATTCAACATCATTGCAAAAATTTAAACAGCTCTAATTACGAGATAAAATTTAGTATAAAGCTTTATGAACTGTATGGAAGCCGATTTGTTCCGGTAACTAGTCATTTCCGGTTAAATTTAAAAAATGATCTTAATTATAATTTTGTTTGAAATCTTCAACCATTATGTTTTAGTTATATCGTAAATTCTATATAGCTGATATGTTACTAAGCTCTCCTCTCAAGGAGGTTGCCAATAAGTATGAAGTTTCACTTTTTTTTTTTTATCTTTATTATTAATTTTTATTGTTAGTAAAATTACATGTTTATCGATATAATACAAAATAAATCGCAAATAGTTTTTAATTAAACTAAACCGCGATCAAACTTCAAAATAAATTTTAATTATTTAGTCTTTCTGAGGAATTAGAAGCAAATATATATAAAGTTTACAATTTTTACAAAAATTTCACAAAAGGCGTCTTATTAATATTAACTACAATACCAATTATAAATGCAATTGTACAACTTATAAAGAATCATCATATAAATAAAACCAAATGATTAATTTCCATCTTACACATAATTATTGAAAATTGAATTATTTTATTTATTCGTTTTTGTAATTATAGTTGTGAATTTGTGATGTACTTTAATTTATTAATATACAAATTCATTTAGTTTTCTTTTGAATTCAGAAATTTCTTTGGAATGTCTAATTCATCTAGGTAAGGCATTAAATTGAACCCACCCTTGGTACATAATACTCATTTGGCCTCTTGACGTTCTGCAAAATTTAACTTGCACATTACTTCTTCTACGAGTTGGATAATCATGCTGAGAACTTATAGGTGATATGTTAAATTTGTGATTAATGAAATTATTTTTTATTTTATATATAAATTCAAATTTATACATTTTCTCAAGAGGAATTATTTTTTTATTGTATAGTTTCGCACTTGGAAATCTATGAGGTACGCATTTCACATTTTTTAATGCCCTATTCATAAGAATTTGAATATCATGCAGTCTATTAGAGGTTGCAGCACCCTAAATAGGTAGAAGGTGACCTAAAATATGACTTAAAAAATGAGAATAATATATCAAACACTTAACTTTGGGTGGCAATACATTTTTTGTCTTGCTTAATAAAAATGTTATGTATCTTAATTTATTACGTACAAAACAAATATGCTCAGCCCAATCGAGTTTGGAATCAATATATAGCCCTAAATATCGAACATTATCTACTTTTGAAATTTTAGTTTAATTTATTTCTAAAGAAAAGTTTTCTATATTTAGTAATAAATTATTTTCTGTCTCAAATATGATATATTTTGTTTTCAACTCATTTAGTTTTAAATTATTACATAAAGCCCAACTATTTATTATATGTAAATCATTTTGATTTTTGACTGCAATTCATCCAATGATTTTCCTGTGGCTACAAGAACCATGTCATCTGCATACATTACCAATTCGGATTGTAAGTCCAAATGAAAAGCATCATTTACATACAAAACAAACAACAATGGCCCCAACAAAGAACCTTGTGGTGCCCCATAATTTACACAAAGATTCGTACTATCATCTTCTGAGATATTTACATATTGTTCACGTTGTGATAAATAAGAAATTAATAAATTTAAATCTGCTTTATTAATACCAATAAGTTTCAATTTATCGACTAACATAAATTGCGCAACACTGTCAAAAGCTTTTGTAAAATCTATGAAAGTAGCCCCAACAAACAATTTTTTGTCCAAAGATTCATAAATATTATCCAGTACATATCACGTAGCTGACTACGTTCCAGAATTTTTGCGAAACCCGAATTGATTGGAGTGGATAATATTATTTTTTCCACAAAAAGATTGCAATCTCTTGTAAACGACAACTTTGAAGGATCAATCCGCCTGGACTGTATAAATAACGTCCGAATTTTTGTTCATAAAGTTTTTTTTTCAAAAATCTTAATTTTTGCTTAAATCAACATTGTTTATTATGGCGATTATTACCAGAGCCATCTATGATTTAAAGAGCCGTGTAAGTTAACCAAATTTAAAGATTACCTTGTTAGCTAATAAACCATCACTATTGGCAATCTCAGCAACAATCTTTAAGAGAAAATTAGTCAGAAAACACGAAAAATCTCAAAATTTTTACATATACTCGTAGCTGCGTACCAATAGTCGGGTAAACGTCAATTTTAAGTAAAAAGTTTTCGTAAATTCAAATATTTTTGAAAAACTATGGTAAACTGATCGAAAAACCAGTACTAATATTCATTTTTACCGTAGCAAGTGATTTACCCGACTGCTAGTACGCAGCCAATTAACACTGCAACTATTCTAGTCGAGTCGATTCTCGTTGAAAAATTTATAGAATTTGAAATTTTGGGCTGACTAGGAAAATAGTAATATATGCCGTGCTACGAAAACGGATTATTTCCTGCCTGAAATTAAACCCCATGATCTCGACGACATTTGTTGCCAACAAGACGGCGCTATTTGCCACACAGCCTGTGAAACCAAGGCTTTATTGCGAGAACAATTCGGTGAACAGTTAATTTCACGCTCGGACCCGTGAACAGACTACCTAGATCATGTGATATCACACCTTTAGACTTTTTTTTTGGGTGGCTACGTAAATTCCTAAGTCTACATGGATAAGCTGGTTACGATTGGGAAATTAGAAGGCAACATTACTCGCGTCATTTGCCAAATACCACTCGAAATGCTCAAATGCGTCATCGAAAATTGGAATTTCAGAATGGACCATGTTAGCCGCAGTTCCGGGCAACATTTGAAAGAAATAATCTTTAAAAAATAAATGTAAAGAATGGTTCTTTTTTTTTGATAATAAAGATTACTCGATAAAATTGAGTATTTTTATTATTATTATTTTTTTTTTTTTGAAAAAGTATAGGAAGAGCGCGAGAGCTCTCTAAATGTTCAAATTCTCCTACTTATATATAAATTTACCAAGAAGATTAATTATGAAGAAATTAAAATTTCCCAAATCTGAAGCAAACAATTTTTGATTTGAAAGCAATCAGTGGCGGGACGGTAGTTTTGTAATTGTTTATGTATTTATAATTTCAAATAAAGTTACGTTTAAAATCTATAAAGTCGCTCAAAATTTATAATTTACTTAAATTAATTACTTGGTCGAAGGTGGTAGATAATTAAAATTAGAAACAGTTAAAATATAAAATTTAAATACGATGTCACTTTTTAAATAATTACCGTCAAATGAAACTTTTTTCTCCAATTGATTGTTAGATTTTTTTTTACATTAATCGAAAAAAATAAAAACAAATAATTTGATACGGGGCCTGTGAGCTTTGGGTAATTTTTACCGTAATAAATACCCGTAGTGAATTTTGAACAAAAATGGTGAAAAAAATTTGACATATTTTGCACCTTAAATTCCAGACCTTTCCATCGACACACGCACAGAGTTATTAAGATACTTAGGCTGTGTACCAATCCACGGGAAAAAGTCAATTTTAAGTAAATTTTTCAGAAAACTGATCGAAAAATCTGTACTAAAATCTATTTTTACCGTAGTAAACGATTTACCCTTGGATTGGTATGCAGCCAATAGTAAATTATTTAAATTAAAAAATTTAAGTGACGTTACAGCATTAAGCATAAATTACGGCGTAACTGTTTAAATAATCACGTTCGTAAGGCTAGCAGAACCCATACAGCAGAACATTAGAAGATCGTGTATGAATAATTATAGACTACTAAGGCTGCGGACCAATAGTCGGGCAAAAGTAAATTTTAAGTAAATTTTTCGGTAAATTCATTTATTTTTCAAAAACTCTATGGCAAACTAATCGGAAAATCTGTCGTAAATCCGATTTTTACCATAGTAAACGATTTACCCGACTATTGGCCTCGCATCCTAAATGTTCTATCAAACAAGGTTGGGCTTTATCACTTCAAAGCTAGCAGAACCCAATTCAAAATTATAATGCAAATCATGATCTATTGAACATACAAATATATTTAGGCTTATTTAAATTTCCCGGTAAAACATTTTGAGCTCCAATCTTTCTTGACTAAGCTTAAGGTTATTTAATATAAGTCTAGCAAAACCCAAATCAAAATATCGGACCAAAACCGAAAATGTAGCGCAAAATAAAACCAATCGACATACAAATAATGTTAGGCTTACATGACGTAGGCAAATGACTGATTAGCTCAGTGTCAAAGTAAATGTTTGAAGTGCATTTGATTAGGCCATAGTAAGCCTAAAATTATTTGTATGTCGATTTGCCTTGATATGCGTTGTAATTTCGGTTTTAGTTCTATTTTCTATTTGGGTTCTGCTAGCCCTAAATTAAATGACCTGAAGTTTGGAGTGAGCCCAGCATTTTTAATTTGAGCGTTAGATCAGGCTGTAATGAGCCTACAATTATTTGTACGTCAATTGATCTCTTTGGATTTAAAGCGCAAAAGTTTGGTGAAGAACGAGTGAAGCCCATCATTTTTTAATAAGTCATTTGATTAGGCCATAATGAGCCTAAAATTGTTTGAATGTCAATAGATGAAGTTTTGCAACACAATTTCGTTGTTGGTCCGATTATGAAGAGATAAAGCCTAATGCTTTTTTTAACATGAACAAAATTTAAAAAAAATAGCCTAGAATTAACCTTTAATTTTCCAATAGTTTTTAAATAATTTTTGATTTAGATTCTGCTTAATGCTGTATAAGATAGCGGAAACTTGAAAGCGGACAAGAGATTACTCACTGCAAGTGGCAGCACTATCACAAAAGAGAATTTTTTGTTATATAATTACCAGCAAAATCTTTTTTATTCATTTTGTATATCTTTTTTCACTCAATAAAACATCCCACCCAAAATATTAAAAGTGATCCTTAAACTGACAAATTGATTGATCTCCGAATTAAAGGAACTCGGTAAATGAAATCTTGAAATTTAATAATATTCCATTTTTCCGCCGTTTCTTAACGAATTATGATGAAATTTGTATAGTAGTATTGATTAAGAATTTTAAAGTTAGTTTCAAACCAAATTCTAGGATTTTTTCATGCTGGCCTAAACTTGGCCATTTCACAATCAATCCTTATGAAAATTTATAAAAAAATTTATTGATTAGAATTATCAATATAATTTTATGATTTTCTGCGGCCACATACGTTATTTTCAGTTTTTGACCAATATCCTAATTAGAAAAACTTAAGCTATTAGAGAAACAACCGAAAGTATTGGTTACTGTGGGAAGGTTTTGAGATATTGGCCAAAAACTGAAAATAACGTATGTGGCCGCAGAAGATCATAAAATTACATTGATAATTCTAATCAATAAATTTTACCCCCATTATCCCAGTATGCGATGCAAGTTTTACAATTATTAAATAAGAGATAGCCGAGTTCCAGAATTAAAATCCATTTAACCCTTTCGCTACGGATCTATAATTTATACTCAATCTCAATTTTTTGCTGCTATATATGTTGATCTACTATCCATCTGAACATAATCACTTAAACACATTTGGGGGAATCTTATGGTATAGGTATATTTGTACCAATCGTATTTTTATATGGCACTCTAAGTGATTATGGTCAGATAGATAGAAGATCAACATACCGCAGCAAAAAATTGAGATTGAGTGGAAATTATAAATCCGTAACGAAAGGGTTTTAATTTATAAAAATGTTTGTTGTCACCATCGAGTTTGGTACTAAACTGAATTGCACGAAGAGAAAAAAAAATGTGACAATTCTCGTAAATTACCGTTACATTTTCCTTATAGAACCGGCTGATACTTTACTAATGCCATTTGGAGCAAGCAATGAAGTTTTAAACATCTAGTGGTACATATGTGTACCAGCCGTATTCTAAGGATGTGGAACAAATGTGTACCAGTCCGTATCGAAAGGGTTAAATCTTGTAGAATGTACAGATACCATTTTTTCATCTAAAATTTATATTTCAAAAATCAATTTAGAATCCAATTTTCATAAGGATTGGTTATGAAATGGCCAAAAGTAGTCCAGCCTGAACATATCTTAGAATTGTGTCAAAAACTTACTTTAAAATCCCTGATCAATCTATTATCCAAAGGACAATGTTAAAAATAGCCGATTTGGCTTATCCGGGGGAACGCATAAATCATAAAAAAATCAATTTATTTTTGTTAATTAACATTATAAATGGCCCAGAAATACGTCAGATAGCTAGGGAATGTCGCTACTACCCTAAACCTATATAAACTACCCTTAAATAGCTTTAAATGGATAATCATTAATTATTGTTATAAAATTCATGCAAAATGAAAAAAAAAATGCTTGAAAATGATTTGAACAGACAGTATGTCCATATAAAAAGTGATAAATAACTGTAAAAATGTCCGTTCCACCCCTACAAATTAATAAAACTACTTTAAAAAGCTAATAGTGAGCTTACTTCGTCATCAAAAATAGATATGTAATGCTTAAATGTTCAAGGGCGCCTATTGCTAGAAAAAAATTATAGATTACTGTCAAAAAATGCAAAAAATGATACTAGAGTACATTAAGTAAGTGGGGAAATATTAATTGCACCCCTTAATCTATATAAACTACCCTCAAATAGCTTAAAATAGATAATCATTAATTATTGTTATAAAATTCGTGCAAAATAAAAAAAAATGCTTAAAAATGAATTGAACAGACAGTATGTCAACGTAAAAATATAACTAAAAAATATAAATAACTGTAAACATGCTCATTCAACCCCTAATAATTAAAATAACTACTTTTAAAAGCTTATGGTGAGTTTATTTTGACTTCTAAAGTGGCTGATGCTTAAATATTTGCTGGAGCGCGTACTGCTAGAAAAAAATTATTATATTACTGTCAAAAAACACGAACATTGACTCCTGAGTTCATTAAATAACTCGTGACCCTAAAACTATACAAATACACCTTTACCGCCTAAAATATACAATCATTGATATAATAATAATTATTGTTGAGAAATTCGTTTAACTGATAAAATTGTTTGAACAGGATTCGAATAAAAAATACGCCAATCTAAAGAGCAAGTAGTAACTGCAAACATCTCCATTACACCTTAAAAATTAAAAACCAATTCTTAAAGACTGATGGTGAGCTTTTTTATTATATTTGCCTGAATATTTCGGGAGAATGTGTAGGGCCAGACTAGTATATTAGATATCAAGGGCACTAAAGTTTTGATATTAGCGTGATTACTAGCACAAGTGCTAGTTTCTAAAGTTTTTCGCCCATGTTGCTTGCAAAATCTTTTTTTTTGCCTGCCTAGACGTAAAAAGAGTAATGAAAATTTCGTGCCAAGTTTACGCCCGAATTTTACGCTCGGGAGTGCAAAAAAATGATAGATTATAGTCAAAATAAGAAAAAACAAGTAAATAAGATGCAAGATTTTACTGAAAATTTTTTTTTGATAAGTCTTCAACATAAAATAATATTTATTAAAACTGAATATTCTTTATCAAATAATGTTTAAAGAAATTATAAAATATTATAAAAGCATTTAAAAATGTTCCATGGAAACTGCTAGATCTAAGAATTTTTGAGAAATTAAGTGTTATGTGTGCTATTTTGAGACGTAGATCACATTTCCACGAAGTTTCAGAAAATCCTCTTGAATACGAATGTACAAAGTGTTACAAGAAAATAAAACGTCAGGATAGACTGATAATCATCATCCTGATGACGAAAGATCAGAAGCTTGCTCTATTGAATCAGTTAAAGATGACGTTGCAAGGATTCAGTTAGTTGACAATAATAAAATAGTTTTAGACATTAAAAAGACCAGCAAAAATCATAAAGTATGTTTATTTGGTTGTGAAAATAACATATTTCTTAGACGGCTCAGTAAAGAAGAATGTGTTAACATTTTTGTAAAAACCGATATTTATGTACCGTATGGTAACAGAATTTGTAATGGTCATTAAACTAATCATGGAATAAAAATTCCTGAAAACTTCGTTGATAACCAACCAAATGCATCTATGAATTCGGAAAAAGTTAAATCTCTTTTATACACCTTAAAAAATATGGTTATTGAGGAGCGTGAAGCAAAACTGACGCCTCGATCTTTTTTAAAAATGCAACCAACAGAATTACATTTTAAAACTGGCGTAAATCATGCCTCTTTTAAAATGATATTAGATTTCATTAAAGATATACGAACCCATAATAATGAAATGGCTCTTGGTTTATACTTATCTCGAATTAGAAGGGGAAACACTTTTGAAGAGTTGCAAAATAAATACAATTTTACCAGGCAAACAGTAAGTAACTACTGTGCAACCATTCGAAATGTTTTATTGCAGGGTTTCAGAAAAAAATATTTAACTTTGGCTGAGTCTAGAGATTCTATAATTTCTAATCAAACAGAAGTTTCAAAGATTCTTCATGCAGGATCTGCTGATAAAAGAGCCATCATATTTAATGGAACTTATTTGAAAATTGAAAAGAGTTTCGATTTCCAGTTTCAGCGAAAAAGTTGGTCTGTTCCTAAACATTATAATCTTTTAAAAAGAATGGGGGCGGTTTATCTTAATGGAAAAATCGCAGGTGTATGGGGACCATTTCCTGGTCGTGAAAATGATGCCACGATCCTTAACAGACTATTAGAACGGCCAATTTGGACACAATTTCAGAATGAAGATATTTTTATCGTAGACAGAGGCTTTCGTGACTCAGTGGAAGAAATACAAAAAAAAGGTTTTGTAGCTAGGATTCCAGCGTTCTCTGATCATAAATTGCATGTCCCATCTATAACCTAACATTCACTTTAGTTGTTAGTAGCGATTTTGATATCAAAATAGCAAAAAGAATGATCACCTTGTTAAATCAGGATAATATGCTTTCAAAACTAGTATCAGATTTGAATTTGCATTTGCGCACATCATCATTTGAGCGAATGGAATCTACTTCTTTTGATGAGTTTCCACGTCTTGAAAAGCAAGACCTTGAATTTTATGGTTGCGGTACATACCAATTGAAAATGGCACCTTACTATTATTCAGATCACTTAAATGAAGACAGGGACTTTTAATTTTTTGTTTCCAAAGAAAATCTAAATATTAATTATGAGTCATACAATATAAATATTGACCCCCTCTACTAATAAAAGAGTACGAGTCAACTCAAGACACTCTTCAAGCACGAAATATTTTGTTTTTATTTTAATTGATAATACGAAACAATCAGTAGATGCCATACTAGAGTTGTTGAATGCTGTTCTCATGTAATGCTACTTTTGTGGTTCTTTGGATTCGTAAGATATTTGCAGCATATTCCAACAGCATCAGATCGTTCAGAAGTTTTTGACTTAAGTGATGATGAAAATCCTAGTGAACCAGAAGAGAACTCTGAATAATAAAAGTTTAAGTCTAAAAGTCTTTAAATTAGAATAAAATCGAAGTGTACATAGAAAAAAAACTTAAAAAATTTAAAAAAAATATAATAAAACGAAAAAAAAATTAAAAAATAAAAAAAAAACGTGGAACGTAAAAGGAACCTAAAAGGAAAACCCAATAAGTGGCCGAATGGTCCTTTTTATAGGTTTTGCACTTCAAATTCACGATTTTGCACTTCAAATCTACGATTTTGCAAATCATATTCAATTTTTTTTATTTCAATCTCAACTTTTTACAAGTCAACATCAATTTTTTACAATTCAATCTCAATTTTTTATACTTCATTGTCAATTTTTTGCAAAGCAAATTCGTGTTTTTACCAACCAATTTCAATTAAATGCAGAGCAAATTCAAGTTTTAATATTTCAAATTCGTAAATTTTTTGCAACTTTTTGCAAAACAAATCAAGTGCTCCCAATTCTTAACCGATTATGATGGGATTGGGTATGTTGGATGGAAATGGGATTCTTAAAGAATTTTTGGAGGAATTTCTGGAATATGGCCACCTGGGACGGAACTCGATCAATTCTTAACGGATTTTAATGGGATTGGGTATGTTGGATGGAAATGGGATTCTTAAAGAATTACTGGAGGAAATTATGGAATATGGCCATCTGGCACGGAACTCGGCCAATTCTTTACCGATTATGATGGGATTGGGTATGTTGGATGGAAATGAGATTATTGAATGATATTTGGAAGAAACTCTGGAATATGGCCCCGTGTGACGGAACTCGCTTATTTTTTAGCGGATTTTGATAGGATTGGGTATGTTGGATGGAAATGGGATTCTTAACTGATTTTTGGAGGAAATTCTGGAATATGGCCACCTGGCACGGAACTCAATCAATTCTTAACCGATTATGATGGGATTGGGTATCCTGGATGGAAATGGGATTCTTAACTGATTTTTGGAAGAAGTTCTGGAATTAGACCACTTAGGACAGAACTCTGTCATTTCATAACCGATTATGATGAAATTGATTAATGATTATTAAATAATTTTAAAAAAAGTTCTAGAATATGGTCATGTGTGGCTGAATTCGGTCCATTTTAACCGATTATGATGGAATTGGATATGTTGGATTGAAATGGGATCAAAATGTTATGGGAAGAAGTTTTGGGAAGAGGCCACCTCAAACTCGGCCATTTTTAACCAATTGTAATGTATGTATTGTATGAAAATGGTATTCTTAAATGATTTATGGAAGAAATTTTAGAATATTGCCACCTTGAACGAAACTCAGGTAATTTAACCGATTACGATCATGGGTTTACATTATTTAATGGAAATGAGATTCATTATTGATTTCTAGACGAAATTGTTTAATATGGCCATATATAACGGGCACGCCTATTACTTAACCGATAATGATGAATTCGACAAGTCAGATAAATATAGGTTTTGCACTTCAAATTCACAATTTTGCAATTATATTCAATTTTTTGTTTGTTTATTTACAACTTTTACAAGTCAACCACAATTTTTTATATTTCATTGTCAATTTTTTCTGACGCAGCCTCAATTTTTTACAAAGAAAATTTATGTTTTTTCAAAGTAACTTCAAAAATATTAACCAATCCGCGATTATTATTTATGTTTCTTGCAAAATTTCTACATGAATCATCGCCCTTATTTTAGAAAAAAAAATGTGTATTGGAATTGAGAAAATAGATATTCAAATTAAGGGTTTAACGTGCAAACAATAAAACAAAAAATTCGTACTAGAAGAAAGAGTAACACCTACAATAAAAATTATAATTTTAGGATCGTACGATCAGGTAGTTTTTGAGTACATTATTTTGGATTTATTGTTTCATTATATAATGTTTTAATATGAAATAAAAAAATTAATTTAGAAGAGGTATAGGACTAAGAACTAAGAATTACTTAGTATATAAACAAGTAATTTAAGATATATGAATCATTATTCTGTGAGTTTTGACATAGTTCAGTTTGTGAAAAAAAAATATTCCGCCTTTTTATTATTTTTCAAAATGGAAAATCCAGAAAATGAAAGTGGTATGAGTGATTCCTAAAGGTCAGGGGAGCATGAGTCACGTACAATTCGCCAAAGGAGACACGGCCAGCATTATAAAAGGACAAGTTTAGAGTCCAAAAAAATATTATTAAAAAATATTTAATGAGGGGAAATAAATTGTCGAGTCAGCGGAACTTTCCGGTATAAATAAAAACACTGCTAATACAATCATAAAAAAATATTTGAGAGATGGCGAGGAAATCATAGCAAAAAAATGTGGTGGCAAAAGATTTACAAAAGTCAATGAAAATATTTTAAACAAAATTGAGGAAATTTTGGAGCAAAACCCATTGATAACTCTTAAAAATATAAAAGAAAATTTGAGAGAATCGTATGACATCGTAATTAGCATTTCCTTAATTCGAAATGGATTACATAAACTTAGAATAACCTTAAAACTGGCCCAAATTGAGGTGAATCGTTTAAATGATGAAAGAACTCTGGATCTTCGAAGGAGTTATGCAATCTATTTTTCGGAAAATGCACCACAAGATCGAAAAAATATAATATTTGTGGATGAAAGTAGCTTTAACTACCATTTAAGGCGACCGAAGGCGCGATCAAGAGCTAACACAAGTGCTCATGTGACGGTGCCAGTGGTTAGAGGTAGAAATGTATCGCTGATAGCCGCAATGAATTATCAAGGAATTGTTTACAAAAAAGTCATCCCTAATTCGACCGTCAATTCTACAATTTTTGCGCAGTTTATTAAGCATCTTTTATCGAAGCTAAAGGGAGATCAATATCGAAAACGCTTGGATAGTACTCGATAATGCGGCTATTCATAAAACAGCTGATATTAGAAACCTTTTTTCAAATACTTCACACACATTGGTTTTCTTGTCGCCATAGGCACCAATGTTAAACCCTATTGAAAAGGTTTTTTCAAATGTTAAAATATGCGCATGGTCACTTTTAGCTGCAGCTGGAGAAAACCGGTCATTGACCGAAATTATTAATACGTCTGTTGAAAGTATTACATCATCAGATTGTAATGATTACTATATTACCATGACCATGCAATTACCACTAGTTGCTACAGGACAACCGCTACATTAGCTATACTATTTTTTATATTATACTCTTATAAAACACTCTTTGAAATAAATTTAGAAATATTTAGTTTACATATTAATAAATATTTGAATTTTATAAATAAAGATGCTTTTATTTATAGTAAGATATGGGTCATCTGTTATAAAAATGTCTCGGATCACGAACAATTTAGTTAACCTGTTGCTTGTCATATTGATTTTTGACGTAGAACTACGTCCATCAAGTGTGCAATCTAAGAAAACGCGAGCACGATTTTGATGTCTACCTACACGTTTATATTCAAAACTATTAATGGTTGAAACGTGGTTAATATCTCATTGGAAAGATCGAGGCTGACTCTAAAATAATAAACAATACAACTATACAAATCTGGCAATTATGTCAAAAGTTATGACAATCTAAAATTACGATTTTTGTTGGGACTTTTCTAATATGGGAGTAGCGCGTTTAAATTAAAATACAGAACGGCTGAAAAAAATAAAAATATGTATATCAATCTAGATATGGTTCCGACCAATTATCCAAGTACATTAGGAAATACCTAGATTTGTCATTCACTAGAAAAATAACTCCAGAACTTCTTTCATCGTTTTGTTACTTTTCGTATCATAAACTAATTTTTCATAAAATTGTGATGTAAAATAATAAAATGTTTTAAAAATGTAATCTAACGCCCCCTGCGGCTATGTCACCGAACAGAGTCTACCGCATTTTTTGTGAAGAGCACTGAATTTGTTTTGCAAAAAGTTGATTTTGAATTGTAAAAATATACGAACTTGAGATAATAAAACTTGAATTTGTTTTAAAATATTTCAATTTACTTTACATTTAATTGAAGTTACTTTGAAAAAACATAAATTTGCTTTGCAAAAAATAGAGGTTGCGTCAGAAAAAATTGACAATGAAATATAAAAAATTGTGGTTGATTTGTAAAAGTTGTAAATAAACAAACAAAAAATTGAATATAATTGCAAAATTGTGAATTTGAAGTGCAAAACCTATATTTATCCGACTTGTCGAATTCATCATTATCGGTTAAGTAATAGCCGTGCCCGTTATATATGGCCATATTAAACAATTTCGTCTAGAAATCATTAATGAATCTCATTTCCATTAAATAATGTAAACCCATGATCGTAATCGGTTAAATTACCTGAGTTTCGTTCAATAATCGTTAATCAATTTCATCATAATCGGTTATGAAATGACAGAGTTCTGTCCTAGGTGGTCTAATTCCAGAACTTCTTCCAAAAATTAGTTAAGAATCCCATTTCCATCCAGCATACCCAATCCCATCATAATCGGTTAAGAATTGACCGAGTTCCGTCCCAGGTGGCCATATCCCAGAATTTCCTCCAAAAATCAGTTAAGAATCCCATTTCCATCCAGGATACCCAATCCCATCATAATCGGTTAAGAATTGACCGAGTTCCGTCCCAGGTGGCCATATCCCAGAATTTCTTCCAAAAATCAGTTAAGAATCCCATTTCCATCCAGCATACCTAATCCCATCATAACCCGTTAAGAATTGATCGAGTTCCGTCCCAGGTGGTCATATTCCAGAATTTCCTCCAAAAATTAGTTAAGAATCCCATTTCCATCCAGCATACCCAATCCCATCATAATCGGTTAAGAATTGATCGAGTTCCGTCCCAGGTGGCCATATCCCAGAATTTCTTCCAAAAATCAGTTAAGAATCCCATTTCCATCCAGCATACCTAATCCCATCATAACCCGTTAAGAATTGATCGAGTTCCGTCCCAGGTGGCCATATCCCAGAATTTCTTCCAAAAATCAGTTAAGAATCCCATTTCCATCCAGCATACCTAATCCCATCATAACCCGTTAAGAATTGATCGAGTTCCGTCCCAGGTGGCCATATCCCAGAATTTCTTCCAAAAATCAGTTAAGAATCCCATTTCCATCCAGCATACCTAATCCCATCATAACCCGTTAAGAATTGATCGAGTTCCGTCCCAGGTGGTCATATTCCAGAATTTCCTCCAAAAATTCTTTATGAATGCCATATCCATTCAACATACCTAATCTCATCATAATCGGTTAAGAATTGATCGAGTTCCGTGCCAGGTGGCCATATCCCAGAATTTCTTCCAAAAATCAGTTAAGAATCCCATTTCCATCCAGCATACCTAATCCCATCATAACCCGTTAAGAATTGATCGAGTTCCGTCCCAGGTGGTCATATTCCAGAATTTCCTCCAAAAATTCTTTAAGAATGTCATATCCATTCAACATACCCAATCCCATCATAATCGGTTAAGAATTGATCGAGTTCCGTGCCAGGTGGCCATATCCCAGAATTTCTTCCAAAAATCAGTTAAGAATCCCATTTCCATCCAGCATACCTAATCCCATCATAACCCGTTAAGAATTGATCGAGTTCCGTCCCAGGTTGTCATATTCCAGAATTTCCTCCAAAAATTAGTTAAGAATCCCATTTCCATCCAGCATACCCAATCCCATCATAATCGGTTAAGAATTGATCGAGTTCCGTCCCAGGTGGCCATATCCCAGAATTTCTTCCAAAAATCAGTTAAGAATCCCATTTCCATCCAGCATACCTAATCCCATCATAACCCGTTAAGAATTGATCGAGTTCCGTCCCAGGTGGCCATATCCCAGAATTTCTTCCAAAAATCAGTTAAGAATCCCATTTCCATCCAGCATACCTAATCCCATCATAACCCGTTAAGAATTGATCGAGTTCCGTCCCAGGTGGCCATATCCCAGAATTTCTTCCAAAAATCAGTTAAGAATCCCATTTCCATCCAGCATACCTAATCCCATCATAACCCGTTAAGAATTGATCGAGTTCCGTCCCAGGTGGTCATATTCCAGAATTTCCTCCAAAAATTCTTTATGAATGCCATATCCATTCAACATACCTAATCTCATCATAATCGGTTAAGAATTGATCGAGTTCCGTGCCAGGTGGCCATATCCCAGAATTTCTTCCAAAAATCAGTTAAGAATCCCATTTCCATCCAGCATACCTAATCCCATCATAACCCGTTAAGAATTGATCGAGTTCCGTCCCAGGTGGTCATATTCCAGAATTTCCTCCAAAAATTCTTTAAGAATGTCATATCCATTCAACATACCCAATCCCATCATAATCGGTTAAGAATTGATCGAGTTCCGTGCCAGGTGGCCATATCCCAGAATTTCTTCCAAAAATCAGTTAAGAATCCCATTTCCATCCAGCATACCTAATCCCATCATAACCCGTTAAGAATTGATCGAGTTCCGTCCCAGGTGGTCATATTCCAGAATTTCCTCCAAAAATTCTTTAAGAATGCCATATCCATTCAACATATCCAATCCCATCATAATCGGTTAAGAACTGGGAGCACTTAATTTGTTTTGCAAAAAGTTGCAAAAAAATTATGAATTTGAAATATTAAAACTTGAATTTGCTCTGCATTTAATTGAAATTGGTTTGTAAAAACACCAATTTGCTTTGCAAAAAATTGACAATGAAGTATAAAAAATTGAGATTGAATTGTAAAAAATTGATGTTGACTTGTAAAAAGTTGAGATTGAAATAAAAAAAATTGAATATGATTTGCAAAATCGTGAATTTGAAGTGCAAAATCGTGTATTTGAAGTGCAAAACCTATACTAATTTTTAATATAATTTTTTTTTTATTAACAGATGTATACTTTGAAATACACTATACCAAGGTTACTTTAATTCGACGATTTTCAGGTACTAATCACTTTTAAGGTTCATTTATAAGGTGCTATTTCGCCATTGAATGGGCACTTTTACAGTTATTTATCACTTTTTACGTTAACATACTCTCTGTTCAAATCATTTTCAAGCATTTTTAACATTTCACACGAATTTTATAACAATAATTAATGATTAACCATTTAAAGCTATTGAAGGGTACTTTATATAGATTTAGGGGTAGTAGCGACATTTCCCCAGCTATATTTCTGGGCCATTTCTAATGTTAATTCACAATAATCAATTGATTTTTTTATGATTTATGCGTTCCCCAGGATAAGCCAAAAATCGGCTGTTTTTAACATTGTCCTTTCCGCTGCCTTATACAGCGTTTCTGCTAACTTATTCTTAAAGCTAGTTTTAGTTAAAAGGGATGGAGCCCAAATTTTTTAAATACAGAATTTCATTATTCTATTATTTGATATGCTCTGCAGTATGGATTCTGCTAATTTTAGGGATATATAATTACAACATAATTAAAAACTACTATCCCGTCAATTGGTAAACATGTCTGCATCGATAAAACAAAAACAAATTGTTTTGTGCGGGGGTTATGTACTTTCTACCATTTTATTTTCTAAATAAATAACGGTTGTGAATTTTGAATAAGAGTGGTGAATAAAATTTAGCGTCAGACCTTCCATCGTCACCACTACTGAGTTTCTAAAATAATATAACGATTGCTAATTATTTTATTACTTATTTAAATTAATTAATTTTAAAATTTCTATTATTCTATTATTACTATTCCTCTATTAATTATCGCGTACAATGGCCGATGGCCTGTGTGGCATAGTGGAGTTCTGACGGGCGTAGCGAATTGCCCGGGTAGCTAGTTGAGACGAACTGAATGAATATATTTTTTTTAATTTAATAAATTTATCGTCGTTAACCTTTGTTTTGTATTCATCGTGTCGCTTTAGTTTTGGAATTCTCGTCGTGTTGTTTCCGTTGCCTTCCCTGTTTGCGAGATGTTCTATTTTTGATATCTACGATTAGAATATTTGGTTGCAATATTCTAAACGCTGTTAAATAAATTTATTGGGATGGATGGTGCTCAATTACTCGTATATTACGCATAATATTCCGATTCTAATTTCAATTTTTATAATTAGAATTTTCTGTTTTATACCTACTTAAAACTAATAAACGTAATTTAACTTTTCCCACTTCATTTCTTATTAAATGCAAATAATTTTGCGGTCTAAGTTTGATTGCAAAAATTCAAAATTGTTCTTTGGTTAGCTTAGTTAACATTCTGCTATGTTTTAAAACTACTATTCTTTCTAGATTTTTATTATGCAATTGCTCTTAATTTTATTTTTAAGTTAGAGTCCAATTACGGAAAAACTATCACTGAGCATAGCTTAGGACTAATGGTCAGGCAGATTTTGGTTCATTTAAATTAGAAACATGTACCAATAACCTTATCAGTTAGGTAAAACAAAAACCCATTTTAGTCAGTCGGGAATTTAGACTTGAGTGCATTCGAAAATTAGGTAAATTAATTAGCTAAATATTAGCTACGATTCCACCCCAATCTGCTGTTTATTATTTTTTCTATTCTGACATTTTTACAACGATAACCAAATGTAAAATTAACATCCAAGTTAGAATTCCATCGAAGTCTTGAAATCTTATTTTAAAAAGAAGAGTAGAAGTTGTACGTAAATTCATAATAAAATATTATCTAGTCTATTATAGATGCCTCAGACCTTTTAATCCTTGTGTGTTTACATTCCGTTTTAGGCAGTTAAATAAATTTATTGGACCATTATCGATTTATGTGTATTACAGGATTTTATGTCGGGGTTAATATCAATACAAGAATAACACTGTTTTGGTATCTGCACCCTAAAATTTTGAATAAAGCATTAGTAAAATCGAATTACTGCCCCATTACATAAAAATTAATAACCATTACCGCGCCGGCTAATGCTCCGAATATTGAATTCAATCGAAAAATTAAAAATTCCACATAGAAATTATTTACGTTCGGTACATAGACGTTCGGAACGAGAGATCCAAAATAATAAAAAAAAACACTTTCAAATCGTTTGTAAAATTGGAAAATCGTTGTTTAATTTTATTTTTTGCTCGATGCCATATTCATTCCATATAATCTACAGCGCATATATTTGTGTTGCTCCCAAAATCCTAAGAATTATTACATTCCATTAGGGTACGCTACACGATTCCGATATTCAATTAACTGCTATATGTATATAGAGAGCTTTAAGCTTTATATATAATACAGTAAGCATTATAACATAAAATAATTTGTACTTACATAAAACGTGAAGAATTATTTGATTCGATGCAACAGCGCCGACCCCATTATTTGCCGTACAAATATAGATGCCACCCTTATGCCGGTCCATATTTTCGATTATATAAACGGGTGACACGTATTTCTCTTCACCATTCGGCAGCACATTATTTTTTCGCGTCCATGTTATATTTGGCTGTGGATTACCCGACGCAGAACATTCTAATCGAACGGGTGAACCCTTTTTCACTTGTAAATGACCACCCGATGTAACGTGATGAATTTTTGGTGGGACTGCGTTTAAAATCATAAATAACATTTATTTAGATATTTTGGTCCATAATAATACGTGTTTCACTTACCTAATATTTCCACATGATGTGTTATTTCTCGTGGTTCCAGCGCCGCTATCTGACATATGTAATCTCCGGCGTCTTGTGGTATTGCATTCGATATTTGTAACGTGTAACCATTGACTAATTTCACTCGTGGATCTGGCGTTACTATTACGTTACCCGCTGTTAATATCGCTATTCCACGTTTCCATGCTAATACATAGGAACCTACAAATAAATACACAATGGATGGAAAGAAAATGAGCATAGTTAGTATTTTATATATTTTCAATATTCGTAAATTTTCTCGATTTTAGTGAAAATGATTTTCCTATATACTCGTACACACACACACACAACAATAAATTGTTTCTACATTTTATTAAAATGAGTCACGTATCGGCACAAGAAACGTTAGACGTGTAATGTGGATTGAAAAGGAACATTCATTTCGTGTCGATATTTATGGATCCTGTAAAAGCTGTGTGTGAGGTTTGAATTGAAATTTATTCCATTAAGGATGCAAGGATAATTTGAAATATGAAAAGTATTTTTGTTCGGTTACATAATGGCAAGGTTAATGAATTGACGTGAGTAATTTAACAGCAACATGAAATTATATTAGTATTATTATTATTTGCAAATAAGCTGAGCACAAAAGCGATTTTGCTTTAATGTACAAAACATTATTATGATTTTTTTTGTGCTTTGTGTTGTGTACTATATTTAGTTCATGTTGTTATTTATTACTTGCACAAGAATCGTTAAAATATATAAAAATAATAAATATAAGAGCTTTTTAAGGAGCTTTTAAATGTAGCTTTTACTAAAAAAATAACGAACAATAAAATAACGTTGAAGAAATGACATTTTTCGAAAATGGGTACTGTAAGTAATGAATGAGTGCAATTATTATTTGCACTACATACATTTTATTCATACAAAAATAACTTTTCTTCTTGTTGCTATACGGTGTCGTGACATTTTTCAAATTAGTGCTTTATAAACTTTCTTCTTATTTGGACGTTGTTGAATGCATGCATTATGTTCGTGGTAATTACTTTTGGCATCGTATTTGACAGAGCTATGAGTTTTCTATTTATTTGAAATGTTTTTACAACACACATTTTTGTGTGGAAATTGAAAGAAAATTATGCTCAACACTTTCGTCTTGATTTTTGTTCCCATTTCAACTCTTGCATTGAACGAAAGATTAATTTATATAAATTTTTATACATGAAAAATAAAATTTCAACTTACTCGAAGTTTAGTGTTGAGAATATTTATGACATTCATATAGAGAGGCTCCAACCGATTTTGATAACGGGTGCGGATTTTCCATTTTAAAGCTTGCAGAACCTTTATCAAAGGATTGGTAGAATTTTCAATGTAGAACGCAAAACAAGGTTCTTATATTAACTTTATAAATTCAAGGAGTCCACATTATTTTGTGGTGAGACATAAAAGCTTCTTTTGATAATTTTTTCTATTGCAATAGTTTTACATAGAAAATTTTTTAAGGCTGTAATTAAAAAATCTTTCATAGGGTATTTAAAGGAATTTTTCTAAATCGGGTTCGCAGCCTGTCGTGCTTAAATTTGTTGTGACTGTTAATAATAAAAATTCAAATTTCGAAATTTTGATGTAAAAAAGTGGCAGAGAAGTGCTGGGGGCTAAAACCTCAAGATAGGTAACCCGAATTTTGGTCTGAAAAATTGACAAGTCCTAAAAATTTACGCTAGAATGGTAATTTGGAGTATTAATATGCTTCTGTAAAATTTGTGACATTCTTCAAGACCATTAATTGAAATATTAAAAATTATCTAATCTAAAACATAATTTATCAATAATTAGCTTTCAGCGCTGATGATTAAATGGAAATGAGAGAAACGTTCTAAAAATGTACGGTGTTCTAAGGTGTTTGTATTGAATAGATCTTTTGCAAAGATTTACTTCAAGTATAATAAACGAAACATTTTCTATCTGCGCTAAAGTGCAAGACTTTTGAACTAAAGTTGAATCGAAATTGTCGTCCGATCTAAGGCATTTCAAACAATATAATACACGAGTATTTAGTAAAATTGTTATGCAATATCGTATTGGGTGGTTTTTATTTGATTTTGTATGGCAGATACCCGACCCTCTTGAGGAAGAAATCCCAAAAGATTTTCAATTTTCCGGATTAAAAATAATAGAATATTGACCTAGAATCCCATAAGTCGTTTTTTAGATATCATCGGTACAGACATCCCCTTATCTAGACATCAAAACATCCAGACATCCCGGACATATTTTTTGCATTTTTGGGATTATGGATCTATTCAAAACGTCAAGAAAGAAATTTTTATCAGGATTTCAATAACTTGATCTTAAAAACCGAACTTAAATGTACTTTTATGCTATTAATCATGCTGCATGGAATGCAAACGAAGAAAAGAAGGGTCAAAAATCATGTAAAACAACATGTCCTGAAAAATGAAATTTAACAAGTTCAAGAACACAGCTGCAGCATCAGGAAAATAATGCTAACAGATAAGTCTTCTTCATGTTTTCTGTCTCATCCTGGACACTTTGGTCGCTAGCACAGACTCCAAATACCTGACGTACTTCAGAAAAAAACATGATCACAATCATCTAGCCCATTGTTGATAATATCGAGCTAATATGTGTCAAAATTAAAAATAATAAAAATAATATTTTTATTTTATGTTGCTATGTTCGCCCACTAAGTCAGATTGTAAGCTATCAGCTTCTTACTAATGCTGTTGACTTCATCAATGATCTGATGAATACTCAAAATGACATCTTTGTTGTGGGTGATTTCAATCGCCCCGTGCTTAATTGGGATTATTCAGATGATAACACTGATTATGTTGCTTAGAAGCGCTAACTGCCAAAGAAACTTTATTCAATTACAATATGTTGAACTCCGGACTATTTCAGATCAGCAACGTTAAAAACAGTCTGAACAGGCAGCTCGATTTGGTATTTTCCTCTGTTATCAATAATATCGTCGCTCCTGAAACCAAACAAATCTTCTGTGCTATAGATGTATACCACCCTCCCATTTTGACCACCTTTTGTCTGGAACAAGTCAGTCTCAATGTCAACTCTAAAACTCCACCACGTTTCAATTTTAGTACGGCCGACTTTGTGAAGCTTAAACATGTATTGGCAAACGTTGAACGTCGACACCATTTTTTGAATGTTTTGAACAATCCATTCCGTATACCCGCCAAAAAAGTGTATCGCCATCACCTCCTTGGTATAATAATGAATAACGTACGTTACGTAACATTAGGAACAAACGTTGGCAAAGATTCCTGAAAACTAAATCAGACTCTGATTACTCTAACTATTAAAATAGTTAGAGTAATCATACAACAATCCAATCTAATCGCTGATGCTAAGTGTTTTTGGCGCTTTATCAATCTGAAGAAAAAATCCGATAGATACCCTTAAACTTTGAAGTATAAAGATCATTCCTCTAATGATCCTAAAGTCATAATAAATCATTTTGCTAACTTCTTCAGTCTGGCTTTCACAAAGAGCGATTTTGAACCCAATGAAAGTTACTTTACATATATGAACAACTGTATTCAAACAACCTTAACTTCTAGTCAAATCGATTATGAATCCGTGGTACAAAAGATTTCCAAACTTAAAGATGATTTTTCATCAAAACTGCAGTGATATTCTTGCTCAGCCCCTGACGACACTTTTCCAAAAGTCGCTTTCGCTTGGAATTTTTCAAGTTCTTTTATAGTTCCTATTCATAAGAACGACTGCAAGTCAGACATCTGTAATTACAGATCAATTGCGAAATTATCTAGTATTCCTAACTTGTTGTGAACCGTTGTTTTCTGACAATCAGCATGGCTAGAAAGCACGGACCACGACAACAAACCTTATTGAATTCACGTCACAAACATTAAATGCGATGGAGGCAGAGGAAAAGAGGCTGATGTTTTCTTCACCGATTTTAGCAAGGCGTTTGACCGGATTTCTCATGAAGTCATTTTGTTCAAGCTTAAGGCCCTTGATTACCCCCCCCCCCCCCCCCCCCCCTCCCCCCAAATTCTCCGTTGGATAGGCTCTTATCTCAAAGACCGTAGATACCATGAACTGTTCAGGCTATCAGTATCAACTGATATACCATATGATTATATCGGAATGAGACAAAATGCAACTAGTTACAGCGCCACAATGGTAGTTATTTTTACTCACACAACATCACGTAAATTTATTGCATTCTTCAATACCATTTCAAGAAATGGAACATACAAATTTTCTACATCAAAGAATACTTAGGTACCAGTGTCAATTTTTTTTTTTTTGATTTTACAAGACTTTTCACCGATATTCCACAAGATTATAAGAACTAGAAAACGCTTCAAGCGCTACCTCGGTAGTTTTTTGGACAATAGAGCATCATCTATATTTGTGGCATTTTACAAACAAATTAATTGTATACCTCACGTATATATTCTAAACAGAATGAGTACTTAGTTTTCAGCCCAAACCGATTGGTTTGTGAACTAAAGCTCCGTTGAGAAATTTGTTCTTTTTTCTAAAACATTTCAAACGATAAATTTGCAGCATTCTTCATGGCCTCTTCAATGATGTACACCACGTATGTATTCTATATAATAAACAAATAATTTGCTACCAGCGCCATAATGTTGGATTTATGAACTAAATAGAAATTGTCAAAATTGTTGCAACTAGTTCATCAACACAACTTTAGTTCATAAAACCGTCGGTTTAGCGTGTCTGCAAATTATGCGTTTATTTTAGAATATAGACTTGTCGTGGAGAGCAAGGACATGAAGAGAAATCCTTGAAGAGAATTCAATAAATTTGACATAATCACCTTAGTACTCAAAACTACAATAATGGCCTTGGAAGCATATCAAATGGGTTTGTATATATATTATTTACTTTTTTTTTTAAATTTCATTGACTTGGGTCTAGAGACCGATGTTAAAAATCGGAGTTGAACCACCAAATTTGCTTGCAACTTTTCTTTTATTTATTTCACGACTAAACCAAAATCGGTGGATATTTCCGACTGGTACCCAATAATATAAAGAATTTTAATACAAATTATAATCCGCATGCGGAAATATCGGTGGATTGCAAGAATACGCAAGGATCAGGTTAACTCACGAAATTGATGACAATGATATATTATATTTCTAAGATGTTTAAGGTAATTTATAAAAGTCAATGAATTTATAGATTATGTTGAACAGCAACTTCACCCGAATATGTATTACATCAGATTCGTATCACAGTAGATGTAGCACACGAGAAACATTTTGTACACTCACTAATGGAAACAACAAATTAATTAACAATCACACTGCATGACCGAGCAATACAGATTCCGGCAACAATATCCGATATATGCACAATTTTATCCAACGGTTACGCATAATTTGAAAATTTTTATCAACAGCACACCACAACATAAGGAAGGCGGTAACAGTATTTTCCTTCTCGAACAGGCCATTGTTAATTTTCGCATTAATGACTTTTTCGCACATCGGTGGAACTCATCAGTTATTGCAGCTACGATAATCCAATGTTTGAACTGAATTCCGCCTAATGTTACTGAAAATAAACACTATCCTTTGACTACCGCAGAACCACGTGCATTTCCGTATGCTAGATGCACAAATTTCGTTACTTCTCTCACCAAGTCTTGCGACTTTCTCCGTGTTGTTGCGGTTATGCGTAGTTGCATAATTCTCTGACGTATTCAGTACTCATTCATGACCTGCCCAGAGCTCTTTTCTGCTAGGTGTACAAGACGTCTGCATTATTCCCACGGACACAAATTGAATGCGTTAAGCTGCTTTCCTGCGGCTCAACAATTGGGCTGCGCCGCCGCTTGAAACTGTAATGTAAAATTCTCAAATGGGATCTCACCATTGTTGGTTACAAAATTAGGGAAGCTATTGGTTGTGTTGAGCTTCCAGCAATTAGTGGTGTTGAGAAAATTTGATCTAGCTGGTCTTCTGGAGTAGCTTGCGATGCATTTGTTTCGAGTCGGGCGTCCATTTGCTTAATATTATTTTCAAATTTCTTTAACTGGAAGTCGACTTTCACAAGTCTCTATTTCTCCTCTTAGCTCTTTAACTTGGAGACAATGGGTGTGTTGAATTCGGTTAAGCTTCTGGTCTAATTTGGCAAACGATTCACCTTGTGAAAATTAAGTTAAAAATTAAACTTGCCAGACTTTGGGTAAAATTGTCTTGTATAATGAAAGACATCATCCCTACTTAAATTTTAGAAAACCAATAAGGCCAACCTTTGTCGAGTGTTGGCCACAACATCTCACCCGTTCATTTTTACCTCAACTAGGATGCTTTTCAAATTTGTGGTTCTTTTAACTCCTACGTGAGTGACAAGGTACCAAAAGTGAGCCATTTATTCTGTTTATTTTTGAATTCTAATCTCTAGAAAAGTCACTTGCTATTATCGAATTCACGAAGATGGAAACTAAGTAAAAACATAATTAATTAAATTGTCACATGAAACAAAATCCTTAAATGAACATGTGCAACGTGGACAGTAGTCCTCAAGTGAACCGCGAAACAGTTCAAACAATAGCCAAAATAAACCATAAAAAATAAGCTCCAAAAAGACTATTTTTTTGCGAACAAAATGGGGCACGCGGGGAACTTGAAATATGCATAATACCGTGTTGTGAACATTGGTTTACTCGTGAAAAACAGTTGTTTAAAGTGTTTTACGTAAATAATAGTTAAATTCAGTAAATAATGTAAATAACGTAAACAAAATAAATATTGTTGTCTCGACTAAAATTATTAAAGAGTAATTTTCATATGCTGTATAAGATAGCAGAAAATTTCCAGGAGAAAAAATGTGTTTTGCTATTCACCGCTAGAGGCATCACTATCACAAAAAATGAAATTTTTTCGGCTGATATTTTCTTACACCAGCAGAAAATTTTTGATATTTTTATGCAAATTAAAAAATTTCAGCAGAAAGTTTTATGAAAAATCAGAGAATTTATGAAAAAGAAGAGAAAATGTATGTTTAAACGTTTTGAAGCGATGAAAGTTAATTTTCTTTTCCGAATGTATAGTGTAAGCACTCTCAAAACATAATTAAATTATGATAATCATCATTATGAAACCAGAGCAACATCAAAAAATGGCCTTTGTAGAAAGCACTCCATACATTTTTGATAATGTGAAATGTTTTCAGTTTTTTAACCAAAGTGTAAGAAAAACCCCCCTGGGGGTTTTCACATTAAAATGACTTCATAAATATGTTGTAGGCTGACGCCAGCTGTGAACCTTATGTTGCTCATGTATATAGATCATGATCTCAGCTACAATAAAAACATACACCCAGGGTAGTTACATAAGGGGGTTTTTCTAACACTTTGGTTAAAAAATTGAAAACATTTCACATTAAAATGACTTCAAAAATGTGTTGTAGTCTACGGACGCCAAGTGTGAATCTAATGTTGCTCATGTATATGGATTATGGTCTCAGCTACTATAAAAACATACACCCAGGGTAGTTACAGGGCGGTTTTTCTAACACTTTTGTTAAAAAATTGAAAACATTTCACATTAAAATGACTTCAAAAATGTATGGAGTGCTTTCTACAATGGCCATTTTTTGATGTTGCTCTGGTTTCATAATGATGATTTTGATAATTTAATTATGTTTTGAGAGTGCTTACACTATACATTCGGAAAAGAAAATTAACTTTCATCGCTTCAAAACGTTTAAACATACATTTTCTCTTCTTTTTCATAAATTCTCTGATTTTTCATAAAACTTTCTGCTGAGAATTTTTAATTTGCATAAAAATATCTAAAATTTTCTGCTGGTGTAAAAAAATATCAGCAGAAAAAAATTCATTTTTGTGATAGTGATGCCTCTAGCGGTGAATAGCAAAACACATTTTTTCTCCTGGAAATTTTCTGCTATCTTATACAGCATAATTTTCATAGTTTTGTAGTTTTAAGAACGAACGAAAACCGGTATTCTAAACATGGTGTTGTTAATATTAAGTTTCAAGCAGATTTTGTTACATTTTTTTACATTTAATACATTTTGCAATCAAATAATTGGATGTACACAATTTATTGTTAATAATGAAGCAGCTTTCTAAAACTAATGTACGTCTATGGCAAAGCATTTCTGGTTGAGAAGAAAAAAAAAACCAGAAAAACTATTTTGACGTATTAGGAGCTCTTAATGACGGAACAATTCTTCAACTGAATGATTGGCCTTTTTTCGAGGAAAAATTAGTTCTTACGGTTTTGAGCATTATGCGACTAACGATTCTTCCAACCAGATTCTGTTCCGATTTACAATGGGACCTTGACTCAACAATTGATTCGGGATAAATTTGCGAATTTGGTTTCTCCGAAATTAAACCGTTTCAATTATTTATTCTGGACATACTTGAACGACTAAAGGCTGCGCCTTGCCTTATAAAAATTGGGAGTCTGATAATTTTGATACAATTTAAAATGAACGTACTGGTGCTCATTAAGTTTTGACGCATTTTCGCAATGGCCGAAGTATTCTCAATACTTTTACGATTAGCTCTGATACCTTACGTCCTACCTCACGTATTGCTTGTCAAATCGATCAATTTACGAAGAACCATCTGCATATTGCATAGCTCCATGTCTATAGTACTGACACGGAAGATGGATCGGCCCATGAGATTTGCACTCCAACCAGGGGGTCGTAGTTGTGTTCATTTCCATCGGAATTCGAACCCTGGCCCATTAGGGTTACTTTGAATTTTTGTGTGTTTTGAAATTGTATAGAAATATTCTGAATTTAATCTGATTTGGAAGTGGTAGACCATCCTATAAAATACTAGTACAAATCTTGAACGGGAATTAAAATTTATTTTTTACTTGGCTCTCCTATTTGTACAGCAACTCGTAAACAGATCAGTTCAAGTACGGATTTAAATTAAACGTGAGGATTATTTATCATTTTTAAAGTTCTTACTACGGATAAATAATCCTACAATTAGGGGTATAACCAAGATAATATATATTTCATTTAAGGAAAGAATTTGGGAATTTCAATGGGTGTGTTCATGACATTGTAATGTTACAGAATCCGTCCAAAAACAATAAGCGGTTGTTTGCGTACGTTACGTGAAATCGACCTTTTTGCAAATCTCGATGATCGACAATTTGTTATCTGACCTGAAGAACTAGAATGTGCTGATTATACGATTAAATAGCGATAAATTGATTTGAATGACCTTACGGTATAATAGAATATTAAACATCGGAAATCGCTTTTACAAATTGCAAAATTGTGGCGGCAGAGAAAAAAAGCCTAATGAAGAAAATACGATCCGTTACAAAAGACTTGAAAAGTATAATGATTTGTACCATAAATGGACAATTGGAGCTTAAAATGTACAACGATTTGAACATTTTTTCAGTTGGTGCGACATTTGCAATTTTTAAACTCTTGGACGTTTCACCACATTATTATGGTAAATTGTTAAGACGCTGCCTGTATTGTTTTTTCATATGTTAGCTGATAATGAGAAGATGATGATGTATGGAGAGATACCGTTATGCGAAAGCGATAAAAAAAATGGCAATTCCGCATCCATCGGCGATCAGACAGATCAGCTCGTGGGTTTGAGAAACAAGTTTTTTCCATGTATTTCCATTTCCATGTATACATATAGCTCCGAATTCGATCAAATAGTTAGCGTTGTAACACATACAGGATTACTCAATTTTTGAAGGCACTTGTGAAGGTATTTGAAACTTTCTGTACATTTGAATAATCTGGTGACACCCGCCAATACTTCAAATGTATAGAATTAATACAATTCGATTATCCTCAAGTGGCAGTACTTATAATTCTTATCCCATTTACTAATTGTTTTGAGTATGAAGATGGAGTTCACACTATAAAGCCAAAAATGGAAAGTTTATTCGGATTAACCCTTTTTCAACCAAGAAAACAAAAAAATTGGCTCAGTTTTAGTCCAAGCCACACAAATGTGTGAGTAAAAAACCATAGTATGTAATGGCGTTCTTGATAAAAAATTTCGCTTGATTTGAAGTAAAACCAACACAATTGTGTATATAGATATAGCGGTTTTTTTCCGACGAAAATAAATTAAAAAGGAATTCACAAATGTGTAAGTTGGTTCAAAAACATACAAAACTAAATTTTTGACATGGTACTTTTGCTATACCCGCACAATTGTGTTAGTAAATCACAAATAGGGTTAAAAAGTTGTTTTCAAAATTTTGTCTAGGATTACGTAATAATGATAGCGAAACCGTATAGGTCGATATGTCGCTAAACGAAAATAATTTTAATTTTACTGAAAGAGGAGAAAACAGTTCACCAAATAGAGGACGAAACAACTTGTCGATCCAGAATTTACTTACCACCGAAAGATGGTACTCCATTATTCACTTTATCAACTTCACCATTTGGGGAGCTTGGCGCCTAGAAGAAACTAATTTAATAGTACGTCTTATGGTTGACTGGTTCTCTAAATTTGTTGACCTGTCCTGCCAAATCAGTCACTTAATAAAAAAATGCTTTCAAAATAAATTACAGAAAGCGGTATTTGGGAATCCAGCACATATTAGCACTGATCGAGCGTTAGCCTCGACGAAATTTGATAATTATACTATATAGAATCGAAAACATCTAACATTTAACTATCATAGCAGGATTACCAACAGCACTTTTGACAAAACTAGATCTCAATGATGAAGATAATTGGTTTGAAGACTGGTTTAATATTTTTTTCCAGAGAAGCCCGAGAATAGGCCGTTTCGGGCCCTTACATAGAGTGAAAATATCCATTTAACATGCGTGTAAGTGAACAAGCAGAAAAGCTTTACTATTTATTTAATAATGATGTCTCATGAGATGATGTTAAGCTCAATATCCTCATAATAATGTCATATCAATACAAATCTGGAAAAATTGTCATGATTTAAAAGGCTCAATTTCGAAGTGATTCAAAAATTTAAGCGATTTAGTTGGAGGCTTACGTAAATTGTATTATATCACATAACAACGACGTATCACATGACGATCAAATATACAAGTACACAGCCTGAACTTGAATTTCAAATTAGTTATTTTTGCTTTTATTTTAAACATCTGTATAGATTCGCGGCTGCAGAAATTGTACGGTTTAATTATCTTTTATAACAATTATAAACTCAGCAAATCATTTAGAACTCAAATTCGTTGTTGTTATTTTGTAGGTCAAGGTCGTTTAGGGTTGAATTTTATTTAAGACTGGAAAAATATGAACATAGTTAAAAGGCACGACGACCCCATTAGCCTTTTTCATATTTTCCAATCTTGTATTTTTTCCGAAGCTCTAGATGAAAATTTTATACTCTCACAGAAATGTTTAAAATCAATATTTCAAGACGGCAAAACTGATCTGCATAGCGTTCATACATAGTTTGTACCAAGAAAGCTGGTTTTTACGAGTCTCATATAATAATATTGAACTGAACACGGAAAAAAAGCTTTTCCCAATGATTTTCATTTTATATAACACAAATATCCAGCACTCAATATTTGCATTGACGCTGAGCAAATTGTTTGATTAAACCTCACCAACAAATTATTTACGAAAAAGCCATTACACCATATTGACCACACCAAAAACCCCACACATTATAAATTCGCCACACAATGTTGTATAAATATATGAAAAGCTTTATAATTAACCGTTGTAAAAAATATAATAAAAAAAAATGGTAAAGCTTTTGTCGGTATTTAAATTTCATTTGCAACTTTTTGTGTTTGTGCGCTACTTTATGATGTCTGATAAAACAAATATAAAAACGTAAAATTGTACAAGTCATGGACTAACAAAGTGGTGTATGCCCTCCATGAAACAGGGACGCACACGAAATTATATATTTTTTTTTCTAGGAAAACGATTTTAGTATTGTTTATTTGGGGTTGTTTTATGTTGCCTTTATTATTAAAATGTTGTTTTGACAGATGCGAAGCGGTCACCATGTTATTTTAATGGGATTTTGTTTTGTTGGGAACATTTGGCTTCTATATACATTTACAATGCAAACGAAGCTTTATATTTCCTTTTTGTTCGTGGTGACACAAAATGTACAAATGGCAGAAATCATAAAGATTTGAATTTTTACATTTAGAAAAATATTGATACTTTAAGGTCATAGTCGTAAGGATAATTTTGAAAAAGAGAGGGGTTCTTTATGGAGTGTTAGTACTGTTGTACGGTAAAGGCCTATACAGTACAATACTTAGGTACTAGGTACATTTTTTTTACATGTCACTCACAAACATTTATTTAAACATATTTTGTTCATTCATACTCGCGAGCACATTATTTGACGAGCTAGGAAATAATTTAACCTGGTTTTTAAATGTTTAGTTTTAAAATACTGT
Organism: Nephrotoma appendiculata; assembly: GCA_947310385.1. Lineage (NCBI taxonomy): Eukaryota > Metazoa > Arthropoda > Insecta > Diptera > Tipulidae > Nephrotoma > Nephrotoma appendiculata. The sequence goes on from OX371223.1 coordinate 340,996,356, forward strand.
AACAAATTTCACTAGATATAAGCAACTGCACAAATTTACAATATTTTGTGTATAAGCAGGAGTTGTTGAAGAGCTGATCGTAAATTCGAGTTAAAATCAAGCCTTCAAGTAAAATAGAGAAATAAGTTATCACGGTTTAACTTGAGTAATTTCAATATTCGTTTATTTATTCCTTAAATTTTCTGTGAAAATGTTAAAAACCAATTTGAAGATTCTGAAAGACTTTACTTAAAGCGATATACTGAGGTGATCAAAATGGTTTAATAAAACACCAGAAATCTCTCTCGATCCGATGTACAAACCGTCGTCAAATTAACATAAGTATAGAAAATTAGTAAAATGGGAACTCTTATTTTCTGACCTGTTAAATTTGATTTAAACAACTAGTGAAATTCGATCTTTGTGGAAAATTGATTCTATGAGATCCGCGCCTTCGAATGCAATTTTTAATAACATAACAAATTTTGATCCACTTATTACTATTTTGTTTGTTTGATCTGAAAGTTCTGAAGAAAATTGGTCTTAGATTGAAAAACGGAGCTGTGAACGACACATTTTGATAAAAAAGTGATAGGCTCGAACAGTTAACTGGAAACTGGGAAACATCGCAAATTTTGCAAGAAAGGAAAAAGGGTGCCAAATGGCACAGGAAGGAGGTTCAGAAAAATTTTCTGAACATTTGTTTTTCAGCCACAACGCTAGTTTTGCGTACTGACATGCTTCTACTTATTTTGTGACGTTCGTCACGATCTTTCCAATAATATGACTCTTTTGATATTCTGTATCAAAGGACGAATTTATCAGCGCCACAAAATGCTGATATTGTGAAATAAATCGGTGATAAAACATTTTTCTTTATCACCTTAAGAATAAAAAATAATGTACCCGTAATTAGCATCACAATGATAATTTGTAATACCAATATGTTTCAGATAAATTTTTGATATTCCTCATGACCTTTACACTGACATGTCACACCTATATATTCTATAATAAATCAATAATATGCTGCCACCGCCAAAATAGTGGATTTATCAACTAAAGCGTGCATAGCAAAATTGTAGATTTATTCAAAATCATTCCAATAATATTCTACATGATTATTTGGAAGTGAGAAAGGTTCTAACTGCTTCCAACCGTTATAGTAGTTTAGAGTACTAAGGTGTACTGAAAAATCTACGGAATTTTTCAGGACCTCTAAAACGAAATGTGAGTACATAATTTATAATAAAGTAAAATTCTGCTACCAACTAAAGTTGGATTGAAATTGTTGGATGATCCAAGACCTTTCAAGCGATTCAGTAGTATCTTGGACAATTTCCTATAGCAGGTACCCGCCTCCCTTGAGTTTGAGAGCTCAAAAGCTTTTCCTTTCACAGAATTAAACGAAAAGAAGAAAGGGAAAGAAGACCAGAAAAGTTTTGGAAGAAAGACCAGAAAAGTGGTTTTAAAACAGAATCATTTACATAATTTTTAAACGGATTTCAATAATTTGGCCTTACACACCGAAGTTAAAATTGTTGATATTAACATTTTAGCTGTATCTAAATTCAATAAAAAGATATAATGTCAGGATACGCCTGACAATCATAATTCTTCACGGCCATATAATTAATGTTATTAATTTCATATAGTACTAGTGAAAAAGGATTTAATCCTTAGTATGAGACCGATAATCCTGCGGCATTACCAAAACAGCGCATGCAACAAAATACAACAACAAGGGAGAGCTTTGGCCCTACAACATATTGCAGGAATAATAAAATAAAAATAAATTAAAAAAAGGACAACATTGCAGTCGCAGTTGACCAGTGCTGATTCAGTAAGTGCAGTGAGTACGAAAATGATCATACACACTGAGTTTCGATTTTTTTTTTTTACAAATTATAAGGATTATAGAATTTATTTTACAGTTTTTTATTAAACTAAATAATTTTACAAATTAACAAATCCAAAAATACAAAATAGAAATTTATAATACCGCTCATAATAAAACCAAAAAAAATCTAGAACTTTTTGCAACGAATTATTATTTTTTAATTATTATTATTTTTTAAATCATTTACATAAAGTATGTTTCATAATTATTTTAGTATCGAGTTAGTCCTCCTTTAAATTTATATAATTTCTTTCATATTGAATATATAGGCCATACAAACTAAAATGTAATGATTGCGAGGCATTGGGCCGATGTTAGAAAGGAAACCACCAACGAAGCACGCCAAATAATAATTAATATGAAACTTAACTAGAAAATCTGTGCACGAAATTGGAAAATTAGATGGCCGAAGTCATTCTACAGTGGCTTAAACAATATCCAGATTCAACATCACACAATCGGTTGAAAACGGGCAGCGAACAGGGCGAAAAGAAACATTTTCCAATAGGGACAAGCGAAAGATTTTGAATTTGGTGAGAGAAAATCCAAAAACAAGCGCTCCAAAACTTTAGAAGTGGAAAAGATATATAATAAAGCAACCCACCCTCAAAATGTTAGAAGGGTTTTGTGAAAACATAGATATCATGGTCCTACCTCCGCAAGAAGCCGTTAATTTTGAATGTTAATTCCAAGAAAAGAATTGAGTTTGCGGAAAAATTAAAAACAAAAGACTACAACTTCTGGAAGACGGCTGTTTTTACGGACGAAAGTAAATGGAGTAGGTAAACTTGTTTTTATAAATGAAAATTAGGATCGCTGGAAATACCTAGGTATTGTAGAGGGCAATCTGAAACCATCCGTGGAAAAATTGGGGCTAATACTATCATGGATCGTCCAGCAAGACAACGATCCTAAGAGCGGTATACACATTGTGAAAGAATGAATTCTGAATGATGTCCGAAACCAGTTACATTAGCCACCCTAATCGCCTGACCTGCACCACAATGAACATTTATGGGATCACCAGGAACGCCAAATTAGAAAATACAGGATTACCAACAAAAAAACGTAGCAAGAAACAGTAATTAAAGAAGGGATAAAATTTCACCGGAAGTTACCAAGAAGTTTGTAGAATCAAAGCCTAGAAGACTGAAAGAGATTATAAGAAATAAAGGAGGACCAACTCGATATTAAAATAATTATGAAACATATAATTTATGTAAATGATTTTAAAAAAATCGAGAATCATAGAATAAGTGTATGATCATTTTCATTACTCATTGTAGCTATTAGTTCTTGTAGTTACAAGGTTTCAAATAGCATTGAAATTATAGAAAATAGGCTTATTAGCCTGTACAACGAGACTTGGGTTTCATCTTTACCTGGCCTAGGAATCATGATAATTTGAGATATTTTCCATTTTTGGGGAAAATATCCACATCTCATAATTCGTCAAAAATATATGTTATATATTTGATGCATCTATCAATTTTTTGACCATTTTTTCAGTTTTTAGATAAGAAGGGGGCCATAGCCTGGCGCTTTTTTAGGATTTATATTGTTTTGATAACCGTTTTGACGCAATTCCAATTTAATTTGCCTGGATTTGAGCCCGACTCGTAACCCGTACACTGTGGTACTATATTATAACTTCAAAAAGGCCAATTCGAATAATTTACAACAATATTTTGAGCAAATAAATTGAAAGGCCGAGTTTACAGCGATGACATATATCGAACAAATATCCTCCATGGTACGACGATCAACTCTTTAGTCTTAAAAACAAAAAAGACAAGGCTTATATTGAAAACCTCAAAGTGTGTTCCCAGGATAGTAAATAGAATTTTTTTGCTTATAATCAACATTTTGAATCTTATTTTGAACTGAGATATCGAAGCTATATTCGTATTCTAAAGGATAAAATAAAAGGCGCTCCCAGACACTTTTGGAAATTTTTTAAAACCAAACGGGAAATTGGTGGTTACCCAGCCTGGATGAAATTTAAGGATCAAAAGTCTTGTGATCCACAGGTCATAACCAACATGTTTGCTGAGTTTTTCCAATCTGTTTATAAAGCGGAAGACATTGATAATTATATAGATGCAACCTGTAGTGAATATAGTACATTCATATTTACTCCACACATCGAGCCAGAAGACATCCAGCGAGCATTGGTAGGATTCAGAGAAGGGTGTGGTCCTGATGGTATTCCTGCTTCATTTTTTAAAAGTTCTAAAAATTTGGCAATCTCTCTAAGCATTTTGTTCAATCAGTCAATAAAATTGGCAACAAAAGTGGAATATAACTAGATCAAAACTGGATCTAGAAATGATGTTTCTTCCTACAGAGGTATTACATCTATATCTGCTATACCTAAATTATTTAAACTAGTAATATGCAACATTCAAAGCAGCGCGTCCACGGTATTTATCACAATATCAACATGGTTTTATGCCTTAAAGATCAGTATCTACAAATCTCATAGAATTTACTAGCTATTCTATTAAAGAAATTGAGAAACACAAACAAGTTGACGTAATATACACCGACTTTGCAAAGCTTTCGACTCCATCAGCCATTGTAAAACTTTGGAACACATTTTCAAGTTCGGATTTTCTAGCCAGTTCGTTGCCTGAAATAGAAGATAAAACGTCAAATAGAATACAAGCTACCGCTGGTGTACCACAAGGCTCTCACGTTGGCCCATGGATTTTCACAATCTTCATAATGGTATTACCGAAGTGATAAAGCATTCCAATATCCTGATGTTCGCAGAAAATCTACAAAGCAATCGAGTCAGTCGACGATGCCAGTAAACTACACGAAGATATTGACAACCTAGCGTTATGGCGCGAGTTTAATTTTCTGAGTCTCAATATTGAAAAGTGCAAATCTCTATCATTTCACCGAAAAACCAACCCTGTTACACAAGGCTATAAGATAAATGGTGTACTCCTTCAAATAGTACTTGAGACTAAGGACCTAGGGGTTACTTTCGTTGAAAACAAGAGCTTTACTAAGCACATTGAGCTGTGCACCGCTCGCGCGAACTCCATGGTCGGTTTTGTCAAACGTTGGTTGGGTAATAATTTTGATGTGGAAACAATTAAGATCCTGTATTGTGCCTACGTTCGATCCCAGCTGGAATATGCTGTAAATGTGTGGTGTCCGTTCTAAGTAGCTCATATCCAGAGTATTGAGAAAATTCAAAAGAAGTTTATACGCTACTTGACCTGGAAAGACGGATGGGTTTATGACCCTGATCTACCATACCACTTAAACATACAGGGGAAACCACCATATTTAACCGGGTACAAGTCATACAACTTGCAAACTCTTGAAAATAGACGTGAATTGCTAAAAAGTACATTTATTGGTAATCTCCTACTAGGTTTAATCGACGCACCGGATGAGCTAAAGTCAATTAAAATAAAGGTTACTGGTAGACAACTAAGAGAACGTGGCTTCCTCCTCTTAGATAGACATAGAACCAACTATGACGATAATGAACCAGTGAAGATGATGTGTAAAAGTTTCAATAGAATTAACTATTTATTTGATTTTTGTTTAACAAAAGATACTTTTAAAAGTAGATTAAGGCAATTTTATGCCTCTCAGTGATTTTTTTTATTGTTACTTTACTTTTATATTTCAAATTTTCAAATCCAAGCGGATTTATTTTATTTTATATTTTATATTCTTAAATTAATATATTTCAAGTCAAATTTGTAGACTTTTTGCAATATAAATAAATAAATAAATAGTACGCAGGAATTATTTTGTTCGTTTAGGGTGAACACTTTTTATAGATGGTTAGAAAAAAAGAAAGCCTTTACTAAGTCACTTCTGGTTTCCTAAACGGTAGGTTCAATAGCCCTGTCCTTTTTAAATTTATTGCTGTCTTCCAAAATGAGTAATCTGTTTTTTCTGTAGCTGTGGGCTCACTTAGGTACTTCTATATTCCTAAATTTTGTCCTTCCCGTATTGCTTCTCTCAGAGGTTTAATAGCTCTATTTAATTTCTATTTATGCAAACGAGATTGGTGAAGTTGCATAGCCGCCGAATTGCTCGCTTCACTGCTAATAACTTTTGAAGGTTACTTGAAAGTTTATTATTTTTCTGAATTTTTTTTTTCTCGGGTGGCTTTTTTGCAGCCATTTCCATTATTTGTCTTAAGTTTTCTATCGCGGCATCAATGTCTTCTGGTATGCGTATCTACTATGTTTCTAAAGAGGACCCATTTCGTTTGTTTGTTTGTTAAACGTTGGGGCGATGACACATTAAACAAAAAAAGAAGTGAATTGCTACGTTGAATCAAATACAAAAAATATGAGCCACCACCGAAACCAATAGATGCTGTCACAAATCCTCAAACAATGTGATCATGGAAAAGATGAAAGAATGGAAGAAATATGTACATGAGGATAATAGCGATAAAAAATGGATGTAGTGTCAATTTGGACCAATACAAAGTTTAAATACAAATTTTAATGAATAAACGCTCTTTAGGGGAAGGATGCAAAGGGAAAGGCTGCAATCGGAATTTTCATCAACAAATTACTATCTGTGATAAAATAGAACACATCTTTGACCCCCTGTCGGAGTGCAAAACTCAACGGCCGACCCGCAAGAAACCAGTTTGTCAGTATAGCCTGGCATGGAGCTATGCAATGTGCAGATGGTTCTATGTAAATCGGACTCATAGCCGTACGTTCTCGAATTGGCTGGTAATGGCGTAAAAGTATGGATGGAAAAAAACACAAAAGAGTTGGGAGAACCATGGCCTCAGAACAGATTGCAGGGATACAACAAAAAAAAAATAAAAAAAGGACTATTTTGCGGTACGTGTTTTGCGGTATGAAATATTAAATCGTTGACTAGTTTATAACTAATACTATAAGAAGTGAGGCCATCGTTAGGTTGCTAGCACCCCAGTTGACTTAAATAAATAAATCCCTTATATTTAACAATACCACATGATTATATCAGAATGAGAAACATGTATCCATTGTCAGCAACATAGTTTCTTATGTTAGATCCACATGATATGTTATTAGCAAATCTGGTTCCATATTTATAGTTACTATTACTAAATTTCAAATTAGATAAGGTAGAAAAAACATTTAATGTCCTGTACAAATATAATGAAACTTGATATAAAGCACCCAATGGCAAAATTCTTTTCGATTCAATTTCATATAAATTTAATGATGAAAATAGTAAAAAGTGCTTCAAGATAGCTTTCACACTTTTGTTTTGCATGATTTGGAGAGGTTTTAATTTGCTCCGATTTGCCGTTCCGTAAACAATAATTCCATAAAGAATTCTGTCATGAATAAATGCAAAGTACATAAGTCTCAACCACATAACTAACCTCAAAAAACGAAAGTTTCCTTACCAATTCTATTAACGGAGCCATTTCCATTTTACTACAGACGGATTTAATGTGTTCAACCTAAGACATGTGCGTATCAAAAGTTACTTTTAAGTACTTGAAATATTCGACTCTATCAACTACAATGTTAGTTATATTAAGATATGGCAAATCAATCGGACTTATTTGTGGTGAATGAAGAATCATAATTTTTTTTTTATTTAAGCTCAATGAGGTCACGTTCAATTTGAAGTATTCCAGTAAGATGTTCATATCATGCTTAATGCTAATCTATATTGTAGAAAGGACTTTTGTTTCATAAACTATTGCAGTATCGTCTGCAAAAAATTTGAATTTTGTCAATCAAGGGTAAATTCGAGATGTCATTGATAAATATCAGGAACAGTAATAGTCCCAAAACACTGCGTTGAGGAAACCCACATTTCACAGCAGCTTATGATCAAAAGTATAAAACGCTTTTTTTAGATCAAGAAAGAGGGCTATCACATACTGCTTTCGATCCAAAGCATTATAAATCATGTTTGTCATATCAACAAGAGCCACCATCAGTACTCGCACCTTCTCTAAACTAATACTGATATGCGTAGAAAAATTGTATTTATTAATTTCGCTATAATTACAGATAAGGCTACATTACGCTTCAGAACCTGATTACGAATATTATCTGGAACACAATCTTTACCACTATCTAGAAGACAAATAATATTACATATTTATTATTGCAAAGGTTTGGAAAAATGTCACAAAATAAGTTGACACATGCTCTGCACTCAACCTACCGTTATGGTGCTGAAAGCAGTTACATAATTATTTATGGTTGGGTAGGTATAGAAAGGCTTCAGTTTTATTATAAGCACTTAAGTTCACAAATTCACTGCTTTTACACTGGTGACAAATTAATTCCTTGCATCTTTGCGCATTAATGTGAAAAACACCCCCACTTTTGTTGGCGAGTGCTGTCATCTTCATGTTGAGGTCGGAAACTTTTCAAACGATCCTCGTATTCATTATAGAAATTAAACTACTATTAACAAAAAATTAACAAATGCTTACAAGAGTCCAACTGTAACAAATATTACAACGTTCGACACATACGATTGCTTCGAAATTTGTCTAAGAAGTCCATTATAGATTCAGCTTTAATAAAAACTTAACTTCATGTCCGGTAACTGCTTGAAAGAGGCCAACTCGACCCAATATTACAGCCGTCTCTAATCGTCCATTACCCATACGATTGCTTTGAAATTTATGTAAGAAGTTTATCAAGGATTCCTCTACAATAAAAAATTGAATTCAATTCCGACAAATGTTTGGAAAAGCTAGCTCGTACTTTTAATACGTCCATCTGACTCATACGATTGTTTTGAAATTTTTCAAAAAGTTTCCGTGTCCGACAAATGGTTGAACGAGTTCGAACCTTTAAAACAACCGTTGTGACCCATACGATTGCTTTAAAATTTGCTTTAAAAGAGTGTTAACGATTTTACTTCCTTAAAAATTTTATTTATGTCCAAAACAAGGGCTTACAATAGGCTAGTTCGAACCATTAGCTTGTCAAAATATTCCATTTTAAAATTCTATTTCAAATTTTACCAAATTTTTAAAATTTTACTTTACTTTTTAGCAGCCGTTATGTTTTTCGTACTAAAATTTAGTGGCTAAGCCAGCACGTAGACTTCACAGACATTAGGCTGAGGGCCCTTGCTTGATTATGACTTGTTATTAAGTACGTGGTATATAATTTATCATATTTTGACTATAACTCTGATCAATGTTGGGTCATTCGATCTTCACAGTTCCTTTTAATTGTCGAAAAAAGTGGAACTGAGCAACTTTTTGAAAACTTGTTCCGTAAGATTGTTCCGACGTTCTCGATGAGGTTTAAATCTAGACAACAGACACCACTCAGATAATAGAGTATTATTAGACTTTAAAATTTATTGAGTTTGAATGAATATAGGGGTGTTATTGTGTAGAAAATATAATTTGTCCCATCAATTTCGTTTCCTCAGGTTGTCGGTGAGATAATGCATAAAGGGGTTTTCCCATATTATCAAATGGCTTCCCAAATCATCAACGATCCACGGTCAATATCTCGAGACATTCTCTATTGCGGTTTTACACGAGTGGCGTGCAAATTTTTCTGTAATCCATCAAGATATTTTTCCTAAAATTGGTATTTGTCCGAGAAATCTATTCTCTTATATTCATGCTGAGTTTGAGAGAACTACGAATTTTTGCAGAACGATTCGATTTGTGAACTAACAATCATTTACCTCCCGCAAATCCCTTCTTTTGGCCATACTGTTCTATAAACTTCAGAAAATTTATAATCTCCATCTTACATTTACCATTTCGAGCAACTATTTCTCGGGTAGTCATTCCAGATGCACAGTAGGCCAAAATAAGAGTATTCCCCTTGTTCTTTGCCCGTCAACGCTTTACCTCGAACCGCATTTCAGCTTATTTAATAAGTTTTTAGTTTTTATTACAATAAATTATTTTTTAAGAATTTAAAAGTTTCTTACACAGATAGTCCATTTACAAACTGATGAAGCGACAAGAATTACGACGTACAGGGTAGCTTTCAAAACAAATACAAAACGATTTCCAAGTCTACATGTTTTTAGTTCAATTGTTATCGTTGTTGCCGTGAACTTTAATATTACATCGCCACGTTCCCATCTCTACATATACTGAGTACTTATTTATATTAAACCTGAGCCTCAAGAACCTTGCAATGTACATTAAAAGTAAATATATAGCAGTTTTGTTATCTCTCCAGACAATAAACCAGCACAATAAAAGCACGGGAAAAATTGAAAAAAGTGGTAAATTAAAATTCTTGGTATTTGATATCGATCGACTCGCTTGTATACAATATAGGTCTATGTGCGACATCATATCGAGAGAGCAGGGAGAGAACAAGAATGCTACGGTGGATGGATGGAATTTTAGTTTTATATATTGAACAACACTCTGTACAGTAATATATAGAAAACCTAGGAAAATTGAAATTTCATTTTTTTTGGTTTTTTCCAATAAAAATTCCATATGGAAATTCCTCTGTTTATTGTTTTATGTTTCATTGGATGTATGAATGAATATTTGTGTATTGGAAAACTATGCATGAAGAGACAGGTGGATATTTCTGCATGAACATATTCTATATACGAATATGTAAAGTAAAAATTATGATTTCTTATGGGGATTGAAAATATTTTTTTTGGGATATGCTTTCTAGGAATGTTTTTCAAATTAATTTGTTGTTCTTAGTCCGTATAATATATTGCTCTGTGTAATTTATCAGGAATTCGCAGACAAGATGAATGACTGCAAATTCTGGCTGCTTAAACTTTATAAAAATATGTTTTTTCTATACGTATGTCCAAATTTATGCCATTTGAAATTTAGACTAGAATGTATGCGTGTTGTAATTGTAAATAACTTTCATATAAATCACTTGTAATCACTTTCATAATTTCCCTTGGCTTGATGATAATTGTCCGTTAGCATTTTCAAAGATGATTAACGCCGTTTACAATGGCTTTCGTTACCTGAATATTCCAATTCACTTGGAACGTTATTCTAAAATCCAAAATTCATTCAGTATTGGAGCAATACTTGATCTGACAACATTGATGCCATTAAAGATTAGAACACGCGACCTTTAAGAATGATAACGCGCTTGGTATGGTGTACAACTTAATCACTTGACCACCAAGTGATATGTTTGAGTAGAGTAGAATTGGTAAGGGTATATTTAGATTACACTCCAAACTGATATCTATGCGTCCAATTAAAAATAAAAATATATAACAAGTCACACAAAAGTTTCTGAATTAACTTTTTTCAATTAATTTTTTTAGGTTACCTAATCATAATAATTTTAGATTAATGGGAGAGTAATCCGTTCAATCATGGATTTTATCGAGCACAAAGCCCAGGTGCCAATTTTTTCTCATAAAGTCACCCAAATTTGTACAAACTACAGCGATACTATGAAGATGAAAGTGGAGTATAGTCGCATTATCTATCTCTTAGACCAATATCAAAAAAAATTATTGTTTTTTAAATAGCTAGTTACCAAAAGTTTATTAAAAAAAAAAAAAATTTAACAAAATCAAAACAATAAGAAAGTTGAGGACAAATAAAATTCAGAGACGAACCCAACGAAAAACTCTCTATAATCCTTTCCAGTCATTCCGAAAGTCAGCTGACCAATTTTTATCAATATTTTACAAGTCGGCATTTGTCCTTTCTCAAAAATACGACTTCGCTCAACATTTGTTTGCCCCCATTGAGAGAAATACAAGAAATGGCTTTCTTCATCTATTTGATATACAACAACACATCATATTCCTTTAGTACTTGGGTCGCAACGACAGAAAATTGGCTTAGAATAGTCGGGGTTTACAACAACTGGAGCAATTGTTAGCAATAGTTTGGGTTTCTCTCATGATAAACTTGGTTTTAGCAACTTGGTTAAACCTGCATCTGATAGAATTTTAGCATATTTTTCAAGCAGCTATAATTGTTCTTTTAGAATAGAGGAGACAAACAAAAGATCATCTAGATAGACGTTATATAGATACATGGACTGCTACAACTGCCTTCCGAATGCAGTTAAGCAAGTATTTAATTCGGCTCCCTTGGATTTGCATCAACAAAAAAACATTCTTTAGGTCTACAGCAGAGAATAGTTGGTTTAAGGTGACTGAGCAATCTGTTAATTAAAGATAGACGTCCTTTAGGATAGACGTCCTTTCTTAGTTATTGAATTCAGTTTGCGTCAATCTTGGCCGAACTACAACTTGCCCTTCGCCTTCCTGTATAAGTGAACATGAGAACTCTATGGAATATAAGTATATATGAAGTAACGCCCAAGATTAAATTCAGCCGGTGATACGTTATAGTGTCTTTTCTTAATCGGAGAATGACTCCTGTACTTGGATGATTTTAAAAGATTTAGTTTTTCTAGTTTTGTTGGTTCCGACGGCAAAAGTGTATGTCAGTTGTCGTCGACTTGTGTTAAAGATAACAGTTTCACATCTGTGGTTCTCTTTTTAATAAGGCATTCAATATCCGAACTTGCTAACATACATGATACCATCTCCATGAACGACCTATTTTTACGTTCAGCCCACTATTTTGTATTGGTGTTATCGGGCTAGTTAATTTGGTACGTATGTCTTTCTTATTAAAGAAATTTTACAATTCTGCGTCCATATATTCCTCGGTCTGATAGAAAGACTTCGAGATTTTATTATACTGGGTAGCAGTTATTTCTGGTTTCATCTTTATCAAGTAGATGTGAGTGTATCTACTCAAATCGTCAATTAGTATGACATAACACTCAAATTTTGGTATCCAAAACTCTGTGCCACTCATGTATATATTTTGAATCTCTCGTCTGCCTTACGGAAAATGCTTGAGTTACGGGAGTAGTTTTTAACTATCTCCATAAGCTCTCACTGTCAGTATTTGTTTACCATTGACATTTATTTCACTCATACCATTTTTGAAAATTATATCATAACCACGTTTGATCTTGTTAAAGTTAGCTGAAAGTTGCTGGACGAAAGTGTAGCTTCGATAATGCAGATAGTGTCTCGACTACTTCATCCCAAAGTTAAAAAAACATTTAATAAAATGAAATATCCTAGAAGACCGTAGCACCAACACAAAATCAACGGAAAACAAATAAATAAATAATATCGATAAAATCTTTCGTCACTCTTTCGCCACGCCAGATGACCCACGGTCGTAAGTAAATTTTGATTATAGATTTGAGATTGGTCTGATGAGGTTTTAGAGGATAAACCTCCTATCTGTCTGTGCAGCCGAAAATGGTCGATAAAGAAGTTTAATAATTGTCGAGCATTCAACGGTTTGTAATGGTAATTAAAATGGCACATAATGGTGATGAGGTTATAGGAGTGAAATTTTTATTTTCCACGTTTTCTTAATCTGACTATAAGTCGATTCGATAGATTTGGCCTTTATAAGTAAATTTTGATTAGAGGTTTGGGGTGCGTCTATAATGAGAGAATGTCATATCTCTTTATATCCGAAAATTGTTGAAAAAAATATTTAATAATGATCACTCAGCTGTTTGTAACTGTAAGCTGTTAAATTGGTTTGAAATGTGAGATTATGCCAGACGAAATTTAATTATGCCAATTCGACTAGTGTGGTGAAATTTTTGATTTTCCCATTCATTCATTCGTTATTCGATAAAAATCGATCGTCATTCGAGATTTTTCCATATAGACACCAATTTGACTGTAACTATTCGATAACCCATGACCATAGATAGATTTGGCTCTGTCTGATAAGGATATAGGGATGGATTTTGGATTGTATCCATGCTTTTTCGATAAAATTTTTCGTCATTAGAGATTTTGCTAGATCGATATCAATCTGACTATGTCAATTTGATGGTCGATTTTAACTAAAGGTTTTGGGTGGGTTTGATGAAGTTATAAGGGGTGAAAATTTTATTTTTTCCTTCTTCTGTCTATAAAATTGTTGGTCATTCGATATTTTTCCAAACAGACACCAATTAAACTGTGCCAATTTAATGGTCTAAGATCATAGGTAGATTTTAATTACAGGTTTGGGGTGGGTCTGATGAGGTTAAAGAGATGAAATTTGTATTTTCCCCATGTTTTGTGATTATTTCAGAATTTGCCAGCAGATAGGCACACAATCTGACTATGCCGAATAGTTGCGCCATGACCATATGTAGGTAGATTTTGATTATAGATCTGGGGTAGGTCTGATCAGGTTATAGGTTTTGAATGCGATAGCTGTTTCATAAAGCCGAAAATTGTCGATAAAGAAGTTTAATAATTTTCAAGCACTCGACGGTTTGTAATTGTCGCTTAAATAGTATGCAATTCGAGATTATTCCAGGTCTACATTAATTTGACGATACCAATTCGTTGGTTTATGGCCATGAAATTTGATAAGTTTGGGGTGTGTTTTAAATCTATCACCTATGGTAATGGGCCATCAAAATGGCATAGTCAGATTAGTGTCTCTAGAACAAAATTTCGAATGACTATACGGATTTTATTAACAATGTATCGAGAAAATAAAAATTCCACCGCGATAACCTCATCAGACCAGCCCCAAACCTATATATAAATTCTTCTTACGATCATGGGCAATTGAATTGGCATGGTCGGATTGGTGTTTTGCAGGCAAAATCTCGAATTATGATCGATTTTATAGAATGAATTTTATGCTTATAACCTCATCAGGCTATATAGCCTATAATTGGCTTATAGTCAGATTGGTACCAATTTGGCAAGCTCCCGAATGACGAACGATTTTATCAACAAAGCATTGAATAAATCAACATTTTAACCTCTATCTTCATCAGAATTACCCCAAACTAATAATCAAAATCTACCAACTGGCACGGGCTCTCGCATTGGTCTAAGAAGATTAAATCGACAAAGCATGGGGAAAATTAAAGTTTTACCCCTAACCTAAATAGACCTACCCCAAACTTCTAATCATCATTTATCTGTGATTATGGGCTTTCAAATTAAAATCCTGAATGACGAACGATTTTATCAGCCCCTCCTTTTACGCCATCAGACTCATCAAAAAACTAATCAATTTATATCATTGTCATTAACATAGTTAGATCACTGTCATGTCTCGCAAAATCCCGAACGATGAACTTATGGGTATAACTTATTTTTTATTAACCGAATATCCAAACTCCTTGTCATTTTCGGAATTGAATTTTGTTTTATTTTTCTTATTTTTTATTAGTTGGTAACAAAACAGAGGTGCGCGCTCAGATAAAAATGTAACCTAGCGAAATCGTATTTTGTTCTACGGATACAATTATTTAGATTTCAAAAATTGAACTACTACACTACCCCCCTCGCAGATTAAAGGCCACGGTAGACAGAATCAAGTTAATTGTGAATACGTACAGCTTTTCGAGTTCGCGCCGGTAATCGCTCAGTGGAACCGAGTATGCTTTATGCCGGTTTCAACCTATCGATCGCGATCGGTTGATTCTAGCCTTCACTCGAGATAATGAACTGCTTTCGTAAGCAGCATATTACTTTATATGAACCCTCATAAGGGGGTTGTAGTCCGATGCGAACCTTGCCCGTTCGTACGAAAACGATGACGGTCAATGACTGTGTGGGTTGAAGGCTGAAGTAAAAGAGGATTTTCGATAAAGAATTCACCGGGTACCCAGCTTTGAACTGTCGGTGAAATCCTCCGACCATGCCATTGGCTTGGGGATGATACGCAGTGGTGCATAATCGATGAGAACCAAAGAGTTTCGTTAATTTAGTGAACAATTTTGATTCGAATTGCGTGCCTTGGTCGGTTGCTACGCCGAATCGAGATATGTAATTACTTACGAATGTTTTGGCAATGGTGTTTGCAGACATATAGGTCATGCAATAAGGTTCGGGCCAACGAGTGAATCGGTCGACACAGGTTAAGAGATAAGAGAAGTATATCCATTGGACGGTGGAAGCGGACCAACTATATCCAAGTGGATATGTTCGAATCTACCAAGTGGAATTTCGAATCGTCCAATCGGCGCCCTCTTATGCCTAAGATTGTGCAAAATTGTTCACATATTTGTTTATACTATGCCAGAAATAGCAAGCTGTAATCAATTTACGAGTAGCACGGACACCACGATGTGAAATGCTATGTAAAGATTCGAAGATTTGTCACCGTAATGATACTGCGATGTATGGGCGATTAGTACCCAACGATGTTTTGCAGTAGATTTCGGAATGGTGCAAATTTGAAAAGCTCTAGTTTCATGTTGGAGCTATCGTGACATATAAAACCAGAAAGTAAATTCTGTAGTTCTAAGTCTGATTGTATTGAAGTCAAAACGTGTCTCGACTGCTGCAGTTTCGTTGTCAATCGTGCGGGATAATGCATCCGCGACCACGTTTTCTTTACCTTTTACATGCCGGATATCTGTGGTAAACTGACCAGTATAATCCAAGTTTCACGATTGTCTTGGATTACGTTCAGTTTTAGACTGAATGGCTCTAGTTAGTGGCTTATGATCGGTATACATGGTGAAGTTTCTACATTCAACAAAATATCTGAAATGTTTGATTGCGAAATATATTGCGAGTAATTCCCGATCGAATGCTGAGTATTTTCGTTCAGCATCAGAAAGTTTCATAGAGAAAAATCCCAATGGTCCCCAACAATCGTTATTGTTCTGTTACAGAAGAGCTCCTACGGCAGCGTTCGATGCGTCAGTCGTCACGTTGAATTTTTCATTGTTCAGCGGATGAGCTAACTTGGTTATATTAGCTTATTCACTCTTTATTTTTGTGAATGCGATTTACCATTCCAATCGCTGAATCCGTTTGATTGTTGTAGGAGCCGAGAATTCAGTAATGGCATAAATTCTCTCAGTAGAAGGCAGAATTCCATTTGATGTTATCTTGTGGCTGAGAAAATCTAGAGTTTTAACACCAAAAATATATTTCGATCTCTTTATGTGAACATCGAACTCGGTTAGTCATTAACAGAGTTTCCAAATGTCGTTCGTGATGTTCTTGCGTTTAAGATGCCACAAGAATGTCGTCAATGTATACGAAATAAAGTGTAAGTCGCGGACGACTTCGTTTATAAATCGCTGAAAACTTCGGTTGTTTCGCATTCGTTTGAATTCGAAGATACCGAATGATGTAGTGATTGCCGTTTTGTGAACGTCTTAAGGAGGGACGGGAATTAAATGAAAAGCTCTAAGAGGCCAATTTTGTAGAAAAATGTACACCCATGCAAGTGCGTAGAGAAATATTGTATGTGAGGTATCGGGTAGCAATCCGTATCTTTCGTTATCTTTCTTTCATGTGCTGAAATTCAGTGAATGCAGCTTTATGGCGCACCGGATCTAGCCTTCGTGTCCTCGATACCGCCAAATAACCTAACGTCACTATGTGAAGAACCACGGAATGTCGCTATACCGGCGTTTCTGGATCAATCAGCCGTTTTCGTTTAAGATCGACTATGTGGCGTTATTTAATGAGAAAATTAGGGCCAATGATCGGACAGTTCACTGACGCCAAGACGAAAGCGTGAGTGAACGATCGTTTGAGTCCGATATCTACCTGGAGTAATTTCGTTCCGTAGGTATTTATTGATGTGCCATTATGGTAGCTGATAGTACTAGATCTATAGATTTCGAGGTATTATATATGGATGTTGAAAAACGTTGGACCGGGAACACTGAAAGAACAGCCCCCGTATCCATGAAAAAAGCGAGTTTATTATGTTTATCGTGAATAAAGAGATGACTGTTATTTAAAGTCAAGGATGTCGCCGACTCGACCGAGTGATTTATATGTTTTTTTTCTTCTTCACTAGTGTTGTGTAACGGATCGGCAACGAGAGGGTACTTTTAAAATGGGTCCCATTTGAAACGCGATATTTTAAAATGCGATTTTTCAAAACGCGATATTTCAAAACGCGATATTTCAAAACGCGATATGGTACAAAACGCGATATGGTACAAAACGCGATATTTCAAAACGTGATATTTTTTATCATTAAATCGAATTACTGATATGTATTTAACAAAAGTGTTCGTGCCCAATAAAGGGTAATTTATTAAAGATTAGACGAAAATTTTCAAAGTGTCCAAATTACATTATAAAGAGGTTGTCAATATACAGAATATTTTTACCATTTTTGTAAAATAAATATATGAAATTTCAAGAGACTGAATGAAATTGTCCAAGATACAGAAATGCCCAACATTGAAGGTTTTAATAAAATTCAATTTTTCATTCAATTTGCACCTGATATCAATTGACGGCCGAAAATTTTAACTGCGTGGTTATACTTCCGAATAGGTCATATACCTCCAAAAATTCTGAAAATCGGTATACTAAAGTACTTTAGTATGCTGATTACGAATATGACCATGAAAATATCCAAAAACGACCCCAAGTAGCTCTCAATGATCCCAAGTGGCCCTAAATGCCCCAAATGGTTTTAAAAGATAACCCAAACGCGAAAAATATTGTCTTTTTTCGAAGTACAAATGCTTTTATGATTATTTTAAATCATTTTATACCTTAAGGTTGAGGGCTACCGCCCCAAATCCTAAAATCCGGTCGCTTTGCAACGTACATTCTGGAAAAGGGGAATTTAATTTCAGTTTATAGGAATTTAAGAAACCGATATTAGCACGAGTATAGGATCGGGTTATATCAGGTGAACGCTTCGCTCCCTAGTTAGAAAAGAAAAAAACTTCAGTTTATAGGAATTTAAAAATCGATAAGAGCGGGAGTATAGGACCGGGTTATATCAGACGAATCGCTGTGCTCTCGTCACTTCGCAATGTGCATTCTGGAAAAGGGGAAATTTAATTTCAGTTTATAGGAATTTAAAAATCGATAGAAGAGGGAGTTTAGGATCGAGTTATATTAGGAGGGTGAAGGGGAAATTAAGTTTCAGTTTACAAGAATTTAAAAATGGATAGGAGCGGAAGTATAGGATCGGGTTACATCAGGCGAGTGGCTGCACTCCCGTAGCTTCGCAATGTGCATTCTGGAAAAGGGGAAATTTAATTTCAGTTTATAAGAATTTAAAAATCGATAGGAGCGGGAGTTTAGAATCGGGCTAAATCAGGCGGGAGACGGGGAAATTTAATTTCAGTTTATAGGAATTTAAAAATCGATAGGAGTGGGAGTTTAGGATCGGGTTGTATCAGGTGAGGGCTTCGCTACCTAGTTAGAAAAAAACTTCAGTTTAAAGCAATTTCAAAATCGATAAGAATGGGAGTATAGGATCGGGTTATATCAGGTGAGCACTTCGCTCTTTAGTTAGAAAGAAAAACTTCAGCAGTTCGGGAGTACAGCAACGGATTATACCAAGTGGGTTGCTGCGCTCCAGTCGCTTCGCTCCTTAAAGCAAATTCTTTCGAAACAAAATTTTGATCTTAGATCAAAAAAATGACTGGCAATGCAATGCATTTCAAGGACATTTCAATCAAATTTATTGCATTGTCAGTCATTTTTATGATCTAAGATAAAAAAAAATTTTCGAAAGAATTTGCTATTAGTTAGAAAAAATTTCAGTTTATAGGGATTTAAAAATCGAATTCGAAGCGAATTGCTCGCTCCCGTCGCTTCGTAATGTACATTCTGGAAAATGGGAAATTTAATTTCAGTTTATAGGAATCTAAAAACCGATATTAGCGGGAGTATAGGATCGGGTTATATCAGGTAAGCACTTCGCTCCGTAGTTAGGAAGAAAAACTTCAGTTTATACAAATTTAAAACTCGATAGAAACGGGAGTACAGCCCGTTGTTATATCAGGTGGGTCGCTGCGCTCCAGTCACTCCGCTCCCTAGAAAAAATTTGAGTTTATAGGAATTTAAAAATCGATAAAAGCGGGAGTATAGGACCGGGTGATATCAGGCGGGTCGCTGCGCTCCTGTCGCTTCGCAATGCACATTCTTCTGTACCATATCGCGTTTTGTACCATATCACGTTTTGAAATATCGTGTTTTGAAATATTGCGTTTTGTACCATATCGCGTTTTGTCATATCTCGTTTCGAAATATCGCGTTTTGACATATCGCGTTTCAAGCGGATCCGTTTTAAAATACCCTAAGTATGACGAACCATTACAGATATCTGTTCAGGGACCTCTGCGCGGTATTTGGTAGCCGGCTAGAGCTCATGGTGGATCGTGGGGTTTGCAGAGGTATGCACAGATCTAGAATATACCGCAGGACAGGAACGCAACGAACCAACCTCAACGCGCAGCTTACGTTCCACCCAACATCATCACAGTTTTAAACTTTTAATTATTCATACTGCAAACACGACAACAACACAAAAAAAAACGAAAGAACTAAGTTGAAAGCAAAAAAATTTCAAAAAAAATGCAAATGAAACAAATTAACGGCGAATTAGCAAACGAAAAAAAAACATCCCAGACTTAAATTGTTGCTACCAATAAACAATAACATGTTTTGTATTTCAATAAAATATATATGTTCTTTGGCAGAACCTTGAATTCTAAATACAAAGAACTATTTCTAATATGTAGTTAAATACAAAAAAAATCTGTAACTAATTTCAAAAAAAAAAAAAAAAAAAATCTAAATTTAGAAGTCCGAACCCATTTTCCTTAACGTTAGTAATATTTAATTGTAATGGTTAATAAACTTAAGGCTAAAAGTAATGGAACATACTAATTAAATAATAATAAAAATTTCGACCTTAATAGCTCGGTTGAGCTGATGCACCGATGATAGTAAAGTTGATCGCGTATCCACAAAACGTTAATGCTGGAGTATCGTACTAATGATACCGCTATACGTAGATCTTTCTTATAAATTCGATATCGCTGCTTACGTCGTTAGCTATGACGTTATTTTATCGTAGCACTGATTATAATTTGGGTTTTTTTTTATAATTTTTTTTATTTTTATTATTTTTTTTTTATTGACTATTATTTTTATATTTTTTTATTTGGTCGTTTATACTGAGCCTTGCTCAATTAACCGGCAAGAGCACTTGTACATCATCCATTGATAACGTCTTACATTATTACAAGATAGGTAACGGCAATCATAGCGATTTACCAAAAAAATAGATTTATTGGCGCCAAAAACTTAAATCTTTTTTTTTTTTTGTTTTTTTTTTTTTGGAAAGTAAACTACTTTATTGTTTTAGCCAACGTGGGCCATTCACAGTTTTTTCTTTTCACTTTCAACTGGAACTCCGTTCGTTCCGTTAAACCTTTTTTTATAACTTTCTTAAACCCGGCACGGATACTAGAGCCCTTAAAACGAGAGCCAACGCCCAACAGTATGATATTTTAGGTTATGAAAATGGCACCACATAAAGATTTTTCACTACTTGTGCACTGGTTTGATATGGTGATCATCCATTTTCTATACGTTTATATTTTTTCTTTATAACATTAACTTCACGGGTGGGTTTAGCTTTGCAACCAACACGATTCAAAATAAAACTGAGCTTTTTTTTTTCGTCTCGACCAACATTCGGTATTTATATTCTTTTTTTTTCAAGTTGCCCTATCAACCGCAGGGTGATCCGATATCCAAAATAAAAGTACAGAAGAAAGGTTGAGGTACTAGATGACATTATGGTAGAACATTAAGGCGGCACGCTTACGGCGGAACGCTTAAGGCGGTACTACCCCCATTAACGCCGTCAGCCGACGCTGGCGCCGTTACAGTTGTTGCTCGGAGAGCGATACGCGCATGGCTTACGAAACTTTCGAGCGTTTTGCTTATACATAGTAAGTTTATTGAAAACGTCCATTAAGATTATTTTAGGCGTGGGTGGGGTAGCATATTTTCTACTTTTGGTAGAAATATTGAAATACTCGTAAAACATTGTGTGGGAACCATTAAAAAAAATATTTTGTCCGATAAGACCGAAAATAATCTTAAACTTATACATAATGTGATACCAACAGATATCTTGGACGTTCGAGTTGGTGGCACTGTAAGCCAAATGCGAACATTTTCGTGAATTAGGTCTAAACTGGAAACGACCGAACAACGGCCTTCTGTTTTTAGAGAAACATTTTCCAACCGCCTCCTCAAGTCTTACAATTTGATCCTCGAAGGTACTTACACTTGTTGATGGTTGCCGTTTAGTGTCGTAGCTCTTACCGGGAATTTTGTTATGGTATTTATAATTTAGTGGCGAGCGTTTTGAACTGTGTACCGCTCTTATATTGCCTTGTTATTGTATCGGCTTGGCATCGAATCTTTTGTCTACCATTCTTGCTAGTGAGTGGACAAGGACATTTTCCTGCTGTCGGCATTTGCGATTCTGATAATCTCTGGCATTTTTCGAATCCAGAGCGACCAAATTATATTTTCGGGAAAATTGTTGCTAGCTCGGTTTTGGATGTATCTCAATGCTTCCGACGGCTTTTGGTGACGAATGTCCTGCCCTTATCAATATCCTGTCTATCGATTTTACGCGTGCTATATTATCGCATATTAATTTTAACAGTATTCACGTTTGACAAATTTTCCAACTGACAATAAATTACATTGTAATTGTGAACCGTAAATTACATCATTAAATTTTTTTTTGCATTACGACAAATATTTGCTTTCCTTACACATATGAAATGATGCGAATTGCATTGAATAGAATTAAAACTTTTCAAATCATTGATTAATAGTCAAACATTCATACTTCTTCTTTCTAGATTTATTTGACACATTTTCATCCGCTGCGTTGACGTGTTTTAGATGTTTTCGAAGATGTT
The DNA here is from genome assembly GCA_947310385.1 of Nephrotoma appendiculata. NCBI lineage: Eukaryota > Metazoa > Arthropoda > Insecta > Diptera > Tipulidae > Nephrotoma > Nephrotoma appendiculata. The sequence continues at coordinate 341,018,928 of OX371223.1, forward strand.
TGCAAGTCACCTCAAATGCCGTAATCAACGTCGAATAGGTTTCTGTTCGGCCATCGTTTCACCTAATGTCATCAATTCGTTCATTATTTCATCCATGGAATTCAGATAGGTTCCATATCACCGCCTTCTTTCAGCGTCTTATAAATTTTAATTTATTTTACAAACTCTATTTTCATGATGATCTCGCAATGCTTTCCTCATATATTTCGCTATATATTTTCATCTAATGCGCAACTGGATTATCTTCAACCCATGTGTGTTCGAGCCTTTCCATATTTTGTTTTCCATGCCGCATGTGCATTGTCTTTGATGGCTGGTGTTATATATTTCGTAACACATCTTTCGGTTTTGAATACAATCAAATAGCTCTTTAAAACTTTACGGAACAAGACAGGAGCAAAGCTTGAACGTAGAATGTGACGCATACCTGTTAATGGGTTATAAAAAGGTGATTAAGTTTAAAACGCAGAATTTAGATAAAATAAAAGTGTGCTAAGACGAAACTATTGGCTAATATAAGATTTTTTAATTTACAAAACCAAATAAGCGCTTGCTTTTCTGCTTCACCCACCCATCATTTCACATTTGCATTTTATTTCCAATAAATAATAATTAATGCTTCGAATATATTGAATTTACAACTCACATTTACATGGGAAAACATACACCTTAAAGACATACAAACAAGCTATAAATTCTCGGGCTATTTAACGCGATTTTCATCGCGCTCACAGAAAATAACATAAAAATTATAAATTTAGCCTCCCTTACAGTTTAAGCAGAATTTTTATCAAAAGCTATTTTTACGTTATAAATCCATAAAAAAAACTTTAATTTGCATGCAAGCTTTTTTAAAGCGAGCAAACGAATCCAAAAGCACAAATATAAAATTGATTTCAACAACTACTTAGCGACTCTTAGATAAGAGATTGCATGTAATAAAATCTAATAAATTTAACCCGCAAATGTATAATTTATTATACTCGTAAGCATATATGAATATTCCGACAGCGTACATGCAACTTTAAAATATCGATTTAATCTTACAGTTTGAATGAGAAGCTTTTAAAAAACCAAATGAAAGCTTTAATATTTCAAAAAAAAAATATTATCGCATGATGAATATAAAATGTGCGCTCTCAATGAGCACAATCAACAAACATCATCTTTTTTTATCGTTTCAAAAAGCTTTTCTTCCTCCACCACCAAAAGCTTTCTGTTTATCGTAAAATATATTCAGCATTGCAGTTTTAATTTATTTTTATCACTAATACATTCGCATAATTGTTGTTGTTGCTGGCGTACTTTATGTACGTTTTTGTGAAAGCATTTTATTTTAAACATAAAATTAAAGATTTGTTGCTGTTGTTGTTGTTTTTGTTGTGGTGTGCTTTTGCTTCGCACGCTACGCTACTTTATTCATATAAAAAAAATTGTTGTTGTATTAGTCTTTGGTTTTGTGCAGAACTAAATTGTTTGTTAAAAATTATGAGCTTTTATGCATACACGTATATAAAAGCTTATGCAGCGTAGCTTTATGTGTTGACATTTTATTAAGGTTGTTGAACTTAATTAAAATCACTTATGGTTAAAGACTGCAATGAATTATATTTAACAGCATCCCCTTAAACAAACGAAATTCAGCCACCCTGATTATTTTATATATAGTAAAATTGTACACATCCATAATAGTGCCCCTGGGATACGCTTTTTGGAATCTTATATACGGTAAAACATTTTATTTAGAACAATTTCATTTTTCTTGCGTTCAATGTTCGGTTGGATGATTTTTGAACAAATTAAATTAAATTTCTCGTAATTTTTAAATCACAAACAAAAATCGCGGGAGACGTGTGCGGTAAACATTTTGTTCGAGTTGGGCATTTTCCATTAACTACAACAAGCGCAATAAAAAGCTCTCTTTGTGTACGTCCTGTTTTAATATTTATGCCGAAATTGTTTATTTATTGTTACGAATTTTTAATAAATAATAAAAAAAATTATTGCAATTGTTCGTATATTATTTCTTAGAATTGGCGTGTACTCAGGATATAATCTGAATACATTTTTCTGTCGTTTCTCATTCGCCATATATATATTTATACATTATTTAAAGCACTAAATTACACTCGTTAAGGTAATAAATTTTCAGTTTTTTGCACAAAAAAAACATGTTCAATTAATTATTACGTGCCTGCAGGTAATTACCTTACGTCGCCTGTTGCATTCAACAAAAGTTTAAATGGGAAACGATTGTACATGGAAAAAAAATTTAACACATCGTTAAGATAAAAATTTTCATGACATTACGAAGCTTTCAATGTACAAGTTTGTTGCTTTGGGGTGTGTGTACTATAGTATATCGTATATATAGTATCATGTTATATATTAAAAATACGCAGTGACGTCAATCCATACTTCAATTAAAGATGTTTGTGGTTCGGTACAAAATCAAATATATACAATCTTGAGTTCAAAGCACAAAGGATTTCAAAATTCTGGTGAATATTACCAAAATCAATTTCATATGACACCCACATACTTGAAATATCAACATTATTGTGTAAAATGTTATCAATATATCGATTTTTAAATGGATGGTATATATGATTTAACTTATGTTTAGCAAACACAAATATTTATTTACCTGGATGTGTCACTTCACAAGGCAGCGATATTGTACTACCCATTTGAAATTTGAATGCTTCTGATCTAGATATAAACATTGGTTCGGATCCTTTCATTCCTACATTTATTGGTTCACCTGAAAATAGAAAACAATAAAATAATTAGATTTCTATAGCAAAAGGAAAATATTAGTGTAGTGAGTGGAATAGATTTAGGCATATTAGGGTCTCATCCTCAATTTTTTCGTTTCACATACGTTACAACATACAGCTGCATTTTACAACATTTACAACATACAGCTGCAACCTATTCAAACATTACGAACGCCAGCTCAAAATTTACTGTGTGGATTATAAACTTACGATTTATGGCGGAATGTATTTATATTTCAACATTCCATCTACCAGTTACTAATATAATGTATCTAATACTTGCCTGAAGTTATTGGATAAATATATGTATACTGTGTCACAAAACCATCATCAATCTTTGGAATTGACTCAGAAAAAATATGAAAATAAAATTGCAGCAACGGTAATAATAGTGTATTGCCACTTTTTGCTTCAAAGAATTTTAAATAGTTTTGTGATGATTGTGATTTTATTATTCAAAAAAATAACTGGGCATATATTTGAAAAAATTTTGCAATCAATTTCAACCAAATTTAGGGTTCGTTGCACACTTGAGCTATGCTTTTGACTGATGATAGATAGCTATGTTTTCATTTCACAGCTTGGTTTCCAAAACTCAAATATGAGAAACATTGTAGATAAATCTCAGTATTAACCCAATTAGTAAAGAATCACATCGCCCGAAAAATAAGTGATGTGAGCTATGCTTCTATCTTACAGGTTAAAATAAATAATCTCAATAAATCAGGGCATACGAGTGGCTCACGAGTTCAGTTTCACTTATTAAAGATTTGCATAGTTAACCGGATAGCCGTGATCTCGAAACATATAGCTCACTTATCTAAAAAGACATTGGTCAAGTGTGCAACGGGCCTAAAATTCTTGTGAAAATGAAAAACCCAAATCCTGGTAATAGTGATGAACACCGGATGATCACTCGTCTATCTAAATATAAACCTTTTTCATCTGATTCTGATGTTATTGCAACATCTAGATCAATAAGGAACAATGTTGTCACACAAACTGCAGAGCCTGATGTCAATATGATCATTGGATTATACGAGGATGATCTTATTTCTTTAGAAGCTGTGCCTTGATTCAATTAAAATAAGGGTTCCTAGTAGACAACTTAGAGATCATGATTTCCTCCACTTAGATAAACAGATAACCAAATATATACAAGAGTTTCAATAAAATTAACTATTTGTTTGTTTTTTGATTAACTAAAGATAATTATAAAAGTAAATTGAGGAAATTTCATGGTCCGCTGTGATTTTATTATTGTTACCTACTTATTGCTTTACTTTTATATTTAAAATGTTTCCATCGAAACCGGATTTACAGGTATCTCTCGAGTTATGCAGTACGCAAATTTCGCGTAACTCAAGTACCGCGTAAATCGAGGTATACCTGTAAATCCGCTTCGGATGTAAAAATTTAAAATATAAAAATAAAGCAACAAATAATTAACAATAATAAAATCATAGCGGGCCATAAAAGTTCCTCAATCTACTTTTAAAATTATCTTTAGTTAATCAAAAATCAAACAGGCAATTTTATTGAAACTCTTGCACATTAATGACCTTAATGATGCACCAGCACTTGTAACACAATTCAATGTAAATGGTAGTAGCAGATTTTACAAATTATTTAAAACATATAAGCAACCATTACACGGTCAATAATAATGTCATTACTTACTGATAATGACATTAATATTGATCGTGTAACTTGAAGTAATGACGAATGATGGTCGGTAATGATGAAAATCCGGAATGTAATTATAAATTTGAGGTTGTCTGCGTAAATATATTTGTTTAAATAAATATATAAAGAAGCATAATAAATAATATAAATTCATCAATATGAACGGTATGTGTTATGTAGAGGATACAGAAGTGATTATGAATTTATCCGAGTGTAGTGAGACAGTTGGAATAATTAGCGAAGATACTCAGTATGATGAATCGATTTTAATGCAGAATATCGCACATACTAATGTGCTTAATGATTTTATAGAACTCTACGAAACGCTTCCAAAATTATGGAACCCAACGAATCCTAGGTATATTATAAAGGATAAACGAAATTTGGTGTTGAATAAACGTCTAACCATATTTCAAAAAATTAGGTGTGGTGCTAATAGAGCAGATGTTAAGCGTAAAATAAATGCTCTCCGATCTAATTATTGGAAAGAGTTAAAGAAAATATTGGATTCCATATGGGATCTATAAACCTAGTTCGCTGGTGTTTTATTTCCTCCAGTTTCTGGATAATTATGAGAAACCATTTAATTTAAAAAATCAACAAATGAACAAGGTGGTTGGTAATCAAATTTAAAATTGAAATTGTTAATCAAAATCTATATTCTTTTCAGACTTCCGAAAGCGATGATATTCAAGGCCAAATTTACGGGGAGCAATGTTCGACATCCGTTAGCCCTTCTATCACGGTCAAGTTTAATGAGTCCACCACCACCGCTTTTAAAGAAAAGACGAATTAACACAAAACAAAATGATCTATTACAAAAAGCTTGTGACTATTTGGAAAATAATAATATTCCACCGATTGCAATTGCTTGGGGTGAGGGGTTAACAACATTAGATAATTGATGTTATTTTTGAGGCTCGGCAGAGAACACTACAAAAAAATTCAGTAAGTGAGGAACTATTGCCGGTTTTCCCAACCGGCTGGTCAAATACGTCAACAACCTCTTCCACTCAATTCTCTTCAGGCGAAGAATAGGCACCGGCCACAATTACATATTTTTTAAATTTTGTACCAAAATAAAATATGGGTTTGTATTATATAATTTTATAAATAATAATAAAATGAATTACTTTATTAAACTTAATTATTTACATATTAAAATTATTTTATAAAGAAAAAATCTCTAATTTAATAATTTCCCCTCATTATTATAATACGCGCAAAATTTATCGCGAGTTTTCTTCGCTTCTGATGTACTGTTTCGGCTTAAAGTTTTTTGTATATCAACCAGATTATAATTAGCAACTGAAGTTCCAGTATTATTTGAAGCCAAATATGTTATATTATTTTCTTTAACTAAGAAATTATGAAGGTAACAACATGCCATTGTCATTGTTTCTCCCTTTTTCGGTTCAAGGCATATTGGTTTTTTGAAAACGTCAAATCTGGATGCTAGAATTCCGAATGCATGTTCGATAACTACGCGAGCCCATGATAATCTATAATTTCTGTGAATAAGGTTTCATTAAATTAATATGTAAAGCAAAGGCCGCTTCCGCTACGCATGCAAAAGGAAACTTTTCATTTATGTTGGGTAACGAACTGGGGTTTGGTAAATTTAATGATGTTTGCTGTAAAAGCTCCCCAAATTTAAAATTCGACCATTCATATCGACATCAATCATTATAAACTCCTTTTTTGCATTCACTACTGCCAACAGAACGATGCTATAAAACCCTTTATAATTAAAATACATGACACCTGAATTACGGGGTTTAGTAATGGCAATATGTTTTCCGGCTTTTACCCCAATGTAATCCAAAATTGATGTAGGTTTCCAAAATCATTCGAAATATTAATCCACTCTTCGGGAGTTTTAGGAAACTGAATAACAAATCACAAATTTTTTTGAATGAAATTTAATTGAATACACTAGATATAGTAAAACATACCTTTATGTAGTCTTGCAACACATAAATAAGTATTTCACATGTCTCACGCAAGGAATCTCAAAGTAAATGCCAGTCTTTCAGTGACAGATATACTTTCTCTCATTGTGGTATGTTGCCTTACCAGAAATGGATAAAGCATTCGCAATATTCTTTCAAATTGATCTTTGCTCATTCTTAAATAACTTTTATAATCATTTGCTTCACTTAATTTTAACTCATTTAGTAAAACTATATGAGAATAATTTTCTCTTTCCTTCAACCAGTCCTTCATCCACCGTTTTCGCTTTACTGTTTTTTTTCGCAAAGACGATGCTACAATTATAGCAATACACGCTTTTTCTTTAGGATCCATGTTAAATTTATGAAAAAAAAAATCTTCTACTAGCAGTAATAAAAGCTTGGTAATGATGGAATTATTGTCATTAATAATGATTGTGTAACGTTAAAAAATATTGAAGTAGTAATGATAATAATATACACGGTTAAAAATGAAAGGATAAAAATTAGTTTTAGCCCAAGTATAAAAGTATTTTGAAATTTTTTATTTAATTTGGAACATAAAGTTCATCCTTTTCGTTAACTTAAATATTATTCTCGCTTATTAAAATGATTTTCATTCTTATTTTGTTTACTGTTTATCGTTTTTTTTAAATCAAATTTTATTCTTTCATGATATTCGTTGCATAAATAAAAATGTCTCCTTTTATTTATGATGTTTGTCTATAAACCAAAAATATATTAAGATATTTGCAAAATTAATGGCTATTTACTAAATGGTTCATTTCATTCCAAATTGAATAAAACTCAACAAAATAATTTAACCTTAAAAGTATAAATAATGAATTTTTCTTCCATTTTTAGTAATCAAAGCATGATGTGCTAATTTTGATACAAAATTTATGTACTAAGCGTATCCCAACTAATTTGCATGTCAATATCGACCGCATCATAAAAGTTTATCAATTTATCGGAACTTCACTGTTGATGCCAAACTAATTCGCAACTGCAGGTTATTAAGTCAATCCTTTGTTGATGGAATAAGGATTCCTTAATTGAAATGTTGTGTTTAAAAGACATCTGATTTTGAAACAAGATATATTGTGCTTTATTCTGTTCAGATCATATAATTCGTCATCATTGTATACCTCAACTACAAATGAAACTTTCACTGTGTGCACTTAAATTGGTTAATGCTATCAGATGAACTAACTTAGAAACTTATAGTTCAAATGGCAGCCTTTGTGTACCAACAAAAATATTTTTTATTAATTTTTTTCATACATAAACTTCCCAAAGATTATTAAGGTAATCTTAAAAAATTAACACATGATTTTTGAAATTAGACGTTTCGAGTAGAACAAATGATGTAAATACAGATAAAAATGGTTGATATACTGTATAATACGTATGCTGTAATTCTTGACTTCCTGTAGTTTTAAACTATCCCATTTCAAGCTCAACGTATGAAAGTAAATAATTTTAGAATAAATCGAAGTAAAAAAACTTCTGGAAAATAAAATATTGAGGTGAGAACATAATTTCGTACACTACAACATACAACAGGTTCTAAAATTATAAAATTAATATCATTGTGATATAATTTTGCAGATAGAGCCGTTTTGACGATAAACAATTTTTATCCACATATAAAACATTAAGAAATTTAAACTTCTCAACCCAAATCAAAATTAAACATGTACAACGAGTGTAACTCGTGTAAGAACGCTTCGTATGTTTATTACATAATCATGGTTACGATGGCATTACAGTTTCTTTAAAATAAAATACAAATTTCACTCGACGCAACAAAAATTGTCAGAGGCTTTAAACCTGACGGAGGCTTTAAATAGTATTTTAGTCCTACCGCAAATGAAGGATAATGACATGGAAAAGATATAATAATGGAATTAGCTTCATTATTTTGATAAAACGCTTAATGATAACTAATTTTCATACTTATTTAAATAAAAATTGAAGACAAAATCAAATTTTGTCCTTTTTAGTATACCAATATTTTTGTCATTTTTAGTTAATTTTGCATTAAAATCTGAACAAATTATTTAGCTTTAAAAATATAAATTTGAAAGTTTTTCAGTACAGGAATCATTCGAAATTTAAAATTGTACGTCCTTATCTTTTATATTACTTTTGTGAGGAAGTAAGGGACCGCAGTCTTTTCGGAAAAATTATTTTGATTTAGTTTAATTTATTTCGATTTAAAATTTTAGTTACCAGTTGCCGATCATTTGAAATGGTTCTGCTGTGTATTAAGAGGTAAGTTTTTGTTCCAACACAGTTTATGTGGTTTTATAATTAAAATAATGATTATAATAACCAACACTTATTTTCAAATATTTATTATCTCTCAACGGAAACACATACATATACATCTATAACGAGCCCGCACTCAATTATGCTACTGGATCACGGATGGAAATTGTCTGAATTGTATGCAAATGTAAGGGTAAATAAATAATACAAAATAATATGTAGTTGATAATTTTTTCTTAAAAACGTTTAAATTATTTAGGCCAGAAACAAGATAGATGGAACTAAACCACGAAGTAGTAACATGGAGTATGTTATTTCACCCAACATTTAGAAACATGTTAGGATATTCATGGATCCGAAGTGTATTACATGCATATAGGATATAATCATCGTAATTTTCGGAAACTATTGTATATATTATAAATTACCAATATTTTTAATAAAAACTAGGTTTTATTATCATAATTTCTACTCTTTTTAACTGAAATTTCATTTAGAAAAATTTTGAATTTGATTTGTAAAAAGAATAAAATTCTTCAATGAATTGTATAAAATATGGTAATGGTTAGTATTTATTTTAATCTTTTAATTAGATAAATATTATTATTTGTGCCTCATTTTTTATAAGCCAAAAAGAGTAAATTTAGTCATTTTCAAAGAGCGAACTCTATTTTATTTTTGAGTAATTTTGACACTCGGCCAAGGAATAAAAATTATCATTGTCAGATAGATGAATTTTAATCTTTCGGAAAAAAATAAAATTTGTTAAAATTAGGATAAAATTATTTTAATTTTGAAAGTATAAATTTTATTTATTTGGGAAGTATAATTTTATTCCTTAAAAAAGGATGGACGATTTTTAACCGTGTAGACCGTGTAATGATTGATAATGGCATTGTTCACACCCCCCCCCCCCCCATCATTTTACATTGTGCAGTACAATCGATAACATCAAATTGTTTAAATTGTGTTAAAAATAAAAAACAAAAATAAAAGAAATAAAAAGTGTTAATAGTTAAAAAAACCGATTTGTGATCTCAAATATTGTGTAGTGTTTATTAGTTCCATAAGTGATATTTGATAAGAACGCGATCTGCTACGAACAGGTCGTTATCTACCAACGAAGAGTGGTCTTGATGACCCCTCAGATAACTCAAGTACAACAACCAAAATGTCACTGTAATGATGATACTGTAAATGACGAAGTTTTTATCAGCAAAAATAATAAAAACCAAAATGCACCACCAGTCATAATAAATGAGAATCAATATAATTGGGTTATATACACACCATATGCTGAATTCAATCAACAAAAATGATTTTCAGATAAAATTACAATCAGTAGGAACTAAAATTCTGTTTAGTGATATAACTCATTACAACCAATTTATTGCGCTCTTAAAAACTAAAAAGCCAAATTTTTTAGCTTGAGGCAAAACTTAATCGACCAATTAAAATAGTACTGTCTGTATTACCAGATCTGGATATTGATGAGTTTAAAGAAGTTCTAAAAACAGATAACGGATATAAGCAAGTTCAATATGAAACATAAAAGTTATAATGACCAAATGAATTATTTATTATATTTCAACCATAAACCAACCGAAAACCTATGGCTAGAACAATTCTCAACATCAACTGGAAACAACAATTCACTTTCCACGGACGAAATGATAAGCATCCTCACTGAAGCATATAAAAAAACTAGCTACCTGTTTAAATCCACTTGTGGAACAAATCAACAAGCTTCTTCAATTGGCCTATAAACATGTCTGTGGCTCTTACAAGTAAATTAAAAATTCTTTACTTTTTTAACTATCTAATCTAAATATTAATTCGATAGATGTGGCTTTGATTAATGAAACTGGTCTGAAAAATAATATTAGACTGTTAGGCAACTCCAATTATAAAGTCAATAGACTTGATAGAGAAGTAAAGAGAAAGGGGGTGTAGCTAATTTTGTCCATAAAAACTTCACCACATTCTATTACCAAATTTAAACACATCAATATTCGTTTTAATCGGTATTCATGTAATTTGTGATACTAGTAATATAAATTTAATGTCAGTATATTTTGCTGGTTCTAACAACCCATTCAGCCTTAATATTTTTAAAAATGATATTAAAACATTAAATAATTCTGATTGCACTTATTTAATCTTTAATGATTTTAACAGTCGGCACCGTTTCTGGGGTTGTAACCGTAGTAATAAGGCCAGCCTTATCTTATATAATGAAATCATTATAAACCGTTTTCAAATTCATTACCCTTTATCCCCAACATATGTTATCCATCCAGAGGGTCGCAAACAATTCTAGATTTAGTTTTCCTGTCACATTTGTAATAGATGTACAGCACATTTTGTCACAAAGCATTCATCTTCGATTTGCTTATAAACTGGCTAATTGATCACTCTTTAGAAGAACAATAGATCAAAACTAAGTATTGAACAGTGAATGCCATAATTATAATACTCCCGAAATCATCGATAGGAAAATTACAGAAATAACCAAACTCATATCCAATGCGGAAGCAATTGCGGTACCCAAATTATCCATTATTCCGGATAACAGTATTATAATAACGCAATTTATCTGGAACTTAATTAAATTTGGCACGAAGGAGATGGCAATCCGATCGTAGACCAGAATCTCATGTGTATTTTTATTTTCATCATCTTAACAAAATGATCAAATTCAAAAAAGTTCGAAACAAACTTTATAAATTAACTAAAATAATCAAAGAAAGAAAAAGTCATTGCCACCTTTAAAAATACTTGCAGACCACGAAAAATGCAATATTCTAGCTAATACGTTCGCCGAGGCACATGCATTACCACGTAGCTTTTTAAATCCTGTAACGGTAAAACTTGTAGAGGAAAGCGTAAATTTTATCTGTGAAATATAAAATAATTTCAAATCTGCATCACTCATACTTCTGAGAGAAATACGTCATACCGTTAAAAATCTCAAAAATTTTAAAGCTCATGGGCATGAGAAAATTTATAATAAACTTAAAGCCTGAAGAAATTGTTCATTATGATGTCACACATCTATAATGCATGTTTAAACATATCCTATTTCCCTACAACCTGGAAGAAAGCAATAATAACACCAGTTTCTAAGCCAAACAAAAATACGTCTGACCCAACCAGTTTTAGACCAGTAAGCCTCCTATCCACGATTGGTAAGATCTACGAGCACTGTATATTAAGCCGTTTTAAATAGCACACCAAATTTCTAGAATGTGTCAGTCCATCAGAGCTGCTGGGTTAGCACCTAAAAACTAGATAGGCATTGTCAGATATTGAAAAGGCCCTAATACACAAATGAAAACTTATTAATCTGCCTACATATTCAATAAAAACAATATTATTTTTTGAACCTTCCAAGTACGAGTTGGCAGTTGGCTTTCTGAACCTAAAACAATTCTCGCAGGCAAGGCAGTATCATCTATAATTAATTGTTTCATATACGATATTCCGAAACTACAGAATATTAAGTTGTGCTTGTATGCTGATGACACGGCTTTCTTAATCGATTCAATAATTCCTATCACAATTATCCGAAGGCTAGAAAAGGGTCTAAATGTAATTCAGTCTTCCATTCCTTGTGGAAATTCTATCAACTATCTTGGTATTACACTTGATAAAACACTAACTTTCTTAATGCATATAATTAATGTAATTAAAAAAGTCAATAAGATGTCCAAAATATTATACCCATTTATCAACCGCAAATTATCACTTAGCTTAAAAAAATAAATTAATTATCTTCAAAACCTTAATTCGGCCAATAATGGCCTATGGATCACCGGTGTGGAGTGGTTGTGCTTCATTGCACTTGAGAAATATTGTTTTAAAGAGCTGCACTTTTTAGTGGCAGATTTTGACAATTGAACTATTCCAATATATTGTAAATTATTTTGTAAAAACTTCTTGTATCAAGGCCAGTACGATATAATGATTTTAAACGGTTGCTCCTATTTGGGGTAGTTTTCTAGGATTCTATTTATGCCATTTTATATTAAGTAATTTGTAAAAATAAATCCAATACCACCTCCTACAACAAAATTCGCAGAAATACAAAAAGCGTGGTGTGACGAAAAACAAGGTTTTAAAAACATTGCACCCCTTAGGGGAAGTTTTTTTTCGAGTTGAGCTATGCCAATGAGTTGTAATTGGTTTGTACAAAACGCCAGTACCATAACTAATATGAAACAATAAAATTTTACAGAAATGCAATAACCATGTTGAAACGAAAAATATGGATTTTGAAGAATTGCACCGCTTATACATACTTGCGGATATAACGATTGCTGCAATCGTTCCCGCAGTCTAAACCAATCAAATTGCGTGAAATGATCTATGCCTCGCCTATTCTTGCCGCAATAGAATTAAAATATTTTCTATTTCGAGCTATGGTTTAATCAAGCTTGCCGCCCAAAAAATACAAAAGGAACTAAATTTTGTGCTCATCGTAAGCCGCCATTTTTATTTTTGCTATAATTTGACAGAAAATATAGGTATTTGACGGACATATATTTGTGATTTAAAACCAAAGATTTTAATAATATTATTAGTATTATTATGTCTATCTGTAAAACAGTGTGATATATTTGGCTGTAAAACAGGATGAATATTACAATAAATCTAAATTACTTTTAAAAGAGGTGGTAAAAACAAAAGTGAATTTTGATAAGGTTATGAATCCTGTGCGACAACCATTCGATGCTAGTAACTGATGAGATGCTAACGCGAGAATGACAAAATTCGACCAGAAATATTCGATGTCCTTGCCAAACCCGAGCAATGGAAAAATCGAAAACCGCAATTGAGCGATTGCATGATTCCTGGCAACATTTACTTCGTTATCGGGCTACTCGTTCACTTATAACGATGAACAATTCCATGTTTTTGAAAAAATAAAATTGCTGAAACTGGAAAACAATTGAAATCATTATTGGTCGACGATGTGAAACCAGCTATCGCAAATTTCGTTCAAGCTCAAATATACTGGAAAAGGATGTAGTCAACTTTGAAAATAATTTGTATGAAATCTAGGAAACCGTCCCGAATCAAAAATGATCTAAACACTGATATTAATAATCGTAAGAAGATCAATATGATGACCGCAAAAGATAATTGTGTAACAAACGATACTATAGTAGAATTGATTATACGGTAATAGTTTTTTAAATAATTATTTCAGTAACAGTTTAATGCATAATTTTATACTTTTAGAAAATATTTGTTCTTCAAACGCAACTACGAGTACATGTAGTCTTAGGTCAAAATATAAAATTGATTGAAATAAAATGATGTCACGATCCAGTGAACCCTGGCCAATCCAGTGAACAAAACAGCGATAGGAGATTTACGGAAGCAACGTAAAAGCGAAACGGAAATTACAATAATTCCGTTTGGCAACACATGTTCGTTGACACCCTGACCATTAACTGGACTAGCCACCATCGGTTAATATACAAATTCAACCAACTCCATCGTTGTCATTCGTCGAATACAGTATGCCTGAGCGGAATTTTTCACGGGATTAGATGGCCATTATAAACCGATCACGGCAAGCATATTCGGCAAATACGCCACCTCTTTTGTATTGCTGCATGTGATTCGTGATTACTACTAGTTGTGTCCAGTAAAGATGGTACCCTAATGTTACGAAGTGATTACAAATCAATGAAGAGGCGGTCATCTACATTCATCATCACGCGGTATCAACGATAGCGATGAAGGGGCTGTAGTTGATATGAAGTAACAAATAAAAACTGAAAACTTTTTATGAAAAAATTTAATTTTTTATTAAATTTTAAGAGGTAGGAAACAAAATGTCGGTGTATGCAATGGTGGTCCTGGTTATATCTTTTGGTGCCTAAACCACCAAATAGACAAGTGCACATATCACTCAAAATCTTACCATATACAAAATGAACGTCAATTTGGCATAACAAGCACATCATATGTACCTGGATCTTGTACCATGTTTAAGCACACATTATCCAAATATATCAAATTTCACTTTGGGATAGTTAACGGCCATGTTACGACAGCAGCGCAAAAAAACATCATCAGGCATTCGCATAGTATTGGCCTTACGTACCACAGTCACTTTCGTGCGATTATCTTTGGCATATTAAAACGTGAATTCTGCGACAGGCTAAGCCTCTTCCCTCATTAATTTTAGAATCTGAACCACACCATCAACAATTTCGTGCTCAATACCCGAGTATTCACCTACTATGTTCTAATGAATTTTAACTAAGACGCACTGGTCATTAAGCAGTTAGAAATTTTCTGCTGTAAATTTGATTGACTTCGGCCTAAGGTTAAATATTTATATATTGTTATAGAAATAAAGAATTTAGGGTATTTTATAGTAAAATTACCTGTAACAATATTCGCCATAATCACTTTTAACGTTTTCTCTCCATTCCGACATGTATTCCTACTGAAAAACATTTATATGGCGAGTTCACCGTCCAAGCGAAAATTATACAAATGAAAAATTTGACATGTAAAATGACGTACCAAATAGACTAATATTTTGAGCAATGACTAACTTCAACTCAAAACTGCAGAATTTTGCCCAATCGGATCCGCAGGTATGTATGCTACATTAGGGGCAGTTTTTTGGGGGTTAAACTATGCCGATATGTTGTAGTTAGTTTGTAAAGAATTCCAGTACTGTTTTCAATGGATTGTGCTATAAGTGCAGCATTAGGGTCATATTGAGATCTTGATTTTTTGAAAGATTAATTTTTAGTATCAAAGATTAATTTTAGATATTTTCCAGGTGAGGGTGTTTTATTCCATTTTTTCTAGTCCAAACCCTTAACTTGTAGGACGTCCGCGGGAGGAAAAAAAGAACTTGTGAGCGTGCGATATCAAAATATTGGTCGAGTAAAGGGAGGAGAAAAAATATCAGCTGTTGCAAAGACAAAGAAAATCTATGAATCGACTATTAAAACAATAAAAATGAATGAGGAAAAACTAATAAAATATGCTACACAAGGATCTTCAGGTTAAAAATGAAGTATTTGTTCGGCAGGCGAAGACATAATAAAAATTGAGGAAGGATTGCAATATGAATCGATGATTGGACAGATAAAAGAATGCTTTTGGATGGAAATATCATTAAATATCATTAGACAAAAAGCAATATAAATATACAGCTATTTAAAAGAGACCTCCAAACCACTACAGAAATGCAAAAACCATCATTTCCAGTCAAGAGGTGGCTAGAAAAGGTTATACAAAGATTTTCATTACACAAAATCAAATTCCAGCTGCTCAACAACTTACGGTTGAAATGAAAAAAATTGTAGAACATGCTGGTGATTTGGCGGATCAGATTTATAAGCGGATGAAACTGGTTTGAACTGGAAAAAATTGCCATCCCGTACATGTATTTCCATAGAATGAGAGTTTCGACGGAACGAATACTCTTTTTTCTGCAGTAATGCATCGGGAGTATATTTAATGAAACCGATGCTTCGTAATAGGTCATTGAATCATCGTCCATTGAAAAACTGTGTAAAATTAGAGCTGCCTGTTTATTGGCGAGCCAATGGAAAAGCTTGGATGATGGCATATTTGTTTAAGGGGTGGTTTGACAACTGTATCGTGCCGGATGCAGAAGGTTATCTTATCAAAAAAAAATTATGTTTTAAAGTTTATTGCTGTTAGATGCCCCTAGACATTCAAAAGAGCTATTTCAGCCTAATTTAAAGGTTCTCTTTCTACCAACGCTACATCACTAATACAGCCAACTTTTCAGTCAATCTACATTCGATTGAGTTTTCAGGCAATTTTGGAAAATATAGAATCTGAAGAAAAAAAAATCACTCGCTCGAGGTTGAAGGAAAATTTCAATGCTAGAATGTATAAAAACAATAACTAATGTTATGAGTAACCTTTCACTTACCACTGAAGGCATTTTGGAAAGTTCTTTTATCGGTGGTAGTCTATATAGCAAACCGTTTGCTATCCAAAAACCATCGAATACAATCGTATAATTGATGATGTTCGTTTATTACCAGATAAAGAATTTGATGATATAAATGCCCGAGACGTTGATGACCTACTTAAAGAGCAAACTTTGAGTGATTAAAGTTTGATGCAGTTTGTAACAGACTAAATTTGAATATATGAAACATAATACAGTTCAAAGTTTTGAGGATGGACCTCTTGAAAATATGTTGAATATGGTGGCAAAGAAAGTAGATCATCATTTTACAAAACATTTGCAACAACACTAAACACGGACTTGGATCCTTATAAAAAATTGTTCTAAGATTTAATGGTACAGAAGAAATATCAAGCGCTGATGGTATTCAGCCTCCTAAAAGAAGAAATGCTGAATTTACATAATTTTGGCCTGACGGACATATATATTTCATTTTTTAATAAAATATTTATGATTATGGAACCAAAACTAACTAAAAGGCACACTTGGAACGAAACACTCTCTTTTGTATGTGCTTAGTTCATATTACACGGTTTCGAGTTACGCTGAATTAGGTAACTGCGTAACTCGAGGGACACCTGTATTTTATTTTGTATTTTTACATTATTGTATTTCAAGTCAAATTTGTAGACTTATTCAATTTAAATATAATAAAAATAAAAATTAAATAAACATTATATGCCGCAAATGTCCTTGTTGCGGATTTTCTGTAATGCGAAACTTTTTTCTTATTTACCGATTATTATTAATAACTATCAGGATCTTGGTAATTAGAATTTGGAATTTCATCTGGTAATTTTTTCCAGTTGGGTATTTTTTATTGTAAAAACTAAGATTATAATTTTAATATTTTGCCTCTCTAACCTAACGATTGGGCGGCAATGCGTCAAAAAGATTATCAATAAAAGGATTAAAAAAATATTGTTGCATTATATCGTTTAATTACCACATAAATTGTACTTTCCATTTACTTTATGGTTGGCGTGTACACACGCAAATTTAGCAACATGATGCAGAATCGTGTTTCGTATCTTATATACAATAACGACTGCTAATATTTTTTGTGTGAGTGTGTGTGTGATGCTAGTGCTTTTAGAGGGTTACACAAGTGCTAATTATAAATACAAAACAAAACAAAAATGAAGCGATAAATGCTTTCCTAAACAGTGTACAGTGCTGCTTTACGTATATACACAAATAATTACAGAACCATTATATAGGGTCCCACGCGACTAAACAACCGTCCCTCCTGTCCTTTCCTCACTCTTGTTAAATAATAAACTTATATAATTAAATATAATTACATTTTTATGTAATAAAAACCACTTAAAATCAACAAACATAGAGGATATCCTCGTACATATATCGTTGTACACACCACAGTCTCCCATAGTAATGCATGTATACGTACACAAACATATATCAGATGATACTGAGACGCCTATAACAAAATTAGCTAAGCACTTAACATTTGTTTTTCCGTTTATACAGGATTTACAAATAATTAACGTGAAGTGCGAACCATTTCGGAAATTAGATTACACGTTTTACCATTTCGTTCGCGCCCCTCGCGCACATAAACGATGGATATATAAACCATTTAAATTAGAACTAAATACTGTACACAGGCGAGGAAAAAATATGAATATACGGGTAGGTGGGTGGTAGGTATGTTGGTGGTATATACAGAAGAAATGTTTCGGGAAAAAAAAATAAAAAATTAAATTGGATTAAACTTATTACAGAGGTCATCATTTTTATGATGGTGATCCTCTCTACTCTGTATACGGTGTATATCAAATGGAAATTACACAGAAATGGAATCGTCCTTAAATTCGTTTTATGGAGAAAAAATATATTTGGGGATGCAGAAATGTTTTAAGTACTAGTGTGTTACGCCTTTTCCACGGTTTTCTGGTTTTGTGTATAAAATATATTATTTTATGAATGTTGCTGATGGTTGATTTTTATATTTCGTTGCTATTTTATTTCAGTGTTTCTTAATATGTTGCAAGTAAAGGCCAGCTAATTATGTATATACTAAGGTAATTGTAGCAGCTTGAATCTGTTTTGAATACAAATAATTTTCCCCATAATCGAAATGCTGGCCAATACTTTTTCTACATCCCGAACATTCAATGATAGATTGAACAACATTGACAAAATTAAATTAGAGATAAGCAGAAAGTGAAAGGTTACGCCAGAGGTGGATTGCAATAAATTTGGCAGCTCCAAACTAAAGCACTAATTATTACACAAAAAGCTTTGAGAACATGGGCACTGTTCGGCACGTAAATTACACGATGTAGTTGACACGGTTTTTGCAAGTAAATTATGTATATGTAAATTACATAAGCCATAATATGTCCCAAAAAAACTACCAAATTTCTTGAATGTAATAAAAGTTTGAATAACGAAATATGCTAAAAAAATTCAAAGGCATGACATATGTGTAGGTTTTTTTGGGAAGGTCGTGATGTGGTCCATTACCAGGGCAAACAATTCCTTGGGTCGGCGATATAAATAAAGGGTATTTTACAAAGGGGTTTTTGAATCAGATTTTAAATTAGAAACCTGTCCAACAACCTTCAAAAGATTGACATGTAGGTAGGTTTTCTGGAAAATTTGTGATACGTTCTCTTACCGGGACAAATGAACCGGACGATTCCTGGGGTCAACGGTAAATTAAGAGGTCTTTTACAAATGGGTTGTTGCAACAAGATCAATTAAAAAACTTTTACAACAAATTTCAAAAGATTGACATGGACGCAGGTTTCCTGGAATGCTCATGATATAACCTTTTACCAGCACGAACAGATCGAACGATTCATGGGGTCGGCGATATAAATAAATTTATGATGGCAATTGCAACAAATTTCATTAATGAAATCTGTTCAACAAATTTTAAAAGATTGATGTGTGGGTAGGTTTTCTGGAATACTCGTGGTACGTCTTTTTAACAGGAAAGCCAAGTATAACGACTTCTGTTGTAGCCAATGCAAATAACAGATCTATACAAATGGGTTGTTGCAACAAATTTCAATTAAGTAATTTATTTTACAAATTTTAAATATTCACATGTGGGTAGGTTTTATGAAATGCTATTGATATGATCTGGTACCAAAATAAACGAATCGAACGATTTATGGGGTCCCTAATTAGGCATCGTTCGATTCGTTTGTCCCGATAAGAGAACATATTATGATGATTCCAGGAAAGCTACCCACATGTCAATCTTTTGAAATTCGTGGAACAGATTTCTTAATTGAGGTTTGACGCAAACACTTATATTTAAAAGACTCGTTATTTGTAACACCAACCGCAGAAATCGTTCGATTCATTATTCCTGGTAAGAGACCATAGCAAGAGCATTCCACAAAACCAACAATTTTTTTAAATTTGTTGAACAGACTTCTTAATCGAATCTTGTTGGATCAACCCGTTTGTAAAAGTACCCGTCATTTATATCGACGTTCCGAGGAACCGTTAGATCTGTTTGTTCCGGTAAGAGATCATATCACGAACATTCCAGATAACCTACCCACATGTGACAAATTTAAATTTAATTTTAGTTTAAATACGAGCTGTATGGATATATCTGGCCCAGGGCCCAATTCCGCAAAGCTGCAACGGAATGATTTTTTTTTTTTTTTTTAAAGTAAGGCAGGAGTGTAAACATGTCAAAAAAAAAACATTGCCTTAATCCGACGAATTTAAACCTTTATTGAGTCTAATCATATTTTAGTTTTTTTAAATAACGAGTTCTTTAGATATATCACGGTTGCCCGGCTAAAATTCGCGAAATTTAAAACGAACGAATTGAATTTTTGTATTTAACATGATTTCTACTAAATTTCAGGCTAGGCTAGCATCACACAAGAGCAAACGGGGTTTTTATTGATTGGTGTTGGCCTGATGATTTTTTTTTTAATTTTCAGGGATAAAATCGTCGGATAACTTCACATACGTTTGTAATCGATTCAGAAGTTACTATCGTTTGTGCCGACCTACATGCCTATTGAGATAATATGAAAACTCCTTGGATCTTACTCGCCCTTCGCATCAATTACTAATTATTTTAGAATCCGTCGGACCGAATATTAACTCTAGGCAATATACCTGGATTTATGTAAATTAACAATATTGATCACATAGCAGGATGCCAAAAAACCTGGCCCTGAAGTTACGAAACAAATCAGGTTTCACTACTCTCCGCATGTTTGTATCCTGGGCTGTCGACTAAATCGATTTTGGATTCTTCTTCAGACGAAGATATTTTCGCACCCATTAAACCGAGTGACGTGAGATGCCAAGTATCATGCAATAAATCCTTTTCTCGTATCCTAAATAGTGGCAGGTATCACCTTAAGCCTGTAAACCCCATTTGTTTCACAACTTCTTCGCATGCCTTCTTTGCATCAACCTTGGCAATGATGAGAGAGAGAGAGAGATAATTAGAGAATTAATACATGAACTCGAACCCCTTAACAAATTTCAGATTATTCAATGACACTCTAATCAGTTCTAATAGTATTTGACACCTATGGCGCGTAAAACTACCACGGAGCTTCCATATTATATCTAAATAGGCGTAGTGGTCGTTAAAAAGGATAATAACATGAACAAAATGTACGTCGTGAATGTAGATTTCATATGTAATCATTGTCTGATCTAACGTCACATTTTACGACGCAAGAAAATAAACGACTTTATTCATCGAAACAAATTAAACTTTATGCGATTAACTCATGCAGCCCTCAAAGAGCGAGATATTGATATATATGCTTGCGGATATTGAACAATACCTGATAGTCGCAATTCTCCAGAATATATTAATAACTCGCTCTTTGAGGAGAGCATGAAGCTAATCCTCGTTAAGGGTTAAGCACTTCCTGCAGATTCCGTTATATCAACGATTTTTGCTCAAACCTTCAAATTAATTGCAAAATTCAAATAGCATTCGCCGAGCTTTATTTGGCACATAACGAGGTTGGAATTTGTTTTCAAAAATTATTCCAAAATTTTCCAAATGGGTACAAATTTTTGGTGCACTCATGAGTCACATTGCGTCGATTTTAAATAACATGTATTCGATTTGAGATTTAACGAAAATTGCAAAACAAAATATTTAAACTAACTAATTGAAGATTTAATTTATCCTGACCGATCGAATCAGAGATAAAATGATCGTACATAATTAAAAATTGATCAAGAATAATACATCTCATCCACCGAATGAACTTGCTTACGGTACATTTGTGTGTCTTGAACGTCAAACAGAAATAAAGGAGGAACATCAACAATTTAGTTTGTGGCTGTATACCACACCACGTTCGATAGATATTATTTTGCGTGCTAAAATTGTTGAACCTGTTGAAGCGATTCAATTATAGAAGAAGCCATAACAGAAATTGGTTCGAAACAAAACCACGGTGATTCGACGGTTACCGAATGTGTTCGAGGATTAAAATCACTTGGATTCGGCGGAACTGACCTATTAATAAGTAAAGTAACTGCGGAAGGTATGAAAAAAACTGATGACCGATACTGAAGGGAATAAAGAATTTAAATAAAATATTTTTTTTTAATTACTTTGAACATTTTATTTTGGTTTTTTAGTGAGGCTGATTATAAACCTTATTAATTCTCCTTAAATAACATTGGCACCGAACTCCACAGTGTGTGTCTACTCGAAACTCCCGCCCATATTACTTAAATAGTGAAAATAATACGCGTTTTATATACATGTACGACAATTACAGATCTAGCATAGTGATTAAAAGTTTTATAACCGAGCCCCAGTCCCAAGTAAAAGCGGTATACATCTTTAAAAATAGAATTTTTTGTGAACAAACTAGTGCCATCTGCATTAACCTGATCGTTAATTATAGGTAAAATCATAAATTTAAATTTGTTAAATATTCGTTTAAATATTGCAATCAATGGGAACGACAACAGACTATTACCGTCAGAGCATGCGGTGTTTCATTAAAAAACACAATAATTAGAAATGTGCACCAGAATTGAAACTACCAGGACTGTATGTGCCAAAATTCTCCGGAAAATGCACTGAATGACAAACATTTTATCAATTGTACACAACCGGAGATTACATCCGGTTCAAAATATCGATTTTTAGGCCAACGCCCTCGGTAATGACCCAGCACTATTATTACGTCATATGGACAGGGAATAAATAAATGTTGGTCATCAAACTGGATGATGTTATATGGACCTTAAGGTTGCAGCTAATGAGAAACCGAGAAGCTCGAGCACATCTGCTAACCCGGGGCCACAACTGAAAGAATTTACTACTTTAATTTATAATTGTTCGTTATGTAAAACAAGTGACCATCGAATTTTTAAATTTCCCGAATTTTGAGAGATGACGGTTGAAGAACAATGTGAATTTATCCGAAATGAGAATATGTAGAGGCTTCACATGTATTTGGTATAGTAAACATAACGTGAAACTGTCGGTCCTTTCAAAGATGTCAGTTGTGTCAACGGCGACACCATTAATTAATGCATAGACTGCCTCGCGCCAGTTTTTCAAACCAAATACCGAAAACTAATTTAACCTCCAATGAAGACTCATGTAGAGATTCCGAGGTTAATCTATTTTACTTTTGGCAATCAGTATAAGTCTAACAAGAACAATAAACTATAAAATAAGTATGCATATATGTTTATAAGATCCATATATATGGATTACATATAGAAAAAAAATAAGTTTGTGTAGATAAATATATTAAAACTATAAAATAAGATTAACCTCGGAAAAACCTGCCTATAAAATTTGCACTACGTGATTTCTCTTGAATATAATATTGCTCGATGTTATTAATTATTTATTTTCAAAATCGATATTCTGAAAACAAATAAATATTGTCACTATAAGGAAATGTTTACAAGTGTCTTTCATTAAGCAGTTTAATTCAATTTCTAGAGCGTCTTTGCAGATGGCAAAATGCAGAGTGTTATTTAATTCAGAGGCAGAGACTTCTTTCATATTGAAAGAATGCGTAGAGGGACTTGGGATATTATGATGTAACGCTACAAACATATGTTATTAGGGCACTAAAGTATGGTAACCAAAGGAGTCACGCGGTTCAAATTAAAACCGTATATTCGATAAAAACTTGAAATTTTGATGAATGCCTACGTGTCACACCATATACATAACCATTACTAGATCTCCTTCAACAGTGAACCCACCAGTGTTAAAAATAATCAACAGAGAGATCAGAGCTACTGACCAAATTGCACAGTGGTTAAAGCTTTGGCGTTTGGAGGTACCGGATTTGAATCCCGATAGGGGCAGGATGATACAATCCGTGACGGAATGAAACACCAATATGATGCCCTGTTGGAGAGCAAAACTCATGGGCCGACCCATATTCCATTCCAGTATGGGCTGGCATGGAGCTATGCAATGTGCCGAAAGTGATGAAATCGGACCTATAGCCGTACGTCCTCAAAGTAAAAATAAGGACGAAAAAGCAAACCACGAAAAAGTTGGGAGAGCTTTGGCCCTAGAACAGATTGCAAGGGAAATAAAAAAAAAGAGAAGACGGCTGATTCAAATCCGACAAATATTATTAGCATAGATGTTTTTATCAGAATTTTTTAGTCTAGTTCCATATTATCTGAAAGACGATTGCGTGAGCAATACAACGCTAAAAGGCAGAGGAGTACATTGGGTTGGATTTTTTCAAGAACATTTACCGCCAACAAAGCTGTATTCTGCCTAATATTTGAGTTGTGAGATGCATATAGGAAAGGTGTTACACAACTTCTGAGACAATCATTCTGAGGAGCTATTGTACTGAATAATTCAAAGGATGATAGTGGACGGAGTGTGGCTCAAAATCAAACTCAATTAGATGAACGGCCACTATTGGTTCTATTTTGAAAATATCAAGGATTAGACTGATTAAAGTTCGGTTATTTGATACTCCAAAACGGTGGAAAGCATATGTTAGGATATTAAACATGTTCCTTAGATGCCACTGGTATCTCGTCCTGTTAGAACTGAATCCAGCTGATTAAGCAATCTGCGGCTTGTCTCCCAGCGAATTTGAGACTGCGGAATTTATTCGTGGGGGGGGGGGGGGAACAATGGCTTAACAATTAAGTAAACTTTATATACGAACCAAAAGAATAATACTCCAGTTAAAGTTGATTAAAGCAATTCAAACCAAACACTTTAACATGGAAATATAACTATAGAACTCCGGAGATCGAATACATCAAGACAGCAAACTGCTTTCGCTGAACCCACAATCGATGATCGTGGGCTGCTAGGAGTAGGAGGTCGAATCATAAATGCCCCAATTTCCAATTATCATATGCATTCGATTGTGCTAGCAAAGCGTGAAGAAATTCATAATCTCTAGCAGCATGTAAAATAATTGTCCATCCGTCTTACCTACTATACCTATTGAGGGGAAAATATTGCATATTGAGGATTCGAAGAGATACTATTACAATACGAGGATTTTTCGGAACTATAGAAGGTGTACATCAAATAAAACCCCCAAACTCAGAAGATGGGTGTGCAACCTATGCTGCCTGTGTGCAGAAGCCACCATAAATTTGACAACCATATCATTTTTTACACATTTGATCGATTTATTGCATAACGTGAACCAAGAACCGATATGTTGTCGGACACTGACTCAAATTTTTAAGGAGTTAAGCGTGTACTTAACAGTTTAAATAACATTGTAATCGACAAACATTAAAGAAAGCAGCCTGAATTGGTTCCATTATAACATAAGAAATTGCATAGAATTTTACTGATTGTTAAAAGCAACATTAATTTTCGATATTGTCTACATTTTCTACATGGTCGACGCCATTTTTTAATTGTTTACATTGTCTACACGTGTATAATATTAATTAAGTACGCAGTGTAGGCCATACGGCACAACACTGATCGTTCCACGTAATACCGTTTACGAACCACTGCTATGCTAGCAGCATACATAATACATTTTATGGTTGGTTTGATTCAGCTATTGTTGTGGTTTTTGTAAATTACTTTTCATGCAGACCATGTTACTATACCATTAACCTTTTTACGTGTGTTGTGGGATGGGGTTACATTATAGCTGGGAATTGAAATTTACCATATCCACATTATTAAACCCATGTCTGCTAAATTTCCCAACGAAATTAAAACATTAAAGCTTTCAACTTTTTTTTTCTTTATCATCATTGCCGCAGTTGAAAGCACACACAAAAGAATATTATTATATAAATTCTAAATTGTTTGGAGTCATGGCAAATGACACATTGCACGCCCGCCTATAAAAATCTCTATATATATATATACATACACAGATACAAAAAAAAACAACATACAAACATATCTTTTGAATGCCACTTATATAAAAAAGAAAAAAAATCTGTACGTAAACACCTTAAGAACATATATATTCAGCATCGCAAACAAGAAATCTGCTTGTATCAAAACGAGAAAAATTTCACCCGAACACTCAAAGTAATTTAAACTTTTCTTTTATACGTCGCTTTTTTCATTCTCATTTTGTTTCTTTTATCACGTTGAGTGAAAAACTGACACTATCACCATTCAAAGTTTAAACGAAGGTGAATTTAATGACTTTTTAAACAATATACACAACGGTGAATATGTATGTATGTGTATATATGAGTGTATGTGTGTATACAACCAGCAAAATTTAAGAACAACAGAAATTGGATTTTTGCTTTTCAATCTTCTTGGGATTTCTCGTCTTACTTATGCTTACTCTCTCGTACTCACCTCACCACCTTCTTATATGTGAAGATTATTATTATTATTATTCCTCACTTTGTTATTATTATTATTATTATAATTTTTGAATACAAAATTAAAATTTGTTTGCCTTCTTCGGTACTCTTGAGATTGCTAAATACAGGCTCGATGAGTATATTTGAAAATATTCTAATATTGTGGAAAAACTTTAAAAAGTTTAAAGTTCAGTGCTTTTTGTTTTGAATATCATTATTCCAACAACAACTATAAAGATTTTTATACTTTTGAGATTAGATGATGATGTACACAAAATATATTGTACGTCGAAAGAACGAGCGACACAACAAAATGAAATTTTCGTTTGAACAAAAAATTATGTTTCGTTCGTTCCGTCGACTTTCTATGTGTGTACGTACATCACCCATGTAATGAAATTTTCCTATATTTTTCGTAACACTTTCTAACCCACTTTAAACAAATTATTTCGTCGAGCGAAAGCATCCAAGACATCAACAACATAATAATGTTTAGCATCTATGTTGTATGAAACAAAAAAAAAAAAAAGTTATAATAGAAAAGTTGTACCCCTTTTTCCAGGATCACGTTTGCATATATATAAAATCTTAAAGTGTTTGACTTTGTGTTATTTACATTGAACAAATATAAAGTTCAAGCGAGCTTTTTATATCGTTTGTCGTACGAGGACGCAAAAAAAAAATAAATAAAAGGTAAAATGAAAATTAAATCCTTGTTCATCCTAATGATAACATAGAAATGAAATGAATTCATTTAAATTGAATACACAAAAATTGTTGATTTTTATCCGTTATTGCTGTGTGGATTATTCATTGGGAATAGAACAGCCAGCCTTATCCTACAATTTTAGAAAAAGCAATTTTGTGTTATTGTTTAAATTTATATTGGTTATGTTTATAATTTGACATAGGTATGAAATATAACTCCGTGTAATTTTGTTATGAACAAAATTCTCGTAATTTTACAAACGGTGGTGTGAGTCTAAGCGCGATTTGGTGTTAGGTTGGTTTTTTAATTCAAATATTTTAGATTTGCAATTACTAGGTACTCACTAAATTTCCGGGTTTTTTTGAAAAATTAAAAATGGAAAATTTCAATAGAAACATACAAAATGGTTTATTCAAAGTAGTGTCATTCGCTATCTACGCATTTTTGCGATCTCTCTGGCAATAGATGAATACCACGACGATAAAACTTTGCGTCTTTGGACCGAATTTTACACTTTTTCGAAACTGGTTAAGTAAAGACGGGTGCGGTAGCAGATCCCATCTCAGCGGTTTGATGGTGATTTGCCCTCCTTTTGAATTTTTTCCATAGCATATAGACGTTTGGAAATACTCTGGCGAGTCGTGTTTAATGCCTACGTAAGTTGATCTTGAGTTTGCGTAACATCTTCGTCCAATAACGCTTGCAGCTCGGTATGTTCAAATGTTTTTAGTCTTCCGAAGCGCTTCTTTCCCTCAATGTCGGAATTACTACTTCTGAAGCGTTTAAGCCAACCTTCACAGGTAGTTTTAGATGGTGAATGTTTGCCGTAGGTCTCCCCAAGCAAATAACGTGCTTCAGCTGTATTTTTTTCAAGTTAAAGCTTGCGATATGTGCTGGTATTACAACTGGTTATTATTAACAACTGTCCACGCTATGAACAAAACACAACTACATAAATGACGACATAAATTATGACATAAATGACCACTAGATGTGTCGCTATCACCATCTATGTGTGAAACATGGAAATTTAGTTGCGCACCTGATATATCCATTATCATACGCTGGTAGATAAAATAGTTAAAATTAAGGAAAGTTTTTCATCTTGTCCTGATGGTTTAGCTTCTAGCTCAACCACTGTAATATTTGTAATGTTCCAGTGGTCTTATTCTGGTAATTCCCCAGGAGTAGGGAATTGGACAAAGAATTTTGATTTGATTTGATTTGATTGAGATGTACGACCAAGTCATTTGACAAGTAATCCCAGATATAGCCAGGGCCCACCGTACACCTGTATTACACATAACAAAATAGGAGGGATAGGAAAGGTTATGTTAGTAAGGAGAGACTCGACCCGGTTACAGACACCTAAGTAGTCGATAGTTAGTAACACAATGACACAATTCTAACTACGAAATAATTATTAATCATTGTAACTGAAAAACTTCCAGTCATCTGAAAATTAAAAATAGTTATTTAACTCTGCAAACTTATCTTCTTGAATTTTCGTTAATACATACCTATTTTTAATAAAATCTAAAAGAAAGATCTAAAATAATAAAAAATTAAAATTAATAATTATTATTAAATACCACCCACTGGATGCAATACAAATAATTAAAAAAATTCTTACTAAAACGCCTAACTAAAAAGAAGCCAAGCCACTGGAAAAACGGAGGTCTCTATACTAAAAAATAGTCCAATAAAGGTTTTTAAATGCTTCTGAAATCGGAATCTAATTTTTAATCATAACAGCATATCTATCGTGTAGCTAATTCCAAATGGTTTCAAAAAAAAGCTGATCTGCAATATAAGATCAATAATGGATGTTTGGCACAGCTCCAAAACCCCAACACCTAAACAAATTAAATAAAACTTTTAAAGCAATCACGAATCTATAAGATGATAGAATTAATAATAAGTAGCTAACACAACTGTATGATCCTTCATCGTATCGTATCACCTAATCGTATTAAATAAATCATAAAACCAACAACCAGCGATAATTAGTTATCCAACCCAGAACAATATAATCAAAACCTTCACCAATTTACAGTCTCCCGAAACAGCCTAGAAAACCATTCAATTAAATCATATATTTTTACATATGATGAACTAAAAATTATACAGTCCATACTGACCTTATGGACTGTAGAATCTTTATAAAATTATATTTTAGTACAATGTCATAAACTTTAATTAACTAGCTACTTTAAAAATTCATTCACTCTTTCAAAATTTAGAACGAAACTATCACGAACTAAGTAATAAACATTTACTCATTCGCAATCAAAGAAAACAATATTAATATAATTACTATTAGTAATATACATAAATCCAATTGAAAATGGTGTCGCTAACAACATTCGGTTACAAGAAGTATTTTGATGGTTCGTTAGATTGAGATGAAGATTTGAAAAAAGAAAAAAAAGAAATCATAAGGATATGAATAAACTGATGAATGATCCTAATACAAAATACCTCATGGGTCCGAGCGTTGAAAACATATATTTACATTTCTGTATCTATTTATTACCCACCCACAAAACACTAAACTCAAATTAATGTATACACACCTGCGGAAACCATCGCGGCACAAATACATCGCACTCGGTCCCGCAGGTATAAATTCATACGTGCAGTGCGAGCGTGACATATCCGCGCCGCAACAAATGCCACAGTATGTATACAGCATAAAGAGCAACACAAAATACTTCCACTCCTTATGAAATTAACTCTCGTTCAACACAGTATGTCATTTGCTGACAACGAAAAACAAAAATAACTAAAGGAAAATTTCAAACAAAACACCACAACACAATGGAAAAAGAAGGCCCCAATTAGAAGGGCTCCACCACCACACAGGCCAACGGCCACACACAAATAGCACCAATAAAATTATATAATACACAAGAAATCAAGAAATCAAAATAACAGAACACTTAGCTGTATCTCCCCAGGTTGATTCGATTGGTGCAGTCCATCCCCCACACGTGCGTTGATCGGCCCTCGTGGTAACACCGGTTTTATTACAACATCATATATATATATATATATATATATATATATATATATATATATATATATATATATATATATATATATATATAAAACTTTTCTTTGCGTGCAGCTGCTTATTTGTACGTTTCTTCTTGCAAGGCCTCATCATTCAGCAGACGAGCACCGCTCTATTCCGGCGACATTAATGGTAATATTTTCCTGAATCTCTATATAGCTTTCCACGACCAAGGATGGTTATGGTTATATACAACTCTCATTAAGGCCGTTAGAAGTAATTTAAAATTTACAATATAACATAAAAAAATATAATTAAATGTAAATAAATTTAAATGGAAAAACATGCGACTGTTCGACACGAACGTCAGAGCCAACCCAGGGAATTGGTCAAAGAATTTACATACAAATTATATTTAAATAATTTTTTCTGGCATACTAAGGTAAAAAGTTAGTGGTAATTTTTTTGAAAATAAAATAAAATTGGGAATAACTTTCTCTGGTAATTTCGCTATGGAAAATAAAATATTCCCACTTTACAAATATTTACATCAAACTTTTTTTCTCAGTAGGCCAGAAAAAACTGAGTTATAGTTAAAAGCTATATAAAATCTTTCACCAGTTCCTTATTCTGAGGGAATTGCCAGAACAGTGACACGATTCCGGTAAATCCCCTGGAATATGAAATTGGGTTAAGAATTTAATGTAATTTCAGTTGAAATATTGTGTTTCCGGCCTACCGTTTCATGTTATTATGTATTTAAAAATTGGGAATAATTTTTTTATATCTAAATTGGCAGGGAAAATTAGTCCCTATTTTATTTTGGTTTCTAAAAAATTACCACTAGCTTTTTACCTCAATCAGCCAGAAAAAAACATTTTAAATAGAAATTACATAGCTATGAATGTATTAAATATTTCCATTTTGTACATAACTTTTTCTTCTAACTATTTTGAAGTGTTTAATAGGGAAATGTGCTGCTGTCACCAATAAAAAGAGCTACAGAGAGAATCTGTTGCCGTAACGAAATTTCAATCTCTAAAGTAAGTCGTTTAGATATAACTCATATTGATGATTATTTTTAGTAGTTTCAGAATGTAATGAGGACCAAATGTAAAATTTACCAATTTTTGGCCTAAAATCAAGATTGCAAACCAAAATTTATGTTATTTCGTGTCAATTTAGATTTTCTTTTCGTAAGCGAATCTATATACTTTTAATTGTGATATTGGGTATACTATAGTAGATCATGATTTTGTATTTAGCTTCCGTTGGTCAATGCGTGACCGTGGACGATACATGGAACATGATAAGTTGCACCCCTGAAATCTACCACCAAACCAAACCCGGCAAGTCAACAAGGTATTAGGTAATCAACAAGTGTAAATTCGATGATGTCTTCCTTTCTTCTGAACTATCTCAGTATAGTCTGATTTGGTGTGTACAATTACGTTGCCATTAAAATTTACTTCGACATCCGAAAATAAGCCACAAAAGATTAAATTGGAAAAGCAGTTTTCTCCGAACGGATGCTGCAAACGTTATGGCATTATGACATTTTTAGAAAGATTGTTTGGTTCCCTTGAAGCACCGATCATATTTTGGTTATCGATAACTAGATACTATTAAGCTTCAATGTTTAGACAGCAAACAACAAACCAAGAGAAACATCATTTGGGATTTCAGGAACATTAGGACTCTGTACTCCCGTTTACAGCCAAATTTGAGTCCAAGACAAACGAAGAATGAAGCGGCTACCGATACCGATCCCGAATTTTACCAGTCAATTCTGAAGAGGAATCAAAATTCAACCAAAGAGAATACACGAGAGAACCTCAAAAAGTGCTAAAACGCCTACCGAACGAATTAATAAAACTAGAATACTCGTAAATTGGGCGTTAGGTTATTTTAAATTTATAGGAAAACATTGAAGAAGACAGTACATGAAGTTTAGTTGTTTCGACAACAAACAATAATAGGCCGTATATAAATGTATAAATAAATGGGGTCCCATATCGTAGTCTATTATATAGCGAAACGAATCTCCAGAAGAGATCATTAACATTAACAAATTAAAAATTATTAATCTTCCATCTATATACATAACAAACCTTCTAAGAATACATATTGCTCTAGAACTGGCCAACCCTTGTATTTGAGACATGATTTTTGGGAATTGTTTGAACTGATCCCTAGGCTGGTTCACGAGTTTGAAAATGAGCAGCTTATATCAACTGAAGATATAACAAAGCATAAATCGGAAAAGCGGCAAGAAGACATTTTAAAAAACGTTTGAAATCTATTCCCGCCGAGCGTGAAAATGGGTTTGGGGTGAATACATTTAATAGTACACAAAATTAATTTTGGTGATGCTCGGCCTATATAAAGGAATGGCAATATTATATGTCTCCTGCAAAGCAGGCAGATATTTATCGCGAAATCAATAGAATATTGGTATTCGGTGTGATTGAGGGAAGTCAGATCTTCTAGTCATCCCCAGAGAATATTGTCAACAAGGTTAATGGAAATTTTCGGTTTGCCATGGATGCACTGAAGACAAATGCGGTGATGGTGACTCTAATTACTCGTTATATTAGCTGCTGTACCAGTTTGTCGTCATACCGTTTGTGCTGTGTAATGCAGCCCAAACGATGTGTTGACTTCTAAACAAGGTAATCACACACCAATTGCTTGACAGGCTATTTGTCTATTTGGAACTAGTAGACCGTTTGTGTCAGCAACCTTCGAAGTTCACGTTACTTTACTATCTGAAGTAGCGAGATTGCTACATGACGGAAATCTCTTTAAATGTAGATAAAAGTAAATTCGTGCCGAATGAGACAAAATACCTAAAATATGTGACTGGTGAGGGATGCCTCAGAGAAGATCCGTCAAAAGTCCAATCCATAGCCGAATAGCCCGTACCTTGTACGTCTCAACATATAAGACGATTCCTGGGGATGACAGGGTGGTACATAAAATGTATACCCAATTTATCTGCGGTAGTTGCCTCAATAACTGTTCGTCTGTCGAACGCCATAAAACCAAACTGGAACCAACCAGCCCAAGATGCGTTCGATAAGCTTAAACATTGTTTAATTTCCGCTCCCGTATAAAAAAACCCTGATTTTACAAAACATTTTTACGTGATATGGCATGCAAGTTCTAGCGGTGTAGGCAGCGTGCTTTTCTAGAGAAACCGGAAAGAAGAGCACCCGCTACTCAATCACAGAACTATAGTGCTTGTATATCATATATCAAAGGTTATCCATTTCAGTCGCACAAATTCACTATTGAATGCACAAAAAGTACGCAGAATATCGTTCCCGACAGTCTGTCTCTCGTAAATGTAAATAAATGCAATATAAAGACCGATGAACTTTTACAAATGAATATGGATGCACTAGAATTTCAAGATATAGTATATCAGGATAAAATTCATGATATAGTAGACTTCCAGAAAGCAATCATACGAACCTTAAAGTTGTTAATGAAAAGCTGTATGATAATCTCAAGAAGCAGCCTCACCATGAAACTGATATTTCGCAGTGCGGAAATTAGTTTAGGTACCAACTGGACTCAGAACTGACCTTATATGACAAGCATATAATCCACCAACCGCAGCTCAGCAGGGGATGTACAACACATTAGACATATTAAAGCGTCATTTCTATTAGTCTATAATGTCTAACCAAGCGAAAAGATTTGTGAATGATTGCGAAAGAAAATGGAAGAAAAGCAAACCTGTAAATGTTTCGACTAGTTCGGAAATGGGAAAATTATTTTCGCCCTAGAAAATATTCTAGGACGCATAACATGATAATTTTAGAGTTCCTGGGTTAATTTTCGCGTAATAGCCTCCAATATAAATCTACTCGTCTAGCCAACTTATTGAATAAATACAGAGTGTAACATGAGTAGTAATAAATTAAAGAGGATCATAAAAATGAGATAGGCATATCATAAGTAATGCTTTGCAAACATCAACCGGTTTTTTTCGACACTCTCTGACATGTAGTCAACCTAAAATAATGCATGGGTATGGATCTATGTATAAGAGTTCTTTTAGAAGTTGCATTCCTTAAATGATAATAATATTGGATTTGAGACTCCAATTTATCTGAGGCTGAAAGTATTGATTTGCGAAACCTTGAAGCAGCATATACGCAAGAAATGTTCCATCTGAGAAGCCGGCCACATATATTTAATCTTGGTCAAACCGTGTACTTTCGTAATTTTTCCCAAAGCAGCGCTTTTAAACATTTTGCAAGTAAACTGGCTAAAAATTTTTGAAAAATTATAATTTCTAAGCGAATCCATAATAGATGATTCAGAGAAACCTTTGGGACATATCACGTTAAAGATATTAGATAGATGGTTTGTTGTTTTTTTATTACAATTGCTAGCTGAGTTGTTTTTAGTTATTTATTTATATCTAACCTAACTATTAATACGAATCGACCAAAGGTGACCAAAGTGGTTCTAAATAAGCACTAAATGTATGAAACCAATCTTACATATAGCCACAAACTCGACAATTTCTAAAAAATTTCTTATTCGGGAGAGAATATCATTGACTGAATTACAAAATTCCTAAACATTTAGAACAAATTAACGTGGTGCCTACGGTTAGCAAACAGTTGATCACTGTGGTTCTGAAATAGTATTTGGTAGAAGAAAACCAAACTTACTTCACTACATTCTCAGAATAACACCAATTGAAGTTATTTAACTCAGCCCCGGCGAATTTTACATTGAAGATCGAAGTGAATATGAATTAGCATTTGAAATAAATAACCAATCGAACATCCGAGCATTTGACTAAATAATATTTGTTTCTTACATCAATTACCAATTTAGCCCTCATGTGGGTGAAGACAAAATATCTTAATTTGAGTCATTAGTACCTACATGCATTTTGTACGGAAACTTATTTTTTCCACGTTCGTCCAAGTTTGAACATTTCTATTTTTTAAGTAGGATCGTGATCTACCAGTTGAACTAGAATTTAAATAAATTTAAAGCTTTTAATAACCCATGTGCGATTCGTAAAGGATCAAGTTAATTAATCCCTAATTTTTAAGAATTTTTTTTTTCACTTAATGATGTTTTCCCTCGAATAACAAAACTCCCAGAGATTTCCGGGCATGTGGCTAAGATTCTGTTCTTACGTCAAATAGTAATACGGAACCCTTGTATCATCTCTGTGCGATTTAAGAGGTACGAGAAAGGCCAAGAAAACAAATTTCATCTCAAATAACAAAAACTTCAGAGATTTTCAAGCATGTGACTGTGTAAGATTAGTTTCTTATATTAAAATGATTAAATGTATTGCCATTTTGTATTACAATTAATAATATCCCCTCTCGAATGACAAATATTTTAGATATTTTCAAGCAATTCAGAACCACTTTGACCACTTCCGTACGATTCGTATAGTTTGTTTTGTTTTAAGAATTTCAGTTCGTAATTTTTACACAAAGCTTTTCGAAAATTCTAATTTTTTTCTTTAATAGTGTGAA
The DNA here is from genome assembly GCA_947310385.1 of Nephrotoma appendiculata. NCBI lineage: Eukaryota > Metazoa > Arthropoda > Insecta > Diptera > Tipulidae > Nephrotoma > Nephrotoma appendiculata. The sequence goes on from OX371223.1 coordinate 341,054,649, forward strand.
ATAATTTTTATTTTTTTTTCTTGCCTTTTCCTTCCGGCCAACTCGAGGACGTACGGCTATAGGACCGATTTAAGCCTTCTGCACATTGCAAGCTCTATGCCAGCCTATACCGGCATGGAAGATGGGTCGGCCCATGGGTTTTGCACACCAACAGGGGGTCATTGATGTGTTACATTTTACCACAGATCGAAATCTGTTGATGAAATTTCACTTTACATCCTGCCGCTATCGGGATTCGAACCCGGTACCTCCCGATCCGAACGCCAAAGCTTTAACAACTGTGTCATTTGGTCGGTGTTGAAATAATTGTTTTCAAATTAAGTACTTTTGGGCCACAGCGTTGTGTTTTGTTATTTCAGCATAAACTGCACTCCGATCATTCAGTCATGATGCTAAAACAGATTGAGAATTTGCTGCAGGAGGTTATGCAAGCAAACGTTCCTTTTGGTGAAAAAAAAGCATGTTGGTCCCAACCTTATCTTGTTACATCTTAATTTCATATTTATATTAGTAATAAATAAAATTTTCATTGCAAAGTTTCCATGGCCTGTTTAAGTCCAAGGCCCCCTAGGCCGTATGGTCCCGTTGGGAAACACCAACCTAGACTATAATAATTAGCTGTTATAATTTGGAGCCTGAACACTTGATATTGAACAACTTACCAAATACACCTATTAAAATTCCACAATTTTTCAATTGACATTCCTTCGTCCTTTTCGAGATAAGTAATTGTAAGGTCAAAGAAAGTTGAGTTTCGATATCGATGACGTTTGATATTGATACAGCTTTCCACTAAAATGTTTGTATTAAATCAATCAGACTGGTACATAATTAGTTGTGGAAAAAATGAAAGATAACGTGTTAGGCAGTTTTGCTCAATGAATGCTATAGTATCGTGTTAATTCAAAGGATCGCACTTTCAAGTTCCGAGCTAGCTTCTAAATTTAAACATTGTAATTTTCGTTATGTGATATTAATGTTTTTAGCAAAATAACCCTTAATTGAATAGAGGGTCTACTTAATTGTAGAATCGGCCAGCGTGCCCGGCGCTGCATGCTATATTTAGTATTTATGTTTGTAGTGTAATTGGAAGTCAACTAGAGAATCAAATATATACCATCTGCTCACTGCATAGCTAGGCTAAGTATTGCGTAAATGATAAAATGCTGCAATTTAGAAGCAAAAAGTTTCGAGGTTGCGATTTTCTACGTTATTACTGATACGCCAAATTCTTTGTACGCTTAGTTACCGTCACTTTTTAGAGGCAATTTGGCTAATCAGGCATCAAAGTGTATTCTCTGCATCGTATTTGGAATAGTTAAATTGTGACATTCGTCATATTTTGATGATTCCTCGTGGTCCGAATCTCCATCCGCTTGTTAATTGTAATTTTTATGTGTTAAAAAATAAAATGATGGTAGGCCTAAGTATAGCTTAAATAGGGATGACGATCGCTTTATCAAAAATAATTTATAGTCTTGACAGTTTATCTTGGACACAGTTTACCGTGGACACCATAATATCGTGTGGACAATTTCTCGTATGGCCGATTATCTAATTTGTAAAATTGTCCGTATAACCAAATTATCTGTAAATAAAAAATTAAAGTGACTTGGGTTTATAAAATTTAATTGAATTCGGCTATTTATTAATCGATTAAGATAGGATTGGATATGTTGGATGGAAATGAGATTCTTAAAAGATTTTTGAAAAAAGCTTTGAAATATAACCACCTGAAGTCGGCCATTTTTTAAAAAATTATGTTATGTTGAATGATGGAAGTAGGTATGCCGTATAGAAATGCAATTCTTATATCTAAATTTTTGAAAGAAGTTTCGGAATATGGCCATCTGACAAGGATCTCGGCCATTTTTTAACCGATTATGATCAGATTGGGTATGTTGTATGAAAATGGGATTCTAAAATGATTTACAGAAGAAGTCTTGGAATATGGTCACCTGCATCGGAACTCGGCGATTTCTTATCCGATTTTGATGTGATTGAACTCGGTCATTTCTTGTTCGATGATTTTTTGGGATGGAACTCGGTAATTATTTAATCGATTCTGATAAAATTGGGTATGTTGGATTTAAATGGGATTCTAAACTACTTTTTGGTAGAAGTTCTGTAATATGCCAACTTGGATTGGAACTCATCCAATTTATAACCGATTATATGATGGCATTTCGCGGGCTGTGAGTGTCCGATATTTGAGAAGATTTTAATACTATAAACTGGGTTGCAATCCTCGATGTCTTCATAAACTACATTTGTTCAGTTACCCGTAATCCGCGAAATTTGTCAGCAATCGAAAAATATCTGCCCTTTGTATATCCTTGCGCAGTAACCATATATTTGATTTTTGCTTCCTCGTACTGAGGAACAACCATACATTCTCAATGTAAGGTAAAAGCTGACCCTATTTGCATTATAAACAACTGCACTGAGCTTTGTTTAGTAGTGGGTTAAACGAAATAACGTCCATAAGTAGGTGGCAGTAGACATGTACCGTCTGTTGAGAAGTGTTGAAAAATATTTTCGCCATCTTTCTATTATGGCCACGGTTCCATTATTCTTGAGTGGGTTTTTCGAGTCGTTGTAAATTAAGATGCCACGTGGATGGTAGCCTAAGGTTATTTTATGTTACATCGATATCGATAACCTAATGTTCACCTTTGTCCCATTTACACTTTTGCGGACTACGTAATGGAGTCTTGGTGAAATTATTTTGTATTTTAATATATCGTCGGTTTAGAGCAATAGTGACACCAATTAAACATCACTCATTTCTAAGATATTCGAATCAAACGATACCCAATAATTAATATTATTTTTATTTTGTATCTGTTGAAGATCAACATGGGCACACGTACAACATTTCTTAAACTGCCCCACAGTTTGGAATTTCCATTTTTTCTAGACGTATATCAAAATCATTTTAATAAAGTGTAATACAATTATTTCCAGTAGTCTAGGCATATCAAAATCATTTTCGTTGATATGTAGCTAACTAGTAAAATGTAACAATCATTTCCGTTGATGTTTATAGTGTATATATTTAGTTTAAGAATTGCTTATACAACAAGTGTTTAGTTTTTGTAGAATTGCTTACTAGTAACAAATTGTTGCTCGAGTTTGTATATAAGCTCGTGAATTTTATGAATAAAATCAGAATAAAATTGACCATAAACCATTCAGTTTTACTTTCTCATCTAACTAAACCTCACCAGTGGTAATTTAGTTAGATGATATGCTAATCTAGCAAACCTTAGTCCTACAAACTAAGATATAATTTGCTAAATTAACAATATCGAAACATAGTCTTTTATGTAGTTATTTCTAGCAAATTAGCTAAAATTCCATATAAAAAATCATTAAATTCGCGAAAAAAATTTACATTTTATGATATTGGAACCTATCCTAAGGAAATTTCCAAATATTAAAGAATTATAATACTTTTGAAAAACGCTGTTTTTACACACAATTTTGAGTTATTTTTTCACAACGCTCTACTGAAAAATTAAAAATTTTGAGTTGTGTCCCCGTTACACCAAACCGACGGTATGTTTCGCTCACGGGTTCAAATTTATTCCAAAATATTCTTCATCCTCCCACTTATTCTTTGCTTCCACTCTTCCTGGGAACCATTAATAAAAAACTGGTTCTCATATACTGGGCCATACACATATGGGCCTATTGCGCCAATCTCAACATACGGATCGACTTGGGATTTTTATTATGAATAGTGGTCATCATTACGAGTCGATACGGCTTGCTTCAGTTTCCGGAACTCGTGGTTCGTGGGAACCATAAATTAAATTCCGTCATCCTTGAAACATACAGATAAGAGCCTATCGCGGAAATCTCAACATGCAAACCAACTCGGAATTTTAAGGGTAAGCAACAGTCATTATGACAAGCCGATATGAACTGGTTCGATTTCCGGAACTCGTGGTTCCTGGGAACCATTAATAAAAAACTGGTTCTCATATACTGGGCCATACACATATGGGCCTATTGCGCCAATCTCAACATACGGATCGACTTGGGATTTTTATTATGAATAGTGGTCATCATTACGAGTCGATACGGCTTACTACAGTTTCCGGAACTCGTGGTTCCTGGGAACCGTAAATTAAATTCCGTCATCCTTTGGCCATACAGATAAGAGCCTATTGCGCCAATCTCAACATGCAAATAAACTCAGGATTTTTAGGATAGGCAACAGTCATTATGACAAGCCGATATGAACTGATTCGATTTCCGGAACTCGTGGTACCAACAGGAACGGTTCCTGTTGGTACCACGAGTTCCGGAAATCGAATCAGTTCATATCGGCTTGTCATAATGACTGTTGCCTACCCTAAAAATCCTGAGTTGGTTTGCATGTTGGGCTCTTATCTGTATGGCCCAAGGATGACAGAATTTAATTTATGGTTCCCAGGAACCACGAGTTCCGGAAACTGAAGCAAGCCGTATCGACTTGTAATGATGACCACTATTCACAGTTAAAATCACAAGTCGATCCGCATGTTGAGATTGGCGCTATAACAGTACGAATATTATAAAGTTAAACACGTATATTAAAAATTTTTATTATTTTTTTAATGTACAATATTCTGTAATTTTTTTTTGTTTTCTGGGATAAGTATTCACATTATATTATTTTTTTTGCGATGCTCTACATATTTAATCATATTTAACAGAAATAGTAAATAAATCCTGGGCTGGGATGATAATGCAGTGTTAGTGTTGCCTGATGACATTTTTTATTTTTCTGGGATGAAATCCTGGGCTAACTTCACAGACATTCGTGACATACCATAGACTGTGCACACAATAACTGTGGCACGTTAAATTGTCCTATGATAAATTATTCACGATAAACTGATAGTTAATCATTATATTGATTGAATTTATTAAAGCAGTGCATGGTATCTGGTATTGAGTGTCAATCTCTTTAGCCCCCATCTCCAGTCCCCTAGTTTACATAAAGTGTAGTAAAGTAGTTTTAAATATTTAATAAAATCACTCGAAGTTGATAGAAATTTATCTAGACCCTAAATATACTCCGTAAAATAAACACTACCAGACCAAAACTTAAACTGATTTGTGAGCCTCTTCAATGAAATACAAAAGTGGCATTCATAAAATTGATAGACAATTGTGAAATCGGAACTGATTAGGACTTGATAAATATTTAATCTGTCTCGAAAATTTTTTATGAGTTATATGTAAAACTAAAAGAGCACGGCTGTGTCTTCTTCCACATCAATGTTATTAAATATTTTCTGACCCATTCTATTTACAACAAGATTTGTTTTGTGATAACTTTTCTAATAAAATACTTTAAAGTTTGCAAACTCTTACACAACATACATATTTTCAATAAAGTGAAAAAAAAATGATCAATACATAAGAAATGTAACTTTTCTAGATTTTATTGTCTATATAATAAACTCTCCTTATTATAAAAATAAAATGAAGCATAATGGAGCAAACAGAAAGCTATATTTAGACAAAATCTATATAGAGACAATTATTGCTAAACTTTTCCAATTAAATAATTTTAATTGGTTTTCTATATTACGAGTATATAGATCGAATTCTTTCTAGATTTTCGAACAGATTCAATTTGGTACCAAAAGTTCAAAGTAGTTTTTCATAACCTAACAAATGTTACCCTAAAAATATAAACTGAATTAATTTCATATTTTTTTATATGTTTTGTGTGGAACTACTGCTGTTTCCAAATTCTCTTGCTGTATATACATTACAGTTGTATCCTATAGTGAATTTCTGTATATATATATATTCCAAAGTTTAAAGCTTAAATTTTAACAAAACAAAATAAAAAACTCTAAAATATTGAATTATTTACTAGTAAAGCTCTTGAGCTTTAGGTTTCTATTTTGGCTTTGGTATATAGTTTAGTACAATGAACTAGATATTTTTTTGGTACATGATACTCCGTACATATTATTGGAATTGAGATTCTCCAAAATGAAATTTCAATCGTGTTTTTATAATCGAAATAGCAGGACCAAGCCAACCCAAAAAATGAGAAATCAATTTTTCATTTTTCAGAAAATTTAAACTTTTATTGATTTTCTTTTATATAATTTTCCCAAATGTATATTATTATTTTATATGCTCTAAAAAATATACGAAAGCTCGTCTAAAATAACAAAGAACATTGAAAGCTATATTGTTTTTCATTGTCTCATGGGAATTTATCTTACTATATATAACTGTGCTGCTGCTAAATATGTACATATTTAAGTGGATTTTCACTTTTTGTATTCGAGTCACATACGGATACATCTCTCAAACGGATGACATAAAAAATCAGCCATTACACGCTCGCCTAACAATGGTTCACTTAATTAAAATTTATGTTCTCTGGTTTATGAACACCAACTACTATATACAAATACTAAATGTATAAACCGACCAAAATCTAAAAGTCAAGTACAAAAGAAATCAATGAAAAAAACTCAAAAAGCTTGTTTACAGATTTTTTTCAACCAAAACAAAACAAAACATAAACAAGAAAAAAAAACTCGAAAACAACAATTCTTCGAAATAAATAAATTATCTCATTAAAATAGAATTAAATATTTGACCAAGCAAACCCGAACGAAACGAGGCAACAAACACAAAGCAGCAGCAACAAAATATAATCTGAAAATGGGAAAATAAAACCGGGAAATGGACTAATTAATGAATTTTTTATTGGAAAATTAAACAAAGTCTATACACAATGTATAAATCATGTTTAAATTGGGGAGGGGTTTGATTTAATCGCAAATCTGTTTTACTAAATTCATTTTGAGTAAACGGCTGAATAATTGAACAAGTGATTTTCCGTGTGCGTTTTTCCGATATTTCAATGTATACCATAAACTTTTGGTATTTTCTTGTATATATAACTATCAGCAACTAATTACCCATTATGTTACATAATAGATTAGTTCCATATAGGCACAAATTGAATTAATTAATCTAAAATGTTATTCTTCCAGAAAAACCAATAAAAATAATAAACATTAACAAATAAAAGGTGGGCAACTATATACTCGTAGTAAAAATATCACATAAAGCATTAAAGCGTTCGTTTACGGTACATATCAATATATAATTTTCGCGGTGCTTCGCTTGTGATCATTTGATGTTGGGCTGACTATATATTTATCTATGCCGAGGGCCCAGCCCATATTTCATCAATTTGTTCAGGGTGAAGGTTTCTATCGATGCTTTTTCGAACCAGTCCAATATTTGTGTTATACTCATTGTTGTGCTGTATTGTCTACATCGTGTAGTTAATTGAAATTCTGTGTAACCAATGTATGTGGACAATTAAAAAATGGCGTCGACGTTGTAAAGAATGCATAGATTGTCGAAACTCAATGATTTTGTTAGCAATCAGCAAAATTAATTGTTTTGTTTGATAATATAGAACCTGAAAGTGTTGATTGCAATTAACAATAAAAAAAAACTTTGATTTTGTTTAATTTGTTTTTTATTCCGGTTTATTGAACGAAAACAGAATTTGACATTCACTCTGCCCTGTCGCAAAGTACCAACTAAAAATAATTTCTCCACAGCAGTAATGACGTACTAAATGTGGTTTTCATCGTTTACGCTAGGTCGTGCGGCGATCGTTGCTGTTCCATCTGGTACTAAAATATTAGAATCCATCAACTTTAATTTTGACATTTCGATCCGACTGGCAATGTTATTGATTTTTTTTCTGTGTTTCGATACAACAGAACGTTTATGAAGATCGTTTGAGTAGTTTACTCTGCAGTGATGGATTTTGATAAAACTGAACAGACCCAGATGGAGAATTTCTTTCATACCACGCCTTTAAAAAGCTTAAACCAAAGTTTTAATTATTTTATTGATTCAAGTAACATTATTACAATGTACCTAGTTTATTCATATTGACTAGCAATATTTCACTTATTAACTAATTCTCTATTTAATTTGATGTTTAGGATGCCCCCATTGAATTCTCCAAAATTTTTTCTACCGTCGGTTCTGCCTTGTGTTGGCTATATAGCTTTATTAAACAGTTCTTCCTACTGAGCCTTGCTACTATTTTCCGTGTTCAAGAATTTGAATGGTTTCCACGTTTGGGTGATTGTGGAGCTATTTAAGCGTAAATTCAGCCCTGTTTACCTCGAAGACGACTGCTTTCACTGTAAGTACATTTTTTTGAAATCTTTGGATGATGTTCAGGTTACTCAGTTTAGTACAACCCCGCAGCTTAACGATGAACATTCATATGGGATGTATTATGTGTTAATAGTTGGAAGTTCCTTCCTAAAAGATAGTAGATATTTCTTTGTTTAAATCTGACCTCTTTACATTTCGTTTTGGTATGCACCTGGAAACATTTTGTTGGGCTAGCATCTGATAATGGTACATTATCTATAGTACTACAAGCAATGGCTTACTTTTCTGTTGGTGTAGTCAATACGTACGGATTTTCCTTCGTTCATCTTAATGTGCCATCGCTTCTTGCATTAAAGTTTGTTAGTACCTTCCTCCATTGTGTCACTGATGATATGATAGAAGTATCATCGGCAAATTTACCAATTGTTGGTACTAAAAAACTTCGTTTTTTCACTCAAGCTTTGATCACTTGAATGCTTGCTCCTAATAATACGATAGTGTCTGACTGTTTGTGATTAAAAAACATTCGGGAGATCCATTTTCGATGACTTTGTCGCACAAATCTGGCCGAATATGGTGTTTTCTTTATTTTGACTTTGAGAAAATCAATTGTAAGAGGGAAAAGTCTAAAGGTGACTAATCTCACGACCTCCATGCCAGTTTCGTTTTGGAAGAAGTATGGACCGAAGATTCCACCAAACCAAAACCCACAATAATCTATGACTTGCACAGAATGCATTTGGTGCTGGCCATTTTTCTTGGTTACATATCCTATCATCCAAAAGTAGGCCCAGCCGCCAAAAATTTGGGTTTCTCCAACTGCTCCAGAGCCCCAGCGAAGAAACGGTAATGTCTATGGTCGTTCACCTTAAGATACTGGGTTTGTTGAATTTTAAACAGATTCAGACTCACGCCCCGACGCAAAATTCGCAAAGTTGAAGTCGCAGAAACTCGAAGTTCTTGTGATCGACGAGAAATTTTCCCGTACACTCTTACGCACAGCAGCGATGTTTTCAGCAGACCTCACGTTTTGGTGGCGTACGGGTGGTGGCAGATTATTTATCGAACCTGTTGACTCAAACTTTCACTCCAATAGTCGAGTAATTCACTCGGCAGGACGGTTGTGGCGAGGATAAAAATTATTTACATACAATCTTTTATTATTTAGTTTAATTACACATTGAATAACTTAATTTTGAATAATCCAGGACAAGTCACATATGAATCAATTTTAAATTGTCCTACCATCATCACTAATGGCAAATTTTTCGTATAAGACAAGTCAAAAATGATTACTTTGTAACTTGTCTTATACGATTCATGTATGACGTTACGTCATATACTAATCCTCTTTTACGTTAGTCATTAGTTCTACGTCATCATTACTGCAAAGTAGAAAACCACAATAACATATTTTTTTCACTTAATGGCAAAGATGAAGAAGACGATGCAATTTTCAATTTAATTAGCGTTCTGTACAGAACTCGGCAAACAATTGCTACAATTAAAATGAGAGAACTTAAAAACGAACTGAGAAAACCCTTTGGTTGCCCATAGCTGAACTTTTTAGGAGTTATCTTATATCTTTAAGACTGATTAAGATATCGAATAAGTGCAGATTGCTATCGTAGTTGTGTACTGTAAACCAATTTAAGCTACACTAAAATCGGTGCAGTAATTTTGGCATGAAAAACGGACAATGAAACTGCATAAGAGGTGAAAAAAGATTTAAAAACAATAATTTATTTTAAAATTACAGACAGTGTGTCATTTTATTTATACGTTACTACACTATATGTTCATATAGTGAACGAAATTAATAAATAAATAAAAATCATAAATTATAAAACAAAAAAAAACTCTTTGTCGACGTGTAGCCTACTATTAGTAAAAAACGATAGACATCAATCCATACAGTTAAAATGAAAGAGCGACGAACCTGATAGTACATGCACAATGAAAAAGTAATTTTAGCTGGTTTGGCCAAAATACTGCGGACAGACAAACAAATTTATTTAGGGGGTGCCCCGGTAAGGTCTGTTTCCTACTTTATATTTTTCCTCAGTTTAAACAAGTTTAATGAAAATTGAACAGAGATGTACTAGGAATCGATTGCAACCGATAATAATTCCAGGAAAATTTGTCTAATGAGTCCTACGGTGGGGTCTGAGACCCTTTATACTCTATTTTAGTTTTGCTATATTAAATCTTGTAATCCATTATTGTGTCCGCATTTTAAGAATAAAATTTTTTTTAACACAATGCTCGGTCGGTTTCCGGTTTTTAATTAATTTTTCAATATAAGTACAATAAGAAGTCGAAAATTGGTGGCCATCTAGTCCTAATTTTGGAAAAAATCGTCTAGGTGGTTTCATGGGGACGGGCTCTCTTTTAACTTTTTTATTCCTCGAACGGTTTCGAGTGCGGGAAACTGATTGTGGTGAGATCGGCTTTCTAGAAAATTTGTTTCCGGTTGCGATATTTTTGACAAAAATAGTAAGAAACAGTTTACAACCACCATGAAAGTAGGAAGAGATCTCCATTGCGACTGCAATGTTGCGTAATATTGCACCGTATAAACGCCACAAAAGGGCGTGCGTCATATAAACACCATAAAAATGTATGTTTGTACAAAAGGTGTCGGATTTTTTTTAATACCGATTACTTATAATTGCGGGAAAATGAGCATTGGGACCTTCGCTTAGTGTATTCATTCCATTATAAATAGAGAGAACCAGTTTTTCTGCTAACTGTGGAGTATTCATCAACTTGTTGCTGGTAAGAAATCCGATTTAGTAGTACACTTATACGGCTTACCAGTGATGTGCCGAATTGTTTACACCGCGTAGATTATTAATATTCTACACGTGTGGACTATGTATGTAAACAACATTAAAATGGCGTAGACAATGAAGATATAATATAGACAATTTGTCCACAATGTCGAAAATAATTATAACTGTTAGCAACCAGCAACGTAGTTAAAAATTAATTGGTAATGAAAACCATTTCAAGATGGAGTTATATAGAACTTAGAGAACCCCGCTTCTACATCCCTCCCTTTCCCATGAAAATTTTTTCTAAATCCGCTTGGAATGTTTAGCTTGGGTAATGCACAGATCTTGTGCGATCCCGTGAGAGCTTTCTAAGCCGTTAACCCCTATAATTGAGCTTTTTCTAAATGATCAGCCACAATTTGATTTTATACACAAAATTAAATTTAGTAAAAACACACATAATCTTGAAATATGGTCACTATCCTCTTTAAAAACCCAATGAGCTTTCGATAGGAAATGAATATATTAATTTTTGTTGAGCAGCCCTGGACTGATAAATGCTTTATACGGCTGTAGTGAGCAATCGAAGCTTGTTTAATCTATATAAAAGCCATAAAAATCTGATAGTCCATACAAATCGAATAATAAAACATAATTTTTGTTAATTTGTGGTTTTAAATCAATTGAAAGGTTCAACGTTGTATAAAATACGGATTAGTGGATTATTTACGGGGGGTTTTTCATTTTGCTATATATTCTAGCTTTAAAAACACTGCTAAAGTATTCAGTATTATAACATTATTAATATTACAGCTCCACCCTTTGATCTAAGAACTGGGAAAGTTGCTTGCAATTTCACTTATTAATAAGCGGCGTCTCCCTAACGTTACCTCCACCTTTCTTGCCAATACCTAAAAAAGCGGGGCTCTTTTTTATATCGCTCTGTTCTGAAAAATAACGTCAATCAACTATTAGAGCAGAAAGTTAGATCAAAATCCATCATTACGGATAAATAACTATAACGCTTACTTCCATAAAACCGAATCAAGCCTACCGTTCTTGAATAAGGCTCTATACAATAAGGCTTCTTTCAAGTAATTGCGTAAGGTTCTGCAATAAAACACATTGGCACATATCGAATGATATTCGAAAAATATTTTCTGTTCCCACTCCACAGCCGGTGGACTATTTTTTAGCCGGAAGGCAGAACCAAACAAATGTTTAAGCTGCATCTGCAATACTGCATCTGCTACTACTGCTTTATTCCATGGAAAATTCAACGGACAAACATAAGTAATATACTCGCTCCAAAATGACTAAATATTGATTCTAACCAATGAACAATTCAAATATTCTGAAGAAAATGTCAAAATGGCCACAATATAAATATCTATTGTGGGTACAAATAAGTTTTGAGGTTTTTTTATAACCTTGAAGCCTTATTCAGAGAAATTGATGCAATGAATTTTATTCAAAGTAATTTCCATCGTTAGCTACGATTTTTTTCCGTCTTTCAGGCGATTGACCCAATCTATGGCTTCTTCGTAAGCAGTGAAGTGCTGGAAGGAATAATGTCTGGTGAATACGGTAGAGGGATAAGAAATCCCAACGACGCGCCGCTAAAGTTACTTTGACGACTCTTGCAACATGTGGCCGAACGTTGTCGTGCTGAAATATCACTTCGCCGTGTCTTTTGGCATATTGTGGGTGTTAGAATTTTAATGCTCGCCGTAATTACATCAATTGGTGTTGATAACGTTCTCCAGTGATGGTTTCTTTAGACAGGAGTAGCTCATAGTAGGTTACTCCGAACTTATACCACAAGATGCCCAGCATAAGCTTCTTGCCAAGAATTTTCGTTTTAAAGGTCGAAATTGATGCATGATGTCCAACGTTTTCTGCAATTTCGGTTATCGTAGTGGATCCACTTTTCGTCCTCCGTCACGATTTGATAAAAACCCTTCCGATTTTGCCTTTGAAGCAGTTGTTCACACAACGGCGAGATAAAATGATATTAAAGCCCTAGTATTGGGGTTCTACTTTAATATAAATTTCAGTTTCAGAACACATGTAAAATGTGTTGTAAAACAATTGTTGAGCTTGTAACAGATTGTTTAAAACCAAATAACGTCAAAAATTAATTAAATAATTGACGGTAACAAATATAATAAAATTCTAACAGTGTAATACGAATCTAAACTAAACTATGGATGAACAGTACAATACCCTAAACTAACGTGATCAAGACAAATTTGTAATACTTGAGCGAATTCGAAGTTGACATTTTTGATAGCTCTAACTAAATAAAGATTTTTATAGTATTTATTTTGAATTTATAGATTTGTACGATTAGAAGGTCTATTGACTATTGTAGTGCAGTCCAAATCATAACTTATTTTATAAAGACTGGCATATTTAAAAGTGTCCAATACGTAGGTAACACTATTTGAGCGAAATTCCAATATAAAATGCAATCAAGCCTGCAATAAAATCTGTTCGATAAGAAAAGCTCTGGATACTTCCAAATAAACTATAATTTTGCCACAGTTTTAGTTTCTCTTTACAAAAAAGTAATGATTTAATGCAATTTATTATATTGAAAAAATATGTAAATATCGATTGCCCAGGAGGTAAAATTAATGTTTAATAAAAAAACTTGCCATTCGCATTTAACACTCAAAAAGCTTGAACGAATTAATTAATGTCAATAATTATTTTTAAACATCTGTGTAGAAATATAAAATTTCGAAAAATCATGAAAATTGGTAAATAAAATAAATTCCATTAACATTATAAAAAAATGCATCGTGAAGTGGTAAATTGAGTTATTTTTCCGCAGCAAAAATTAAAATCGCTTTAAAAGTATTATTAAATTTCTATCGACGACACTCCACCAACAAATTCATGCACTCCAATCCTGTACCCCACAATATAAAATTTTGCACTTTCCATAAGTTATGTTTGTGTAATGCTGCAGGAGCTTTCTGTATTTTATTTAACCAAATAATAACAGTTTTTAACAAGCCGAGACCACAAAAGTAGTTTTGAACTCAATTTATCGAAAACCGATAAGTGGAAAGTAATTAACGAATTAATATTTTGAAAAGGATACTGTACTTAGCTATTTGTTGGTGTGATCCATAATTTCACCCGATCGACCATTGAAATAAACCCATTAAATGCTGAATGGTCAATTATTGAATTCGCTGCATGTCCATCTGACAAAATTGAGAAAAAGGCTTTCTAAACGCATCCTTCAACTGCTCACGTCTCACTCGTACGCAGTAAATTTAAATAAAGGGTAAGCTAGCAATTTTTAAATGCTAGCCTGCAGGATTTTTAGTTCTTTTAAATTACCGACATTTTTCGGCTAGGCGATGTACCTGGTTTATTGACATTTTTCGGTAATTCTATGACTATTATTTAAATATCTAAATCTCGTCATTGAATGTAGTGGTAGCCTACACTGCTTTGTTAACGAAACAACGCTATTGGCTTCGATTAAGTTGAATAGGAAGAAAAATTAGAACTAATATAATTGAATATAGCCAAGAAAATTCCAATCGGCCGTTTTCTCAGAATCAAACGTTTCCCCAAGTTAATAAATTGCCTGCAATATGTCCTGTGATATCCGAAAGCGCCAGTCAATGTTGGGGAAACTTTGGGTGATGTAACTTTTACTCCGGTATTCAGAATAGTGTGATGCATGATTGGCAATATTTCCGTAATATGACGTACCTGGAGCCAAACTACCAAATCCGATAAAATTAAATAAATTGAAAGCTTAAAAAGATGGCTTTGTGTGCGTAAAATTCTAGTCATCATGTTTACATTAAGAGACTCGAAAGATTTTGTGCACTGTCTGCTTCGTCTGTACTTTACAAATTTTGATACAAGTAAGATATATTTGCATCAGATTCAAATTCATTCTTATTAGCAAAACCATTACGCTTTTCAATTCTAAGCAATACAGATTTGCATATTTATCTTAATATTTTTGAACGCAAGGTGCATTTCAAGAGATCTGTAATTTATAGAAATGTGGGAATTAACCGAACAATTTTCTCGAAGCACGATGTTCAAAAAGGGACTTTGAAGAAGAATTTTTGAAAACGACATAGCATAATATTTAGGGAGCGTTTCTTTACGATTATCAAAATACATATCAAATTACACTGAACCGATTCTGAGAAATGCAACGGGGCCACTTTCGACAGGCCCTAATACTTTGAAGGGTATTAGCTTCAGTTTAACCGATAAAGCTAGATTTTCATGAACAAGAAAGCAAAGATGAATCATCTTAAAAATATTAAACAAAGCTGCTATATACCCATGTGTGAACATCCGTGCGTTGTGCTTCTTCCCGAAGCTGCGTAATAGAAACACATACCAACCCCATACTTGAACCCGTTGCAGGAAGCTCAAGATGATTTTTAAATCTTCCAACATTCAATGGCGATGTGGTCACACGTCCTATCACTTTGCACAATACAACTCCAAAGAAATTGGCAAGTACGTGGGGAGAATCTGCAAGTCCTAAAAAGGAAGATAAAGGAATTGGCAAGCCATTTCAGATGTGCTGAATGGAACAGTGGATGCGTTTATCAGTGCTATCAATGCTGACCATCTGAATCTTCGTTTGAAAACCAAATCCAGAGGTAATAAAATGATTAAGGTATTTGTTCTGAAATATAAAAGGCGACCAGAGCAAGTTTAGAAACTGGTTCAGTAAAGATGCACAAGCTGGATCCAGAGAGTATGCAAATAAAGGCAATGATAGAAGTTAAGATGAGGAAACCGGCAATATTAAGGTAACGTACAAAAACGATTGCATTCCCCGTCTCGACGTTTCCGATGTCAACAACCCGGATATTACATGAGCGATTGTATAAGCAGCGAAGTATTAAGCACCCGAGAGAAGCTGACACACAAGATAACAGAAATAAATGAGGCAGTTAAACGTTTAGCGAGACGAGGAGAGAAAACGCATTGTCTTAGGCTGCGGACCAATAATCGAGTGAATCCTTTACTAAGGTAAAAATCGGATTAAGAACAGATTTTTCGATCAGTTTGCCATAGAGTTTTTGAAAAATAAATGAATTTACCGAAAAAATTACTTAAAACTAACTTTAACCCGACTATTGATACGCAGCTTTAATGAGCATGGATCCCGTAAAGTATGCTCCGCCAGTAAGCGTGTACGCTTGTGAAAGGGAAAAAATGCTCCAAGAACACCGTTAAAATCACACAGCTGGGGTGGTTTATTGCCACAGTTGCAATCAATACACTGGACACCGGAGCATTGAAGTTGGTTGTTCGTGTTGGTATGGTAGACCCATAACAGGGGCCGTATTCTTGAAATCGGTGGAAATCTCCAAAATCGGAGTACAATTTGCTTTAAAGTTCTCTATATAGGCTAGCATACCAATCCAAGGGTCAATCGTTTACTACGATAAAAATCGATTTTAGTACAGATTTTTCGATTAGTTTAGAGGCTCCGTACCAATCCAAGGGTAAAAGTCAATTTTAAGTAAATTTTTCGGTAAATTCAATTATTTTTAAAAAACTCTGTGGTAAACTTTAATTATTTTTTCAAATTTATTCTCAAGATATTTGTCTCCCTAAGTCGCTACTAAAGGAATAATTTTGAATCGATTTACCCAGTCTGAATTTTTCCTTTAGTAGGGGAAAAAAACTATTTGTCTAAATTTAAAAAAATAAAAGAAATTAACAAAAAAAGATTAAAGTAGCCGGCGAAAAATACGAATAATGGCCGCGGGCCAATAGTCGGGTAAAAGCCAATTTTTAGTAAATTTTTCGGTAAATTCATTTATTTTTCAAAAACTCTATGGCATACTGATCTAAAAATCTGTTATAAATCCGATTTTTACCATAGTAAACGATTTACCCGACTATTGGCCCGCAGCCAATATACAGAATTTCTAGGCAAATTATATTCCAGTTGGGGAAATTTCCATGAATTTGAAGAATACGGCCTCAGAGTGATGATTTTGTACGTTATAACTTGCTAACAGTGATAATTAAATCTGTGGTAGCCAAAACAGAGTATTTCCTTTCGGTAACGTTCGTCGAAATGTGGTCAACTTCTGTTTATCGTAGCTTGAATAATTGACGATTGTAAATGATTTTCCGTAAACCATCTCAGAAAAATATATTTGCATCAGTTGATTGTTTAAAAGTTTGATTTTTATCATCTGCGACTCTCCACAATTCCATTAGGCTTTTAAAGAACGGTGTAAAATGACGAAATAGGATTTAAATACTTTTCTTAATCGAAGTGTGGTTATCAAAAGGTCTTTCCACTGCTGCACATTGACTACATTTTCGATACCACTCCACTACCAACTGTCTACATCCGGACAATGTAGTTGACGTAGACGATGTACTTTTTTATGATATGCTCGTTATGTATTTGATTAATTTTATTTTTTGGCACCACTGCCATCCGAGCTTTCCCATATTCGCCTTAATCAGCCATGCTCTAAAAGAAGGCTTTCCAGTGTGCCAATAGGCCAGCAGTGTCCACATTCAACTGAACATTGCCGCTCTAATAAGGCGTCAGCATTCCCATGCGGGCTTCCTTTCCGATGCTCGATGTCAAAGTCGTAGTTTTACTGACAGCGTGTCATCTGTCTATTCGGATTCTTGAATTTTTGTAACCATCGTAACGCCTCATGGTCTGTACGTAAATGGAAGTTTAGGCCATAAAGGTATTTATGAAAATATTTCACGTACTCTACTAAAATCAATAATTTTTTCGATAGGTTTTTTTTTTGTAATACGCAATGATTCACTATTAACTATCGATTTCTTGTGGCAAAACTCCTACTTTACCATCATTGCTTGCATCGGCATCAAAATTTAATTTCACGGTAAGTACAGGATATGCATGCTTTGGTATTGTATAAAGCAGTTTAAGCAATTCAATGAAAATTCCTTTTGTTCTTCCTTTAGTTCAAAGAACTTGTATTCGAGCAAACTTTTTGCGACGTTGCCGAATCGTGGCACGAATAGACTATAACAGGTACATAGTCCAAAAAGCTTCGTGGTTTATATAAATTGTTTTATCTTGGCCATGCTTTTACTTTTGGCGTTTTTGCTTCGTCTGTATATGATGCCACTTTCAAGATCCGCTATAGAGAACATTCTTGCGTCCGATAATGCGTTATCCATCGAACATTAAGTTTTCGATAATCTACACAAAATCTCATGGTGCTGTCCATGTTTTTTCTGTCCACGTACTTCTCGATGAGTCCTGCCACTCGCATGTCTTTAATCGGCGTCCCTGTTCTGGTGTCCATTCTAAGTTTTACCAAAGTTGTTCTTACGCTATTTTCTGGTACCACAGTAAATAAACAGCTTTCCTTCTAGCAAATGCTGGCTCTTATTTTGTTGCTCTTTATTAAGATCTTCGGTTCAGTTCTGCTTACGTTGTCCTATAATTTCGCTTTGTTCTACAGTGTTAACTTTTCTCTACGAAGTTTTCTACACATTTGCCGATGATTGTAGCTTTCTTGATTGTTTTTTTACTCATTCGACAGGTTAATAGCTCTAATTAGAACTCTTTTGTCGTTATTTGGTATTAATATGGCATTTCAGATCATTACCTTCTTTTCTTATTTTCGGTAGCTTCAAAAACGCACATCCGGGGTGACCCCGAATCTTCCCTAGATAATGGTTTCTGTATTTGGTGACAGCTTTTTTGGTGAGTAATTACACTGTGCTAGTTGAAAAATGTGACAAGCTGGGCACCCAGGGAGTAAACCTAATTCGAGTGCGCTGAGTTCAATGCTGCTAGTCCCATTTTAAAGTTAGTCCCCATTTTTGAGATATCGCATTCCACATGTTTATGCCCTGAGTCAAAATATACCCTCATTTTCACGTTGATAGCTCTTGAACCATTAAGATTTTCGTTTACTTTTTCAGCAAAGTTGTTGCGCAGGTCAAGACCAACAACTTTGCCGAACTTATCAAAACCAAAAAACCACATCTATTTTTTTTTTGCTTTTCATTTCCACGAAAAACACTGTTTTTATCATTTTTAATCATTTTGTTGAATTTAAATCGAGTAGAATCGATCGAATAAACGTTGCATCGACAAATATAGATACAACAGAAACTATTTAAAAGAAAGTTAAATCGATTCAAATGATTTTATGGTGATTTTTCCTAAAAAAAAAAATTCCTAAAAAATTAACATTTTTCTTCTCTTTGACAAAACAACGACGTGCCGTTGCGATAGTGGATAAAAATACGAGATTTTTCCATTCCATCGTTTTAACCAATTACATCACGCAAATTATCATTTTGGACGGTAGTCCAAACGACTGACGAAAGCACCTACTGTGCTGGAAGTCGTACTCGTACATATACAGCTAGTTTCGAACTTTTCCCTTTGAGGCCGCCAGGATCATGTTATATACCATTTAAAAGGTTTTAAAAAGTAGACCCAAATTATGTATAAAAGCATGAATTTCTACCAACATTGAGTGGAGATATGACCTTCCGAAAATTGCCCCAAAAATTAGTTTTTCAGGTATAACTGCCTCAAAAAGTGCCCCAATTATTTTTTAACTATTCAATTAGGATTGTAGACGTCAATACAAATTCAACGACATCTCAAACGTCCAAAACGGATGATTTTGACCAAAGTTATGACATTTGGAAATTTTTATATGACGTCACCATATAATCTTGCTTGTTTGTATGTTTGTTTGTTTATTTGTCCGTACTTCTTTCATTTGATCTCATATTTTCAGGGTTTGTAGTACTTGAAAAACTAAGCAACTTTTGTTCGACAACTTTTTGATTTAGCTGCCATGTTGGCCGCGGCCAGCCTCTGAAAGGCCATTTTTGGCCATTTTGGCCACGCTTACAGCGCTGAACTTACTTGACATACCCCGGACATATGCATATGGTTAGAAATTTATTGACAGCTATCAAATATTAATAAAAGAAATTCAAAAAATTAGGGTGGATGGTCATTTTGGCCAAAAACTGAAAAATGCCAAATTGGCCGGCCACATTCGGCCAAATTGCTAAAAGTTAGCCCAAAACTTTTGGATCATATTTTTAGGATTATTAGCCACAAACCTCACCTACCAATATGACATCAACCGTTGGTCCCAGAAAACTCGTATATTTTAGATATTGACCTCCATAACTTAAAAGCCACACTAATTTTTTGCAAAATTTCATTTTTTGGCTCAAATGAATGATAGTGAATCAACGTACTTATTACAATGAAACAAATATAAATACATCATATTATTATCATTGATAAGAGAATTTTTACCAGTAACTCTTTTTTCATAACAAAAAAAAATTAAAAAACTGACAACTTGATGTGATCGAAAAAATCACCAAAAACATTGAACATTTGACAGTCTCCTTGCATAAAATCGATATTTTTTTAATCTTTATGATGATTTCTTTAAAAAATAGATCTTATCTCCCCTCCCATCGCATGAAGATGGAATATCAGCGAGGGGGTAGCTACCATTCATTTTTGTTTCCAACTAACACACTAAAATATGTATATTTTGTTGTATTGTCTAAGGAATCAAAAATGAATTGCTATCGAGTGTGTGTGAACTGTCTTGACTGACAACAATAAAACGAATCGCAATTCAATTCATTTTCAATTTGCCGTGCCAAAATCATTGATATCAAATAAAAAACCTCTTAACGAGGTAAATGTTCGAGTGACGAAAGCCCAATTCGATTCACAAAATTTCTGATATCAAATTTGTGCCGAAAAAAACAATTGCATTCGATTTGTCAACGATTTTTTGGAATGTTGAACAACAACGCGCTGAATGCACTAACATTCCGAAAAATCGTGATGTAATTGGTTAAAACGATGGGATGGAAAAATCCAGGATTTTTATCCACTATCGCAATTGAATTGATTTAACTTTCTTTTAAATAGTTTCTATTGTATCTATATTTGTTGATGCGATGTTTATTCGATCGATTCTACTCGATTTAAATTCAACAAAATGATTAAAAATGATAAAAACAGTGTTTTTCGTGGAAATGAAAAGCAAAAAAAAAATAGATGTGGTTTTTTGGTCTTGATATGTTCGGCAAAGTTGTTGGTCTTGACCTGCGCAACAACTTTGCTGAAAAAGCATAACGAACATCTTAATGGTTCAAGAGCTATCAACGTGAAAATGAGGGTATATTTTGACTCAAAGTTTTGGCTCTCGAAACCGATATCTCAAAAATGGGGACTTACTTTGAAATGGGACTAGCACCGTTGAATTCAGCACACTCGAATTAGGTTTACCCCCTGGGTGCCCAGCTTGTCACGAAAAAAAGTTTGCAATTCAAGCACAGTGTTATTACTTGCCTGATGCATAGAGACAAGTAATTTAAACAGAGGTAAGGCGGCACACAAAATGTTGATACCATTTTTTTTCATGGTAGATTTTCCAACTTGTCGTTTTTGTTTTTATTTTTTTTCGTTTAGATTATAATAGCTGTATTTGGACATTTAGCCCATATATCAAGAAACCGGATCGTAAAAATATTTACGATGAACCAAATATTTTACGATGAAAAAGTTTTTTATTCAGTTTCACTGCTGTTTAAATTTATTTTTTTCAACACCTGATGGTTGTGACATTTAAACCGCTCAGTCGGAGTTGCATCTAGACATTACCGTAGCCTAAGACCTTTCAGCTCTCCTATAATTATTAAGCAATCGCCAGATCGTGCTAATCAAAAAATAGGGTTGAAAAAGTTAAGAGGTAATCAATTAGTGCAGTAAGATTCTGCAACTTTAAACTGACTCGTTGGAGTAAAACGACCTTTACTAGGTCCTCATTATATCTCAATGTTTTATCTTCCTTTGATTACCACTGCATTGGAGTTGGTGACCTACCTCACTATTATCCATCTTCTCAGCAGTCCCGCAAATGTGACACACCTTGCCACATGGCCAAAAAATAATCCTACTGTCTCCGAATCTGGGTACCGCCCGCTCCATATTCCACCTTGTGTTTATTTCAAATTGCCGTGCTTTAAGTGTTGGTTTGATAATGACTTGTGTAGTCTCTTTAATTTAGCGTAATCATTGGTTTTTCCGAAAGTTGCTATTGATGACAAAACCACCGCTCTGCGTGTTTCTGGATCCCAAATTCCATCAATAAAAGCATCCATTGTGGTTCTCCCAAAATAATCGTCGGAAATATTTTGGTACGCGAAATGCGCTCGAGTGATCTTTGATGTGTATACTTTTGAAAAGTTTCTCAGACGGTAACTTTCGGAAATTGTTTTGCAATGTTTCCGCTGCTTCACCTTTAAGTGCTAGTATTAATTATGCGATACGACTGACTTTGCCTCATGCATTTAGCTGTTTAAAATTGGAATTTGAAAATTAAATTCCAAACGAAGTTGTTTCATTAAATGTCAGTGGCTTGAGTTTGCTTTCAGGCAAAAAAGATTTTTTTTTGAAGCGTTAAACCTAAAATTGCAAATTCTAATCGACATCCTGAACAATCGAATGCACCAGTTGTACTTCGTTTTATACTTTCTCCACTCCGACGCGTACCTCTAGAAACTTTTCGTCTATGTTCTTTTCTCATCTTGTATTAGTTTTTGCGTTTCTTAAATTTGTTGAACAACTTTTTGATTTCGCTTATCAAGTTTTAGTTCCATAAAAACCACAATTTACAAAAATTACACAATCCACTTAAACACTAATAGTTTTTCACACTGTTCATTTTGGCTTTTAACCTTTCTCGTACCGAATCTCCTAAATGACTGTTCGGGATCTGTTCCAGACTTCATCTGGTATAGATATAACAAAATTGTTATAAAACCACGTCTAACGCTACTACTTAAACCAGACGTCACTAATCAAAATGTCATTAATTTTCTAAACCTCAAATGAACAAATTTCTCGGAATAAGAGTCTCGCCCTGAATTGATTGAAAGTATTGATACCAAACTCAATACATTTGTGATTATGTGGAGTGTTAAGTTTCTCGAGTGTGATTAATATTGATGGTAATTCTGTCTTATTTTATCACATTTTATCATCACCAATGCAATTGAGTTCTGGTACCGAATATGCAGGGACATTGAAATTAAAAGAAAAACCCTGAAACTCTTTGAAACAGGCAGTTTGTAATACTTTTAGCAATTCTACAAGCGACGCGTGAGGAAACTGATATCGGAAAAATATTACGAATGATAAAAGATATCCAAATCACACTCAGTGCCGAAGAGTAGAATACATTGCAGAGAAAAAACAATAAAATACTTAAATCACTATTGAACAAAACATTAATCTGTCGATTTCCTGATCCCAGAATAAAATAAATAAAACGTCTTTAACAGTAATATGCATAGAGAGTGCTTCAAAGGCGAGGTAGGAAAACTCAGATAAATATCTCCAACTCCATTAAACTTGCGCATTAGTATTTTGAAAAGTTTTATATTTCCTTTAATCTCATGACAAACAGAAGAATTTTCTAATTATACGTACTCCAATAAAAATATAATTATTATATTTTCAAATATACATTAACTTTTATAAACTTTTAACCCGCAATAAAATTTGACTGCGAACCTAAAATGCCTCTCCCCCCCTGTAAAAAACACTCATTAGCAAAATTAAAAGAAATAAAAATCCAATAAAAATGTTCCCACCTCTCGATAAAGCCATATCTATCTATATGTAAAATAGATCTCCCCCATCCCTCCAAAACAAAGCAAAACATAAGCTTTATCATGAAAATGACACGAAGTCGTCGACGATAAAAAAATAAATGTTCTTAAGGATAAAACAATTAAAAGTGTTTTGTGTTATTTAGCAAAAGATAATAAAATTATTTTCGATTTTCCTTTTTTTCGGAAAATTTTATTGACTTTTATACGTATATTCGTGGATTACAAAAGAATTTCCCGGGCCTTCTTATATACATAATGGTAAATATATATCCGTCTACCACCCTACGATTCGCGCCTTTATCAAACAAAATTGATTATGATTGGTAATCGTGGTAATTAAATTAATAATTTTTCCCGCGACAATTTTTCATTTTTATGTTTTAACTTGTTATTGACATTTTATTTTATGAGTGACACATAAAATCCATCCAATAAAATTATGAGTAGGGAAAGAAAAGCTTTTTTTCGGGGTTTCCTTTCAACGCAATCAAATTGACATCGTTAATACTTTAATCGTGGCGTTATTTTTGTTGCTGTTGAATATTTAGACAAAGACTAATCTAATTATGGTAAATAACCTACTATGCCTATATCTATATGAACAATTAGTTTATGGTGTCAAAATGTGTACGGAGGTGACATTCTGAATGACTTTCGCCCATGAGTTATTGTTGTTGTTATTAGATATATAAATATGCTAAGAAGCTGGGGTATATGTGAGACGGTGATTAATGATAATGATATTGAAAATGACAAAAAATGGTGCTAAATAGTAAAAATCATATTTTAATCCATTCAGTCTGTTGGTTCTCTTTGGCCTAGATTGATTGGCTGATCAGAATGAAACTTTATACTTAAGCTTTTCTCATAAATTAAGAGATTTCAATGATGTTTGGTTGAAATATGTTCAGCAGAAGTGGCAGCCTCTAAGAGCCTTTCGTTTTTTGTAAATATTTTCCAAAGTAACACATCACCTGGAAAGTTCCCAGTTGAACAAAGAAAACACAATTTTTTTAAAATACATTTTATTCATCAACCTAATTTCCTTAGTTTGCAAAATATGACTAACACGTTCCATTGATATCTTTACAATGTCAGCTATCTCGCGCAACTTCACTTTACGGGCCTTCAAAACCATTTTGTGGATTTTTTAAATTTTCTGAAGTCACAACCTCATTTGGGCGTCTAGAGCGTGGTGCATCATTGGTGGTTGTACACCCACGTTTAGATTCAGCATATACCAGTCAATGATGATTAATTTTCCTGATGTAGAGTCCGGATAACATTTATTAAGCCACTGGTTTGCTTGAGCGGTATTTTTCCAATCAAAAACACAGTAAATTTTGGTCGAAATTGTCACTACCGGAAGTGACAGCTTTCTCGTTTCTTGCAAACATTTTAAAAATTAAGTAGAGTAATCATGAAAATTTTTGATCTCGGTATTTTTGCAAATTTACTATTCGCTTTGGCGATAGACAAAGCCAAACAAATTGTGGTATCGTGCAGACTAAATATTGTGGATTTCCTACAGATTGACAAATCCGAAGTTAAATTTCATACTTAAGCTTTTTCCACAAATTGGGAGATCCCAGTGATTTTTGATCACAGCTTCCATAAAGACTTTTCGGCTTTTGCAAATACCATACATATTTTGAAAAGTATTCGTATGTAGAATTTACAAAACACGATTAAAACATAAAATTTGCATATTAAATTTCAAACAAAATTTATTCAGATTATTTTTTTTTAAATTTTACTGGAAAGTTTTGAAAAGATAAATATATTTTACGATAATTCGGCATCTCTGAAGTTCAGGTGATTGACTATTTTAAATCAAACTTCATATTAAAGCTTTCTCCATAAATTGGGAGATTCATGCAACATGTGGTGGACATTTGTGTACCGAAAGTGACAGCTACCGTAGGAGCTTTTTCAACTTTTGGATGAAAACTAAATTTTCATCTAGGGTTGATCTTGTTGGTTTTCGAAACTTTATGCTGGAGATGACTTTTTGTTATGTGACACATTTGTCACTGGTTGCTTGTATATGATGAATTAGTTTGTAGAGTTGAGTTCGAACACCAGCTCCAAATGCAGTACTACCTTAGACGAAAATACAAATGAAGCCCGTATGTTGACGCACCACCACGACCTTCACATAGCTTGATGAGTATCTCTAGTCTACTTGGTGCACGCCACTGTGAAATGACAGGTCTCTAAGGTCTAACACGATGAGATGGAAGATTGAACATCAGTTACTAATTTGTCGGAGCGCGATGGCGAAAGCACACACCATATTTGGCTTGTTCTGACGTTTAAAATCGAATAGTGCTTCGGCCAGTGTGCCATGTAGCATCAGTTGTATACCACCGTGTAGCGATGCGCAATATGCTTGCAAAGTGAGTAAATTCGTTAGCCGGTTGTTTTTGGGAAGAATAATCAGATGCTTCCGTGTTCGTGGCAAATTCGATTCGTTGAGCCGTTCTCCAACCTGTAGTATCCTGTTAATGCCGACGCAAAGGGCTCCGAGATCAAACTAGGCTCTTGTCTAATGTAGATGTTCTCTGGATTGGCAGCTTGATATCTCTTTAGTTTAATGTAATTCTTGAACCAGTTTGATTCAAAACTCGACTACCCAATTGAGCTACGGTGAACGAGTATCTCATAAGGGTTGTTATGGTGAGTTGTCAATGTTGGATGAAACGTCTGCAGAAAGCCGAGATTCGCGTTACACGAAGTAATTTTCCGAAGAATGAATTTCGAGTCATTGTGAGACGTTACAGATTCTGCACGCGTTGCGATCATTGATTTTATTTTTCGTTACTCGATGTTAGTGTAACACCCCCAATTTGCTATTTGTATGAAAGATTAGCTAGTTGCTATGCCGATCAATGACTTGAGACGAAAGAAACAAAACTAACATTTAGGGTATTGTGAAATTTAAAAGTGACTTTAGAAAAAACATAAAATACGCCGATTGTAGTTTGAAGTGACTATACGATAATAAACATATTAGATATTTTGACAAGGCAAGGCGACACAACTATAGTTGTGTAACGCTGTAGTAACGCTGTAAAAGCGTTTTCACGGTTGAATTCATTATTTCAGTTGTTTATTCCGCGGTTAATTAATTTTGTTTTTGTTATTTCATAGTTAACGACAAATTGTCGGAACGATTTCTCTACCTTCTCGTCCGCAATTTTTGAAGTATATTTGACAAATTTCCGGCCTGTATACATAATGAAATGTGAACATTTTTCATTTCATTTCAAAATTTGATTCAGTTTTCAAATTTCAATGAAACAAAATGAAATAAAATTTTTTCTTGAAAGATTACTACTAGGTCTTTTTAACTGATATTGTGCCGTCTCTTTCGCACATTGTTAATTCAGACAAAAAGATAAAGTTAATCCAGCTTAATGGGAAAACTCCGAACAAAAAATAATGTCATTTTGACGATTATACGGATTAGTTTAAAATATACATGATACGAAAGAGTGTCGGAACGAATGCAACCGTGAAAGCGCCTTAAGTCTCGCTCATTCTTTGGCGTGGCCATTGTCCTGCATACTTTCGTAGTCAAACAGGTCCTGTTCGCCACGATATGTTCAATGTTTGGGATTATTCTTGGCGTCGACATAATTGTAATCGGTAGGTTGAGTGTATTCGAAGATTTGCGAAACCCGATTGGCCACATACGTCTTTCAGTAACTAGGCCAAGATTAACGGCCAACCAAGTACTACTTGCGAGTCTGTCTCTGTGTGCATTTGAACCTGTGGCACGTCGAGTGGCTGAATGATGGTGTTAAGTCTTTTTCGAGGAGTACATTGGCACAAAACTCCAGACGTGACCGGCTGACCGTTTTCAGTGGTGCAACCTTGATGTCGAATGATGTTTCCAGTGATCGATTCTGCGTGCTTCGTGATTTTAAACTAGCTGGATAAGTGAGCTACGTTTGAGCGGTTGATTTTGAGACCGCTTCATCCCACGATATGCCAAGCAGCCTTGATTCCTCCTGTATGGTTTTTGCAATAATTATGGTAGGCGTTACTCAGCCGAGCGGATCGAACATCGTTGGTGCCAGCGGAGCAGGTACAGTATTTATCGTTTGGTTGGTGCCAAAAGTTTAGTTCAAGTTCACTCAGATGTTTGCGGATACCGATTGGTACCTCATTGTGCATATCCATACTACGGTAACTTGAATCCGCTAACTACGTACTTCGTTTCTTTCCCCTTTACCTTTAAAATAAAAAACATTTATATATAAAGGGGAAAGAAACGAAGTAGCGAAGTTACCGAATTCAAGTTACCGTAGTATGGATATGCACATTGGGGAGCTGCTATAACTATTTGAGGACCACTTCTTCAGTTTGATGTCGCCACATCTGAGGAGTACCACCATTTGGCTGTGTGCCTCGATAAAATCTGCGAGGTATAGTCTGATAATTTCTATGTTCGGGCGCCATCAAGATCAGATGTTGGTGATTGGGACCAATGCAAAGCTTATGTTTAAATGATATGCCGGTTAGTCATAACCCTCGATGGTCGCCGTTAAACTAGACGGAAGATTGGTTGTCCTGTTCTCCACCTTGCCGAAGAGGACGTAACCAAGTTTCGCATTTTGTGCAACTGCGGTGAACCGTTAACGCCGATGATGCAACCATCCTTCTTAAGCATTTCGATGACGTCGGTTCCGAATAAAATATCTATCTATGTGGTATAGTTGATATAGTAATAAGGTTTCCTTGGCTTTAAAAGTGGCCATTGATGCATGTCAATTGGTTGGGATGGCAATGTGCCTGTGATCTTCTCGACGACGAGGGCTGTGACCAAGATGGAAAATGTTGAATCGATTCGGAAGCTAATACGAATTCCACTTATCGTAGCTGCAACTGGTCTTCTCGTTAATCAGATGCGATTTGTTGTACTTTTCGATATACAACTGATATGGGATCCCAAATTCAACAAAGCCTGAATGACTTAGTTTTAGCTTGAATGTACGATGGTGATCGCTGACTGGAGTTTGAAATGATAATTTGACAGACGACGGCTCGGTATTCAGATTCGAGTATTGTCAGTGTGCGTGACCATTTTTGCTGAAGACCCACCACAAACTGGATTTAAATTTCGAACTGATGAGGCCTTTGCGCAGACAGTTGAAGCACAACGCCCTCTTTTCTCAGACGAGACCTGAATTTTCCTTAAACGTTATAGGTTGAATTGATCGCATTGGAACACGTTGCGATTTCCAATACTATCTTGACGTATGAAGATGGGAGAGAATGGTTTGACGACGAGTGGGCGACGAATGCAGTGGAATGGAATGCTGGATATTGTGCTCGGATTAGTGACATCTCTCAATGTCGATGGGTTTCTGAATCTGACTTGTATTCGATGTTGTTGATTACGACTTACCCCATGTTGTGACCGGCATTCCGAAAATTATCACATTGTGAACAGTGTCGGTCGTAGTGTCAATGATCTTACGCAATCCCATGGCTAGTTCAATTTGTAGTAGAGGCATTATTCTGAACTCTTGGCGAATGCGTAATACTTCTTCAAAATTGTCGGTGGTGTTGTTCACGGACTTGAGTAAAGTTATGATGGTTATGAACGAGGTCGACGAACAATTTCTCACATTCAGAACAATGTGTAGTCGCCGCCGCTAGTACCATGATTCGAGGCAGCTTTGTATATCGACCGACTGCTGTACGTATATAGGTTGGCAAGGCGAGCCTAATAGCTACTCTAGATGGATTTCAATTTTGACACTATGACAAGGTAATATTCATCTGCATAATCGTGGTTACAATACTCTCCCTCCAGTTCCTCTTCACCACACAAGGCCTCAATGTCTGTATGATTTCATTTCCTTGACGAGAATTGTTATTGCACCACCGTATTATGTTTGTTTTATCACTTGAATGTCACTGTTTCACTAATTTCACTAGTCATGCGCACTGCAATGAATGCTTAAATTTTCCTACCCACAATAGTTATTGCGACACGGCCCGAACAATCCGGTATTATTTATATAATTTATTGCGAATAAATACGAAACAAAATATTTACTAATATTCATGTCGTGTTGATTGTAGGATGCCCATCGAAAATTGTCACCTCCGACGGTCTTGAAGATGTTTGGTGCCATCTCCAGTAGTTTAAGATTAGCGGCAAAAGTCAAAAATCGGCTTCCAGACCTTTAATTTTGGCGAATAGGAGCATCGTCACATGACTACTGTCGTAGTTGCGAAGATGAAGAGCAGAAGGAAACTTTTCTTCATTTGCTTTGCACCTGTCTCCGTCTAGCGCTTATAGTAAACTAAAATTCTAGGAAACTCCCCTCCTATATGACTTAATGGACCACAGTTAAATGAAAATCAAGGATATCCTTCGCTTTGTTGAGAGCTCAAGTAGGTTCGATGAGAACGTGAGGAGAAAAATAATATATCACGGAAAATTTCGAAATAACAAAAGACTCTAAATTAATTTTAAAACAATATCAGTCCAGATCATAGTCATGAAAAAAAAATCGGGCCCTTTATACAGCGCAGATAGATTGTGTGAGCAGGATAAAATTGCATACTTAAGTTTTTTTTGCAAACGACGTGATGTTTGGACAAAATCGGTCCACCGGATTAATAGCTTCCATAGGAGATTTTTCGTTTTTTGCAGATAATTTGAGAAGTATGGAACACAATTAAAACAAACAAATTCTAAATTAAATAACCAACAAAATTATTTCAGATAATTTTTTAAATTTTACCAGAATTCCAGAAATTCGATATCTCGTAAGCAATTAAAAATTTCAAACAAATAGAAAAATTTGATTTACAACAAGGGTAAACCTCCATAGGAGTTTTTACATGCGTCCAGGTTTTAAATTATTTGAATATGATAGTAAATGAAATATGACATGATTTTTCATACAAAGCATCTTTACTAGGACCCTACTTGAAATTTATTTCCACTTTACACGACATATTTTTTGCGATGCGTACAAATTTTTTCAACTAGCAATCAATTTAAGAATGTTTTGCTAACTTCAGTAGAAAGCCATGTTCGGCTTACATAAGTAGAATTTTATACCAATTCTTTGGAATGCCAACAACAAATAAGAGCACCCCCATTTCCCAGTAAACTTTCAACACAAAAATTAAAAATTATCAACAACAGCATAGCAGCACACTAATATTATTTATAAACACAAACATAAAAAAACAATATTTTGTAGAGATGAAAAATATGCTTTAAAACCAAACTCAAACAATTTTCCCATAATTTATTTCATTCGCAAAACGAAATAAAATTGTGGGTGGTAATGAAATTTTCATTTCACTTCATACCTTTAAACCCCGATATATTAAAACTTTTGGCAATAATTTTCAAAAATCTCAACTTTAAATTCCTTAAATCCTGCCAACAACAACAATCACCAACAAAAAATATGAAAGGATTGATATAAATTATATAAAAAAAAAATATGAAAAATTGAAAAACCAAACTAAACCCCCTTATACAGTTATAACACTTCTCGCTTCATATATAAAATACACACATGTACCAAATAAAAATGAAAAACTTATTATTTCCACGAAATAAATACAAACCGAGCAAAAAACCAGAAAGGAAAATCAAAATTCCACCTTTCACAACATATTTTTCATTTCTTATACCATAAAATCTTCCCACACCCACCCACGTCTTTCATATTTCCAGGTGTAGTAAACTAAATATATCTCGTGAATGAATTTATTGTACAGTATAGTAAAATTGTTGTATTTTACTGCACGAGTACAAAATAATTTTCTCACAATCTTGTTTTCGAGTTCTCTAGACTAGAAGCCAGTGAAAAGCTTTGAAATTCGAACAGCAACAAACAAATTTAAAAAAATTACTAAAACAATAAACCAAAGTTTTCCCTTTGTCTTATGAATAAATTTTCCATTTTCATTTTATAATTTTGAAGCCCTTATTGGTTGAATTACCATTGTTGTTGTACCATTATACCTTTGTACATATTGTGAGCTTTTTTATGTTTATGGTTTTGCATTATTATGAGTTATTATAAACAATTAATTTCCCGACGTTTTCCATTTTGGTGTTTTCTATATGCTTTTGTGACGGGCAGAGAACATCTTTTTGTGTTGCTGCGGTACTTTGTTCCGGATTGTTTGGTAGAGCACGAATCTATTTTTTTCGTTACCAGGTAGGTATTCTGTGTATAGCAGATGGTAATTAAATTTGTGTGGAAATTGTGGAAATGAAAGTTTTGCTTAAAAAGTTTTAGATTTGGGTTTACATACTTATACTCAAACAAAATAGTTCGTAACACGAATTTAAAATATCGACTTAATGTCGTCGCGATTGGAATACCGAGTTCGAAATCCGATAAGGAGCGGAAAGCGAAATGGATTTTCACCATTTCATTATGATCGAGGATATCGATTATAGAACGCTAAGATTGTATGAGATGAATGCATGTGAAGATACTGCTAAAGTTTTACTATAGTGAAAAAATTAGCAAAAACTTCACATGTTTATATAGCAGTGTGATTAGTTTTATTTTAAATAATCGGCAATTATCTTTAAAATATCCCGAGAGAAATTATAATATATTTACCATTTCATTAATCAATATTCACTAATAAGAATATTGCGGATAATAAAACTTTAAAAAATAACTATAAAATCGGTATCGGAGGCAGATTAGTAACAAACTCTACACGCTGAACTACAAATCCACACTCGGGTAAAATGGGTGGGATAATAGAAAAATTAAAAAAATATTGCCACTCAAAAGGCAGGGAACTCCTATTTTTAGAAATGGTAACAAACATAATGAGAGTTCTTAGGGCCACAAGAAATATCAATAGAGTTTCAAATACAACCTGAGGAATATGAATTATTAGTTGGGGCTCACGTTAGAAAGAAAAATAGTGAGGACATCCTTATCTAAGGATGAGATCAATTTATAACCAAAAATATATTAAGAATTGTTAGATCAACTGAGATATGCCTAGAAATCTATACACAAACAAAGGTATATGGGACTGTTAGTGTAATATCAAGGTGAATTAGAGAAAAAAAAATTAGGAGCTCACCATCCAGGAGTGACCACTATTTATAGAATTTTCTATTATGACCAAATATAGTAAAAAATCAGTGCTTTAAACCAGCAAAGAGCAAATTAGCCCGCCTCTAATTAAACCCATATCATAATTTGTTACACATTTATTACAATTTATTACAACAAATCTCGATTTCATTACAGTTACTGTTGTCAAGGAACGAGTTGTCCAGTTCCGCTTACAATTAAACCTGTACCGTCAAAATTGTAACTGTTAATATAACTAGAATATGAGCATCATATAATCGGTTCTTGGACCGGAATTTATTACAAATTATTTACAATGAATTAGTTATTTCAAAAACACCCCTATAATTTGCGAAAGGGTAAATTTCACCCCAAACATTATTTATAACAAGAACGTCACTTTGACTAAATTAAATTATTTATTATACAAGACTTCCACCAGATTTTGGACCAAATATTGCACTAGAAGTTTTGTTGAGGGTAAATCAACCTTATCCAGGTGTGCAATTAAATATTTTTTTGTTATATCACCCGGAATTGGCATCAGAAGATGTAGGTATCAAATTGCAATACAAATGTTGGTTTTGCCACATTTAATAATTTATTACACGCCAGACCGCCACCAGATATTGGGTCAAATGTTACTTCGTAAGCATAGTGAAGGAAAAATCAACCTTATCCATGTGGGTAATACATATTTTTTGTGCCAGGTTACCCGAACTTGCTCCTGTAATTTTAAATTTATATTTAATTTAGAATTCGATTTTACCACATTTAATAGCTTATTACACAAGACCGCCACCGCCACTAGATATTGGATTAAATGTTACTCAATGGACCTATGTGTTAGGAGGGTAAACCTTATTCAGGTGTGTAATAAATTACTTTTGTGCCAGGTTACACGGAATTGGCTCCAAATGATAAAGGCTTCAAGTGTGTAATTTTAAAGGTCGCTTTTACTACCTTTAGTAATTTATTACATCCGACCGGCACCAATATTAGGTCAAGTATTGCTCCATGGACATTGTGAAGGGCAGATCAATCTTGTCCAGGTCTAAAATAAATTATTTTGTGTCAGGTGTCACGGAGTTGCATCCAATGAGAAACATTTCACTCAATATCGGGTAGCAGCCTGGTGTAACAAATTACTAAAGTGGTATAAAATCAACCTTTGACGCCTTTACCATTTGGATAAAATTGCGCCTGCCCTGACTCAAAAATTATTTATTATAAACTTGAATATAGTTGACCTACCTTTAACAAGGTCAATTAAGAAAAATTTCACCCAATATCTGGAGTCTGTCTTGTGTAATCTATATAAATAAAAATTAATTGCCGCATATATGAAAGATCAATACTTGAGAACGTTCGACCGTTTTTATCTGATTCTATATATTTGTTGTGTTCGAAATTGTCAGGACAAGGTTTGTATGAAAGAATATTTTGGGAAAATCCATCTGCCATGTGAAGTAGATCGCAGCGCATTTGACTGACTGCAGTGAGCTAAGTTAGCTTTAGACATTGAATTGTAATGGAAACTGTAAAACGATACAGAAATGTTTACACTAAAGATACCCCTAGAGATCTTAACACAACCTCAGATATATGGGGTATTAGTTGGGGACCATTACAGTAAGAAAATATGTCCAGATGCACCCCATCGAAGGAGGGGCCTGTTAATAAATTTAGTATTATGACCAAATTTAATAAAAATTCAAATATATTATTAAATTTGGTCGTAATACAAAATTTTATTAACTGGCCCCTCCCCTGAATGGGGAGCATCTGAAGATATTTTCTAACTGAAATGGTCCTCAACTAACACCCCCTATGTCTGAGGTTGTGTTTAGATCTCTAGGGATATTTTTAGTGTAAACATTTCTGTGTCGTTTTTCAGTTTCTATTACAATTCAATGTCTAAAGCTAACTTAGCTCGCCGCAGTCAGTCAAATGCGCTGCGATATTTTTCACGTGGCAGGTGGATTTTCCCAAAACTTTCCCCTAGACCTCTACGGATACGTCATTTTCAAGAATTCTTAATACATAGTTTTTTCTACTACATATATTGTATAATTTGTTATTTAGAATTATGAGTACGAGTTTCTTTTACTATCTGAATATGAGCATGTTTTCCTTATCATTTATCATAATAATATACTTTTTTAGCGGATGTGAAGTTTTTAACAAAATGAAAAATTAACAAAAACTAAAATTTGTTAAATTAACAAAAATAAACAGTCGGAAAAGCAATGTTAACAATGGAAATCTGACAACAGACAAATTTCTTTTACTAAAAAACTATTATCAAAACTTAATTTTGATTGAAATAAAAAAACTAAAATTACAATTTAAAAATAGGTATTTACATAAGAAAGACAAAACATTTAATGTAATTAAATAATGTTAATAAATTGGAGTATCCACTACTAAATAATCAGTTACATATATGTACTGCGTTGGAAAATCGAATCGAATTGAATATTTTGATGATTTTTGGGATCCAGTGTATTAATTATTAGCCAGATCACAGAGATACTACCGAGAAGTGACTAATATCAAATGATGGCACAAAAGGTGCTCTTTCAAATAAAATTGGTCTCATCGAAAAATTACGAGATTTTCCCATTTGTTAATGCGTTGGAAAATCGAATCGTATTGAATATTTTGGTGATTTTTGGGATCTAGTGAATTAATTATTGGCCAGATCACAGAGATACTACCGAGAAGTGACTAATATCAAATGATGGAATAAAGTGCTCTTTGAAAAAAATTGGTCTTATCAAAAAAAACAAGATTTTCACCAGAAACCGTTTTACTCGTTTTCTCCCGAAATCGGGATCCATCGCCATCGGGTCCTGGTACTC
Source organism: Nephrotoma appendiculata (assembly GCA_947310385.1). NCBI lineage: Eukaryota > Metazoa > Arthropoda > Insecta > Diptera > Tipulidae > Nephrotoma > Nephrotoma appendiculata. Next base: position 341,090,271 of record OX371223.1, read on the forward strand.
GAAAACATCCTTCCAGCAATTTTCATTTAAATCGTTTGAGCTGAACAAAAAAATTAAAAAGAAACCCGGGCCTCACCAGAAAACCTCTTACTCGATTTTTTCCGATATCAGGATCCATCGCCATTGGGTCCTGGTACTCGAAAACCTCCTACTACCAATTTTCATTTAAATCGTTTGAGCTGAACAAAAAAATTAAAAATACAGTCGGACCTCACCAGGAAACCCCTTACACATTATTTCCTAAATCAGTATCCATCGCCATCGGTTCCTGGAACTCGAAAACCTCCTTCCGCACCATGCATTGCTCGAAACACGACAAGAATGGGAAACAAGACACGAACGAGTGATATTGCAGCACGACAATGCTCTATGCTATCGTACTGCAATTGTCAAATGCATGCCAACGCATTAACAAATGGGAAAATCTCGTAGTTTTTTGATACGATCAATTTTATTTGAAAGGGCACCTCTTATGCCATCATTTGATATTAGTCACTTCGCGGTGGTATCTCTGTGATCTGGCCAATAATTAATACACTGGATCCCAAAAATCACCAAAATATTCATTACGATTCGATTTTCCAACTCATTAACAAATGGGAAAATCTCGTAGTTTTTCGATGAGACCAATTTTATTTGAAAGAGCACCTCTTATGCCATCATTTGATATTAGTCACTTCTCGGTAGTATCTCTGTGATCTGGCTAATAATTAATACACTGGATCTCAAAAATCACCAAAATATTCAATTCGATTCGATTTTCCAACGCAGTACATATATGTAACTGATTATTTAGTAGTGGATACTCCAATTTATTAACATTATTTAATTACATTAAATGTTTTGTCTTTCTTATGTAAATACATATTTTTAAATTGTAATTTTAGTTTTTTATTTCAATCAAAATTAAGTTTTGATAATAGTTTTTAATTAAAAGAAATTTGTCTGTTGTCAGGTTTCCATTGCTAACATTGCTTTTATCGACTGTTTATTTTTGTTAATTTAGTTTTTGTTAATTTTTCATTTTGTTGGCAATATTGTAAAGTAAGTTTGATAATTAGTAGTGTAATGCTCGTTTTTTGAGTATTTTAAATATAATTTTGAGTCAAATTAAACATTCATGTAACTGTAGTTGTATAAAGTAGTTTTATATTATTCAGTTAATTTTAATAGGATTTAATAATTACATTCAAGAAAACTCTTCGATCATTTTCCGTGTTGCCCAGGTAATATCACTAACACAAAAACACAAACACAATTAATGAAACTAGTAAAAGATTAGCATTTTCTTCACATGTGTATGAGAAGACCATTGCATATTCAATAAAAATGCCGCAAATGGACATTGTTTAATATTCCTAGATTTTGTATTCCAAGATTTACAAGCAACAACCAAACGACAACAATGTTCGTTCGATTTTGGCGTAAGCACGCGACTTTATGTAGCCCCATAAAAAGAAATCCAACGGCATTAAATCGCCTGAGTCGATTACCGGACAATTTCTCGAGGTTATAAAGTTACCAAAATTCCCGTTCAAGATCAATTGTTGGAATAAATTTGCTCATCTAGTTGAAACCACATATGAATGATGTCAATTATATCTGATTTTTGCTACAAATTGTTTTCCAACACGGCACGATAGCAAACTCAATTGACCTCATGGCAATCATTTTCATGGACGAAAAAATATCCATACCACACGGTCACTTTTTGTGATTGTAATGGGATCCCATAAAGCACATGTTGTTGCTGTCCAGTTAAGCATAATTTTCGTTTTGACAAAGCCATTAATCAAAAAATGAGCTTCATCGTTGAGATGATTTTTTGTAGAAGTTCAGGATTTTCTTCAAACTTTAGCAGCGCCCAATTGGAGAAATGTAGGTTGAAATGTCGCCATATATCAAGAGCCTTCAGTTCTTGAGTAAATTGGCTCGTGTTAGGGTGAAAAGCAAGATCTTTTCTCGATATTTTCAGTATTTCGACCGGTGCGCTGTCTAACTGTGCACAAAAACATCCAATAGTGAATATTTTGACTGAATTTATCCATTATAGCACGCATAGCCTTATCTGGTGGGATGATTGTTACAACCGAAAATTGAAGTATAAGCGCTCTTAAAATTGCGACCACCTACAGAATTGTGGTAGTAATTTTTAATAATTTCCAAACGTTGCACGTTCGTGAACTTCATCATGATAAAAATGTTAACCTTGACTGACGTTTTGACATTGCGACAAATCATGAAAAACGTTTAAAGGATGATGGCACGATCATAGGATAATTTATATAGTAACGTGAAAAATGAATACGAAAGTTAACCTTTAGGATGAAACTGATTTCTAACAAATAATAATGTATGACTGTAAAATGTGCCTCGACCTACATCACTAGTTCTATACAAATGATGCAGCTGAGAAGAATTAGTTAATATAGAAACAGCTGCGCAGCTACCCTGTTATCTGATCCAGCTCATCTTTTACTATAACGAAAACAAATAAAAAATTCAGAAAAGGATATTTTTCAAGTGGCCATTATGATCTGATCAACTTATAAAACAGGGATAGACTATTCACAGGTTAATCAAAAGTGGTATGTAAACCTCTATCTTTTAATTTAAGGAAATTCACTTAGTTTGTTTATGTTTAGACTGACATATCTGAGAGTAATTTTTAATAAAGCGACACTGTGCTTCGAAAAATTAAATTTAAGTTTGGCAGTCTATAAAAGAAAATTTAAAGTCAGTTGGCCCTAATCCAAAATTTAGTTGAGTTGTAAAAATAAACCATTTATAACAAAAACAGATTCAACTGATCTGATTTCTGATCTGTAAATTTATCGCCTATAGAATTTCAGTTCTCTTGCTCAATTTCAGTGTAACTATTAACACCAAACCTTTTACTAGCTTTAATTGAAAAATTTAATTAAATTTAATTGATGTGGAAGAAACCATCCGGAAGGTTAATGTGCAATGCGTATTCAAGAATTTTGCATTTCTCAAATATATTCAACCTCGGCGGATCCATAATGGAGCGCAAGAGATTCTCTACAATAAGTCAATTGGGTAATATACGATTATAATTCTAGCCCGATACTAAAAAACGCGAAAAAACTATCATTAACGAGAGAGTTTACTATTCCAGCACAAAAAAATGTCACTATCGCGACAGTAAATCGTGTTATGATACTCTGTTATGACATTTATAATATTCAGAATGAAATTTTAAAATAACTTTCATGTATTTTTAAGATGTCTTCCTATCCTATTGTTTGGAGACAGACCTTATTATTCATATGGAGCTACCCCGATATTCAGCTCAAAAAAGCCGATAGCGCAACATTAACTTATCACTATTGGGACAGTTTTCTATCCAAGGTCGAAAAAATATCACTATCGCGACATTAAAACGTGTGTCATAACATTTATAGCATTCAGCCCGAAATTTTAAAAATAATGTTTTTTGTATTTTTAACCTTCACTCTGTGTATGGTACAGTGGAACATTATTCGTGTATATATGGTTTGTATTTTGTACTAAAAAATTATTTTAGATAATAAAAATTATTATTTTAAGAATTTTAACTTTATTTCTAATTTAAAAAATTCAATATTTATAAGATTCCGATTCAATAATTTATGGTAATTAGTTTTTATTTGTATTTCTGATGGTCTGTGGTAATTTTTACCCCTCTTACACAGGGTTTTTAGGGTTTCAACCCTGCAATCTGTTGAGGGGCCAACCACTGTAGAGTGAAGGTTAAGTTATCCTTCAATTGCTGGGAAGCCGCGACAGGAAAAAACCTCATCTAAAAATATGATGCAGAAACTCAATTATCACTAATTGATCTAACTCCATGAAGCAGTACGAAGTTTCAGTCAGAAATTTTAATTTCTGCTTCCAGAATATAGTAATTTGAAGTTTTGACTACAAATTTTCAAAAACTCTATCTGGAATTACCTGAATATAGTCAGTTCAATCTCGCCTTACTTGAAATACAGATTCGTAATTGAAACTTGGAGGTCTTCAGAAAAATTCTATCTGGTATTATTATGCGATTCACGAGCACTTGGCTTATACGTCCAGATCCGTTGAAATTTTGACAACAAACTGAGAGTACCGAAAAAAATATACACCGAAGTAAAGCTGTAGAAATTGAAACAAACAATATGAAATATGCAAAGTCAAACAAACACTAAATGTATATTCGAAGAGTTGGACATTCTATTAGTTCATTATTTATGTCGTAAAATGAGTTTGTATTTTGGGGTTACACTAAAAAAAACTTATCTCTAAATGTTGTATGCAGCTTTATCTCTGTTTATTTTACTTTTCTCTATGCAGACATATTTCCATAAAAACTCAATCTGGATTTTTTTAGGATTATTCATTTGAATCTTGCTTTACAGAAGATATACGAGAGTTTTACAGTATAACGACAGATTCACTATAGCTTTGGGTACGAACTGAAAGTTTTAAAAAAAAAACCTATCAGGAACAATCTTCGTTCGTGTTAGTTCGTCTAAGAAGCAATATTTAACCGACTATACAGCCAGATGGAAACCACGATCAATTGTATAATTTGAGCGAAACTTGTGTCATCACAGAAGTGATATTGCCTTAAAAAATAAAATTCTGGGCTCAAAGTTCGGACTTCCTTCATGGATGTAATTGGGTAGGCTATCAATATTTCTCACACTCAATGCAACGAAATACGCTGATCCAAACTTCTTAAAATACTGCACTAGCTGAGCGATAAATTTGTCGACGTGAATATTACCAACCCACTGGAAAACTTGACCTGGGCCGAGATTCTGATCAAGAAGTGACAAAAGACATTTTTTGTGAATTTGTCCTAAAATTGTAACTGCAATAAAATACTTCGTATTCAGAGAGTAAAGCTGCGCGACTTACATGGTGGAGAACCTCACGAAGTCGAATCGAGGAATAACTCAACTATACATCGCGAACTAATGAAGTTGCACGACGAAGATGTGCTCAAAGCTATTAAATACTGTAGAAATGTCTTCACGAAAGTCTGCTTGGTACTTATGCCAAAAAATTAGTGAAGCCAGCGTTACGAAAACATACAGATTTAGATTTGGTATGGTTCGCCTATTTTTTTGCGAGGTATTCGGCGGTCACCAGAAATATGAAAAAGCATTTAATAACGATGAATATTATTAAAGTGGTAATTGGAGTTTGTTAACATTTATTGCGCAGTCGATACATTACATACAATGCTCAATAAATTAAAACTATATCACGAGCCTCTCTTCTTCGCACAGGGCTGCATTAGCAACCTTGTTTCTTAGTCCTATACCTCACTAATAAATTTATGTGTGGCTCAAATTTGAGAATTTAACATTTTAGTGTGATTTTACTCGATTGGAGGAAAGTTGATTTTTGACAAAAAAAATGCGAAATGAGAATTTTACATTATATTTCACAACCCAATGAAATATTTAAAATTATGTTCACGCGATGAGGTGAAAATAGCAGAAGTTAGTGATAGTTTCGGAAAGGTAAAATTTAGAATTTTTCAGTAACAAATTGGAACTCTATGTCAGACTTCAGTAAACAATACAAAAATAAAAATTGTATTTTTGTAGTTGGTTACAGTCTGACTTTGTGGTCTGACGAGAAGACCCATGGAAAAGGTCTAATTGTTTTCAGTACGAAACCAACTAAATATAATTCTTATGCACAGATAAGCGCTTCATCTCAGTTTTTCGTCGGAAAAAAGTTCTGCTCGATTTTTATTGGAGCATGCAATGAGTCAAATCTTGTTCTGATTTTTTCCTTGTGGCAGTCACGTATAGTGCAAGGAATCAATATTTTATTTCCATTGCATTAAGTGGTGAATAAGTATACCCCTAATAATGACTCACTTGTGAATTTTGAGTGCCTCTTAAAATTGTCTACCTTCTCGTACAAAATATCCGAAGAGTTTATCTAGTAATTCGACCGTTTTCTAAATTGAGCTTATAGAACCGATGTTTAATAGACAGTTCAATATTTTCATATAGCATTGCAATTTAACAGTACAGGCGCGAGTGCAACTGCTTGTCCAGCGTTGGTTGTTATCTCGATGGGATCAATGGTCATTTGTTCAATATCTATTTTACAAAGCCGTGCTGATGTTGAAAGCGACATTAGTGAGCAATTCGTATCACAAGACATGTAATTATCAATTTTTCACAGATTGTAATTTTCATAAAGCTGACTGTGTACGAATGTGAAGATTTTAACAAAATACATACATGTACACAAAATTTGTTAATGAACAAAAAATATGTAAATGTATTTGTAAAACAGTAGATAAAAGAAATTTCTAACATTCCCAAAAATAGAAAATATATTTCACAAAAATTATCTACATTAGCTTACAAAATAAATAGAAGGCATTTTGTCCGTCGATATGTACAATATAAAATAGTAAAAACATTTGTTGAAAACTATACTATCGAAATTTCGCTCATTGGCATTGGGTCACAGAGATGTTCTGGGGGTCTCACCGATACGGCTAGTTAGCTAATGACCTGTGCCTTTATTAAAAAATAGTGGCATGTCAATACGGAGACAAGAAAGCTTTTGTTACTGGCTACAAATGAAAATCATTTTCATGGCTTGATACGTAATTTATAGGGTTACTGTACTACAGATAGACCAAATTACATTAATGATTTTGTTGCCTGATTCATTTGGAATTACCCAGCACTACGTGCTCGGTCTTCGCTCCCCACCCTCCCTTCCTGCCCTTAATTTTTGTAAAGTTAGTGTAATTATTAGTAATCATATAATGAAACAATTCAAATTTTTAACTTTTCTCCAAAATTATTAATTTTTATTAATAAATTTTTATTGCTTACAATAAAATAAAATTGCCGGATTTACGTATTACTGATCTGTGGTTACCGTAGGAAATATTTTCAAATCATCATATATTTCCCAAACGTTATTGGGCCTCTTAACAACCGCTGTATAGTGTTTTGCCAAATAACTGTAATTCACTATTCCTTTTAGAAATAAAATGTCGTTGTCCAATTTTATTTGATCGTCTATCTCGCATATTTTTATATTGTAATTTTCATTATTATACGATTGTACATCGGCAATCGCTAAACCGTAGTTGCTTACTATATTAGCATCGTCTAAATTGGCACCACAACTAGAACACATTAAAGCTCCAAAAGAAAAAGAACTTCCAACGTTGCGAAGAGTATTTTCATTCACACTAAAAATGTCGAAAGGTAAATAGCAACTAAGCGAATTTCTTATACGAATCACACCTTCCTCATTACCCTTTTGGTATATCGTGGTTGGTTGCGGTATTATTTTGTTTATTAAGTACGTAATCTGACACTCGGCATTAAGTTCAGTTGAATTATTGAACGTCTTAGTGCAGTTGAGCTGTTCAAATAACTGAAACAACAAATCAGTTCTGGAGTCATATGTAGTAGCTGTTATTTTTTTTGAAGCTATTATACATATAAATATAAACTTAAAAAATTCTGTGTCAATTTCTTCAAATTTAATTTTAAATGATTCTGTGTCGAGGGCGCAACAGACTAAAATCGACGTAAGAGAATCAAAGCCACACGTATTTATAACTGCTATAGTTTCCTCTCCATAAACTTTGGAATAACCATTTTTCATTATAGGGACTTGTTCGATATTAACCCCTTTAATAGGTTGGTCCTTTTTAATCGTTTTATCGAATAATTTTCGATTTTTATACCGATTAAGCACATTTTTACCGAAATGTTTTGGTGAGTTATTGCAAGTCGTTTGCTTATTTTTCTTATTCAACTGCTCTTGGTTAAACAAGTCATCTGGAAGATTTACTTCCTCGTTCTTTCTCTATCTTACTTTTTACTTCAACGTAAATAAATAGCTTTATATTTTAAATAAAACGGGTTTGTAGTATTCTCCGGCCAACTATGAATATTTTGACTTAGGATCTCTTCGGGCTTATAATTTTCCGATTTGGCGTAATTTTCGCAGTAGATTTTTCCCAGTGTTTGTACAAAGCATTCGTATGCAAACTTACTGCTTTTTGTAATTTTTGGCGAGCACACAGTTTATAGATTGAGCTCAAAGAATTGCGCAAAAAAAATCTAATATTAAATTGCGATGGTCGGGAGTTATAACAGGCAATTTTTTTTTTATTTGGACAGTGATTATATTCACAAAATGTGAACAACAAATAAATATTGGAACAAAATTTTTCTTTACAGACCCTTGATTGTTCCACGTATTAAAACTCTCTTGAATATACTCGGTAATGGTTGTTGAATTAAATGCCAGTCACTGTATTAATCAAAGCCCACGACCAGTCAACAACAAAATAAATGCCTTTTAATTGTCTCCCACCAGATATAATTTCTTTCTTAACTTCTGTCAAGAATTTGGCCAATGTCCATGCGTCATGCTTGCATGAAATGAATTCTGCAATCGGAATTATATTATAATTAAATTTTATTACACATGCGTAGTACAAAATTCGTTTATATTTATGCTCTTTATGGCAAGTTGGAATTTTAACTATTCCACCGGTTGCGTCTAAATGTATTCCCATAATCTCATCATGCAGCAAAAGAGCTAATTGATGATTTCGCATTAACGTTACCTCTAACGGTTCGGTTACTGAATATATATATCGATTATCATCAGATTGCATACAGCATTGGAAATAAATATACACTAAATCACAATCGTGAATGAGATCATTTGTTTTATAAAATTCTGATTTAATTTTTCGTAACACGCCAGGAGTGGTTATGTTTTGAGTGTTACCTTTTTGATACAGATCGATATCGGTTGCGCTTACTAGATCCAAATACGTAGTATGAGCTGTTTTATGTTCCGAAATTTGTTTCATTTTATCCCGTCGAATGCCGCGGTATTGGCGAAATACCTTTTTATCAGAATGAATAATTTCACCTTCATTACTTTTCGTAAATGCTTGTATTTCTCCCGAGTTATACAGATCAAATTTGTACTTCCCTTTGTGTAAATTATCCTTGCAACAACCATAAACTAGCATCTTAGAATTTTTCTTAGAAAGCTTATGAATAGTTTGAAATGTAACGACGCACGGACTATTCTTCTCTATTAAAAGGTTGTGAATTAAGTTTCTGATTTCATCATTGCTTAGCATTTCTAAGGTTTCGGAAAATTGAACCCATTTTGCACGAATCTTTGTAGAATTCTTAAGGTGTAAATTATCAACAAATTTTGGAACTATTTTAAGGTTGCTTCTATCATTTGTCCATGTACCAGTATTATTATCTTGTTCATCATCGTTTAGATACTGATGTTCTGGTGTCGTCGATTTTTTTTCCTGATCAATAAATTCCCATAAAATGCCGTCAGACTCGAAAATAATATTTTTATTCATTAAGTCATGAAAATTAATATTGCCAACTGAAGCATTCCCGGACATTCCAATTTTGTTCTCAGAAACATTAAAATTAGATGTTTTAAAATCATTTAGGTATTGTGAATCGTTACACGAGCCAGGGTTTTCACTGTCTTTTTCTCGTTTCGCCCAAGCGTAGTATAATTTACAAGTATTTTGCTGATTAAAACTTATGCGCATCGCTTTACACAGTTTCTCCATCTCCGGAAATTTATATCTACAAAACTTAAAATTATCAGGATCTTCGGATATGGATTTCAATGCAATGCAAATAGTTTCTGCACTTATTTTCCGTAATTTCTTATAATTATACTTCATTTTAATTTTGTAATTTTGATTACCAATTAAGAGTAAACACACGTTCTATAAAAACTTATTTTTCGTGATCAAAATTCAGAATATATCAATAATAAAAAAATTAAAAAAAATACTTCTATATTCTATATACAATAAAAATTAATAAAAAAGATACCCAACACTAATAAAATTAAAGTTATTATGAACTAAACTAAACGTATTAAATCTAATCTTAACCTAACTTACTACCAAAAGCGGAACAGAAGATTTCACAAACTGTAAATGAAAACTCTATAAAATCACAACTATAAAACAAAGCTCGTAGGCACTCAAATTTCAAAAGTACGTATAACTGTACCGAGTTAAAAAATCACCAACTAATTCACAAAATTTGTATCACAAAGTACTTACTTTTCGATTTTGAAAAAAAAACTACAATACTATAATTTCATAGTGGTAACCACCTTAAATCAAATTTCATTATTTCAGGAAAAAAATCTTTTTAAATTGTACAATTAATATTATTATTAAATTGATTATATCAAGGGTTTCGAAAATGGGTTGAAATATTTTCGTGAAAATTGGTTAAAACGGGTTTTCAAATAGCAGGAGTCGATTGCGGTGGGTCTTGATATCGGCAAAATTGATTTAAGGGATCTGCCGGTGAGCCCGGGTCCCTTTGTAATTTATTTTTCATTTCGAACTTTATACATTAAAATAGCTGAAAAGGGGTTTTAAATTAACTGAAATCGATTGCGATTGCCCCGGAATTCGGGAAAAATTGCTTGGTGATTAATTCGTAGAGGCCCGGGTCTAAGTTTATTTTTTTCATTTCAAACTAGTTAGATGAAGAAAGAAGGTATTAAAATAACATGTAACGAATGCGATAGATAGATCTTGATGTCCGAAAAATTCCTTAAGAGTTCTCTGGTGAGGCGTGGGTCCTTTTCAAAATACGTTTACTCAACGGCTTCAGTACACTAAACCTATAAATTACGTATCAAGTCATGAAAATGATTTTCATTTATAGTCAATAACAAAAGCTTTCTTGTCTCCGTATTGACATGCCACTATTTTTTAATAAAGGCACAGGTCATTAGCTAACTAGCCGTATAGGTGAGACCCCCAGAACATCTCTGTGATTTGGCCAATCTGCAGTACAGTAACCCTTTAAATTACGTATCAAATCATGAAAATGATTTTCATTTATAGCCAGTAACAAAAGCTTTCTTTTCTCCGTATTGAAATGCCTTTTTGTTTTTTTATAGCTTTTGCCTGATATTATCTGATAATGATCTGTCTCTTTGTGCTTTTGTCAAATTTAAGTTTCGTGAATTTCTAAGTTTGATGTAATTATTTAAATATTTAAAAGTTTTGTACAGTATTAATTGTTCTATATTAGGATAATCGTTAACGGTAACATTAAAAGTTTGATTTTTTTATTATAATTTGCAATATGTTGTAATTTTAACTGTTTATGTACTATTTTTGATTATAAAGTTATTTGCCTACTGTATAACAAATTACTAATACTAATACACTTTTTGTTAATTGTTAAAAACTTCACACACGTGACTGTGCTCATTGCGGTGATGAACTGATTCAGATATTCTGATAATTTTTTATTTCGAAATCAAATTTTTATATGGAAATTTCTTTTTGAGCACATAAGTTGATTTAACGAGCACCAGGGTAATGGATCACAAATTGATGGTCGTTTCAAACACATAGTTAGCTTCCGAAATCCAGGAAAATTAAAAATGTGTTTAATAACTCTGACATCGATGCAGCATCTTGAGCTTATTTGTTTCCAAGATAATGCATTTTCTTTACGCAGTATATATAGTTGTTTAATCTAAGTTGATTGTGAAGCACGGAAATATTTCATAAATCTCCCGCAACTTTGCCGGCATTTTAAAATTTATTTTTGGAGTGAAAAATCTTAACTCATCAGAAACAGTACTCAACACAAACGATTACAGTGTTGGTTTATAATACGAAACGCTAAATTTTTCATGGAGCGGATGAAAAGAAGAAGGAGAAGTAGTCGATTCATGCCGATGCAGAGGAGCAGAATAAATTATGCTTATATTCATTTACACAACACGCCACGCTTTCTCTAGGTTAGGTACGGCCGAAGTGAACGTCTGTCTTTCAAGACGTGTTACAGGTAGGACTGGATTTTTATGATCTATAACAAGCACGTGACCTCACACATAATAAGTAGGTTCAGCGGCAGGCCAACTACTTACTCTTACAATAAACATCTACTTATATCATCCCTGAATTAATTTAACGAATTCATCACAACAACACACATACAAATGTGAACATGGAACATGCTAAGCCTTTAATACCTTAAGAACTCCAGAACATTTTGAACTTTGGAATTACATATTGAACGTACGTACTTGCACTGTACGAGCTTAGAAAGTCTAAGGGATCCAATCGTACCTCCAATCGTCACAATCAAGGATGAATTTGGAGTGCAAAACCTATAAAAGCTATGTAAAATCATTCCCCAGTTCCCTATTCCCAGGGAATTACCAGAATAGAGCCACTGGTAGTGCTTTTTGATTAAATTTTCGAGAATTTTCGTCCAATTTTAGAAAATTGTGTCATCGTGTTATTAAACATTGTTATTTTGGTTGTCATCATAAAAAATGCTTTGTTTGGTATTTATAATTATGGCAACCAACTCAATAACGACAAAAAATTTCTGGAAAAATGAAAAATTATGTTCGGGTCACACACGGGGATAATTTATATTTTTATCTGGTTCTAGTTTTCTGCAAAATAAAACGCTGTTCTAGTGGAATATAAACATTATTCTCTTTACAGGGTGTAGAAAGAAGTGTGTTCTTAAACATGCTGAAACATGAACTGTTAAAGTGCCAAAGCCTAATTGTTTCAACTTTCAAAACTAGAAATGAGAAGGCCACTGAAGCAACCTATATCGTGAGTTATCGTATTCTACTAACAGGAGAACCTCATACAATATCTGAGATCAAGCCCTGTGCAGTCGATATGGCTAAATGAATATTCGATGAAAAGGCGGTAAAAGAAATCACTGATGTGTCGCTATCCAATGATACGGTAGCTCGTCGTATTAAAGATTTAGCAGCTAACGTGAAGTCTGAAATAATTATTCGCCTGAAAAATTGTAATTTTTCCTGCAAATGAACGAAAGCACAGATCTAGCTGGACTTGTTCTTGCTTGTTTTTGTCCGATATGCACATATACATTTGCTTGAAGAGAATCTTCTTTTTTGTGAACCATTGCCAAATAATACAACTGGTGCCGAAATATTTAATATCGTGAATTATTTTTTTAAAACTAATGGTTTAGATTGGTAAAACCGTGTTGACTGTCTGCACGGATGGTGTAAAGGCAAAGGTAAGAAAAACCACTGGTGCTGTTGTTAAAATCAAGAATATAGCACCAAACTGCGCCAGTAGCCATTGCATTTTTCACCGCCATGAGCACTTCCAGTAAAAAAATGCAATGTTCTTGAAAAATGTTATTGATGAGTCTGTAAAGATTTTTCATCAAATCGTTACATCAAATCGAGACCCTTGCAAAAACGACTTTTAAAGATTCTTTGCGAATATATGAATCTTTATTGTTCCAAACTGAAGTACGATGGTCGATTCGAGCTCTTTCTTCATGGTAATCCGAATCGATATACAAGAAAGACTAACAGATAAACTGTGGTTCTTTTGACTTGGATACCTCGTTGATATTTTCTGAAAACTAAACAAAGCGAATATGTCACTTTGAAGAAAACAAGTAACATTGTTCACAGCAAAGATTCAACTTTTTAACAAAAAATTGGAGTTTTGGATCATTTGCATTCGCGCTCGTGAGCTAGATAACTTTCCAATACTTAAAGAATTATTCGATGAAATTAATGGGGACATTCAAAAAGGTGACTATTTTATGTTGTGTGATGAAATTCGTCAACATTTGGAAGATATTCTAAACTCGGTTAAACAGTATTTTCCAGATTAGCACAATAAAAAGCTTAAAAATTACACATGGATTCGAAACATATTAATAGTTCAGAAAAGACCAGAAGAATTCACAGTTAAGAAGTATGAAATCTACATTGACATGATTTCAGATTCCTCAATACTGCCCATATTTGAAACAGTATCTTTGCCAGCAGAGAAGAACAAGCATATTTATCAATGACAGTTGTTAAAATACTTCTCCCTTTCACTACGACTTATCTGTGCGAGTCCAGATTTTCTTCGCATGCTGCAACAAAAACAGAATAGTGCAACATACTCGATGCAGAAGGCAACATGTGGATTCAACTTACAACTATAAAGCCAGGCAAACAAGAAATATGTAAAATGAGGAAAGAAGTCCACTCGCCTTACTAACAATGTTCGATTTTTTATAATTTATTATATTTTGCAATAAATAAATAGGTTTCGTCGAAGTACAGATAATTTCATTTTTTCTTTTTATTTATGAATTTGTAAATACAATGTGTAAAAAAATAAATTACTCTTCGGTGTAAGGCATCATCGATTGACACATACACACAAATTATCATGCATATGGAGGGCCCGCAGCTCAAAAAGTTTGAGAACCTTGGCTATTGAATTGTACTTTTGTGTTACAAATTTAACGAGTCTTATGGGAGTATCGTTTGCACTGTGACCGCAGTCATTCTCTAAATTTTAATTCAACTCAACTTTTCAAAACATTTTTTTCCTCTTCTTGTATGCAATCCATTATCCAGCTTGATCAACTGCTTCTCGAAACTGCTTTCTGGCAAACGTGGTTGTGTCCCATAATTATGGTATGGACTCAGATAAGCATCAGTCTCTATTATAAAAGATAATCCTTTATGAAAATAGTTTTGATTTATCATTTCCTCTATTTGACAATTATGCATTTCACTGTCGCTGTCACTGCATATTAGCACCCATTTCGGCAGCAGGTGGAATTAAAAGGTATTTAAGTGTAAATTCTAACTAAAAGTTCTTGTTAAAAATTATCTCATACATACAAAAAAAAAAAAAGTTTTGTTCACAAAATAATTTAAAGCCTCCAGAGATATGAATTAAATTCTTCAAACTTGGCCACGGTCGGAAAAGTCATAAAACATCATCAACTCGTTTTATTTACCCAAATCGAGTTATCCCCATGCGAAATCAACATGCTACTGTTGAACACTGCTGCATAATAAAAAACGGATATAAAAAGGAAACAAATACACAAACAATGGCATTTTAATGATGGAGTGGACAATTGAATTTTCCACTCTCAATCCGCTTGTATATAAGTATATTTTATTGTGGAATAGTTTCCGGAAAAAACAAGAAAATTTCCCGAAGGTATAATTTTCCCGCATTTGCCGTTGTATGTTTGGTGTATACACGAATTCTACAATTATGGGATAAAGCTTTTCGACTACCCCTGTTTCAGTTTTTCCTGGAATGTAAAATAATCTGAATGTGAAAATTGTTTTACTGTTCCTGGTAATTCAATTTATGTCGAATGTATAGTTATTCGTAGACCGATGAATTTATAAAACGCACCACACAACATTTTGTTTGTTTGTTACATATTTTATATGCGGAAAAACGATAATCAGATCTATCTCGATTTGAAATAAACACGTATGTGTTTATAGGATATGTGTATCCTGGTTGTTAATCCCTAAATCTCAGGATTAAAATATATCTATGCACATTTATATATTCTGATGTGTGTGTGTATACGTTTCATGTATGTGCAAAAAATGTGATGTCGCGTAAATATTCAACAAAAGTGACGAATGCTGTTGTTGTGTAACAAATCCATGTATAGTCTGCAATGGCTTACGAGTAGGGGTATAATACAAGTATAAATTTTATATGCGGGAATGACGTTTAAAATAAATTTATGTGTTAAATAACACCACATCAAACCTACCCCGATAAAATAAAATTACAAAAAATTTTAAATCAGTTATTTGATTGATTTGAGCTTTCTCTATATATTATGGATGTATTTATATAAACGCGCCACATAAAAAAGCTTTCGGAATACGAAAAATGGTTTTATACATAAAGGATATAAATTTTAATTGGGTTTATGGATTGTTAATGACTTTTATATTGATGGATGGCGTAAAGTAATATAAAATTTGACGTGCGGTTTATTTTGATTTGGCATTTGTATGCGTTATATCGACGATTTAACGGATACGCCAACCTTCATATTACCTAGTCGTGACCTGAAAACTTTAAAGTGCGATCAATTAACAAATAAAATTGGAGGTGTGTAATTTTTGTGGCCATCACTCGGTTTTCTTATACGACGAACCGACCGGATTTGTGATAAACATGTTCTTTAATAAACAAAAATCATTTTTTCTGCTTAAGTTTCAGAAAACCATCAAGGTTCAACCATGTTGCAAATTTAATCTGTATCGTTAAATTTGAAAAACTCTTACAGAAGCTGCCACTTCTAATAAACATATGTCCACAACATTTTGCATAGAACTTTTAATTTATGGAAAAAGCTTTATTAAATTTTATTCCGAGTAGCCAATCCGCCTGGGCTGCACAGATGCAATAATTTTATCTGAAAAACGTAAAAGCTGCAAGTTCCAGTGAACCGATCTCGGCCAAAAATCACTGGGATCTCCCAATTTATAGAAAAACTTAAGTATGAAGTTTAATCTAAATTAATCAATCGGTATATGAATTGTACACAGAGACCGAATTTTTACTGAAAACAGACTTTTACAAAAAACGCCATTTCCGCTTAAATTTTAGAAAACTGATCTGGACCGTTATTTTTGTAAAAATAATTTAGTATCTGTTAGTTCATCTGTTAGTTCATCTGTATCTGTTTTTCTCGTAAACTATATACCTTTCAAAATACATAAAATAAACGGAAAAGCTCCCATAGAAGCTTTCACTTCCAGTGGACCGATTTCTGCTAAAATTCGTTGTGGTTTCCCATTTTGTGGAAAATGATTAGGTATGAAGTTTCAGCTCGATCAATCTGTGCATCCGTCCGTCTGTACAGCCCACCGGATCTGCAACTCCCGGTGCACGAATGTCAGCCAAATATCACTGGGATCTATCAGTTTAAGCAAACATGTAAAATTTGAAGTTTCATTCTGATCAATGAATCCAGACCGAAATTTTGATGAAAATTTTTTTTTTGACAAAATCGTCATTTCCGCTTACATTTTGGAAAACTGATCTGCCCTGATATTGAAGCAAAATGAATTTATAATCTTTCTGTTTATAATAATTCTTGTTGTTAATGATAAACTTTTGAAAATATTTGCAAAAAACGAAAAAGTTCTTATGAAAGCTGCGACTTCCAGTAAACTGATTTTAATCAAAATCCCTCCAACAAAAATTTACTCCAATTAGGTAGGAACACGCACTCTGAATTCCACTTCGATTTTTTGGCAGCATGACCGATTCTGGGTGATATAGGAGGAGTGTCAATTTGATACTTTGAGGGAGGTTTTCGATGGGCAATGATCGCAACGAATGTCGGACGAAGAAAGCGGCCAGCTAAAGGAAACTGCAAATAATGATAAAGAGGATACAACTAAGATAATCTGAGATACATCATAGCATGCGGTAAATATCAAATACCATATATCTTATTATTAGACAATGCAACATTTTTAGCTATATTTAGAATGGCCTGATGAAGCTTGGTAGGGCGATGAATGTTATAACTGTCTACAGGAATAAATGGATACTGGCGAAAAAGCAACTCACAGAAGAGGAGCAGATAGAAGACCGAAACAAGTAACACTGGTCTCATCGAGGAGAAAAAAGGCGGTTAATAGCGTCGTAAGCGATTCTACAGCCACACCAAAATGGACTGATGGTAAAAGAATTGAATCCAGCGGGACTCCGTACGGTATAAAAAAAGAGAATAAGGCACGCAAATGTATACTGGTGCAATACAAAAAGCCATTGGCCAAATTCGTATTTCATTTGTCAAACAACACAGACCTATTATAATAAGTATTCTGAATAACAATTAAAGAATTTATAAATAAATAGCATATACATATTAAACTGTGACATATAAATAAAAAATAATTATAAAATTGAAATTAATTTAATATAATAATATTATAAATTATAAATTAATAACATTTTAAATATAAAAAGAAATAAGTGACGTGTATTTTCAAAATGCGTAATTGCGCCAAATGTAATGGAAACATCACCAGCAACCGAAATCGCGTAAATTTTGCAGTTTGTAATATTATTATGCATTCTAAATGTGCAAAAATTTCGGATGATGGATTGAAACGAGTGCTTGACGGCAAAGAAACCTGGAATTCTGATTCTTGCAATATTGAAAGAGGAGAATCAACTTCTGAGGGTGCTACTAGCGATAACCAAACCACTGCCAGTCTCCCTGATGTTATACAGTTATTGATGGGGCTTAAAGGTAGTCTGATAAATATTGAAGCTTCTCAACAGTTCAAATCTCAATTTATGGAAGAGCTGAGCAATAAAATTGATGTTGTGACAAAAGAGAATAAGTCGCTAAAAATCCAGCTACAAAATTTGGAATCCAAACTGATGACAAACGAGCAGAAAGTGCAGAAATTTGAAGCTTTGTTGGACATAAAAAACCGTGAAACCATACGAAATGACCTCGTTATATTTGGCTTACCTGATGATGCTGGGACCAATGAACGTCACTTCGAGTGCATATTAAAATTGCTTAAGGTTCCGGTGCAAAAGACAGACGTGCTTTCAATCAAAACTATTAAACATAACAGTGCGAGTGGTAGTTCCAATGTACGCGTCTTTGTTAGACTGGCCAACAAGCAATCAAAAGATGCAATCATCAATACATTTCGTAAAAATAACAAAAATATGTGCTTGTCTGAGCTTGAACTAACATCAGCTAATTGTAATCCCAACCAAAAGATCGTTATTTCTCATCACTTGTCATCACTACAGTCCAAATTGTATGGAGAGGCAAAAAAATTTAAACTAAAACATAATTTTCGTTACCTATGGGTTCAGGATAACAATATTTTACTCCGCCAGCAAAGTGATTCCAAGATATACCGAATTGATTCACTCAACGACATTAGTTATCTTCAACGTATACATGGATAATCCAGTACTACATTATTACAACAGAACAACATTTTCGAGCAACTACATTAAAGCTAAGTTTTTTATTAGTTTCATTTTCTATGGTTTATTTCTTAATAATTTCTTTGCTTATATCCTTCTGATATCTAATATAGTTCTATCTGCTCACAGATTGATTTAGTGTTTAGTGTTAGTTCTAGTGGTAATATCGTTGATCACGTAGCCAGCACATTTACTAATATAGTATCTATTACTAATCTAACCATTTATGCGAACATCAGCGATCATAACATAGTTTTTTCGAAATTTAAGTACAGAGATAAGTTTCTTGTTAAAAAACTTGAAAAGCACATAATAAATTATAGTAAAATAAATGAATTATTTGCAGCATACTTATCTGAAATTCAGATCTACAATGTTCAGCCAAATATAGTAATTCTACAATTGATTGACAAGTACAAGCAGCTACTAAACGAATATACTAAAGTTGTATATTTAGATGCTAAACTTAAATCTATCAACTGTCCGTGGATTGATTACGACCTGTGGAAGCTTATTCGGCAAAAAAATATTCTCTTGAAAAGTTTAAAGAAGAGTCGTTGTAATTTAAATAATGGAACTACCACCGGTATACTTGAAAACAAAATTAGTGATATTAGTAAGAAAATAGCCAAGGAAAAGTATTGGGCTAAAAAAAGATATTACCAGAAATTGTTCAATGGTACACCTAATCTTAGAAATTTTTGGAAAAATGTAAATTCGTTGTTTGGCAAAAGTAATACTACTAATGACATAGTAATCCGTGATGATAATGTTGTGATTTATGATGTTCATAAAGTTGCTGCTAAATTTAACCAATATTTTGCTGAATGTGGTTCTTTATTGGCTAATTCGCTTAATAGTGATAAAAATTTTAATAAATTTAATACGGTTCACAGTATATCTAGTTCCATCTTCTTTCAACCTTCAACTCCTACTGAGATAATCAATCTAATCAATGAACTTGAATCATGTAAAGGATCTGGACCAGATAATATTTCGGCTGCAGTTCTTAAGACAAATATTCATCAATTTAAGTATCTTCTCTCAGATCTATTCAATAAAGTTATATGCAGTGGCATTTATCCTGAATGCTTGAAAGTGGCTAAAGTAATGCTTGTCTTTAAAAGTGCTGACAAGCTAGATGTTCATAACTACCGTACAATTTCAATATTGTCCGTTTTCGATAAATTACTGGAGAAAGTTTTATATAATCGTATAAACAATTTTTTGAAAGAACATAATTTCTTTTATAGATATCAATATGGTTTTCGTAGTGGTGTTGGTACTGAAATAGCGTTGATTGAAACGGTTGATATGATAAATCTTGCATTAAATAGTTCATCGTATATGGGTGTTTTGTTTCTTGATTTACGTAAGGCGTTCGATTGTATTGACCATGCTATCCTACTTGAGAAGCTGTATCAATATGGGTTTAGAGGAACTCCATTTAATTTATTGAAGAGCTATCTGGTCAATCGATTGCAATACGTTTCCATTAATGGACATTCTAGTACTCTTCAACCAATTGGAGTACCGCAAGGTAGTGTTCTGGGTCCAACACTGTTCCTAATTTTTATAAATGACATTTGTAAATTGAAATTGTATGGTAAAATTCGACTATTTGCTGATGACACATCACTTTTTTATAATGTTAATAAATGTGAGGATATTCCCGCAATGGAACAAGCTGATTTGTTGGTTCTAAATGAATACTTTAATTGCAATATGCTATCCATAAATTTAAGGAAGACAAAATTTATGTTATTTAAATCGGCACATAAAACTGTTAATACCACCTTTAATTTAAGTATATCCAACATAAATATTGAAACAGTTGACAATTACAAATATCTAGGTTTGATATTTGATTCTAAATTAAATTGGGAAAGCCATATTGATCACATTTGCTAGAAAATAGCCCCTTTGGTTGGCTATATGCGCAAACTTTCTTATTTTATCCCTACATCAGTACATGCAGTATATCCCTACAAGCAGTATATAAATTGCAACTTTTGTTTTCTACCTTTGAATTATATTCTAGTGTCGCTAAAGGTGTTCTTCCGGTATAAGCGTTGAACAATTTATCCATTGTGGCATATGTTCATAAGGTTATTAATAGTGACGGTACTTTATATAACTTGGAATTTCGTACGCCTGTCCATATGTATCAAACTCGATTTGCACATAATATAGCAGCGTTTAATAATGAATATGGTAGGAAACGGGTATTATATATTGGCCCGCTAAATTATAATAAATTACCGGAACTGGTGAAATTAATACGAGACTTGCATAATTTTAAACAAGCTGTTAAGGAATATTGTCATTCGAATATCTCGCGTTTTCTGCTCTAGGGTGATTGTAAAATTGCATTAAATGTCTACACGTTTCTACTTATTATTGTTTATCTTTGTAAATATATAGTTTATTTATTTATTTTTATTATTATACATACTGATATTTTATGGTCTTAATTAAATTCGGTAAACTCCTTCAAAGGACAATAAATGCACTGGGGAAACTGAAGCTTTTATTAAATTGTTGAAAAAAAAATTCGGTGGTAAACAAAACAAGAAGAAGCTCAGGAAACGGAAAACTAAAACAAAGGAGCTTCTGATTAAAGGTGCACCAGGCAATACGTACGAGCAATTGCTCGGAAAATCCGTAAAAAAGCAAACCCCAAAACTCTGAACTTAGAGATTTAATGAAATCACCGAACAAGGAAGTTTGAAGTTGGCCATGAAATAGGAAATACGGACTATTTCTCTGAAGTGCTTTTAAAGACAGCAGTATGGTAAGAATTCTGGATCTAAAAACTTGAAAATCAGAGACCTCGACTGCCTGACAACTTAGACCGAGGTAAAGAAAGCGATACAGGGCGTACATAAACACGATTTCATAGTCTTCTCAAGGAAATCGGGTCCAAATATGATGTGTGTACTGCTAAAGAAATTATGAAAACCGTAGTCTCAGGATATCACGCCTGTTTTGGATATAGGGGGTGGAGGTGAAGTATTGACATTCAGAAGACCTTGTAACGCCGCAACAATCACAGACATCACTCTGGTTTCTGATGCAGGGGAGCAATACGTAATATAGGATAGAGAGTAGTGGAACACTATACTGTTATGAACCACCAGTATATAACATACAGTGTACAGAGGGGATCACGACAGCCAACTTGCTGAAACCAACAAGCGGTAAGATGGAATGTAAATCAACTTTCTTAACAAAACCTGACGGCAAGCAACGAAGCCGAAAAAAATGCTGTATTGCAGGAAACTGGATCACTCGAAAAAATTGCGAGAACCACAATGCGATTATAAAGCAGACATGTGACGCAGCAATGCCAAAGAAATGTAGCTCAGGAGGTAAAACAACTGCAATTGGTTGTCGAATGAAATCACAAACTCCAGTGCCAGATGAAGAGATCGTTATACGGCAGAACGGGAGTAGAAATCAATAAAATAAGCGCCGAAAATGGGAGGATCTTAAGCCTGACGTAAACCCAGTTGAACCCACAGAAGAACTAGGAGAAGTAGCCTATTACTAGAAAATACAGGAAAGTGCAAGGACCAGATATGATTCTCCATAATGATCACTGTTCTAAAGAAAGATTTTTCCAAAAGACTTGGAAAAGCCAAAATCTGGTATGCCAGCGTTGAGCATGCCCTGTGCATGCTGCATACAGCTAGGATACTGCTAGAGCGCTTACTTAGGCGCTTGCAGCTGCAATCTAAGCTGCAGGAAATCTCTCCTCTAAACAGTGCGGTTTCAGGAAAGAACAGTCCACGGTGGGCGCGATAAAAGAAGTGGTGATCCAAGGAAACCATTTTTCTAGAAGCATAATACTCTGGTTGTGAAGTACTGCAAGTCATCGAGACGGTCAGATATACTTTTAACTCGAACATTTACGTGTTTCAAATACCCGAGTAAATACTGAGAATTACGCACAGCTTTCTCAAATATAAAGTTCTTGTTTTCGAAGCAAATGATGAGCAATGCAGGAACGAGATAAAATATTTTACTGCTCAAGAATCCATTCTTGGCTCCGATCTCTGGATAATTGCGTATGATGGAATCCTATACGCATGGAGATGCCGGACAATGTTTTTATGGTAAGATACGCAGATGTCATTGCGGCGGTAATTAGTACGCGTAACATGGAGAAAGTTCATTGTAAACTAAAGCAGTTGATGCGGAGGTGTAGCTCCTGACTTTACGAACATTTTCTTACTCTACGCATGAATGCATTTGAATAAGATGACATTTTGGGGAGACAGATAAAACGTGCAACGCCGTAAAACGTGCGCTGAGGATCACAACTGCATACAGGACAATATCTGAGCCAGTAGCTTGCATCATCACCGATATAAACCCCATTAACTAAATTGCGCAAGAGATAAAAAACTGCAGCACAAAGAATGACAGTGTCACTGTGGCAAGAAAGATGTCAAGACAGAGTGCCACAATAGACGCATGGATAGATGGAAGCAAGGAGAAGATAAGTACTTCCTGACTAAAGTCTTGACGGTTCACTGGTATTTCTGTATGTACTTACATACGACAGCAAAATTGGGGAGTTCCTCACGCATCTACGGCAATGCTGATCTTGATGATGCGCAACAGAGAAAATCAAATCAAAAGTATCGGTTACATAACTCCTGAAACTATAATTAAAACTATGCTCAGAAACCAATCGAACTGAGAACCTTTCAGTGCATAGTCGAATTTCTTATAATTCTTGAGATTCTTTTCTAAAAATTTAAAAAAAAGGAAAAACAAACCCAATGAAGGTGCCACTTACTATGTCGGCCAAATATCACTGAGATTTTCAAATTTATGGAAAAAGATTTTTTATGAACTTTTATTTCGATCAATCAATGCATCAGACTGTACAGGGTTTGCAAAAACCTTTGAAAATATATATAAAAAATCGAAAAAGCTCCCACTTCCGGTAGAACGATTTTGGCCAAAAGCCACTGCTTCAGTAGCTTAAGAAGTAGATTCCGATCATTCAATCTGTCTGGGAGATACCGGGCCGATTTTTTGTTGAAAAACAGTTTTTTCCTTCAAAAATCGTCATTTCCGGTGAATTTTTTTGGGCTGAAATTATGTTTCAAATTTAAATTAGAATCTCTAATTTATAAATGGTTTTCTCGTAAATGCTATACTTTTCAAAATATGTGGAAGCTGCCTCTTTCGGTGGATTAATTTCGACCAAAAATCACTGAAATCTCTAAATTTAGGAAAAAAAAACTTATGTAAACAGTTTCATTCCTATCAGACAATACCAGAAATTTCCGCAAAAATCTCAAGGTCAACCTTTTTCATGATTACTATACTTTATTTTACTATGTAAAAGAAAGCAAAATTACTTTACTATTTTTGTGAAACACATTATATTATCCAAAAAACGCTGAGAATAAAATCTCCTGTATTTCGTTTAATTACATCAAATAAATTTCATTGTGACTTTTGTGTTTAATTCCCAGCACACCAGCATTAACACCTACAATCAATATACACGAAAATTTTCTCACCTTTGTCTTGTTCCTTATTGTATACAAAATCGCTATACAAAAATATAAATATATATTTTTCCTCTCCCACCCTTAAGCGCCTCATCCCCATTGCACTAACAGTTTATACAATTTATTTCTTCGTCGTTGTCGTCGTCTTTAACAATCATTAAAATTCAAAGTATTATCTTTGATGAACCATAAAATGATGATGACATGAATTGAATGTTATATTATATATAAGATGAAAATAAATGAAAAGCACACACAGTACAAAAAAAAAATAACAAAACAAAATAAAATAAAAAAACGGAAAATTATTTGGAATTTGATTGGAATTAATATTATGACATGAAAAGCAGGAGGAAGGAACTTATCGAAATAAAAGGAAAAATATCGTTTGATGAAATAAGTCAAAGTGGAATTGAGGAAAAATTATTTAGATTTTCATCGTTTTTCTCTTGCCTGGTTGATACACGACAACAGAAAATAATATTAAGATTAATCTAAACGGTATATACAAGCAAAGCAGAAGAAGATCTAAAATGATAACACACCGCATGCTCGAAAACAACAACAAAATAGAACAAAGAACGTAGGAAATTAAAATACGTGAAAATTTTATTGATGTCAGGTGTTTTCCGCTTATCTGATGTCGTACATTTTCTTTTGTTCTGTGAGTTTTCAATAATGTATTTCATTGTGTGAAACAAGAATATATTTATATAACGTTATACAGTTTGTTTAAATGCTATCTTTGGCATTCCCTAGAATCACGAGTATAACTCATATCCGTTCCAAAATGAGCTTCAAGCTTTTACGCTGGTAGCTTTGAGGAAAGAGAAACAAACCTAGCTAACCAAATCGGGCTTTAGAGTCCGCCAACGGATAGAAATCGCCAACATTTGATATAAGAACTAGAAAAAATTATGGAAAATGGAGAAGATATAGATATTTGAAAAAGGACCAGGTAACTTGCAGAAGAGTTGAAAAGAAAATGTGAAAATTGGTTTGTTTTGGATTGCATCCGATGAACGTTGGAAAAATTCGTTTGAATTCAATTATAGAACATAACAAAGGTTTTAATAACTGAGTAAAACTGAATAATTTAACAATTGAATTAGCAATGAATTCCTTTCTGGTGGCCACCTCTCGGTATTCCGAGAGTATTTACCACCTCTCGATATTTTTGGAGCCAACTCCTCCTTGACAGTCCACTGTTTTAACTGTATTTTTGATTCTGGGGTGTAAAGGTATATCCTGGTTACATCAACAGTAATTACTCGGAGCCAAAACTCTCGTTGGAAATGGTCATTCGAACACGTTCCTGGTTCAAAATGAGCAAACGCAGAAACCAATTCGCGGCCAGGTAATTCATGCCATAGTTTTGATCCAGTATGTGGAAAACATATTCTTCAGACATATTCATATACCCTCTTTTGTTTCTCTTACACTTAATTTTTTACTTAACACTTGTTTTGTTATTTCGTAAAAAATGGAACTTTTGAATATTTTAATTAAAAAATTGTCTAAAAGTTTCAAAAATCACCCGATCGATTTCGACTTGTTAGACCATCATCAGGAGTATCAACTGATTTGTAAAAGTAAACATTTAGTTAAATATAGTAGAAAAAGAAGTAAAAGAAGGAGAGACAAACAATAGGCAATAACAATTAATAAATTGATCGTCCCAACCATCTGTTGTTTATACAGAAAAATTAATAATAAAAACGAGAGGAGAATAACAGGTAAGCGATTAGTCATCGGCTGAGTAACAAAATTAAGGTATGTTGAAGTACATTTAATTACCCGACGTATTAGTCATATTATTATGAACGTGAGAATAGAACAGGATGGGATCTCCAATTTATGAGAAAGGGATTTCTTTCTGTTCGTTAAGGATATTTTGGTTAAGGAATACGGTTTTTCAAATTTCTCGAATTTTTTTCGTATAAACAACAGATGGTTGGGAC
Source organism: Nephrotoma appendiculata (assembly GCA_947310385.1). Taxonomy (NCBI): domain Eukaryota; kingdom Metazoa; phylum Arthropoda; class Insecta; order Diptera; family Tipulidae; genus Nephrotoma; species Nephrotoma appendiculata. The sequence continues at coordinate 341,116,625 of OX371223.1, forward strand.
GAACAATAGATTAAGTTTTATTTTTCATTCATTTCTTTTTTGCTTTTTCTGCTATATATAACTAAATTTTTACGTTCACAAATCAGAGCGTAGATGGCCTAACAAGTCGAAATCGATCGAATGATTTTTTAAACATTTTGAACCAATTTTTTAATTAAAATATTCAAAAATTCAATTTTTGCGAAATAAAACAACAAGTATTAAGTGAAATATGTTTATTAAGTGTTAGTGTATTTCGCCAAGTGCCTACGGCAAATAGTGTTGAAAGTATTATTTCTATTACTTTAATCCAAATGTTGTCTAGCACCATTTGGTGAACTTGAGGCAATGTTCTGTTCAGTGATTGCAGTTTTTGGACGTCCCGAACGTTTTTCGTCACCCAAACTGGTACGGCCGCGTTTAGATTCAGCTGCCAAAAATTTCACATTGGTAAATGGTGCACGATCGTGCAGGGTCACCGTACACATCGTTTAGTTCGTCTTTGATTTGCATAGGCTTTCAAAAATAATTTTTCAATGGCAGCTCGATATTCGATTTTTTTCCATTTTCACAAGAACCGTGATCAATATAAATGTGTGAAGCATAATCACCGTCCATAGCACGTAAACCAAGAACTTTGTTTCATCTATGTGGGTTTTCTATAACTTAGAAGTGATAGATTTTTTATACGTTACACGAATGCTAATTGTAAATTCAGACATTTCTTAAATTAAGGATGATTCTTAAATTTTGCCTTAAACCACAGCTATATTTTTAAAATTTCCAAGATTTTTTGGTGCCGCAGAAGTCTAGCTTTCGCTCCCGCTGGCTGGCCTTATCCGACAAAAATAAATCACCATTCTGGCATAACAACTCACGGTTATTTTAACACTTTTATATTAGCTTGCTTTTCAGTCGGTCGGTCCAAGCCTTATAATCAACTTTCCACGAATTTTTAAGTTTTTTTCACGACCCCAAATTTAGAAAGTTGACATAGTCCCTCACAGTGATGATCACTTCTATCTTAGAATAAAGAAGGTGAGAAAATGATAATATTAAGCTTAAAATATCATGACTACCATATTCAATTGTCGTACGAAAAAAGACTGTTGTTATCTTAGGTGCATCGACGAATTCTAAAATCTGAATAAGGTACAGCAGAACAGCAGAATTCTAAATAAATTTTTTAACAAAAGTAATTGCTGTTGGTTTTCTGTGAGGTCTGAGCAGTGTTTTACGCCATTTCGAATAAATTAATTTTCCATTGTATGTAATATCAGGTTCGTCACTTTTGCAATTTATCTGTAGGAATTGAAGTTTTTCGGTTTAAAGATATTTATTATTATCAAAGTACATTACTATTTTATTCAAATCAAAATATTTAGGACAACAAGTAGTGAAGGTTGCTACCTTAACTCGAGTAGCTGCAAGAAATGTAGGCTGATCCACGCTATTCATTGTCAACAACATGCCGACATTAATTGGAAACTGCCTGAAAACGATGAGACAACAGTGGAAGGATATTGAATATGTCTTAATCGATGAAATCTTAATCGTATAACATGTGAGATGTTAGGCGTCATCAACTCACGGCTCCGGTAACAGAGCAAGAAGGACGACCAACTCTTCAAAGGTCTCTTCACCATATTTGGAGAGGTCGCCAAATACGATGAAATTGAGACCTTTGAAGAACTTCCGCCAAAGAAAGAAGACCAGGTCTTCAATCAACCAAGAAGGCCAGGCCTATCTATTGAATTCGGCATTCATTTTCGAGAGCTATCGTTTTCCTATGGTAGAAAAATTAAAGAAGAAAAAAGAAAAATGAATGAAATTGTTTCTATTTTTTTCTTTTTTGTTTCTTCGCTTGTTATGGGACAACGATAGCAGTCAAAAATGTATGTCAAATTTAATAGTAAAGCCCTAGGTCTTCAACCAACCAAATTGGAGACCGTTATACAAATTGAAAAAGATTAAAGTGGCTGACATCAACTTGTTGATGTTGAAGATATTGACCACTGCGACGGTTGACTTCACTTTGCTTAAAGTAATCCGCATCTACTCGCTGCGGGCTCAGGTAGAAGAAGACACCTGTTCTTTTCTCAAGCACATTCAAGGCCAAGGCGTGCAAGATCAAAACGCAAAACTAAGTTTCGGATGCCACGCGAAATATCGATGTCAACAACTTGATATCAGAACATTGTCTCAAAAACTTCGTAGACGTTGGAGATTTTCGACGAAGCAAAGGTATAACTCAACATAAAAGTTCCACCAAGTTTGCATCTATGTCATCGAGCCGAATAGTGGAGAATGCTTGCGGGAAAGTGCCATTTTCCATCTGTGTGGTACGTCGTACGTGTGCAACCTGTTTACGTTGAGTTCATCTAGTCAAAGTGGCTGTTTCAGCTGGTGAGGACTGAGGTACGATCTGGTGTGATGCAACGTTTCACGTACCACGTATGAAGGATTATTCTAAATAGCAGTACTATTTGGAGTGTTTGTTCTATGTAATTACTAATAAAACTATTAACAGAACTATTCATTGATTGTTTTTAAAACTATAACTTATATATGTAAGTTGGGTCCAAGGTTAATTTTTGAATTTCGAATAATTTTTCATAGCAAATGTTACTGACGATGATGCCTGGGTATCAAAATTTAATCATGTAAATGTTGAAATTGGTAAAAAGAGAAAGAGCAATTTGCGATTAGGAAAGCAGAAGAAGAGGTCGCCTCAGCGAAGGTGGTGACCGAAAGAGCAGATCCAGCAGCGATTGGCGGGAAAGTTGGAGAGATTACAGCAATTCTAGTCAATGAACAAATCACATATTAGTTCGAGAATCCCCTATGGGTTGAAGCACTAGCAAAATAAAAACACATACATTGGCAGCACATAGCAAGAGCTAGAGCGATGGAGTCCTAATATGCTCGTAACTCTAGCCTAACGAAGAACAAAGAGCCAACAGATTTAGCAAGAGCAATAAGCATAGGATGTTTTCGCTTGCTGCTGCGATCTCGAGAAATTTTGAAAATTGGAAGCGAGAGCGAACTAGGCAGAGGAGGTTCACGATTTCTACGTGAAAAACGGGATCAAGAGTGAAGGGAACTGTAAAAGTGCATCAAAAAATCCTGACGTTTGTGTACTTCGTTTTATGGATGCACAAGAGTTTTAGAAAGAGAAAATTTGAAGATTCGATGCTAAGGCTTGTGACATCTGTAGGAAGCAGTGCTACTCCAACCAGGTTGTGTACTACCAATTAGTGGCCTATAAGCCCTTTTCCCCATTGGGCTGCTTTGAATATTTATCATCGCTGCGATACATATCTGAAGAGCAACACGAAAGTTTAGGCGTCTCGGAAAGACATACTGGAATAATCTTAAGCCACATCATTGTTTCATGGAAACCTACCAAATACGAGTATGTTACCTCGTGCAAACGATGATGCGTGAATTGGGATAGTGACCATAACACTATAAATAACCTCAACATCTCTCGCGATTACACAATCTCGTGAAAAAATTTATTTAGCGCTTTGCTGGTTCATATAGTAGAAAACCCGCTTTATACATAAAAAAAACTATTAACCATTTTACTAGACTGGATCAAGATGAAAACACCTGATAAAAAACACCTTTCTGAGGAGCATAAATACGTAATTCTTATTTGTACATCAAATTCATTGGGCCTCATGCAGTATGATGACAAATTGTATTACACTGACTTACATCCTTGTGGACCGACTGGCATTGAGTGCGACAAAATTAAAGAGCTACTTCGCACAGCCACATACGAACTGTAAATCAACGAAATACTCCATTCGTGATTTATTACGTCAATGTACGTATAAATGACTATTAAAACAGTTCCACTCCAAAGATTAGCGCCAGCAATGACCCCCATTGACTGAGAACAGCCTGACGTAGAAACGGCCGCTTTGAACGAGGATGATAATAATAACAAGATAGTCGTCATACTAAAGACTATATCGTGAACGTACAGCATTAAATTAGAACGGCAGAATACGCAATACGCTTAGTGACATTTGCTGGCATATGCGGAAGAATTTGACTACTTAATGAGCGTCCAGTCGGCGTAATGGTGGGGGCCGTTGGGCTACTTACAATCGGGGATCCTTGGAAGAGATACGCAATTGTGGAGATATACGGATGTTCAAATTAAACCATGTTCATATTTTTGCAGTATGCGAAAAAGTAAAAACACGAAGGATACGTGATGATGAAGCGAAACCAAATGCATCGCCCGGGCGCAAATGAACACTAATTAGACGTGTTTGTTACATTTATTCAACACGATTGCGTTGCGGGAATTTTTCTCTCATGTCATTATTTTTGTACCATAATACGCGTACAGATATAGATTCGTCCGAAATAACACACGAATTTGCATCATGAAAAGACGAGCCGAAGAAGAGTGGGTCAACAACAACTGCTTTTAAATCTGGAGTTGTGGGATGCAATTTTTAACATCTAGTCATGTAAGCAAAATGACATGATTCAATACTACATTGCAAAGTGTATTTTAAAATCGGAACGAACTGACGCAAATGAGAGTATCGCATAGGCTATCGTTGTGAGGAAGTAATATACCAAGGAAAATGTTCAAAGTACTCATGCGCTTGGTTCCTGAAAATTATTACAACAATTTTTTACTCAAATACCAGCCTTATGAGACGGTAAGCCAGTTTAAAAAAGGATGCAACAGCGCTAGAGAGGCGTTTCATAGTGGGGGAATATCTTAGCGATAAATCAAAAGCTTTGGATTGCTTTCATTCCAGCTGATGCATTCAAAATTCGACAATAAAAACAGAATTTCATAGTAATTGAGGCTGATCAGTGCAAGGGAATCAGGCCTACAACCAGCTACTACAAACTTGAACTTCTAGAGCGAATAGAAACATAACGGAGATCATTTCGCCTTTGACCGGGGTGGCATCTACGTCATCTTCTGAGCTGTGTTGGGTTGCCCTTTCTCCGCAACTTTACGACGATCATAAGGAAAATACTGCCAATGATTTGCCACCCACTCATTTACTTGTGTAAATAGCTGTTTGCCAAAGGTCAGCTCTATGTTGCTCTGAGCAGGGTGCAAACCTTAGAAGGAGAGTGTATCGAGGATTTAGATCACAGCAAATGCGAAAATACGAAGTTCTACGAGCAGGACGCGCGATAGCTAAATTCTAGCAGTAATTCTAAGAAGAGCATCTCCTCCTTCATTTCCGGCATACTTTGCCATATTATCAAGCATTGTTTCTCTTCAGTAGCTTCTGGCATACTTCTGTGCTTCTCGAATTGTATTACACTTAGTCTCTTCAGCTGTCATTAAATTTCAATTACATGCACTCACAATTTCTAACTTATTGTCCCGCCTACACCAGCACTAAGACCCATAGCGTCTTACAGGAAATTGTTTATTGTGTAGATATAACTTACGTGGTTTTATTGTGTTCTTTTTAAATATTCTTTTTAATACCAGCCTTATGAAGAAATCATCGATTGAAAACTATGAAAAATGGTATTTCAGCAAAAATCGTCGTGAGGTATGTATATTTTTGGCAGATTAGGTTGAAAAAGTGTGTTGCTAAATTTATTTTATTTATTTGCTTAAAATTAGTCAACCAAATAAAATTATTAGTTTTCAATTTCTTAAACAACTAATTTCGAATGTATTACCTGATTAAAATTTCGTCTCTTCCCATTTTATTTTTAAATAACAGTTTTGGATATTTACCTGAAAGTAAAAAAAATTTAAAAATGATTTAGTAATACAAAAATTGCTATATATTTTTTTAAAATTTAAATATGAAGCTTAATCATAGTATAAGAATGCTAGCAGCGTTTAATATGATATTATAAAATTTAAACGCTTAGAAAGGTCAAAGTGCGGATTTTCCAATATAGGTGGAATAACGAAAACGCAATGCAATAATAAATTGAAAATGTATCCTAATCAGCTCTAAAAACGCCGCTAACACATTTGATCGTTATTGTATACGACCTTGAACATTGAGTTTAGAAATATATCGTGTACACCAACTAAATCTGATATCCAAACGTTGTACCAAAACAACGCTTAAGTACACAAAGCTTCAAGCCTTGTCAAAAATCTAAAGCAAAATCTTTTGAACGTTTAAATCATTTTATTTAATTCAATTTTTATTTTCATGATTGTTATTATTTTAGGAAATCATAACATACTAGCTGACCTGTGACTGAATAATCAGTCACGTAAATACATTTTATTGAATTTTTGGTTAAGAAATGATTTAGAAGATTTGTTAAGATGTATATTTGATGCACTTTTATCAAAAATGTAAATTCATAAACGCGGATCCCATGAGGCCACTCCATCAATACGGAGTAATCCAATATACTCGCTAATTAAAATTCTCCCTTTGTGATAGACGGGTCCGTGCAATGAAAAGAAGTACGGTTCGCCAGGGCGCTGCTCTTCGAGCTCCTTTTTGGTGCTGACCATGGTGAGGGCGGAGTTAAGCTTCCGGGTGTTAGTCTTATAGAACCGCGAGGGGGAGTTAGTTTCGAGAATCAGCTGATTGAGGTAGGGGAGATTGTGCAGTGCGGGGAGAAACACCTTTCCTTTACCACAGCAGCGAGTGAAGCCGAGGCCAAGCCCATCCTTATCTGCCCGGAAAAATAGCGCGCCAAAGAACTCGCAAGCCACGCCCATCGAACCTAAATAGTGGATTTAAATTTCCCGAGAGCACTTTGGGATGATGCCGTGCGCTTCTCATTGCCCGCCAGGTTTCAACTTTCGAGTGCACTTACAGGAACAAAAAGGCTCCTAAAAAGAAAAAAATTTGCGAGTTTTCAAAAATAAAAACAAAATGGCGAAAAACTTATATTAAAATCGAATTAATCTTGCTCCGCCTCTTCGTCTGGAACCTAATCCTCAAATGTGAGGAAGGCGTCTGCTGGATATTCACTTGGAATGTTGAGCGCGTCTTGAGAGATCCATGGAAGTTTGGCTCCTGATGGCCCTGGGACTGGGTTGGCGTCTTGGGAGATCCATGGGGTGGTGTCACGTGATAAAGATGAGACTGGTTCATGGCTTGAATTTGTGTATTGTGAATTTCGATTTTGATCGTATGTTTTTCGTTTTCGAGGGTCTCTTGATTTCCAAAGCATTTTGAAGAAAAATGAAAAGAGTTTTGTTCAAGACTCGTTGAGGTGAGAAATGGTAATGACTTACTCGCTGGACCGCTCGTTCAAAGTGGTTTTTTTATATTTTGAATTTCTTTGACATTTCAGTATTAAAATCAGCAAAATAAAAATATTTTGATTTTTATTCGATTTAGTATGGATTTGAAAAACGCAAAATTGGTCACTCGCGTCGTTTTTTACATTTCAATGCATTTTTATTACTATGTATTTGAAAATCGTTATTTTTGTCTTTTTTTACTTTAAAAAGTTAGTAGCTTGCTTTTTTAAAACAATTTCAATCCAGTTTTATTTGTATCCGCTACTTTAAATTTGAATCGCACGCCAACAATTTAACAACTTTGAATTTTAATCGCGCGTCAACCATTAAGCAACTTTGAAATTGAATCGCGCGAAAACTGCTAACTCGCGTGCAAACTGTTTTGCAACTTTTGATTTGAATCGCGCACCACCAATTTGAATAAAAAAAATTTCTTTTCAGTCGTCCCATAAAATTCTCAAATGTGGCAAGATTTCACGTGCACAAAATCTTGGAAATTTTCTGAAACCACCTGAGGTACCCGTTTCGGGTACTTTCCGGTGGCATTTTTCCAATTTTTCCGATTTTTTTAGCCTACGCACAGCGCAATATTTATGTAGACCTACCCTGAAATAATCTAACGGATCGGATCATATTTAGGCGTCATTTTAGGGTTGAATATGAAAAAATTAAGAGTTTAATATAATAGATAGATAGAAGATAGATAGAAGCTGACCTGTGACTGAATAATCAGTCACGTGAATACATTTTATTGAATTTTTGTTTAAGAAATAATTAAGAAGATTTTTCAAGATGTAAATTTGATGCACTTTTATCAAAAATAAAGTAAATTCATATACCCGGTTAATTTTTAAATCTTAAATAGAAAGAGTGTCATGACAAAATTGTATTTTTACACTCACAACTACTATTAACACCAATATGTATGTAAAATCATTTTATGTTCTCTGTTTTGTTTAATTGAGATTCATTTACAAATTTTCTACTCATTTTGTCATCACAGTGTGTCATCACATCGGCAATTTTAATAAATTTTGTCATTGTCACGGTATAATGCGCATGATCGTAGATTCAATATAAACATATTTTGTCATGACATTCTGGCGTCGTGACAAAATTTTGCTGAAAACACCTGAGATACCTGTTACAGGTACTTCCCGGTGGAATTTTTCCGATTTTTCTAGCAAAGGCACACCGCTATATTTATGTCGACCTACCCTGAAAAATTTAAACGGATCGGATCATGTTTAGGGGTCATTTTTGCGTTGAGTTTGAAAAAATTAAGCGTATTAATATAATAGATGCTTGAGAAAAACATCAAAACCAAGTTGATCATAAAAGTCTTCGCCTAACAAAATAATAATCCAAAAGATGGTAAATAGAATCCTTTTTTTATTATCTAACTATATACATATATATGTATAGCTTATAGCTAGAGCCAAGTACACACACATTGCCATTCTGTTTGTCATCATCAAATTTAAACATTTTCCTAAAAAAAGAGAAAACCTTAAACGAAATAAAAACTAAATAAAATTCCGACCACGCCATCATCAGCACCCATATAACGCCGTGCACAACATACCAAAGCTATACGAAAAAATATGATGTACTATATAAAATATATAGTAAAGTAGTAAAATTTATAAAAAAATATAATCGTATATCATTGATTATGTTGTATGCTTTTTTTACTGTGTGTATACGAGCTTTCATGCATAAAGTTTTCATATATGGAAAAGATTTAAAAATTTGTAGTCTACAGGGAATGAGAGGTTGATAACTTGACGAACAACTTTTTTACGACTAACTATTATTTACTCAACGATAAATTAATAAAAAAAAAACAACAAAATTGGGAGCTTTTATGTATACTTCTCTCTAATTTATGCAGAAACTCTGAATTTATAAAATATTGCATTTAAAAAAATATATAAACAGATCAAAGGTTAGCAGAGTTCGTGTTTGCAATTGCATCGTGTGCAGTACAATTTATTATGAAATATGCGCGCAAAAATGATGAAAGTAGCGAGAAATTTGCAGAATCGTAATATTCTTTTATTTTTATAGTTTAAATCAATTTGTTACAAAGATTTGGGTGGTAAAGCACATAAGTTCATTATAAGGGTTATATGATTTGCGACATTCTGATATATACGAACTGTTATATATCTTACCAAATGTTTATAAATTATTTCAATAGGTGCAAAATTCAGCCGAATATTTTTTCATTTGGTAACAGAACATTCATACTGATTTTTTTGGGTAACCTTCAACAAGGTTATAAGCAAAGAGTAAATATTGTTAAAAGAGACCAATAGTAATGGGCAAAAAATAATACATAAAAACTTTGTATGTTTACTTTGAATTGAATAATGTTAAGTTGTGGATCTTGATAGAAAAATATATAACATTTAAGATGAGCAAAGACGCGTAAGTTTTTACATCAACTCGAACTGTTAAAAAATTATCACTTTTGCTGTAGCTGCCATCTATTAGTATTTCTAAATAAAATTTAATTTTATATAATTGCTGCTTGTTGCAAAACTTTTGCCATCACAGAATTTCTTGAAATATTGCACGTGGGATGTTCAATCACCTGTTAATTTGAGAATAATTATATTTTACAATAATATCGATTAAATTTGAAAGTGATTAATCAATAAATATAAGCACACCTGCACATTCAAGGGTAATTTTAATGCAGAGTATGCTGTTCGTCCACCATCCAATAGAGTAGCAGAGTAATTTTTCATTGCAATCGAATGGCTGCCAAAATCAGTGATATCACAAATGTTTTTCCCGTACCACCAGGCGCATCCTATAATCCACCGACTTCATTTTGTACAGCTTGCATGATGGTATCATAGACATGTTTTTGATGGTCATTTAGTTTGGGAACATTCAAATTCACAAATGTTTGCAATTCATTAGGATCATACTGTTGTTCACGTTGCAATTCTTGATCAAATAAATCATGCATTGGACAATTGGGTGGTGACAAACCTAACTGCCCTAATGCTTTATTTGCAATTGTTAGGTACATATTTTCAATCGCTATCAATGCCTCATTATACATTTCTAATGAAATCAGCAAATAAAATCTTTGTATTTATTCCACAATTCAAGTGGATTTGATGGAAAACATGTTGATATGATTATAGCATATAACATACATATTTGTTGTGGAGAAGAAGCAATCGAATGATGGTATCTGCAAAAAAACACCCGGGTGGCAATCAACAGGTGTTCCTTGTTTACGTCGTTGTGATTTCTTTGCAGTCCAAGTGAAATAATGCGTAACATCTGAATACAGCAACGTTCTGGCAAATTCATCGCTTTCACACAATTGAAAAAATGCAGTTAATGTTGTTGCTGGTGGCTGTGCTGCTCTCTGCTGTACATTTGCATCGGTAAAATACACACGTTGGCCATTTTCATGATGAACAGCCAATTGAACAACAGTAGGATGTCGCTCGTGAATTGGAAACGAATAAATTCTCCAAAGAGCTTCATTAGTGCTAATGCAGCGCCCCATTTGATATTGGGCGATTTCATCGTTGCTATTGTCACCAGCTACTCCAAAAACTGCCATATCACTGCCTTTATTCACATATTTACAAATGTATTTAATCGACTTCACAAAATTACAGTACTCAACATTTATATGAGCCTGAAATACTTTTGACAATAGTGGAGAATAAGGCACAATCCAACGATTATCAACTTCAATGTCTTGATTGCGTATTTTAATTGTTGTTGTATGGCCATTATTCTCCGGTGACCGACGTCGGTACAACGGGTATCCGTCGTCAACTGTAATTGTATCCGAAGTTAATGCTCTTGGATACCGTTGTGTACATTTTCCATCGATCATGCATGGTGAATTCATATTTATTCGACCGCAAGGGCCATGGATCATATTTTTGGATTCTGACCATCAAATAAATTGTTTTTTTTATATCAGCCCACTGTGAATTGCATGTGAATGTTATGAATAGGGCGAGGCGACCATATTCGCGCATACATGTCAATAGCGTATAGGTGGAAAAGTTTGCCACATCGCATAATAAAGTTGTCTTCTTGTGGGCGAATCTCGAATCTATACGAAGAATAATTCATCCCAATAACTTTTTTTTCTACCTCACGACCTATGATGAATACATAATCAGAAAATTAAAATCTTTTCTTCTTGTTTTGAAATAAATAAATTGAATTCATATATATTTTACCGGTTCGTGGATCTATCATTCGTAAATTGATATGATAGCCGTCGTCACCTTTCCAGTGCAATAATGGATATTATATTACTTCATTTCTTCGATGTAGCACAATATCGCGAGATTGAAGCTGGTCTCCAACAATTACAATGGCCACTTCATCAATTGTTGGTGCATTAAATCGTCTCGCATGCTCTCAAAAGGGCGTTTTGTCAGCCCTGATAACGATTCTGTGATCATCAGATGGCATACGATCGAGAGCGGTTTTAAACAATCGAACTTACTCATTGTGCTGATGTAAGAATGTTTGAAGTTCAGAAACAAATTGTCGCCTTGCACGCACAGCAATTGTACAACGCCGATCCAATTCACGATTTGCATCTCCGATAAAATAGATTTGCAAAAATTGTTGATCAGCATCAGGATATGGTAATAAGGAACCAGTTCGATGATAAATCTGACCTTGATCAGAATCAGAAAATTATACGTTTGCGACGTTCCAAAATTGAATGAATGAAGTGGATCGGGGGGAGATTCAAATGCTGGCAGTCTCACTTTGCCATTAGCACAACACATGCCAGACGTTTCACTTTTAAATTTGGCTGCATCAGAATGTGGACATCTTACCGTCATTTCACCAATATTGGCATATTCACTATAATCATTTTCGCTATTGTAAGCTAAAGCAGCATATTCCATCTCTTGCACAGCTCGACGTGAAAGTCGTGCCGTTCGTCTCGATGCTGGATTTAATGGATTTGGATCTGCCGGTCTATGACAAGGTGCGTTTCGTTATTGTTGTACTTGATTTTGTTGTGAGTGTTCCTCTACACCTTGCGCTCTCCTTTGATTAAATCTATAGGTAGAATTACGCGTACGTCGACATATAGTTGATCGTCTTGTTGGTGGCATTTTTTTTCTAAATCAATGATATTAATTCAATATGAATTAAGGATTCATGCGTACATACAAACGTAAAAATGATAAAAAAAACTTTTCAAACATTTTTCCCCATAGCATTTGTATGGAATTTTTTTTTTCGTGTTTACCTTTTCTGGGACTGCATACATATACACTCAAAAATTTGTTAGACGGCCGTATAAATATACGGCACTGGTTTGTGTATTAGTTTGGATCGATTTTTTTCGTTAGGTGGGACCGAAATTTAAACTTTTTTTTTCAAATGATGAATTAAATTTTTTTCAAAAAGGGGGACTGGGACCATACCCAAGCGATCACAAAGTGTGTGCATGGGGTGTAGAGAGGGGGGGGGGGGGGGGGAAGTGCCCTTATTCTTTCGCTCAGACGAACCGTTTTCGAGATATTTGCAATTTTTCGATTTTACATGTATTTGTTGTTGTTTTACAAAGTGCAAGTTCATTTCAGAAAAAAAACAATAACTCGAGAATGGCTGGACCGAACTAACCATTATCACTTCTTCCCTTAAAATGTTATGGCAATCGGTTGAGCCGTTCTCGAGTTATGGAGTGACAATCAAAATGTTCACTTCTTTTTATATATATAGATATTAGACCCTATTCTAATAGCCTGGGGAAGCTCATTAAATAGGGCAAGGCCCATATAAAATGGATAACTTTGGGAGCGGTCTGTACTTACGGTATTTTACTAATATAATGAACTTGTATTGCTTCTTGTATAATAAAAGTGCACACGGTTATAGGAGTCAGATTATATTTCATAAGAGCCATCTGAGCTTTTTTTATAAATATCAATAATTGAAACTTCCCTAGAATATCTTAGGGAACTGTTTTGGGAGAGTACAGAGATTTAGTCGACGTTAGTACTGGTAGGCACTTGATAGATTTTATGATACTATTTTGCAGAACCCAGAGACTTTTGATGGAATTTTTCGATGCAGTCGTCCACAACGAGCTCATATCACTCAATCTAGAGTTGATATAAACTCACTTAGCTACTCTTTCATCAATGAGACTTCGTATTCTCTTCAATGCAACTGCGTAAGGCCAGATTGATTTTTTAATTTTCAGGACCTGTTCCTTCCATTTCAGGTTTTGGTCAATGATAAGCCCCAAGTAAGTAGTAGTTGCAACTTGCAGTATTTTCGTATTATTTACTTCTAAGTAACGGGGAAAATGCGCAGGAAACATTTTGTTTTGAAAAATTATGTAATTTGTCTTTAACATGTTCATGCGCATTTTATTAGCAATCTTAGTACTCAAACTTTAATAATATTTTGTGCCATTTGATCAACAAGGTTTAGAGCATCTGAAGACTTATACACTAGAACAGAATCATTTGCGCACATAAAAAGTTTTCCAAACAAGTCTATATTGAACATGTCATTAACGAAGAAGTTAAAGAGAATTGGACCAAGAATGGGGCACCCCAGATACTATAGTCAATGGCTCGCTTTATGCCATTTACAACCGTGTATTGGACACGGCTAGTGAAATAAGATGTTAAAATGGAGAGGGTGGCTACGGAAGGATTTAGCTTTGTAATTTTTGAAAGTAGGATTTTATGTGGCACAGTGTCGAAAGCTTTTTGATAAGGTCTATAGAGAACATCGATACATATTCCTTGCGCTCTAATCCCAAATAGATATCATTGAGAACAGACACTGCTGCTGAGAAATTAAGTTCCAGGAGACCTTCATATTTTAAGTAACTGGAAAAATGGGGTATTGTAGTATGGTTGGTTGTTCGTCAGTTAAGTTTCCAATGTTTATAAAATAATCGGTTAAAATATTAGCAATATCATATGAGTCATGTTTAACTTCAGACAAATCGTTAGTCAGTGCAATAATTGGATTCCCAGAGTACTTATCATCTTTTTTAAATATTAATTTTTTAGAACCGTCCAAGTCGGTTTGGAATTTCCTATAATTTAGTATAAATTACTTGGTTCCTAGAATACTTGAATCTTTCTTTATAGTAATAGTTATTAGTTACTAGGATATTTGTTTTTCAAACGATAAAAGACATTTTTTATCTTTAACTTAATAAACACATTTTATTAAAAACTTAATTTTTTATTGAATATTTTCAAAAGGTTTAAAAAATCGATTTCGATTTCGATCGATTTCAACTTGTTAGGTCATCATCAGGAGTATCTACTGATTTGCAAAAGTATAAAATGTTTGTTATAGAGAATATAGAAGAAAAAATCAAAAACTAAATAAAAGAAGGAGGGACAAAAAATCGGCAATAAAAACTAATCTAGGATAGCAGGTAGGCGATTAGTCATCGGCTGAGTATCAAAACTCAAGGTATATTGAAGTACATTTGGTCTGGTGTTTATAGGATTAATTGCAATGATTGTTGTTTCTCCTATATTGGTCAGACTGGGCGCAATTTTCGAGTTAGAGCTAAAGAACATTTATCTGGTTGCAATCAATCAACTTTCCATAACCATTTAACTTCAGAAAATCATACAGCTAGTTTGAACAATTTAGACCTATATATAACAACCCAAAGACTCAAAATTCACGTCAGGCTAATACGTTAAATTTTGATAGGATTAGGTCAGTGATGACATAGTCAAGTACCGAGGGCGTTGAAGAAAATCGAGTGTAAAACTCGGCGCTCAAGTTGTTGAGTATCGTGTATCCACTACTAGACTCCACCGACTTTATCCAAGTTGTCTTATATTCACTTGAGCTTAACAAATTAATATTAATGTCACCCAATACCATTGATTTGGGGTATTTTTGTAAAACATTCTCAAGAGTGTGAAAGAAAACACTATCTGGGCATTGTTTGTTACGATATATACCAATCACGTTGTTACAATATGAATATTGTTCCAAATTTTTGTGTTTGTTTGAAGGTCTAAAACAGTACTGTGCAAAATTCTACTTTAGTTTTCTTTTAACAAAACGTAGTTATCAACATTTTTGGTTGAATATTTTTGGAATCTTTTAGCCTGCGAAAAATTCTAAAAATTTGTTTGTTCGGAAAAAATGAGAGTTGAAAATTAGAAAGAAAACGAACGAGAACTATTCTGAAGAATAGTAGTTTAAAATAATTTTTTTGAATAATTGTGGTAAATGTGCAGTATTGTTTTGGATTTCCAAACAAATATGGAAATAATAGTAATATAAACTATAAGTGAATGAATATTGTTTTATTGATTATACATAGTTATAGATACTATCGTGAATATCGTGAATTTTTTTATTCGTTATACATATTTTTACGTACATATATGCATATATCTTATAAAGGAGCATATCAAAAGAACAATACATAATATACATTTATATAAATATAAAAAAAAATAATAAAAAAAAATTTGTGATTTTTTTTTGATTTTTTTGTGATTGCTGAAAAAAAAAATGTTTAAAATATACATGTGTAAAGATTGTATATGTTATTAAAAAAAAAAAAAAAAAAAAAACAAAATAAATTTGCGTGTTCAATCATTTACTTTTGGTGGCAGTTTGTTTATGGAGTGGTTTTATGTGGCAGTATATGGTTGATAAAGGAATCGTGTACCAGCTAAATTTTGATTACGGTTTTGGCTGAACAGGAGGAAGACAGTACAAATAATTACCAGTAATATTGTTTTTTTATTGTCAATTTTTTTTTGTTTTAAAAATAATTATTTTGTTTAATTATACTTAATTTTAATAATATTTATTTAAATTTAAAAAAAAAGGAATTTGTAACACAATTTTTTTTTTGTGTATTAAAATATAATATATAGTGTATATTTTTGTTTTTGGATTTACGTATGCATATAATTAATATATAAGTTTTTTTTTTTTTGTTGTTTGATATAAATGTTCAAATAAATCTTTAAAATTATTTGTGTGGTTGTTGCTGAGTTATTGTGCTAGTTTCACAGGATCAAAATTTTCTAAATTTTATTGTTAAAATGCAAAACAACTCCACACCCTGATCCCTGAGCTACCGGGAGTGGTAAACTAGTTGTAGCATGTAACAATATGGCGCCCAAATCGGTTTATTTGTATATATAAAAATTTCAAAATTTATTTTAAATTCCAATGTTTCTTTAAATTTTCATTTAGGTTTCTGATTGTAATTTTTTTTTAATTTCTCTAATTTGGATCGACATTAAATCAAATTTAATCATTGATGCCGGTGTTTTATAAAGAAACGATATTAATTTTAATAAATTGAATAAACAATTTTTTTGAAACGTCTTATATCTTTGGAATTTTTCTATTCAAATTGATGTTTAAGATAGGTTTTGATAAGGTTCTTATTTGATTTTTTTTGTATAGTGTAGTACGTATATGCTAT
The DNA here is from genome assembly GCA_947310385.1 of Nephrotoma appendiculata. Lineage (NCBI taxonomy): Eukaryota > Metazoa > Arthropoda > Insecta > Diptera > Tipulidae > Nephrotoma > Nephrotoma appendiculata. The sequence goes on from OX371223.1 coordinate 341,133,307, forward strand.
CTAGGATATTGATCATATATGTGTATACTATATTTAAATAATTTCAAGTTTCGTAAATTTATTTTCGGTTTTATAATATATTTTATTTTTGGAGAAAGGCTGGTTCATGGTTCAGCAACAACCACACACTTCATTTAGTTTACGGAAAAAAAAATTTTTTCAATTGTTATTAAACAACGTTCGTTTAAAAATATTTGTCACTATTGTATTATATAATTATTTTGGGTTTTGATCAAACGACAATATTCATATTGTGAATTTCTGGGGTCAGATTTTAGTATTACGAGTGTATTATAGTATTTTAGCGTATAAATTAGGTTAATTCCGTGGTTACCTTTAGTTAAGGTTTTCTTCGTTTTTATAATTATAGAATAATTTTGATTGATTACAATATTTGTTTTTATGGTTTAGGTTTAGTTAATTTTAAGTTAGGTATCTATTTTTTTTATATTTTTTTTTATTTAGGTTAATTTTAATTTTAGTTTTATATCTAATTTTTTTGGTGTGTTAAAATAATAAATTTAATTTATCATGGAACGTCTGGTCATTGAGTTATTAAGGCCAGATGAATTTTTGGTTGAGTGCGAGGTTCGTAATTTAGAAGGCACTCCTATTGAAAAATTAAATTTGTTAGCGTCATCTGTAGATAATGAAATTAAAAATCCCATTCTCCAACCTCATAAGCCGCACAGACAAGCTTGTAAAAATCCGGATCGTGAGATCAGGAAATGCAGTGGAAAAATTAACGAGTTGCTTCTATGGTTTATTAATTTAAATAACGAAGAAGTGGAAAATATGAATTTATCAATTGGGCGTTCTCGGTTAATTCATGTAATTGATAGGTTAACACGTTTATCAAATACAACAAAACGTTACAAATCAAAATGTTTGGACACGTTAAAACTCGCCAATATTTTATTTGATAATATTAAGTGTGTTTCAGAAAATAAATCTTTATTAAGTGAATCAATTAAGGATGTTAAAGGTCAGGTTCCAATTATCGAATTATCTTCTTCTGAAGAGGGTGTATCGGATGTTGAATCGGTTTCTTCTGCGAAAACCTTGATCGAAAAAACTAATAAGACAGAAAATACCGTTATGACTATACCAAAATTGAGGAATCAAAATGATAGCACTGATAATCAAATTTGTAGCAATTTTCAAAATTCGCCTGCAATAAGTGATTTAGATTCCCAATTTCAAAATTTAAATATTCATTCGGTCAATTTTCCAAACCAGTTAAACAATTTTCAAAATCCTGTTTCTAATACACCATTTGTTAATTTGCCAATTAATTCGAATAATAATCCAGATCAAAATTTTAACAATCCTTTTCCTGGACAAAATTTACAATATTTACAAAACTATCCGCCTCATTCTATTCTTCAAACACAACAACAACCAAGTTTCCCAAGTCAATTTAATCAGTATCCAAATCAGTCGCAAACGTTACCAGTGTTTTCATCTCGGCCAATTACATCATTTGGATCTAGTAATAATCAGCATACACTTTCCAGGTGGAAAATTGAATTCGATGGGTCTGCTGGTAGAATATCAATTGAACGTTTCATTTTCAGAGTTGAGCACCTTGCCCAAACTTATCAAGTTAATGAAAACAGTTTACGAAACGAATTTAGTGTTTTATTGAAAGGTGTAGCGTCCAATTGGTATTGGTGCTATATAGAACGCAATCCATCATCAACTTGGATTCAATTGAAAGCTGCGTTAATTGAAAGATTCCAGGACAGACGTACAGATGAGGATATAAGGCGGTTAATTGATTCAAGAAGACAAAAACCGAATGAATCTTTCATTGAATTTTATAATGAAATTTTGGTTTTAACTTTGCAGTTTCGAAAACCCATAACGGACGCAGATATTTTAAGAATTTTGAGATATAACATGCGTATTGATCTTCAAAATCATTTGGCAGATCAAGAATTTCAAAATATTGGGACATTGGTTAGGAGATGTGTAGCGTTAGAAGATACGTGGAAGCGTAATAATAAATGTTATGACAACACATTCAGAAATTATAACAAATTTATTAATGAACTTTCACCTGATTTAGAAACACATTTTCCAAATTCTACAGTACCAAATTCAAATGTTTGTTCTAATTTCGATAAATTATATGGAAATTTTAATGGCAATCAACAACAGCAAATTCAAAATGTACAACCAACTTTTAATTCTAATTTAAATTATAATACACCTTACCAAATTGATGAATATAAATTACAACAAAATTCAAATTCTAATGATTCCAATATTCGAGTATGTTGGAATTGTTTCGATATTGGTCATAAATTTTATCAGTGTGATAAATCTCTTCGACTTTTTTGTTTCGGCTGTGGTACTGATGGTGTGTTTAAAACAAATTGTCCAAAATGTTCATCGGGAAACGGCAAGCCGAGGAATCAAACAGCTGCACCCAAAATTTCTCGGAACGAAGAGCAGCAACAGCCACCACACATTTCGAACATGACACCAAACCATTATCGTCCAAACCAAATTTTCAAGAGACCATAAATTTAGATTCGATCAAAATTCAAAATGAAAATCCATTAGAATTACCAGATGCTCTTTCTTCTATTTCTTCAATAAAGGTGAGAAACAGATCTATTTTCGCTTCTTTACGTACTAAAAGGTACTGGCAGAAGTTGAAGAACATCAAAAGTGATATCTCAGAAACTTTTATAACCGATGAAGTAGATGAAAGACCATTTGCCAAAGTAAATATTAATGGCGTTTCTTATGTTGGGTTAATGGATAGTGGAGCATCAATAACTGCTTTAGGAAAAGGATGTGAAAGCTATTTGACTAATTCAAATTTTAAAGTGTACAATATTAATAGTAAAATTAAAACGGCCAATGGATATTCTGAGCGAGTTTTTGGTTTTATTTGGGCAAATGTTCGATTTAATGGAATTGATAAATTTATGAAAATTTATTTGGTTCCTGGTCTAAAACAAGTTTTATATTTAGGCATAGATTTTTGGAAATTATTTAATATAATTCCGAAAACCATTTCAGAAATTAGTCCAGAAATACCAAATTCTAGTGATACCCATGTACTTTCATCGGAACAACAAATTAAATTAAATCTTATTATAGAAAAATTTCCGTCTAGTAATAAGCAAGGTTTAGGTAAAACAACAATCTTATCTCATCATATTGATGTTCAAGGAGCTAATCCTATAAAACAAAGATTTTACCCGGTATCTCCGATTAAGCAAGCAGCCATGTATGAAGAGTTGGATCGGATGATGTCTTTGGGAGTGATTGAAGTGTCCAGAAGTTCTTGGAGTTCACCTGTGACATTAGTAACTAAGGCAAATGGCAAAGCTCGTCTTTGTTTAGATGCCAGACGTGTGAACGAAGTAACGAAAAGGGACGCGTATCCGCTGCCTATAATCGACGGACTCTTGAGCCGGTTGGAGGACACCAAATTCATTTCAAGTTTAGATTTGAAGGATGCTTTTTGGCAAATTCCGCTGGATGAAGAGTCTCGCGATAAGACAGCGTTTACCGTTCCTGGTCGTCCATTATACCAGTTCACAGTGATGCCATTTGGTCTTTGCAACGCGCCACAAACAATGTGCCGGTTAATGGATCAGGTGATACCCCACGAGCTTCACGAACGTATATTTATATATCTTGACGACCTTCTAATCACTTCCAAAACATTTGAGGAACATATTGAATTACTTTCGTTGGTGGCAAATAAATTGTCTGCGGCTTGTTTAACGGTTAACATTGAGAAAAGTCATTTTCTTTTAAAAAGAATAAATTATCTGGGATATGTGATAGGAGATGGAATTTTGGCGACAAATTCAGAAAAGGTTAAGGCGATTCAAGAGTACCCTGTGCCATCCACTCTCAAACAACTACGTCGGTTTTTGGGAATGGCCGGGTGGTATCGAAGATTTATATGCTCATTTGCCTCGTTAGTGTCACCGCTTACAGATTTGACTAGGAAGCAGAGCAAATTTATTTGGACCAATAAGGCTCAGGAAGCATTTGAAAAGGTGAAAATCGCTTTGACAAATGCTCCTGTACTTGTTCATCCGAATTTTGGTAAACCTTTTGTGATCCAGTGTGATGCCAGTACTACTGGAGTCGGAAGTGTGTTGCTTCAAAAAGGAGATGACGGAGAGGATCATCCAATAGCATATATGTCGCAGAAATTGAACGCTGCTCAGCGCAATTATTCTATCACTGAGTTAGAGTGTTTTGCTGCTGTGTTGAGCGTAAAGAGGTTTCGGGCATATATTGAGGGATATCCTTTCGTAATTGTAACCGACCACGCTAGCCTTAAATGGCTTATGAGTCAAAAAGAGCTCACAGGCAGGTTGGCGCGTTGGAGTTTGAAGTTGCAGGCTTTCGATTTCACAATACAGCATCGCAGTGGATCACAAATGGTAGTACCAGATGCACTGTCTCGTGTGTTTATGGAAGAATTGATACTTCATGAGTGCGGTTTTGACATAAACCTTGATTCAGTGGCATTTAAATCTTTGGATTATTTAAATTTGATTGACAAAATTCAAAACAATTTGGCCTCATTTTCAAATTTTTGTGTTTCTGATGGTAAAATTCTGGTGAATACGACAAATCAAAATTTGACTATTTCGGCAACTGATCTTCCTAAATTTAAATTATACGTGCCCCAACCTTTGGTTTTACATATTCTAAATCAAGCTCACAACCCTCCAACGTCTGCACATTTTGGAACAACTAAAATGCTAGAACGAATTCAACGGTACTTTTATTGGCCAAAAATGGCACTGGATGTGAAAGAATTCGTAAATTCATGCAAAATATGCAAAGAAACCAAACCGGTCAATTACATAACTAGAACCGAAATGGGTAAACAGAGGATGGTTGTGCGACCTATGCAACGTTTATTTATTGATTTTCTCGGACCTTATCCGAGATCTAAGAATGGAAATTGTTATTTATTTATCGTTTTAGATCACTATTCAAAATTTATTTTTCTTAAACCGTTTCGAAAAGCACTTGCCATTGATGTTGTTAAATTTCTAGAAAATGAAGTTTTTTTGACCTTTTCTGTTCCGGAATATGTTGTTTCCGATAACGGCGTACAGTTTACATCTAAATTATTTCAAAATTTAATGTCAAAATTCAATGTGAAACATTCTTTAATTCCACGTTATTGTCCACAAGCTAACGCTTCGGAACGAGTAAACCGATCAATTATTTGTGCTTTAAGGGCATATATTTCAGAATCACAAATAACATGGGACCAACATATTGTTGAAATAACAGCAGCATTAAGAAATGTTGTTCATAGTTCCACGAAGTATTCACCACATTTTTTAATGTTTGGTCAACATTTAATCACAAATGGTAAGGAGTATGAATTGCTGAAGTTTTTGAATTTAGACGGAGAAGTGAATATTTCACCCGAAACAAAAGCGAATAATTTAAGTATATGCCAACAAAGTGTTTTAAAACATTTAAAAGAAGCTCATGATAGATCTTCACATAATTATAATCTCAGAAGCAAAGTTCGTAATTTAATTGTTGGGCAAACAGTTTTTGTAAAGAATTATGTGCAAAGCAAAGCTGTTAATAAATTTTCGGCAAAACTAGCACGTAAATTTCTGGAATGTACCATATTGCGAAAAGTAGGAAATACTGCGTATGAGGTTGTGAGAAAAGATGGGAAAAATTTAGGAATTTATCACATTAAGGATATCCGTACGTAACTTTAAATATTATTTTAGTATATTTATGTTTAGTATAATATAATTAATTTGGTAATTTTGTTAATAATATATAATATTATTATTATTTTTTTTTTTGTAAAATGAATTTTTTTTTTATTGTTTTTGTGTTATTCATTTATGTGTAATTCAGATTAGTTTAGTTTAGGCCCGGCTTGGATGAGACCTCAGGGCGTGCGGTACGTCCCCACGATTGTTACAATATGAATATTGTTCCAAATTTTTGTGTTTGTTTGAAGGTCTAAAACAGTACTGTGCAAAATTCTACTTTAGTTTTCTTTTAACAAAACGTAGTTATCAACATTTTTGGTTGAATATTTTTGGAATCTTTTAGCCTGCGAAAAATTCTAAAAATTTGTTTGTTCGGAAAAAATGAGAGTTGAAAATTAGAAAGAAAACGAACGAGAACTATTCTGAAGAATAGTAGTTTAAAATAATTTTTTTGAATAATTGTGGTAAATGTGCAGTATTGTTTTGGATTTCCAAACAAATATGGAAATAATAGTAATATAAACTATAAGTGAATGAATATTGTTTTATTGATTATACATAGTTATAGATACTATCGTGAATATCGTGAATTTTTTTATTCGTTATACATATTTTTACGTACATATATGCATATATCTTATAAAGGAGCATATCAAAAGAACAATACATAATATACATTTATATAAATATAAAAAAAAATAATAAAAAAAAATTTGTGATTTTTTTTTGATTTTTTTGTGATTGCTGAAAAAAAAAATGTTTAAAATATACATGTGTAAAGATTGTATATGTTATTAAAAAAAAAAAAAAAAAAAAAAAACAAAATAAATTTGCGTGTTCAATCATTTACTTTTGGTGGCAGTTTGTTTATGGAGTGGTTTTATGTGGCAGTATATGGTTGATAAAGGAATCGTGTACCAGCTAAATTTTGATTACGGTTTTGGCTGAACAGGAGGAAGACAGTACAAATAATTACCAGTAATATTGTTTTTTTATTGTCAATTTTTTTTTTGTTTTAAAAATAATTATTTTGTTTAATTATACTTAATTTTAATAATATTTATTTAAATTTAAAAAAAAAGGAATTTGTAACACAATTTTTTTTTTGTGTATTAAAATATAATATATAGTGTATATTTTTGTTTTTGGATTTACGTATGCATATAATTAATATATAAGTTTTTTTTTTTTGTTGTTTGATATAAATGTTCAAATAAATCTTTAAAATTATTTGTGTGGTTGTTGCTGAGTTATTGTGCTAGTTTCACAGGATCAAAATTTTCTAAATTTTATTGTTAAAATGCAAAACAACTCCACACCGTGATCCCTGAGCTACCGGGAGTGGTAAACTAGTTGTAGCATGTAACAACGTATCACATTATTGTTATATCCTAATCAAGACCGAGTTTTTTTTACGTATATTGAAAGTTTTATAAATAGTTTGAGACTTTTTAATTTCAAAAGCATTAGTATTATTACCTGTATAAGACAAAACACCAATTAACTCAAAACTATTATCCATTTGACTACGACGATTTTAACCAAAATTACTCTTAGTAAGATGGTGCCAAATAAAATGAAAAATAAATTTGATAAAATAATAAACGGTGGGCCGGGTAACGATTCAGCCACATTAATGGAAATCAAACCTACATACCAAAGATATCAAAGAACAGGCTTTTATATCTTTGGAATGTAGGTTCTCACTATACCGAAGCGGTTAAAACTGGAACACAAACAAATAACGGCTGTGGCCGTTATAGACAAAGACAGAATGAATGAACAAGAGCAGAAACAAGACGAAGCTATCTGATCAATTATTCAAAGACTCAGAAGACAAGAAAACAGCGTCAGAATCGGTCCTGCAATTAAAGGATAAAATAAATGACATTTGAATATTAGCATGGAATCTCAAAAGGATATTTCAAACTCAGCATGAATTGCAAATACAATCCAAAAATTAATGATTGCCTCATGTCCGAAACACGCTTCACAAAACAATCACGTATTCAATGAACAGAATATCAAGTATATCACACAATTTAACCAGATAATACAATAAGAGGAGGAAGCGACATAATAGTTAAAACAACATTTACCATTACAAAGCGTAGAAATATACATCAAAATAAATACAATCAACCACCGTCAGCATCAAGATAAAAAATCTCTTACTAACCGTTTGTGCAGTTTATTATCCACCACTATATAACCTTAAGATGGATGATAATATAAAGTTCTTAAAGGGTTTAGGGGAAAACTTCTTTGTTATAGAAGAGACTTCAATGCACAACATACGTTGGAGATCAACAATAAATTGCACTAAAAGTAAAGACCTTCTCGGAATACTATCAAAATGTGGTTGTAATTGGCACTATACTGGAAAACAACTTTATGGCTCTTAGATCTCAATAAAACGTTCGATATACTCGATGTCTTTATAACTAGGAAATTACGGATAATTTATATTTGTATCGAAGAAAGTTTCGACTCGTGCTATGATCTCTCATACATACTGATCACTCCCAGCGACAAATAATATCCGTGTACAACGTACAGATACCTAGATACCTAGTTACAGTAAAACGAAGAATAAGGAAGAGAAATGGCAGCATATGAAGATGCCCATGGTTAAAAATACTCTAAATAATTTAACCTTTAAAGATAATGCAGATAGTGTCTTGACTATTTCAGTCGAAAGTTAAACTCTCTGTATACTCTCGTTCGAGACGGTTCAAAAGGTTAAAAAAGTTTGAGTTTGCTTTATACCTACCCAGGATTGACACCCAATAAATATAATTTTAAATCCAAAACATTGACTTAAATAGAAAATTAAGTTAGAAATGAAATTTTGTTAGTCAATATATGAACTATAATATATAAACTAGGTTCAAAATTTTAGTTTTAGGAATATGACATCCGTCATCTCAACATAACCCATCGTAGCATGTTATAAAGGGCATTTCAATAGGGACGCTACAAATTTGAATACAAACAACCATTGTTAAAAGACAACCGTCGTACCGAGTCGGCTATTTAACGGTTGGTAGCCAAATTCGAGTTAACCGGTTCATTAAATAATCGGCCAACTCCTATAACATTCTTCTAATGTTATTTTCAATAGTCGCACTTAAAATAATTTAACATACAATTTATTAAAATTATATTTTATTATTATTATTAATTATAAATTAAATTTGACATGACGGTGTAGCGGGTTGTGGTTTTTGTGGTGAGCAACTGCGACGTATCTTCTGTGACGAGTGGTAACCAACTGATATTTTTTTTTGGTTATCTCATTGGCATACTGAAAATTTGAACATCAAACACGAAATTGACTATAGCATGTTGGTTAGTCGTAATTGTGTTACATCTGCGTCGTTTCCGATCTCTGCGTATGAGTGTTTGTGTTTGTACTTGGTTTTACTACGTTTGGGCAAATGGTTGATAAACGATATATTTTGAATTTGATATGTGCGATTAGAATATTGTTGGCCGAACTATTCTAACCGCTACACTCCCATACGGCACCGAAATGCAAGGTCTCTTGAAAACATCGCTACTGTGCATGAGAGTGTACGGGAGAACCTGAGGCAGTCAATTTCTCGTTGTTCGCAAGAACCGGGCTTTCTGCAAGCCCAGGAACTTAATGTAAACGAATAATGAAAAAACGGTGGAAGCGCTGATTGGGATGTGGAGCTGTTGGAAGTTGACCCAAATTTCCCCAAAAAAAGCAGCTTTAGCGCTGAGGCTATCCAGTTTTGGATGAATTGATATATGAACAAGTAAAACTGTCAAATTTGAGGTGATAGCAATCTACACGAGAAACACCAGCATCAAATGCATCCCGAGAAAGTTACTGTTTCATATACGGATTTTGGTCTGCCGGAGCACTACAGAGCGATTTTAAGCAAAAGTGAAAAGTAAATGAAAAATAAAATAAAAATTTGAGTCAAACGAGATGTGTAGGCAAAATCACTAATATATATATATATATATATATATATATATATATATATATATATATATATATATATATATATATATATATATATACAGCGATTCCACACGAAAACGACCGGATTCTGTCCTCACCCCCTTCGATTTTTATGAAACTTGCTGAAGATGTTCTCTATGGTGTAGAAACACAAAAAATAATTTCTGTTTTTCTCTTCGGCTCTGTACTTTTGAACAGGGGCGCACGCCGTTTTAAGGATTTCGCAAAAATGCAAATTTTTAAATACATATAGCTCGAAAACTACTTACCGGATTTTAATAAATGAGATCTCATATGAAAGGGACTTAATGGTAGGTTTTTAAATAGTTGTTATTTTTCAATTATTTGGTTGTGTGAGAAAAATGACGATTTTTCAAAAAAATTGATTTTTCAGTACTTTCGACAACAACAACAACCAATTTTTTTATCATTTTTTGCAAGTTTAATTATTTCCCGAACAGGTAGAAAAATAAAAAAATAAGTGTTATTTTTCGTTTTTATGATATAATTTTTAAAAAATTCCATGCTACACTTACTTTAATGCAAAAAAAGAGGGATTTAATCATAAAAATGGTTCTATCATAAAAGAAAACACCGATAACTGCAATTTTTAAACTTTTATAAAACATGGGTTAACTTATAACTAAAAAAAAAAATATTTTTATTACAATAAATTTTATCAATTTAATACTTTTTAACTCATTTTAAGTGTCTATTTTATTTTTATCTATTTATACTTATTTTTTTTATTTATGAGATACAGAATATTCAATTATTCCCAGTAAAGTTAAACGGGAAATGGTTATGCAAATTACTATTACCAATTGAGTTATACCGATTTGATATTTTTATTTCTATGATATTATAATCTTTGGTACTATAAAACTGATAATTCACTTTTGACTCATTTTGAATAGCCCAAGAATACAGTTCATGTGATGTGGTTATTTGATTTTCAAACGGCCTTTGCAAACTTGCTCTAGCGGCATTTCTCTTACGAACACCATGGCAGGTTGCGGTTTCCATGGCAGGTGGCAAAGAAGTGCCATTCTGTTTGTATGTTGAAGTCTTCTTTAAAATTACACAAGTTGTAAAAATTCATTCTGTTTTTATATTGTGCTCCAGATCCATCAGAAAAGAAACAAATCTTTTTAACATAACTTGTCTTCGCCTTTATAAAATCAGCTAGGCCTTGAATAAATAATCTCACTGCTACATGATTGTGCTTGGTTGACTCCGAGATAGCTATTAAACTGGTGAATTCCAAATTACTATTATTGGAAGAATTTTCGTCCTTATTCTTATAGTAAACTGCAAAAGGATGTATGGTGCACTGAGAATTGGACCAATGGAAATCCTTGAACTGCATCTTGAACTATGAATGAGTAATTTTCCGAAAAATTACATATAACAACACATTCATCGTTTTCCAAATTAGATTCCTATGTTTTAGATACGCTGATTGTTGTTCTGCAATAAATGAATGATAAAATTGTTGTTTCTATTGTACACCGATCTGTTTGCTGTCATTGTTTATAAGTAATCTCATCTACATCATTTTCTAGTAATTTTGTTGATATTTCCTGATGTAAATTTGTAGTTCCTGGGCAAGATGTACATTCGTTTAAATAGCACAATGTTGTTGAATTTCCGCAAACAATCTGAGATATAAGATCACGATAACTTTCTAAAGAATGAGAAAGGAGAGTTTTTGTTTTTATGACGTTAAACATCAGTTTACTGTTTTGAAAATGTGTGCCACTTGAATTTGTTAGAACGCAGTGTTTTGGACGCAGTGAAGCAAATGTAGAAAATCCACCTTTTATTAATGGATATGTTCTTTTAAATAGTTGATGCGCTTCCTTTAAATTACAGAGCATTAATCTTCGTTGTTTTGTTATCTTAACTCCATCTGTTGTTATTGTCGTTGTAAAATCTCGTTTTCCAGCACACACTCTACTTATTTCATCGTTCTCATAGAAATTCTGCACGAATTTGGCTATTTCAGGATTAATGGTTTTCGATCCACATTTAATGTTCGGTGTTGACATTATGCCGTGCTTCTCCTGAATTTGCTTTGCTCTATTTGCTGTAGAATGTGACAAGTTCAATTTTTCGAGCAGACCAGCTTTTTGGTAGCGTTGTTAAAACCATGTACCTTTCATTTTGATTTTTACAATTTCCAAACTTGTTTTTCAATTGTTGGATCATTTCATTTATGTCAGCACTAGTTGTGGCATCGGAACTGGAAGGCAGATGAAATATATCCTCTGCTATTTTCGTTGAAACTTCTTTAAATTTTTTTGTCTTGTAACATTCAACTCTCATTTTTTTACGAATTATCGGTGAACTGCCAATGGACAACAACGTATCGTTGAATGATGGAATATCTGGATAAATGTATTTCTCCTTTTCGGATGCTATTGATGAACTTGATGATCTGCTGGCAGGTGAACAGTCTACATTCGAGTTAATCGTTTGTATTCCAAAGGGCCTTGGATCATTAACACTTAATTTACTTGCACAATAAATGTTTAAGTAACAACCACTGCATATGTATTCACCCATATTAATGATAATTTCTTTCAAGCTAGGTAAAAGCTCATAATAGTTTAATTGAGAACTATTATGAGTTTTTCGACAGTTTGATTGTTTTTTGAATTTTTGGCACTTAACACACTTAATATTCATACTGAATTCTTATTGTTTTAAAATTTTACTTGATTTAACTTTAAACTCTGGCTTACGAATGACATAGTTCCTACAAATTTCTCTTATTTATATAAAATTATTTTTAGGATTTTTGAAAACCAAATTGTCATTAGCAAGTTTTTACTGCCCGGATAATAAAGATTTATTATCACACTTACTTCCATGGTAAGTCAGTTGGTCATAATAAGTTTCACCATTTTTCAAAAAAAGGATCCCGCCCAGTTCTATTCCCACTTAGGTGACTGATAAGTTGAGATAATAACAAAAACGTAATAAATATATGTATACCTAAACCAACTTGAAATTTGTTAGTTAGCCGATGACTAATCGCATACGCGCAGCTTACGCCTATAAGCAACACGGACGATCATTCGATCAGTGATTACTAATATACCTGCCTGTGTTGCTTGTCTCCCTCTTTTTATTTTTATTTCTTGAAGGATATGTAACTACTTTTTCAAACTATAATAACCGACATTCTTATTTTTAGAAATTAGTAGATACTCCTAATGATGATTATAATCCAACAAATGACTCCTTAATAAGTACTAAATTGATAAAATTTATTGTAATAAAAATATTTTTTTAGTTATAAGTTAACCCATGTTTTATAAAATTTCAAAAATTGCAGTTATCGGTGTTTTCTTTTATGATAGAACCATTTTTATGATTAAATCCCTCTTTTTTGCATTAAAGTAAGTGTAGCATGGAATATTTTAAAAATTATATCATAAAAACGAAAAATAACACCTATTTTTTTATTTTTTTACCTGTTCGGGAAATAATTAAACTTGCAAAAAATGATAAAAAAATTGGTTGTTGTTGTTGTCGAAAGTACTGAAAAATCAATTTTTTTGAAAAATCGTCATTTTTCTCACACAACCAATTAATTGAAAAATTTAATAACAACTATTTAAAAACCTACCATTAAATCACTTTCATATGAAATCTCATTTATTAAAATCCGGTAAGTAGTTTTCGAGCTATATGTATTTAAAAATTTGCATTTTTGCGAAATCCTTAAAACGGCGTGCGCCCCTGTTCAAAAGTACAGAGCCGAAGAGAAAAACAGAAATTATTTTTTGTGTTTCTACACCATAGAGAACATCTTCAGCAAGTTTCATAAAAATCGAAGGGGGTGAGGACAGAATCCGGTCGTTTTCGTGTGGAATCGCTGTATATATATATATCTATATATATATATATATATATATATATATATATATATATATATATATATATATATATATATATATATATATAAATATATATATCTATATATATATATATATCTATATATATATATATATATATATATATATATATATATATATAAATATATATATATATATATATATATATATATATATATATATATATATATATATATATATATATATATACAGAAGCTCTCTGGCCTATTTAAATTGGTATTTATTATTCCAATAACAAAGATTGAGCTCGTATGGGGATTTTTTTAGAAATTATATAATGAAATTCATATACTTAAATGGGAATGCAATGGCTTACACATCATACCAAGTAACAAAAGTCTCAGATATATGTAGGTAAAACTACTATAGCATATATAGACAGAGGACAATCTGTACAAAGTACTAGGTCTTGACGAAATTTCCAAAATTATTAAAACGAGTGGAGGATTGTGTCTTGCATCTAATCTTTATTATCTTATCGTAATGATCTTGAACCAGGAGGTTACCTATGAAATAGAGAACTACTTTCATATATCCTCTGAATAAAATAGGTTATTGTCTCAGATGTAAAAATTAGCCAACATATAATACCAGATTGAATATTAGGGATAGCTGGTAAGAGACAAACTTCAGTTTCTGTGAATTTACTACTCAAAGATTGCAGCAGGATTCGATGTATACGAGTTACCAGTGGTTTCGACTGAGATTTTACTAATATAACAGAACCACCAAAAATTCCTGAAGTCAGCTCTAACGAAGTAAATAGATCCTCGCGGAAGACCTACTACAATATGGATGGCGTTGAATGGGATCTGCACAAAATTGGTGCTCGTGTCTGGCGCTAATTTAGTACTTACATAACAATTTGAAGAAATATCCTTGATACGGTCAAATCCGTTCATTTGATGTAGCGTCATCAGTAAGTAAGTAAGTCTACGTATGCACTCAAAATATATACTCGTAATATAATCGGAATTAAATTATCTTAAATTTACTTTTCAATCAAATATAATAATCAATAAATCGTAATTGAATATTGTACATCCAATAACTGTACGGCAACATTCAATTAATGGTGAACTTCAGTAGAGGCACAGAACAAAATCATATTTTACCAAACCTGTTCTCCTCCTACTACCAAGTAAACCTACCCTTGAGATATCAGCAAAATTTCATGCAACGACAAACATATTTTAGTATTTTTAATAAGAAATTATTTCCACCTGCAATCTATTTTTGGTATTGTGCGGTCGATTATCTCCAACAGGTAGGTATACCAACATCTTATAATCGTATACAGTATCAAGGTGAACAAATTCTAGAGTGTGGTTATGGCTATATGGCTGCGATGGAGGTAACATAAACCAATTGATTTTATACCCACTGTGGGTTCGTTCAGCTTTATTATGATACATATAAATTAAACATCAAAATTGTTAACTTTAACGAGATTTTTTTTTCGGAATCTGTTTCACACGCAGAGATCCAGCGAATGCTATACCAGACCATAAATTAAATTTATTATGGATTTGAGCTTTTATTGATTTATAATTGAAATTAATAAATATAATTTTTGTGCCCTATGTACCGATAAATAAATATTATGTTATTTATTTGTATATTTTATGATTAGATTTTTTCCCAATTTTCCGGTGCTATACATCACCAACAGTGTTTTTTTTTATATACGCGCAGGGATAGTATTTGTATATACTACGAGTATATATAGATAGACACCGAAAGATAATTAATGATGGTATTATCTCTCTATACAAAGCGCGCTGAAATTTATTTAATCTAATTTATTACGACTGGATTTGTGAATTCATGTTTGATTTATTGATCTAAATTAGATATTTATTGTCCGTCGAGACTTTGTGAAAAGTTTAAGCTTTTTAGTCTTTCTTCGTATTATATCGTATAGCATAAAGAACATTTTCCATTTCGCATCAATCATGGTATGAAATGACAATTTGATTGACATTTAAAATACAACACCAAAAATTATATATTATTATAAGACCCCTAAGTGGAAATCTTTGGCTAGGCACGGTATAAAAAAAAATAAAATAAAAGCTCCAGATTAAACTAAAGTCGGGTATATAATTTAGGTTAACATCTTTTTAACCAATAAGTTTTCCTGATCGATCTCCACAACACACCCAGCTAATTTTTTTTTTTTTGGTCTATAATACGTTTCGGTTATTATTATTTATTTGCTTTTCGGTAGATTATAAAGCTTTGTGTTGTAATATTTTCTATTTATTTATTATGGTTCCTTTCATAATTCTTCTATACAAATATATCCATTTATATATAGAAAAGGATACGCCTCCATCTCTTATAATATTGTAAATTAAGAAACGAATATGGGTTTGCAAATAGGCATCGAATAAGGATGGGACACAAATTAAACTTTCGCTTTCCTATACAAGTTTTTGTTGGGTAAGCTTTAATAAATATCGTTCATAAATATATGAAAAGATAAAATATGTGGGTATTATGTAATGTGTACAGTGAGAGAAATATGTATACAGATCTAATTCTTCTAAATCATAAGTTAACGAATTTCACTACCGTACTGGACCCTTTTCTGTGTAAAATGCCCGTATTTTTATTTGGCAACTTGTACCTAATTCCACCTTCAGTGGGTAGTAATTTTAATATATGTATGTATTAGTCATTAATAAAATAAGGTAAAGTAAACATAAAAAAAAGTTGACAACAAAATTATTGCAGATTCGCTCTATCGACGAGAAACTGGTTCTCAAAGAATTGGATATTCCAAAGATGTTTGGCCAAAATAGGTCCAATCGAAATAGCAGCTACCATAGAAGCTTTTTCGTTTTTCTCAAAAATTGTGAAAATTAAATTATTTATCATATAAAATCTACAAAATTATTTTTCCAAAATTTAAGCGGAATTTGCTAGGGGGCTAAAGTCTGACGGGGTTATCAGAACTTCGGCCTAAAAATTGGAGCCGCAAAAATTTACTGGAAAGTGAGAAGTATCGCAAATTTTCACTAAGAAAATTGATCATCATTAACATTAACAATTAGACCAGTTTTAACGGTTTTTATGTGTCTGTACCAGACATTAAATTTACAAAAACAAACACAAGTTGGTTGATGACAACAACATTAAATAAAATTACTTAACAATAAACATTTTCTTTATTAACATTTATACACATTTTCCAATTTTCCGAAATCTATCCATGTGTAAGAAGGGTATCCAATGTATCCGCGACATTAGTATCGTATCTGGGCTTATCGATTTGTCCACATTAAAAGAAAGAACAACAGGTCAATCTCCGGGATTATCCGTCAACCTAAACCTGCAAACATATGGTAAGTTAAGTAACAAATACTTACCGAGATTTTCTCTTCGTAACTTCGATGATGTTATGTTTCGGTATTTTGACACTTGTCATCCAACATGGAATGAATATGTTGAAGCAAAATGGAATAGATCAACACCTCCATTGCGACATATTGTACACAGTGACGAGTATGCATATTACTTACAAGAAGTTACAAACACCGAATAATATCCTCGAAACCAGAAAATATGTAAAACGTCAAATAAAAACTTTCTGCGCTCTGATAGATTTGGAGTTCATTGAAGATAGACGTGGGCTGCGAACCAATAGTCTTAAGTACTAAGGTGATCAAAAAAAAAATTACACCATTCTTCAAGACATTCTTAACTATATACGACAACCATATATTTTATAATAAACTAAAAATTCGCACCAGTTCAAAACGGTGGATTTTTTAATTATAAAGTTGTAACGAAATATTGTAATATTTCGTGGTGTTTTGGGTGATTTCCAAGGCTAGTGCTCGACCGCATTTTGGTAGAGATCCCAAAACATTTCCGATTTCCGAAAAGTTAAAATAAAACAAGAATGAAGGTGGATTTACATATCCGACGATTTTTCGGCGCGACTGCTTGCCGCAGGAAATTCGGCGAACGCGTATTATCGATGATTTACATATTCATCGATTTTTCGGCACAGTTTTTTCACACATCCATACATAAACAATAGAATGACACATAATATAAAAAAAACAGATGAAGTTAAAAAAAAAATTAGTCTATGTATGCTGTGTCGTTGCGCCGAAAAGATAAATTTTGTTCATGTCTTCGCCGTGCCGAAAATTCGGCGAAGAAATCCTTTCTGATTGGTTGAATGTGCCACGTGATGTTCGGCGCAGAAAAATCGTCGGATATGTAAATCCACCTTGATGAAAAAAAATTTTTATCGCATAAGCCGTTCTTGAGATATCATTGGTACAGACAATCATTCATCCAGACTGCAGGAAAAACTTTTTTTTTGCATTTTTGGAATAAAGGACTTCAAAATGCCAAAAAGTGGATTTGACCTAGGATTATTTTGCAAATTTTTTATCAGGATTTCAATAACTTAGTTCTATTGGACGGGATCAAACTTCATACTTAAGCGTTTTCTATTGCGCTAGATCCCAGTAATGTTCGATAAAAATCGGTCCACCAGCAGTAGCAGCTTCCGTAGAAGCTTACCAAAATTCGGCGGAATAATTTAAAAATTTTTTAACAGTTAAAAATTTAGAAATGATGTGCGGTGCATTCTTGATTTATGTACATTCGCGTTTTTTGTACATTGACCATTAGCACATACCAGCCTTCATTTTACATTTTTTCTCAAAGTGTAGTAATTTTGAAATTTTTTTCGACGAACTACACTCTAAAAAGTGAATGTAAAATATCACGAAAAAATCATATTTTTCCACTAGAAGTGAATGTAAAATAAACAACGGTATGTAATAATAAACCTACGAAGTGTGATTTATTGAAAACTGACGTAAATCACATAAGAAGCGCAATTTACATTTTTAGAGGGTTAACATACTTAAAATTTGTGTAAATCCTCGACAATTTAGTCGTATTTTACGCTGTTGTAGCAATTTACAATTTATCTGTGCGTTTTTACTCAAAAATTGAGTTTTCCACTATTTTTGTGGTAAAAACATAATGTAATGTAGTTAGTTCGCTCTTCACAAAAAGTAATAAGCAAAACGCATAGGAAATCATTTCAGTCATGAACGTAGCGTTGTACATGTTAAAAAATTCATAAAATTTAATAAAACGATATATTAATACAATTCGGATTGTAGCTATCGTATAGATTTTGTAATAAAATCAATCCGAATAAGTAATTGGAAATTATTATATATTATACTAATTAGAATTTGATTGATAAGGTGCCTTTTTTATTAATAAATTCTAGTGTTAAATTTGTGGTATAAAAGATGAAAATGCTGTGTAAAATTTGCAAAGGTTTTGTATGTTACAAAAATTTTATAATTGAAAGAAATTTTAATATAATTGTTCGATATAATTAAATTTTTTTTTGTAAAATACTTAGTTAGCTCGATTCTGATTATACATTTTAAATCAACTTTACGAATATATTTGTGAGAATATTCTTTCATTTTGGAAAAACTTATTTTATAAATTTGAATTAATATACATTTTTTTCACATTACAGAATAAAATAAAATACTTTGATTTACATATTCGGGGCAGCAATTATATTTTATGTGATAACGTTGATGAAGCGGATAGTGAAATGTCGATACTCATAGCACTGAAGATGAGTTTTAGCCAACATTTGCGGATGATGCTCTTTCGATAGCAGCACTGTAATATAATGAAGACTTTTTATTGCTAGTGGAATTTGATGTAAGTATAGTTCAGTAAGAATTCTTAACATAAAATATGAAAATAATTATATAAATTTACCATTTCACAGCATAGAGCATAACTAGAGGCGATTGAAAGTGAACTACCGATCAACACACCTTGAGCAGCTATAATTAGTAAGTGGCACAGTTCTGCCAGAGTTGCAGTGTCTTTCACCTAAAGGAAGCTAATACATCGTTGGAAGTAGTTTCTTATCAACCTAATTAAAGGAAGTCTTGTGACTATAATTTATTATCAATTTGAATTTAATCTATTTACTTTATATACTTTTTTATATAACAAAATTAATAAATAATTTTATAATTATATAAATGAAATTTAATTTATTAATTGTAATCCACAACAAATTTTGCGTGATTTCTAACAATTCCGATAACTTTTCACACAAAAAAATTGTATTTGCAACACCTAAAGTTTTAATTTACACTAAATAATGTAGCTAGTTTTCCCAATTTATTGCTTTAAATGGATGCACAAACAGACGGCATTTTCATTTTAGAAGTAATTTACCAATAATTTTTCAACAATAAAAATAAATATTTCACACTTTTTCTTTGCGATTAATCACCTTTAAAAAGTAAATCACTTCGAATAATTCACACATATTGTGTGTAATTATATGGAGATCACGCTACGATGAAAATTTACTACATTAATTGCGGGCAACAGATAACCTCTAATAATCGCAGTGAATCTCATCTGAAATTTCTTAGAGTGTAGCTTTTTTCTTGTACCTACTTGCTTATACCATTACGGCTATGTATTACTTTGGAAGGAAGGGCTCCGTACTAACGTATTTCATCAAATATCGCTCGCAACTACTGGGTCCGCCATATCTGATTTCGCTTACTTCACGTTCAAACCGTTGCAACTCTTTAATCGTTTAAGCTAAACATTTGGCGATAAACATAAGATGTTGATGAGAAGTAGATCTTACCATATTTGCAGTTTATCTGGAAAATTTTTTCTGGAATAAATCGCCTAATCCATTACCCCTACTCAAATTGGATCGATCTCTGTTGCCATTCGGACCGAATAGTATTTCTGTAAATTTTTGAATTTCTAACTGTACCATTGGTGTCTAAAGTGTTCCTTCATAACTATTCCCATAAAACTTTTGTCGTTTCCGCAATGAAACAATTTTTTTGGCAGAAATTAACTTTGCACATACAGCTGCGATATGTGGAATTCTTATATGGAAGGATGATTTGTTGCGGCTCATATTTGTTTTACCACGGACGTAAGAATTCACCACTTTAGTTCTAATGTGAAAATAAATTAACACTATCTTTCGGTTATCCGATTCCCGTAATAAACAGTGTGTCGTTTGTTGTGTCTGGATGTGCTTTCCGAATTCTCTTATTCTCAACCTGTAGTAGTAGTTTTCTCATACTGGTTGAGTACATAGTGAAGTGCAAAGTGAACCTTATAGGACGCGAACTGCATAATGAGAATAGCAAACAACGATGAGAATGAACAAGATAAAAAAAAGCGCGACCAGCAGAATGCCGCCATTTATATCCTTGAAAAATAAAATCCTTGTGAAGAAGAAGAATGACGGATATGATCTGCATAGCAATTGCTCCACAGCCGGTTGGAGTACTAAATGATAAACTAACGAAAATGGCCGACAAGATGTATGAGGCTCAGAAAAAATGGCGCATCCCAAACCAGACAAACAAATTTCAACCAACGTGCGACCTCCTCTACTTTCATAGGTGCACCATCGATTGAATTGCACGAATTTGTCGATCTCCGTGCTAATAATAATTATACTCGTACCAAAACAAACCAAAAATGCTGAATTATTTGTCCTTTTATTACCAGAATGTAAGAGGACTTCGAACAAAATCCCGCGAAGTATTTCTGCAAACTCAAGCCCTTTCTTACGACATTTTTGCGCTCACTGAAACAAATTTAACTAATGACTTTAACAGTAATGAATACTTTACGTCAGATTACAACGTTTTCCGCAAAGATGGTTCGGTTTTTGATGGTGTACTGCATGGTAGAGGCGTTCTTATTGCGGTGCATGTTAAGATTGATAGCTCAGTTGTGATAATCCCAAATACTGACAATATCGAGCTGGTTTGCGTTAAAATCAACACGGGCTATACGAATAAACACATTTATATTCTGTGTTGCTATATACGCCCTAATAGTCATGCTGTATAGATTTCCTTTTTGATAATACTGCTATTTTAGATGACCTTTTCGTCGTTGGTGATTTTAACCTCCCGGACCTTATTTGGACATAATCCGAGGACAATACCCATTACGTTGCTGAGAATGCGCGATCTGCAATTGAGATTTTGATTACTGATAATTTTTCTAATTCCGGTTTGATGCAGATCAGTACCATCAAGAATAATCTCAACAGGCAACTTGACTTAGTATTCTCTTCCGGCATAAATAATTGCAGAGTCTTGGAAACAAATCTGGTTCTCTGTACAATTGACTTGTATCATCCGCCTCTTTTAATTTCATTTTCCAGTGAACTATGTAGAGTTAACGATAACTGCGAAACTTCACCCAGTTTTAATTTCCGTAAAGCCGATTTTAAGAAGCTCAATGAATTATTAGCTAGCGTCGATTTTAACATCATTCTCGATAATAATCACAACCTGGAAACCCAAACTCTCAATTTTTATGCCGCGATAGTTGAATGCTTTCAACAGTCTATTCGTTATACTGTACGAAGACAGAAACGGATAGTTCCACCCTGGTATAACAGCGAATTGCGATCACTGCGTAATCAAAGAAACAAAAACTGGAAAAAAAATTTAAAGACGAGATTGGACTCGGATCACTTAAATTACGTGAACGTTTACAATGCATTTTCGATCAATTGTCATGAACTTTATGATGGTTACATCAATAGTATGCAGTCAGAAATAATTGTTGACCCAAAGCGCTTTTGGCAATTCGTGAACTATAAGAAGAAATCAGATGGATATCCTTCCATGATGAAGTTCGGCGATCATAGCTCTGATAACCCCAAAACCATGCTGGCTTTTTCGCAAATTTTTTTAATAGCGCCCACTCCAATAACGGTATCGAGCCTGATGCGGCTTACTTCAGTTACATAAATAACTGCGCTCAAGCGTCTCCGGTCTCTATTCAAATCGATCTTCAAACTGTGGTAAGGGACATCAACAAGCTAAAAGATTATTTCTCCGATTTATTTAAAAAACTGTGTTAGTAGCTTAGCACAGCCACTTATAATGCGGTTCCAAAAGTCGATCTCCTACAGAATATTCCCATCAATATGGAAAGACTCCTTTATAGTTCCAATCCAAAGTAAAACATTGTTTTCAATGAATCAGCATGACTTCCTTAGAGGACGATCTACCACAACCAATCTAACCGTGTTTGCTTCCGACACTTTGAACGTCATGGAAGTTGGAAAGGAAGTTGATGTTATTACTACGGATTTCAGCAAGGCGTTTGATAGGGTTTCCCATAAGACAATTTTGTTTAAACTCAAGGCTCTCGGTTTCGGACCTCAATTCGTACTATGGGTGGACTCTTATCTGCGGAATCGTAGTTACCATAGGTGATCTTTAGGTCATCCATATCTGCTCCTTTTAAAGCCACTTCCGGGGTACCGTACGGCAGTCATCTTGGGCCTATTTTTTTCATTTTATCAATTAACGATGTTGATTTCATTATCAAAAACTCGTCAATTTCCATTTATGCGGACGATATGAAAATTTACAGACAAATTTCAAGTTGCATCGATGTTAACTTATTGCAGAACGATCTCAATAACTTCTCAACTTGGTGTACTAAAAATAGTGAGTAAATGCCAATTCATAACATATTCAAGAAAACGCGCAAATTCCATTAGTCGAGAGTATACCATCAACAGCGCTGTTGTTGTAAACGTTTTAACTATGGGACTTAGGGGTAGTTTGTGACCACGAACTTAACTTTAGGGATCACATCGATTTTATTGTCAACAGAGCAAACTCATCGCTTGGATTTGTGAAACGCTGGTGTAAAGAATTTTTGAACCCTTATGTTAAGAGGGCTTTATATATGACATTTGTTCGACCCCTGCTCGAATATGCTAGTCAGGTTTGGTCCCCTTACCATGGAGTACACATACGAAGAATTGAAGCGGTTCAACGTAGATTTTTGCGCTTTGCTCTGCGTGGACTACCTTGGGTGGACGTTTATAATTTGCCTCCTTATCTCGACCGCTTGGAGCTTATTAACTTGAAGCCACTAAGTAAGCGACGATCTGTTGCCGACATCGTTTTCATTCATCAACTCTTATCTGGCGGTGTAGATTCTTCAGCTCTGCTCGATAAGGTAAATCTTAATGTAAATGCTCGCGGTTTGAGAACGACACCAGCTTTTAGAATTGCCCCTCACAGACCTACGGCCAGAACGAGCCTATGACAAGAATGCTGCGTGAGACTAATAAATATTTCGAACTTTTCGACTACCACATTAGCAAAGTCGCTATTAAGAGATTACTGTTTTCCACCGATCGTTAAGGCAATTTTTATTTTATTTTTAGATTAATTTTATTTCTTTTATCTATTTGACTTAAATACTCTATAGAGTATTGATAATTTCTAATATTTGTTTTTTTTTTATTGCGTCTCTTTTAATTTTATTTTTGCTTAACTTTGTTTTTATTTTTTTTATTTTTTTATGTTCTCTATTTTCCGCTTTTTTCCCCAGTTTTAAATTTGCTTGCTCTAAGCAAACCAGCGGTTGGTCTCTCCTTTTTTGCGGCGGGGTATCATTCTCCTAAATTCAGTATAAATAGATTCATCCATTTCAATTTCCTAACAATAGCTATTTAAATACATTTTTTATTTCGATTAATTGTTAATAATTTTATTTTTCCCGTTTTCTTTCTTTTCTTTAATTTTTAATTTAGTAGAATGATGTCCTTGTTTATAATTTCCCCGGAATTATATTCAAAAAATAATAATAATATTGATGGTGACTCCCCGCGTGCGGTCAGGGAGGGGAGATTGGTCGTTGTGAATTATTATTATTATTATTATTATTATTATTATTATTATTATTACCCGACTCGAAACAATATTTTTGAAGTGTCATTAAGAAACCGTAGCTGATTACCAAACAAAAATACACAATTCCGAAACAACAATAGTTTAAACCACAATCACGATCGTTGAAGTGAGTTTGAAGTTGACAGGTATTTTCATAGAGGACGATATTGCCGTTGATATTGAACATCAACTCCTGGTATGGAGTGTGCTGGTATCACGTACATGTTCAATATCAACGGCAATATCGTCCTCTATGAAAATACCTGTCAACTTCAAACTCACTTCAACGATACAAGCCGATTTTTTCTAAAAGTCGACACTTTAATTAATCTGAATTTTCTAATCGACATGAGAGTTGACTTTTCGTTGCTCCTCGTCAGCCGTTTTAATAAATTTTGAATTTGAAATCGAACAATCCAGTTTTAACGCCACCAAAGGCACGAAAACCAATATCATAGCACGAAATTGCTCCAAATTAATATCGAACTGAAACGTCCATTCATCCGTTCTTTCCTATGAGCCGAAGAGAATCGTACCATCATTGGCGCTGATTGTCTCAGCAAATAAACTCTTTTGGCCAATCTAAAACAAAAACGACTCTTCGATACATTATCTCAGCGGGTAATTAATGTTACGATGATTATAGCGTTGACACTGTATCGTATTACTATATCGTAAGAACAGATTGTTTACCTGTTCCTCGAAGAAGCATCGGCATCTCTCGTCTGTTCCCCTCCACAAATGGTAGAGAAAGAACTCGATTTGATACTGTGAAAAGAATATCAACCGCTTAATCCAGTAACTGTACATGATGTCACACGTTACCGTACATTCAAAATTTCCCATTGTATTTGCATATGGATGTTCGATTTTCCCCGAAATCGATCTTGTCAGAGAATATCATTTAACTTAGATACACACATGCCATTCGTGCCAAAAGTGCCTCACAAACAATTCAGCGATTTATTAACGACTAGAGGAAAAAGCCCGTAATAGGGCGTAATCAATAATAGAAAGAGAACATAAATATATATTGCACAATGTCATTTGTTTTGAAAAAAAATTCTTTCGTGGATTTTCAGACTCGTGCTAATGCTACGTCTAATTGACCATATCCAAACACAGGTTCCGGTCTGAATAAACCAACTTTTTCTAATGTCTGTCCCTGAGACTTGTTGATAGTCATTGCAAATGCCAATTTAATTGGAAATTGTCTTCGTAATAAAATAAACGGTAAGTCTGTGTTGATTGGGGCCAGCTCAAATCTGGAATTAAATATACAGCTTCCTTTTCTACACTTCTCGTTAAAACGTTGGCAATTAATAAATTTGGTGTCAGCTGTCAAACAATTAATCGAGTTTCATTACAAAGACCTCGCTTTGTATTAAGATTTCTTAATAGAATTATGATACGAACTATTAAGTTCAATTTATGAAGCGTTAAATCATTTAAAAATTCTATCGGGTAGTTCTGAATTTCTGAATGTGACGGGGCTTTCCGCAAAACGTGTCAACACTTCTTCGTTGATCAAGTCCACATCTGAATTTTTTAAACATAAAATGGCCATTTTTGAAAAGCTTTCGGCATCAACTGGCGACAGCGTTTCACCAAAGATTTTTGTTATTATAGAGCCTTTGCAAATAAGGTTGCTCAGAATTTCAAGTCATCGGCAAGACCGTGATTGTTTGTTAAAATTCTATCGCCTAATTTAAGTAATCAATTACTGTATTGTGGGTCCACTGAACGTACGCTATTCTGAAGTCTGAGAAAATTAAACTTTTCTCAAAGACCATAAAACTTTAAGCTAGCTTGAACAATTGCAGGCTGACTACCAGGTACAATTACAGGTAAAGTTTGTCTAAAATCTCCACTAACTAGTATTGTTTTAACGCCAAATGGTTTCTGGTTTTTCATTATTTCTTTACTAAGCTTATCGACAGCATTCATAGCAACACCAAGTGCCATTGTAGCTTCATCCCATAGAATCAATTTTGCCTTTCTAATTAATTCTGCGTCAATAGATGTCATTCGCATGGAGGACGTTGCGGTTTCTACGACTGTCACAGGTAATTTAAACTGGGCGTGATATGTTCTGCCTCAGTCAAGAAATTTGGCAGCTATTCCTGTAGAAGCAATGGCAAGCACAATGTTTGATTCTCCCCGAATCGTGTTAAGCAGTGTTTTGTACAGATATACGCTTTACCGGAGCCTCCTGTACCATCTATGAAAAATAAACGGTGTGGAAGATTATTATGATTTACAGCTGTCATTATGGTTTGGAAAGTTATTTTTTGTTCTTGTTTTATTGTGCATTGCATAGCATCTCCGATTTCTACCTGGATATGTGCATCGTAATATGGTATCGGCTCTCCTAAATTAGTAAGGTTAGTTGGTAGTCCAAAGTTAGTACATTGTTTGCCTTGTAATTTTATATAGTACCCTGAATACCGCTTAAACCCAATATCTCACAAATTGTGCATTCATCAGTATGATCTCTATGGTGATGAACGTTATCATCACATAGTTCCTTTCTTAACTTTGTAAACAAATCTAAAGATTTTAATGGGGATGCAAAACCACAAATATATGCATATAGACCGCAACTGACGTGGCGTGCTTGTTGAAATAGCGTTTGACAATATGTATTTTCCCATGTAGTGTCATCATTAAATAAACCACTTTTTTGAGCCGCTTCTTTAAATGTTTCACTTGTGTAGCCATTGAATATCCTAAAGTCGTCAAAAGATAAGATTCCAGAAACGTGAAGAAGAAGTAAGCGTAGTCAAAATCCTTCAATATCTGTCATATTAACCGAAAACATTCTACCAATGGTCATATTTCTACATATTTGTCGGGGTTTCCATGCACCATTCATTTTGTCAAATACATAATGGTTTGGGATGTCGGGATATAAATATCGTCAAGCATTTTTGTCCGTTTGATTTAGTTTAAAAAATTCTGTAAGCATTGTGTTTTTGTTGGCAGATCTAATAACACTTTCTTCGATGGTTTGGAAGGTGGATTGGCAGTCTCACAATGACGTGTGATTGTTCGTGCATGTTGAAACTAAACAGGCGCCAAGCTGCCTTAGGCGCACTTACATACATATATTGTAGAGATACTTAAATAAATACTTTGAATTGGTGAACAACCTGCGACACTAATATGACAGTTAAATTTGAGGCTTAAACGTGGATTGTACGTTCAACCCATGAATTGTCCAATGTCTTACTATTTACAATTACAATGCCACAAGCACTTTGTTTGTATTTTGGATATCCGTTACAGTTAACCTATCGATTCATCTTAAACACTTTTAGGAACATTTTTGTTGCATATTCCATTGACCATGCAAGGTGAATCGGGGTTTTGCTCTCCACAGGGACCATGTATCTTGTGTTTTGTAATGATAGCATGTAGCTTTGGATAAACGTCAATATCTGGAATTTCCGCAGAAATGAATTTATCGTTGGCTTCTGAATCTTTTGATTTATCTTCGTTTCCAACAATCAAGAGAATATGAGCATGAAGTAGTACTCGTTTTTGATACTCAATGGGCGCTTTCGGGACACCCAACAGTTGGAAACATGTTGAGTAAAATCGCAGCCAACGTTATGAAAATGTTTAGCACTATGAAATTTTCAAATCAAATTGGCGATGATTTCACTAATCATGATAGGGTACCTGAAAGCGCCCAATGACATGTACCTTCACAAACTGAAACTCCGAAAACATGTTTTCTCGAAAGGTCATCGAGCAATTCTTGGGGCTTTAATATGAAGACCCTTGTCACTAAATCGGGACGAAATTCCGGAGACTGACCTTCCAACAAATTGTTACTTATTGCACTCCATTTCGGATTACATGTCATTGTAATGAAATGGTCCGGCTTGCCACATTTACTGACAATCGGCATAGCATATTGATAGTTTTGGGCCACATTTCCCGGTCTCCCTTGGAATGATGATAGAAGGATTATAGCTGTTCCAGGAACTAAACCTTGATTAATAGCTTCACTTTGCAAGTAATCCATAAGGCCATTGTATTTTTTAGCTTTGAGTTTTTTTTTTTTGATTTTGCCGAAAATAATTGAGACGATTTTTTTCTGTTGCTATTTGCTCTCTGTGTTGATGCGTATAACCATGAATATAAATTCATAAATAATGAAATGGATATTTTTCGTTTTTTATGGATGTAATTCAGAAGTTATGAATAATAGTCAGGAGTCATGAATAAATATCAGTGCAAGCCTATTCATAATTCAATCCAATCAATCATAATATATTAAAAAATATTGACGGTTTGAACCATGAATATAGCTCATATTACATACTTTATTATGCACGTATAATTAACGCATGCGCATATTTAAAGATGCTAATTAATTTTTACGGTAGCGGATGCGGATATTAAAAAATGCTCATTTGTTTTTAAATGTGCGCATACTTAGTTATATATTCGTCCCTTTTATTTCAATCATTCTCGGTAAAATCGACCATTTTTTGCAGATATTATGCATACTATGCACATTTATGACTATAGATAACAAAAGTGAAGCATTTGACGCTGTTTTAGTTTTCTAGGCATTTCATGTCGTATAGCTGTTGATGATCAATTTAGTTTCAAATATGAAAAGAGTTAGGTTGTGCTAATCGTAAAGTGGAATTGTTAAAATTAAATTATTAAATAAAAAGCACGTAAGTATACAACTAATATTCAATTTAGAGCTAGTGTGTGGTGGGACAATTTAGTGTATTTAGTTTTTATACGTATTATAGTGTTTTGAGTAAATTAAACATGATATAATTCATTTTAACTTTAACAATTTTCGGCTTTTTTTAATAGACAAATATTATTTTCTATGACATTCACAATGTTTGAGACCTTTCGGGCTACCAAAAAAGAGGTCATTTCTTACAACATCTCTACCACAAAGTAGAAAATTCACTCACCCCCCCCCCCCCCCCCCCCCCATTTTTAACCCAAAGGGTACTTGTGTGTTCAAAGCCACACAACCTTTTACAAAAATAAGAACTTCCTCTAATTTCCTTCCTCTTGGCAGTTTGGTTTCGTACTGATAAAAGTTGGTCTACTCATCAGGTTGCAACGACCAAACTGCAAAACTGCAAACTTACAAAAATAAGAACTTCCTCAAGTTTCCTCCAAAAATTTCTTAAGATATAATTCATGTACTATTAGTGAAAAATAAATTAGTTAAAAAGCGACATTTTTCGTAATATGTAATGCAAGTGTATTTATCGAAAAGTCAAATATGTTTTCAGTAAGTTTTTAGTAAAATGTTATTTTGATTAGTTTATTTCCTACACGTCATTCAAAATAGACTGATTTAACAGGCTTGGTATTTCAGCAAAAAAAAAATCATTTAAATTATTGTATAAATTTGAAATTACTGAAAATTCTGCCGCAACATCTCTTAAAATTTAATCAAAATACAAAAGATTACGCTAAAGCTAATTTGTTTCATTTTCTTACATCTTAATTTGAAGCAATATTATTTGTTGGAAGTACATATTATTTAGTATTAATTGGTACTAATTATTTTATCAATAGGAATACTATTTCATATGAGGAAAAACTCCTGGTGGTAGCCTTTATATTAAGTACCGCGTATCAACTAGTAAACTGAGAAAGGTGGGTATTTTTACTGATAATCAAAGAAAGCGAGATGAAGCGAAACCTTCACACTGTTACTGAGCCTTCTTCAAGTGTTAGTAAGTATACAAATTAATTAAAAAAATGGTCGATTTACGTTTAATTTCAAATACAATTGTAGAATATGTTTTTGAATTATTTTAGAAGTCGCTTTTTCAATTTGTGCAGCTTCTGTTGGATTATTTTTTCTAGCTCAATAGCTTTTATTCTTGTTCTTTAAATATTTATTTTCTTAAAATCTTAGTTTCACATTTTAATTTGTGGAATTTGATAAACAAGAGTAAGAGTGGCTTAAGATTCACCACTCACCGTGGGAAACAGTATACATGAAATTGAAGAGCACATTCGAAACTAGACAAGAACAATTATCTAAATGCGGCAATAACTGCGCTGATATTAAACGAATAAGCCGCTCTATAAATGTTAGATTATAAACTTGTAAGTTACAGAAATAATTTAGATTAACATACATTTGATTACTATGACTCAAAATTCTAGATTGATATTGACTTCACCCAACTGTACCCGGCCGAAACTTTAAGCCTGCATCAAAATTGGCACCATTTTGAAACAAAAATTAAACAAATTCTTTAAACTAAATTAAAAGATAAGACGCTTTTGGAAATTTTGCAAAATTTGCCAGCGAATAAAGATCAGTTTTAATATCATGACTACGATCTACGAGTATAATAATAATTTTTAATCAGTTATAAATTTTGGTTTTCTTTCAGATTTAAAAAAAACTCAATATATGAAATGTGGCCATGGGATTCTAAAACCAAAAACAAAATTTAGAACCATAGATGGCAAATTTAGCAAGACAACAATTTGTGACTCAATAATTCATTTATTGTTGAATGTCACAGAGTGACAGATATATCTGAAATAATAGAAAGCAGGAAAAATAAATTGCAAAAGAACAAAAAATTCGACACAGCCATTTATCGTTCAAATCTCTATGGAAACTTTGCAATTTGCCACGGTGTTCGATGAGTCATTATCCTGAAATAATTAGAAAATCAGATCCTGTAAAACTGGTAAGCTACATGAGGCTGGAAAGCAAAAATATAGATGTAAAATCTTATTCCAAAGCATCTAGGTCTCGTGTAGAATTATCATTTTCCCTTGCAAAATTTTTTACATGAAATTTACTCACAGTAATTTATAACAGCGAGCTTTGGAAGTAATTTTACTGTAGAAAAATGCGAAAAAAGTAATCTTAATGACCGATATTATTTTACGTTTACATTCTTTACCATTTGAAATAAGTCATCAACTTGTAACAATTTCTTCACATATAATATACGAAGGCACAACATTTAAAAGCAACTATGTACCATGTTTTATCTGTACAAAAATATTTTAAAATTCTTGAAATTTTATTAGAAACAAATGTGGTCTATCTTGTATTACAGGAGTATGCAATTATTCTGGATAAATTGTATGGCTTTTTTAATTGAAAATTTATTAGTACATATATTAACATATATTGCGATTAGTAAATTAAAGCATAAAAACCCATTTGAAATTCATACAATGATTAATAGAAAAAACAATTTTATTCCAAGGTATTATTAAATTTAATGAACTAAACAATTGAATTTAATAATAATATGTAAATACTAATGTAAATAATTTGAAATGTGACTATATTTTTGTAAATAAATTTAGAGAAACATGAAAAAAAAAATTATTTAACAGTGTGAATTCAAAGCTTACAGCGAGTGTAAACCAACCACGCTATATCCAGTGTATTAAATGTATACATCTTAACTATGAATCATGCAAAATAAAGCATACACTTATGAATTAATAGGTATAAGCTATACGTTAGCTAATAAATTATGCATTATTATTCATAAGTAATGAACCGCTAGCCAAAAATTTGGCCATTATTAAGCATATAAGTCATAACATAGTCTTTAATAAGACTGAGTATATGAATTGTATGCAAGATTTATGCTATACAAATTATGCAATATAAAGCATAAAACAATGTTTTAACGCGCAAATTTCATGAGTTAGTTATTTGCATAAATATGCAATATTTTTCATTAAATATGAATAACCAAACATAAATATTATTAAAATATTATGAATACAAGTCATAATAAATGAAAAAGTCCTTATTCACAAATTATGGATAGTAATCGTTTATTATGAAATGGTCATGCACGGTGCCAAATTAAAAGGTTTTATTCATGATTTATGTACCCTTATTCAGAATACGTGATACGATTTCTCTCTGTGAACAAAATATGGTTGTGTTAGTTCTCCGCCGCATAAAAAGGGATTAAATTTATCCCGAATAAAAAGTCGATAACCATAATACTGCATTTGAATAACTCGAGTTCGTTAATTTACAGATTGTCGGTTTCTTATATTTGAAAGTGTTGACGGTTGAAAAAGAGGCAAACTAACACCCCAACTTTGATCACCAAGTGGGAAAACAATTGATATATCATTGGTCTAAATTTGGATAAAGTACACTGATTCTCTCAGTTTTACGTGGGTTTGTATCATTGAAATTAGTGTGGCAATGAATTAACAGATCTCGTTCAAGTGGAGGCTCTCCATTATCATTTTGAAAAATAAAAGCAACTTAATTAGATCTCGGAGAATTATATCGTCGTTGATCAAAGCTTGGATCTTGCATTATCGCCATTGAAATTGAAGGCGGACCTGTACCGTTCTCTTGAGCATCGTGAATGGACACTTGTTCTACCTTATAAAGCATTTTAAATACTTGTGCGAATGGATTTATAGTGGCCATTAATGAACTCAACTCTTGCATTAGTGGTAGGTTACACTAAGCAATTTCACTGATTTTCATTTGCGGCTCACATGCTTCGTTTGCTTCAAAAATGTATAATTTAGCAAATTTGCGTTAATCTCAATTTTCAGGGTGTAATGTTCCAACTCTATGGTAAATTTGTTCATTAATTCGTAGGCAATACGGACCATATCCTGGAGAACGAACTGTTTATTGATCGAAAATTCTCGAAGAAGTGTTTTGAATGTTCATGTTTCTTAGTCATAAGATCCTGAATTTATGTTGAAATTAAAATAGGGTGTAACACAACTTTTCCTTTTTGTCAGCAGTGGGTAAAAAGTTAATCCTGTGTTAATTCACGTGGAAAATGTTTTGCGTCACTGAAACGGTATATAAATTTAATTCTTTACAGAAAAACTCAGCTATGGACGATTCGTAAAAACTCTAAGATCCACATTAAATATATTGAAAATTACGAACCACCAAAATTTCTTCAGTTTGTCGACGTCTTGCGTTATTCAATTGCCTTTCACGTTATTATTTTACCAATAAAATCCTTTCTTTTGTGTGAACAACACAAAATAATAAAATGCAATACATACATGCATACCTTCATTTTTTGAACGAATAGGTACTACTTTTCTCTATTTCCCCTTAAAACTAATATAAATTTGATCATTTTGAATTAAATATTTATGAACTAAAATTCACTCAAATTGATGGTATTATTCGATAATTTGCATCCTCAATATGTCCATTATGATTGAAAATTCATAGAAGAAAATGTCTCTATATTTTCAGGTAGGATGGAAAACGAAAACCACCATTATTCATCACTTATACAATCAAACAATAAAATTTCTCTAAAAAATTAAAAACAGATTTTAAAAAAAGATTACAGATATACTTCGTTAAGCGTAAACTCTTTTGTGAAGTTTATAATACATGAAAATGACGTTTTCAAATGCATAGGACATTAAAACTTATAATTTGTAAAAGTCTTATAATTTATATTAATTTTTATCTATTGCAAATACAAAATTAAATTAAAACAATATTTTTTTTTATTGGCTACGCATTTAACAACACACCTGTAAAACACACCTGTGTGACAGAAGAGTTGAATCTTGCATTCCCTTATACATCGACGTTCAACAACATAAAATCCACTTGAACATACTGCCCCAACGACTTGATGAGTTTGACGTATATTAAGAGTTTCAAATGTGTTTTCGGCTCGGACTTTCTCGAACTCCTCGGCTAAAAAATCACCCCTAATGGTATTCTGTCTCCACCTAAGCAAATACCATTACAGAATTCCCAGTTACAACCGAATGATCAAATGTATCAGTCAGTCTAAGTATTTGTTTAACCCTTGATTTATTCCAAGTCTCGCTGTGATTCTCGTTACAGATCCCGGTATTCATGCTACTCGTAAGTTCAAGGAGTTGGCAAATCACTGCTAAGTTAACTTTCCAACGTAAATGGTGGGATTAAATTTTATCGCGGAAGACAGTTTTTGCAACTTCCTATTGTAACATGGACACGTCTTTTCGGACTATATTGGCTTGCACACCTGGATAAGATCATACCGCCAGTTGTGTTGCCAGCCTGGTTCACTATACGGATATATCAGAGCATTCGTAATTGGGTCGGGATTAGGGTTGAAAATATTGATTTGTATGAACTGCTGCTGAGAGTGTTCAAGATTTCACCGATAGATGCGAGTGTCACTCTCGAATGGATGCTAGCCATCCTCAATGGCAAACATAATGGCGATTTCATTGGCAGCCGTTTCATTTTGCATCTGAAGACTAAACTGACTTAAGGCGAAGGTAGATTTGCTGCACTTGTTGCAACGTTTGCACGCCCGATGACGCGAGGATCGATTATTTTGTCGAAAGAAGAGGTCGATCTGATCGAAACTGATCTCTACGTAAACAGCTGCGCAGATTTGGCGGATTTGGTTAGTTGCAGATAGAATGTGACGTATCTTGTAGTAAGCCTGAACAAGAACTTTGAAAACGTATGCGCTGTAACCGGGAACATCCTCAACACCACTATCCATTGAAGCAAATGAAAATGCATTATTAATTGATCTGATTTCAATTCACTTTGGAAGTATATCTTTCTTTTGAGACAGCACTGTGTGGTTAGCACTATGTGTGGTTTCACGATTTACTGATTTGGAGATATATTTACTCATCTTGAGGAATTTTAGTGGACACAACGGCAAATAAAACAAAAAAATATTACGGTTATTAATAATTTACAAAAAAAAAATGTGTCCAAAGTTCAAATCTCCTCAATTCATAAATTTTATCATCCGCGCCATTTGCACCGCGTCAAAAATCGCATTCTGCCCCATTCACCGTATTCGAGACACTAGAATTTTTCAATATTTTACCACGACCTCGACTTTTACTATGTCCCACACTTTTAATCCACCATGTATATTTTTCACGCACTTTTGATGTGGCCACGTGGCAATTCTAACGTTTAACTATTTAGGACAAAGAATCAGAAAGATGTATAAAATTTCGTATCCAATTCAAAAATTAAAGATTGAGTCTATACCTACATTTAAATAAACAACTTTCAAATTAGAGGCGATTATAAACATAAATTTCGATATTGCTACAAACGGTCCGGTTAAATACTGTACTTAATATTTTATTGTCCCTTCCAAGAACAACAACCCAAATCAAAGATATACGATCAAATTCTATTACCCTTATATAGCATCACAAAAATATGCTCAATTTTCAGGTCAATTCGTTCTAGAATAGAACCAACCTGAAAAATATGTCTGTAATGACTTTATATTAAATTTAACTTCCAGGAAATGTGACGATACCCACCACACTCGGTCGGCATAAAAATTAAATTTTATTAACAAAACTAAAATGTGTTTTGCGCACGAAAATTGTGACGACAAAAATCTTAATAAATTCGTTTAAATTAATTAAATATTAAATTTTATTTATTTAATTGCTGAAATGTACAATTTTATTACGTAATAATTGTATAATTTATTGTTATTGTTGTTTTTGTGTTTGTGGGTTAAGAGAAAGCTCAAGGATTTTGATAAAATCGATATTTTTATACTGCTCTGACATCTCCCTTAATAGCAGTACTGCTTTATGTTATATAACAAAGTTGTG
The DNA here is from genome assembly GCA_947310385.1 of Nephrotoma appendiculata. NCBI lineage: Eukaryota > Metazoa > Arthropoda > Insecta > Diptera > Tipulidae > Nephrotoma > Nephrotoma appendiculata. Next base: position 341,169,368 of record OX371223.1, read on the forward strand.
ATCCTTTTTGTATTTCCTCCCTTAACTTTTTGCTTTTTTTGGTAGATTTTTTATCGTTATATTTGGGTACGTTACGTATATTTGTTGTTGGCCTAGTTGAAACAAAAAAAAATGTCGAAGAAAAATTTTGCTTTTGTTTTACTCCTAGTGCTTTTTTCTAAGCTTTTGTATTATTTGAATAGATAATGGATGGATGTCGGAACAAAATCGTTTTCTTTCTACTATGGCATAATTTGTATGTAACCAAAAGCTTTCAACATTATTTTTATGTACAAATTTTTCGGATTTAATTACTGACGACAAATAGCCATAAATCAGTTTGCAACTAAATCGCACATTAATTATTTTAATTAACTGCACGCTAAAAAAAAAATTAAATTAAAATTTATGCAAAATCATAAATATTTTTCCAAAAAAATATCATAAAAGAATTTTAGTAATCTCGTACACATATAAAATAAAATAAAATTAATTTCAATATAACGAGGTAATTTGAATTATTTTATAAAAATAATTTTATTTCATTTCGGCGATTATTTGCCAACCAATAAATATGTTAACAGTATCGGCCACATAATATGATACAACAACAATATAATACAGCTTATAGACACACTTAATTATAATAATTGTGCAGAGCTTTTCACTGTAAAAATATGTTTTGTAACAAAACGAGAGAAAAAGAAAAATTAAAAATCTGTTTTTAAAAATTATTTGCGTATGTAAAAATGCAAATAAAATTTTTGGTTATATAAACCAAAAGTTCGAAAAAAGCTCGTTCAATTTAATGGTTTTATTTTTATATTAAAATGTAAAATAAAAATATTTAAAAATGAAATTTATGTTTTTTGGGGAAATATTGTGTTTTTATCTGTTTATCTAAAATTTTTGAAAGCACAATGTATAGCGCTGCGGACGAGTAAATTTTTAGTATGTAATTGGAAAAAATATAGATGTACGAGAACTTGTACGTATGTATAAAATATATATGTTGTCTAGATATGAGCGAGCATGAATTATGGGGAGTGCCGATTAAATCTGGTTTTATGTTGACCGAACACAAAAATTGTATATTATTTTGTAGTTTACGATAGTTTAATTGGGTTCGACAGATGGTTTATTGTTTGTGTTTTTTTAATGTGAATATGTATTACGGTTATTCAATAATATTGACCTTGCAATGTGTTGGATTATTTCCGTGATTTGGCGGTATGAGGAGATACCCTAAAAAATCTTAAATAACAGTGGATGGGCGCCAGTACTGCACGTTGGAGACCGGCTTAGCTAGTGGAAAAGCACTAGAACCGAGTAAGATATCTTTTTCTTTCTCACTCTCTCACTCTCCCTCTGGCACTATATCCCATCAAGGGATTTGGCCGCCTTAAATGAGGTTTCATAATCATATTTTCATTTTGGATAGTGGGTGATTAATTCATTGACTTCGGGACCTCCGGTCGCTGGAGCAATCATGCTGACCACTTTACCACCAGGGCGGTGAGTTAGGTATTGCATTGATTTTAGTCATACAATTTGTCCTTTTTGGGCTTCTAGGGTCTAGTAAATATCATTGCTCTCTTTTCGAGCAAGGTACTTCTAACCACATTTCTTTTCACATGCGCATAATCGCCACAATGTTCACAGACATAACCTAGGTCACAGGCGAGGCGAAACACATCCTCTAGAAGCGAATACCGTTACTTTAAAAATCTAAGAAAATGGACAAGTAACAAAAAAGAATTGCCACCACGTCTACCTATACAAGTGCTCGCGAAGAGGGGCTTTGCTTCACAAACATCGATGAAACAATTAAAATGATACCGGACAAATGGTGGAGTGCTTCAAGCTTCGGCACTTGGACCGGGAGGTACTGGGTTCGAATCCCATCAGAGGCTAGATGCAGATCAAATTTTCATCATCGATTACAATCGGTGATGTTAATAAACACAACTAAGACCCCCTGATGGAGTGCAGAATTCAGCGCCGACCCATTGTCCATGTCAATGTACAGGTTGACATGGAGCTTGCAATGTGCAGGTGGTATACTGTAGTTGTGTGAGTAGGTGAATGGGTTAATGATGTGACGTGAATGCGTGGTATCACAAGGGGTAAAAAATGGCCTAAGCGTCAACCACTGAAACAAAAAAAAAACAAATTAAGATCTTCGGAATAACCTGGAACCCAGATTTCGACAATTTTGGGTTTAAGATTACATTGTCCGAAAATATAATAGAACCAACAAAAAGAAGCTTATTGGCAGAAGTAGCCAAACAATTCGATTTATTAGGATGGTTTGCACCCATCTTCATCCAAGCAAAATTATTAATGCACAAACTATGGATAGCTGGTGTCGGATGGGATGAAATTCTAAGTATTGAACTTCAACAATAATGGAACGTAGGCAACAAGAAGAGAAAGTAAACTACATAGATTCAGCGATGCATCAGAAAAGGCACCAGTGGTATACTACAAAACAACAAACTCCCAAGACACACCGATCGTTTATCTAATAGCAGCAAAAACCAAAGTCGCTCATATAAAAATCAGAATATCGTTACCAAGGTTGGAATTATGCGATCCTAGTAAATACAGAACTTTTGTAGGTAACAGAATAGCTGAAATTCAGTCGCTTAAACCAAGACAGGTGGGAAGGACCAAGTTGGTTAAAAAACTCAAATTACCCACTAGCACTTGAACCAACTAAAGAAGCAGCCAGTGAAGATCTAAAAACTACTTGCTTATCAATACACCTCTTCATACCAGCGTACTGCTACATATATATTACTATCCTTAAAAATCGTATTCATCGAGTTCCTAGAGGGATACCAAGTTTTCTAATAGTTAACGAACTAACCAGATCACACAATGTATAGTTTTAAAAACAATACAACATTCGGAGTTTGCTGCCGACATGAAACTCCTCAAAACTACGAATAAAGCCAATAAAAACAGCAAACTATATCATCACTAAATCCATTCTTGGACGAAAATGGTTTGTTGAGGGTACATCGCAACTTACGTATGATCAATAGCATCAACTGATTCTACCAAAAAATCATATTTACTCAAACCTCATCACAATTGAAGCACACCATCTTGTATTACTCGGAGGCGTACAAGCAACTCTAACACAATTATGTTCAAAATATTGGATTTTGGATGATAAACGTCTAGTACGTAAAACGACACACAATTTATTGTGTAAAATGTTTTCGATTCAGAAGAGCACTATCAGAACAGTTAATGGGTATGTTACCAGAAGCTAGAGTCACTCCATCTGCTGTATTCTTCAATACGGACATTGATTACGCAGGTCTATTTGAAAACCATATATCTAAAGGAAGAGAAAACAAGTCCTACGAGTGAGCTAAAAACAGCATCATTCCTCTCAGCATTGAGATAATTTACTTCAAGAAGGGGAACGCTTTTAAACATACATATACAGTGACAATGGTACCAACTTCGTTGGAGCTCGGAACGAGCTACGTAAGGAGCTGCAGATGGCTTTATAACAAGCACACAACAACGCAGCTCAGGAAGCTAATCATGGACCAAACTGATATTACATCCCGCCCGGTAGTCCCTATTTCGGAGATATTTGGGAAACTGGAGTCAAATCAACGAAAAACCACTTAAAGAAAGTGATCGGTAAACCAACACTAACCTACGAGGAATTTAGCACAAATTGAAGCATGTTTAAATTCCAGACCGATTTTCTTCCTGTCAAGAGATTTAGATGATTTCGATGCTTTCACACGTGGTCATTTTTTAATCGGCAGAGCACTGAAAAAAAAAATATTCTTCTAAATTCCAGAACAACGAGTTCAAAATTTGAGAAAATAAAATACTTAGAACTGAGAGATTAGTATGATCAGTAAATTCTTATTTCTTATTTTGGAAAATTGATTTGAGACTGATTTAGTTAAATTAACTTAAATATTTTTTCCCATAATCAGAGAATTTAATTCTAAAAGTTGGAAAATAATATTAGATTAGAAACACGATTTAAAATATTATTGTGTCCCCTATATTCATGCATTAATAACTTTACTAGCTGACCTGTGACTGAATAATCAGTCACGTAAATACATTTTATTGAATTTTTGGTTAATAAATGATTTAGACTATTTGTTTGATGCACTTTTATCAAAAATGTAAATTCATAAACGCGGATCCCATGAGGCCACTCCATTAATACGGAGTTATCCAATACTCGCTAATTCAAATTCTCCCTTTGTGATAGACGGGTCCGTGCAGTGAAAAGAAGTACGGTTCGGCAGGGCACTGCTCTTCGAGCTCCATTCTGGTGCTGACCATGGAGAAGGCGGAGTTAAGCTTTCGGATGTTAGTCTTATAGAACCGCGAGGGGGAGTTAGTTCCGAGAATCAGCTGATTGAGGTAGAGGAGATTGTGCAGTGCGTGGAGGGACACCTTTACTTTACCACAGCAGCGAGTGAAGCCGAGACCAAGCCCCTCCTTCTGAGCCCGGAAAAATAGCGCGTCAAAGAACTCGCAAGCCACTTCCATCGAACCTAAATAGTGAATTTAAATTTCCCGAGAGCACTTTGGGATGATGCAGTGCGCTTCTCATTGCCTGCCAGGTTTGAACCTTCGAGTGCACTCACAGGAACAAAAAGGCTCCTAAAAAGAAAAAAATTTGCGAGTTTTCAAAAATAAAAACAAAATGGCGAAAAACTTATATTAAAATCGAATTGATCTTGCTCCGCCTCTTCGTCTGGAACCTAATCCTCAAATGTGAGGGTTGGCGTCTTGGGAGATCCATGGGGTGGTGTCACGTGATAATGATGAGACTGGTTCATGGCTTGAATTTGGGGATTGTGAATTTTGATTTTGATCGTATATTTTTCGTTTTCGAGGGTCTCTTGATTTCCAAGGCATTTTGAAGAAAAATGAAAAGAGTTTTGTTCAAGACTCGTTGAGGTGAGAAATGGTAAAGACTTACTCGCTGGACCGCTCGTTCAAAGTGGTTTTGATTCATACTCGAGGCTTGACTTGATGATTAACGGCTTTATATTTTTAATTTCTTTTACATTTCAGTATTAAAATCAGCAAAATAAAAATATTTTGATTTTTATTCGATTTAGTATGGATTTGAAAATCGCAAAATTGGTCACTCGCGTCGTTTTTTACATTTCAATGCATTTTTATTACTATGTATTTGAAAATCGTTATTTTTGTCTTTTTTACTTTAAAAAGTTAGTAGCTTGCTTTTTTAAAACAATTTAAATCTAGTTTTATTTGCATCCGCTACTTTAAATTTGAATCGCACGAAAACTGTTTTGAACTTTGAATCTAACTCGCGTGCAAACTGTTTTGCAACTTTTGATTTGGATCGCGCACCACCAATTTGAACAAAAAAAATTTCTTTTCAGTCGTCCCATAAAATTCTCAAATGTGGCAAGATTTCACGCGCACAAAATCTTGAAAATTTTCTGAAACCACCTGAGGTACCCGTTTCGGGTACTTTCCGGTGGAAGTTTTTCAATTTTTCCGATTTTTTTAGCCTATGCACAGCGCAATATTTATATAGACCTACCCTGAAATAATCTAACGGATCGGATCATATTTAGGGGTCATTTTAGGGTTGAATATGAAGAAATTAAGAGTTTAATATAATAGATAGATAGAAGATAGATAGAAGCTGACCTGTGACTGAATAATCAGTCACGTGAATACATTTTATTGAATTTTTGGTTAAGAAATAATTAAGAAGATTTTTTAAGATGTAAATTTGATGCACTTTTATCAAAAATAAAGTAAATTCATATACGCGGTTAATTTTTAAATATTAAATAGATAGAGTGTCATGACAAAATTGTATTTTTACACTCACAACTATTAACACCAAAATGTATCTAAACTCATTTTATGTTCTCTGTTTTGTTTAATTGAGATTCAATTACAAATTTTCTACTCATTTTGTCATCACAGTGTGTCATCACAAAAACATCGGCAAAATTTAAATAAATTTTTTTATTGGCCCGGTGTAATGCGCATGATCATAGATTCAATATAAACATATTTTGTCATGGCATTCTGGCGTCATGACAAAATTTTGCTGAAAACACCTGAGGTACCCGTTTGAGGTACTTCCCGGTGGAATTTTTCCGATTTTTCTAGCAAAGGCACACCGCTATATTTATGTCGACCTACCCTGAAAAATTTAAACGGATCGGATCATGTTTAGGGGTCATTTTAGGGTTGAGTTTGAAAAAATTAAGCGTATTAATATAATAGATATGCTAGTACTTCTCAGTATAGGAACTCAATTCACAATTATCTTTCTGTATATAGATGCGATATTGAGTAATCCATTTTTATGATTAAACAATCTTAGCAAATAAATGCTTTACGAGTTTGCAGACACCTGTATTCTTCAGCAAAGTGAATTAGCTGCCAGTATGCAACAATTTTATGGTTGGCTGCCTCTAACTCTGTTGGTGTCAGTGCTCCAATCTCTCGCTCCCTTTTATCTTTCCTTGACGTTGAATTTTTGACGAATCTAAACACGTATGACAAGACCTTTTTTAATTTAAAATAACTTGAATATTTCCTGCTTAGAATCATCATGATATCGTGTTGTTTGTCATCGTAGGATTGTAATGAAATCGTACCATATGCTTCAAATTGGCTTTCCTCTGTCGTTTCTGGTATTGAAGGTTGATCTGGCCAATATTGATCGTTGCGTGCTAGCCATGCTGGACCATTCCACCATAGTTCGTTTGTTGATAATTCTCTAGCTAGTTTTCCTCGGGTTGCACAATCGGCCGGGTTGTGTTTTGTTGGAACGTGCCGCCATAAATCCCTTTTATACGTTCCTATGATTTCGGACGTACGATTTGCAACGAATGTCGTCCAGCATCTTGGTTGACTGGATAACCAATCTAAAATAATTTTCGAATCAGTCCATAGTGTGACTGATGATATACTAATGGATAAAGTGTCAAGAGCACTGCACCCATTAACTCGAGCCTTGGTATACTGACTTGTTTCAATGGCGATACCTTCGTTTTGGCACATATAAGATGCGTCACGAACCCTTGATTGTTTGATGATCTCGCGTATACTGCCGCTGCATATGCCCACTTACTTGCATCACAAAATCCGTGTATGGTGAGGTTGGTTGACGTAGCAATACAACGGGGAATCTTTAATCTAGGTGTTTCGCATAGATTATTTCGAAGCTCAATCCACGAAGATTTACTTTCTGCCGGTAATTGTTCATCCCAACCAATCTTCTGCACCCATAAACTTTGAAATAGTATTTTGATTTTAATCGTGATTGGTAATAGGAGTCCCAATGGATCGAAAATTTTACTGGCTTCTGACAGGAAGCTCCGTTTGGTGTAAATCTCTGTAGGTTGCAGGTATACTTGAAATAAGAAATTATCTGTGCTAGCATCCCAAGCTATGCCTAATAGCTTTACCGGCTCTGGATTCTCTGAGATTGTTTTAATAGTATTGGAGCCCGACTGATTCAGTAGATCTCGAATTTGCTGGTTATTTGAGGATAATTTTCTTAGGTTGAACCCACCGCTACTTAATATTCGTAATACATCATCCTTCAACTTCGTTAAGTCAATTAGTGTGCGCGCACCAGTCATAAGGTCATCTACATAAATATCATTTTCGATTGCTCAACTTGCTTCGGGAAATTCCTCTTCGTTTGACTGGGCCAGTTCCTTTAAGCACCTTGTCGCCATGAAATATGCTGACGCCATGCCATATGTGACTGTTTTTAATGAGCATGGGCGGATTTTATGAGTTTTATCTCGCCACAATATCAATTGATGCTTGGTGTCTTCCTCGTCTACCCACACTTGGCGATACATCTTTTCAATATCGCCTACTAATACGAAGTGATGCTATCGAAACCGCGTAAGTATTTCGAATAAACTGGGTTGTATGGTAGGCCCTACCATTAAGTTTTGGTTCAGCGACGTGCCCGTGGTTGGTTTTGTGGATGCATCGAAAACCACACGCAATTTAGTTGTGGTACTGCTGCTCTTTAATACTCCATGATGTGGCAGGATGTATGATTGCTGAATTTTCGCGGGGGTTGCTACGAATAACTTCATGTGTTGTAGATCCTGATACTCCTTTAAGAATTCTTCATAAAGCTGGTGGAATTGTTTGTCTCCCTTGAAGCGTCTCTCCATCGCTAGCAATCTCGATAATGCTTGCTGGTAAGTCGAGTCTACAATCTTGGAGGATTCCTTAAATGGTAGTTTGGCAACGAATCTCCCGTCTGGCGCTCGTTGTGTGGTTGCCTTGAACCAATTCTCACAATATTGTTCTTCCTGTGTGAACTTGCTGATCTGTGGTATCTCCTCGATTTCCCAAAATTTTTGTAGCGTAGCATCAATATCGACTATGGTTGTGAACGACTGTGCAATTCTTGTTGATTCTGCTTTGTGCGTGCCTCCTATGATCCAATCCAACTTGCTTTTGTGTGCGATTAAATTTGATGGGCCTAATCTGCTAACGGCACCTTCGAGTAGTTCGAATATAATGTCGGCTCCAAGTAGAATGTCGATCGGTGCGGGTTTATAGAAATCTGGATCGGCCAAGCTGATATTTCTTAAATTCTTCATGCAGTTAATGTCAAATTCAAAGGCGGGTAGTGACGATGTAATCTTCGTAATGATGAGTGCCTTCAAGGATGCTAACTGCACTGTTTCGAATCTGGACGTTAATGTAAATGTTATGCTGCCATGCGACCTTCCGCTGTTGGTTTGACCGATTCCTGCAATTAAATTTCTGCCATTTTGTCGTGGCAGTTGTAACTTCTGAACGAAAGCTTCGGTGATGAAAGTAGCTTGAGAAGCAGTATCTAGTAGAGCTCGGCATAATCGCGGTACGCCAAAGTTGTCATATACGTGTATTTGTGCTGTAGGTAGTATTGTTTGTATCGTGCTTTTCAAACAAACATCGTGAGGAGTACGACGTACATCATCGAGACAGGTGTGAATGGCTGCGACTGTTTTATCTTCGTTGCTACGACTTGAATTATCTGTGGAGGCTGATGCATTTGATGTAGTGTCTATGTGTACGAGAGTATGATGTTTGCGAGAGCAGTGACGACATCTACCATGTATTTTGCAATCATATACCGAATGACCGGGATTAAGGTAATTGAAACACCGTCTCTTGCTACCAATGATCTTCGATCTTCGATAGATAAGCCTTTAAATCGATCGCAATCAATCAATCGATGCTGCTCCTTATTGCATGCTATGCAGTTAGAATCCGTAGTTATAGCGAAACTATTTTTAGCTTTAATTGACGTGCTTGCCTTACTTACTTTAGTGGAATGCGCCCTTATAGATTCCAGTGCATCAGTTCTCTTTATCAAAAAGTCGAAGAATTCGTGTATGGTTGGAAATTCGTTGTTTGTATTCTCCTGTGCCCATAAACTGCGGGTTTCGTCATCTAGCTTCTGCTGCAGCAGGTATATGGGCCACGGATCCCTGGATTCGGCTTGATCACCTAGAGCCTTCAAACCGCGTATTACTTCATCGGAAGTATCGAGTAATTTCCTTATGTTTGAAGCGCTTGCTGTGTGTATTGTGGGTTGCTCAATATAGCTACGTATAAATGCGTTGATCGTATGCCGCTTACGATCGTATCTTTGTGTAAGCTTTCTTAGTGCTTCCATATAATTTGATTCCGTGACCTTAAAATGCTTTACTAGCGAGAACGCATCTCCTTTCAGCAAGCCTTTAAGGTATTGGAATTTTTGAACTGGTGTTATGCTTTCTCTACTATGTATGTGAAACAAATCATAGAAACTTTGCCACTCTGTATAATCACCAGAAAAGGTCGGGATTTGCAGTTTAGCTAGTCGTACTTCTGGTGCTGAACCCGTAGTAGTCATATTAAAACTAGTATCGCCATGTGCGGTGGTTGCCTCCATTACACCGCGTTTCTTTATCCAATCGTTTAGTTTGGTTACGACAGCGTAATAGCATTCTTCTGCGTCACCCATTTTGGATTCCTCCTCGCTATCAATCGCAAATATGGATGCTTCAACGGTATCTATTTTGTCCAAGACTTCCTTGGCACGATTAGCCTTGAAGCGCATTTCTTCGATGCTTTCATCGGAATTCTGGCTTATACCACTCGCGAATTTTAATAATTTGGTTAAAATGCCGCGGTATACGGAGCGTTGCTTTTTTAAACCTTCCAAATCACTAATTTTATTCACTTATATACTGCGCACTAGCTTTGAACACTGCAATTACCCCGCTTTGGTCGTATTATTCGATATAATAATTTGATTTTCTCTTATATATTTTTCTTTTGATTTGATTAGCAGATTTTATTTTAAATAATTTATCTTATGGCTTATATTCTTTATAATAATAAAATTTTTACTTATGTGCATCCTGCTCGAAGGACCAAATAAACAATCTTGTGTGTGGGCAGCAATGAAGGCGATCCGATGAAACGTGGTTTAGCAGCAATGGAGGCGTTTCAATAAGGTGCGGTTCGGCTAATGTTTTCCCACTGGTGTTTCCCACTATCACTGGCTAATGTTTGGTATTGGATACTTGTACTTCTTACAATCACTTAATAAATACCAAAATAATGATTTTAATCTTGAAATTTATTTTATTTCACAATGTTGGACTCGGTTGTTGGTACTCCAAAATCTCAAAAATAAGTGACCGAGATGGAAAATTTTCACAATAAAAAATAAATTACAGGGTGGTTTTTAAATATAATATCCCGCTTAAGTACTAAATTCCTTACCATTAAAAATATTATTTCGTTCAAATCTACCCTTATCGACGGTACAATTTACCTAAGAGCAATTTGAATATCGAAATTTCTCTATTAAAATATTAGTGAGTATACAAGTAATAAATTGATATACAGGAATCGCACTACTGTTGATAAACAATTGTCAACAAACGTCAATAAATTATGTGAATATTTTGAATGGTAAGTTTATCTATATAAATTAGGATAAATCAAGTGATTCTCAAATGTTATTAAGAAAATTATTTATTGAAGGCTTTGAAGAATCATTTGATTTGTCCTTTACATTTGTGTTTGATTATATTTAATTGAAAATAATGCCAAATACATTTTGTTTAGATGTACCATAACAACACAATGGAATTTGCAATAGTAATGGAATTTACAGCATGAACTGAGATACGATAAGTATTATACATTTAATTGATTTGCTTAAAACTAATTTTGTTATTTAATTTCAGGTGAAGTGATTGCAGCTGAATTTGGACAATGATATTATTCTCTGAACCCGAAAACGTTTGTCATATTTGAGAACTCTTAATTGTAACGGTGCATTCGCGCACGTAACAAGAAATTTATTTGCCTGTGTTCATAAAATATACAACACGAGTATGAGGTATACTGTACAATGACGCGATTGATTAAACCCCCTAAATGATAGCTAGAAATTATATCCAACGATCGCACAATTCTCTATGTTGCCGACAGTAATTCGATCGATACCAACAGATGGCAATCCAGTTGGATGTTATAAAATGATTTGCAATGTTCTTTTTTATTTTTAAACCCCCTGTGAGGTGTGTCAATAGTCCCGCGTAAAATTTGGCGGAAAACAAAAAAAAATATAAAAGGGCGATTGGCAGTGAAACCGGGGTTGTTGAATTTTGAGTTTTGTGCGAATCACATGCCAATTTTTTTTTTAGTATAGTGAGACAAAAATATTGAAAATATATAGAACAGTTGTAGTACATATACATTAAGTTAATAAATTAAATTTCATTTTTGTGTAAATCTAATATATAATATTTAATAAGTTAAAGAAAAAAATATAAATAAAAGTTAAGAATTCCTTTCAAAAGAAAAATACTTATCAAGAAAATAATAAAAAATTAGTATAAACTAATAAAAGTGTAAGTTCGTTAAGTAAAACGGTACCAAAATACACTGGACTAAATTGTGAAAAGTGATAAATTCTAGATTGTATATGTAACGACAAATTTCCAAACCATGCGTATAAGAATTTGTGAAACGTATGTGAAAAAAAAAATAACTGAATTTGTGCATAGTAGAAGCAAATATAGTGGAAGTGAATTGAATGAAAAATAAACTTCGTGAATTAGTGATTTATATGGACTAATATAGTCAAACTAATAAGTATGCATACGCCAGCGTAATGGTCAACAACAACTATACACCAAGCTGTAAATCCGGATTTAGCCGCTACAACGGGGAAGTCAAATTTTTTATTCATATTATTTTAATATTTAAAACTATTAAACATCAAATTAAAAATTAAAAACTCCAACCATAAGACATTCAAAAATAATAATTTCTAAAGAATAATTAATTAATACTAGGTTAATCTTAAGTAAATAATCATATTTTTTTTTCTTTTTTTCAATTTTTTTTATACCAATTATTTCTTTTTATTTTTAAGCCAACGATTTCAAATAGTACTTCCAAATTAAATTTTTCCTTGTATTTTATTATCGAGATTGAATAATAAAGCAAATACAATTCTTTTTGTCGATTTGAAATCGTTTGCTTGTGAAATAAAAAATTATAAAAATTTATGAATTAAATAGTTAACACTAATTTTACTAACCTTATTTACAATATTTATCTCTTGCATTTCCTACAAATTGTTTTTCGCAACGGATAAATAAACACTCTTTGTTGTTGTTTAACATTACTCAAAATTCATATTGTGTTTCTTCTTTTCTATTGTGGTTTTTTTCTCGAATATTTGTGCGGGTTATTACGTGGGTCAAAAATGTGCAATGATTTTCATGAGTTTTTTCGAAATAAAAATGTTAACGATGCTAATCTCATGGCGAGAATGGCCCACCGGTGAAAAGTTTTTGGATGATGTAATTGGTATCTCGTGGCGAGAATGGCCCATATATAGCCACTTTGAGAACACACTGTATATCTTAATGGAAGTTCATATTTTGGGTATTGGTCAACGGTCTTACTAAGATTTTCGAGTAGTTCTGATCTTAACCTTTGCCGGTGCAAGGTTTTAGGTCGATGTAATTGGTATCTCGATGCGTAGCGAACAATTTAAAACATGACATTGGACAGTTTGCGTCCTACGTATCACTCTAAAAAATGTGATCAAATTTAAACTAAAGATCAATTAATTTCATTTAAATTAATTAAGCAATTTCCATACAATAAATGTAGTAATTAAAATTTTTGTTATTTATTCAATAAAATGTTAAGTTTTTTCAATTAGTTGTTTAAATTTCATCACAAATATGTTGCAAATTTAATTGTTGTTGGAAACTAAACAATACGTTGTTGAGCTATCATTAATTGATAAATTTTCAGTAGAGATGTTGAATAAAATCATTTTGTGGTAAATTTTAAACATAAAACTGTTCAATATAATAATCAATAAAATAAAACAAAATTAATTTAGAGTTAAGTGACGTATTGTATAAATTCATTAAAACTGAAGCCATTTAGGACTGCAGAACGAATGTAAAAAGTTAACAGTCAAGTATAAAGTGGAAATTAAGTAGTTCGTTTCGAATAGTTTTCATAAGGCACGCGACTATAAAGTTACAGTAAAAAGTGTTTTAAAACAATTGTGTTTTTATTATTTAAGGGAGGGTACCAAAATGGAAGACGTTACTATGGCTATTCCCACGACTAGTCTATGGATCGCAATAAATGGAAAGTGATGTTTTTCAATTTCGATGTAAAATGTAAAACGTATATTTTTACTCCGTAGTAGAAACTTTGGAAGCAAAAATCGGGTACACTTTTATAGAAAAAATCGAAGTCCTCAACACTACAATAAATAAATCACTATCTGGATTGATTATAGAAGTTATATGCTACTATTATAATTTTAATATAAAGTACCCGGGAAGGATATTTCACAATCATTGAACTTTATGGCTAAGTTTATGTTACACATCCCACAAAACCTCGCGGATCTAAAAAGTCAATGTATCAGTGGTCCAAAACTAGTGATTTGGTTTGAAAACTGGATGCAGTGTCAAGTAGACACGAGTTATAATTTCATTTTGGTATTTAATCCAGTTTTATTATTTAAAATTGAATTTAATATTATTTTATTATTAAATATAGTTTTTAAATTAAATATTAAAAGGCAAACTTTTATTTCTCTTCAGAGTGAAATTTTTGTAATTTGCTAGTATGCCTATAATACGAGTACTAGATTGTATTGAATAAAAAATTTCGAAATTTTATGTTAACAATTTTATAAATTTACTACAATTTAAAAATGTACCTTAAGTATTTAGTTATTATTTGAATGTAATATTATATAGAAAATATAATTTAAATGTAATAAATTTTGACTTCTAAAATATCAACAATTTTTAGTTTAAATTCGAACAACAAGTGATTGAAATTAAACAGATTATATGAAAAATTCAGCATATACCTACAAAAAATTCAGCAATTTTAAATTCTAATTTTATCAACTATTGTTGAAAATCACATTTAATTTGTTTCGAATTAATTATAAAGTTTTCAAACATAATTTTATATTGTTTAAAGGTAAACACATTTTGTTAATAATTCAACAATATTCAAAATATTATTACTAAAATTTTTGTTTAAATTCTCTCCTTCATAAATTGATGTTTAAACAGGAAGTTAAATATTTTTTGCACGTTTAAAATTACTACAATTATTGAGTGTAATTAGTCTCACTCAATTATTGAAGTATAATCCAACTAAAATTTTTTAGAGTGTACGTATAGAATTAAAAAATCTAGTGAAAATTCTAGTCCATATATTTTCCCCAAATTTTCATATAGTCTCAATATAACCTAAGCTATTAGAAAAAACAACCGAAAGTATTGGCTACTAGTGGAAGAAATGCCGGAAAGACGGAATACCGTTAAATTTCATGATTTTATATAAAGAATTCCGATTTTAAGGACATGAGATGTTTTATTTAGTGAAAATAGTGATAAATAATGAATAAAAAATTTCCGCTGGTAATTACATAACAAAACTTATTCGATTTACTGATACTGATGCCACTTGCGGCGACTCGGCTAGTAGCGCAATTTTTTATTTTCCACTGTCAAATTTCCGCTATCTTATACAGCAGGAGACCGATGACCAATACCCAAAATCTCAACTTCGATTAAGATAGTTATACAAACTCTGAAAAGTATGCAGCATCAGTTTGAATCTTTCAAAAATTCCCTCAGTTTCCTGTGTAATTCAATGGATGATATAAGAGAAACTGTTACCCGTTTATCTAACGAAAATCAAGCCATGAATGAAAAAATGTCTGCTTTAGAGACCAGATATGAGGCGCAGGAGCAAAAAATTTACTATATGGAGACTCAACTTGATCATGCAAATCAGGATTTAAATAAAACAAATATATTTATTGTTGGTCTACCATCCGGAAATGATAGTGAGATTTCTAATTCAATAAGTGAAGTTGTTGACAAAATTGGAGTACAAATTTCTAATGAAGATATTATGGCAGTTAGTCATATTTCCCACAACAAATCATCAAATTCACAATTAAAAAACCCGTATATTGTCACGTTAAAATCATTAGAATTAAAATCTAAAATACTAACAACATTTCGTAAAAAAAGAAAATCAATTTATTCTGCATGACCCAGCTGGCAACAACTCTTCAAATTGTCCGATTATCATTTTGCACCATCTCACGAAATATCAATCAAGATTATACAGCGAAGCTAAAAATATTAACAAGTTTATAGTTTAAATTTAAATTTTTGTGGTGTAGTGATAATAAAATTTACTTACGTAAATCAACTGATGCAAAAGTGTATCACATACATTCATTCAATGATATCAATCGCGCCATTCAAAGCTGTTCCAGTTCCACAACATCTTCAGCGCAACCCAACATCCAAATTAAAATTACAAATCATAAATTAAGTATTTTTTTAAGTTATTTTTTTAAATATTTACTTTTCATATTTATATATTTTTTGAAACTTACCTTTTACATAATTTTTATCCATATCCATAGAGATTTGTTTACAGATTTTTTTTGATTTTTTGTCATTTAGTTACATGACGTATAATGTCAAACTTTTGTTTTCATTCAGATTTTTTAGTTTAATTTTGTCAAGTAAAAATACATATACTTTTAGGCGCTATATTATAAATAGAACCTCACAAATGTTTAATGAATTGATAATTGGTTTTGTTCTCTACTACAATATTTTTTTGTATATCTTTACAATTTATTTGAGAGAAGTTTGATGAGGAATATTCCTTGAATAGTTGAGTGGAATATTAATATTTTTATTTATTGTAATGGCTACAACCTAGATAATATATTTAGTGATAATTGTATAAATAAAATATTTCCTTTGCGGATCTGACCACAATAGACATATCAATTCGATCAAAAGCTCTGACTTGGATTTACGCGTTATACAGTTTAATGCCTGTAGCATGAATAACTTTTATACATTTCACTCGATTCTCGAATTCATTGAAAATCTTAATTCCGATTTTCATATAATTATTGTTAGTAAAACCTAGATTAAAACCCAAAATGTAAATTTTTATAATATAAATGGTTTCAGAAGTATTTTTTTCGTGCAGAGATGATAGAACCGGTGGTGGTATTGTGATGTATATTAGGAATGATGTAAACTTCGATATAATCATAACCAACGAACCAAATTTTGAATTTCAGCTTATACAAATAAAACTTAACGAGTTTTCACGAAATTATGTCACTGCGTTTTATCGCCCACCGGACTCGAATATTGATATTTTCTTTAGAGAATTAGAATCAGTTATTCATAAAAAGTGTAACAACATTATACTAGGCGATATTAATATATACCTTTAAATAAGTCAACTCCTGTAGTAACAGACTATAAAAACTTATTGTTAAGTTTTGGGATAGTTGCAACGAACAATTTTGAAACCCGGTCTAAATCAGGAAATATAGTTGACCATGTGCTCTGCGGGTTTAATGGATTACAGAAGGTTGTAAATTCAACTCTATTCTCTGATATTAGCGATCACAATTTTACTGCTTCACATTTCTCGTATAAAAAGAAAAGAGTTAATAAACTTTTAGAAAAGAAAATAATTGATTATTATTTGAGTAAATGCTGATTTTGACAATTATTTGACAAGTCTGGATGTAAATTGTTTTGAACCGGATATTGTCTCACATTACAGAGAAATATGAAGAACTAATTACCAAATACACACGCACTATTAAAAAAACAGTTAAATTAAAAAATTCGTATTGCCCTTGGATCACGTACGATTTATGGCAATTAATTAATAAAAAGGAATCAATCCTAAAGAAATCCAAGAGGCAACTCCGTAATAGTTCAGCTGTAAACCAAAATGTAAGCGATTATAACCAAAGACTTCTAGAAATGGATAAGGTGATTAAACGTGAAAAGTGTTATGCCAAAAAGAGATATTTTGAAAAGGTTTTTGGTGGTGTTTCTAACCAACGTGACTTGTGGTTCAATATAAATGCTTTACTGGGTAGAACTAATAGCAACAATCAGAAACCTTGTTATTAATATTGGTGGGGAAATTATATCTGACGGATACAGAATTGCATCTCAATTCAACAATTATTTTACGAATGTTGGTGAAGATTTGGCTGGTCAGATTAATAGTTCCAAAAATATTTTTAAATTTAATACCTATCACGTTGTTAATCAAACTATATTTATAAAGCCTACGTCATCTGTTGAAATATTTAACTTAATTATTGATTTGGAATCCAAGAAAGGAGGTGGACCATATTTGCTCGATAGTAATGTCCTAAAATTCCACATCAACAATTTTTCGGAGATTTTATCAAACGTTTTTAATACGGTTTTTGAAACTGGAACATATCCAAATTGTTTAAAATTATCAAAAGTTATTCCAGTTTTCAAAAGTGTCGATAAAACTAAATTAACGAATTACAGACCAATATCTACTCTATCTATTATAGATAAATTGTTAGAAAAATTGTTAGCATTACGGGTTAATTCGTTCTTAGAGACTTACAATTTATTATATAATTTTCAGTATGGTTTCCGAAAATGTTCAGGGACTGATGTTGATTTGATTGAAACAGTTGATATGATTAATAGTTCCATAAATGATAAGTTCTATGTATGTGCATTGTTTTTAGATCTAAAGAAAGCATTTGATACAGTGGACCATGAATTATTATTAGATAAATTGAATTGGTATGGATTTAGAGGGAAATCTCACGACATATTGAAAAGTTATCTCGCGAATAGAAAACAATTCGTTTTTGTTAATGGCGCTAGTAGTAAGAGTAGTTTGGTGAAGTACGGTGTACCTCAAGGCAGTGTACTCGGCCTTATGTTATTTTTATTATTCATAAATGACATGGGTAATCTCTCATTAAAAGGAAAACTTAGGTTATTTGCTGATGACTCAGCACTGTTTTATGAAGTTAAGGATCCAATTGACGGACTGCAGTTTATGTCACATGATCTTGACATTTTATTTGATTTTTTTAATGAGAATATGTTATCTTTAAACCTGGCTATAACTAAATACATGGTATTCCGTTCAATTAGCAAACCTCTTCCTACATTACCTAGTCTTGCTGTAGCAAATGTCAATATTGAGCTTGTCGAAACTTATAGGTATTAAGGAATGATTTTAGACTTGCATCTTAATTGGTAGCATCATATTGATACGGTCTGCTCAAAAGTTTCTCCAATAATTGGTTTTACACACGTAAGGCCTCTCATTATATACCTACGAAAATACTTCGATGCATATACTTTGCCTTCATTCACTCTAGAATTACTTATGACCTCGTTGTTTATGGCAACTCATCCCAATCGCGATTGAGAAAGCCACAAGTTCTGCAGAACCGTTGTATTAAAGCTATATATAAATAACCAATTCTATATTCATCGAGAGATTTATATATACGCTCTAAAGGCTGAAAATATTTTACCGGTAAAAGCCTTACACTCATACAGACTGTCAAGTATATCTATAGGGTAAGAAATGCTACTCTAAGCGTGAGTAATATTAATTTGAGTCCATATAATCACCAATACATCACGTGCAATAAAAATAATCTGAAACCTTGCACTATTATTAATGAGTATGGTCGCAAACGAATTAGTTTCGTAGGCCCTAAAATGAATAACGAAGTCCCTGTTGAAATAAAACAGCAAAATTATGTTAATTTTAAAAAAGGAATAGTTGATTTTTTAAAAGCGATTATAAATAAATATATTATATAAAAAGGTATAGATGCCAAGATTATAGTAGTCTTTATTTACATTGTATTTTTGAAATATGTTATTATTTGTAGAGTATAGAATTGAATATTGTTGTATGCAATTCTCTTTAAGGGATTCTGAATCCACCGCAAACTGCATCCAACAATATATATGTATGTATAATATTATTTATTGTATAAAAAAATAAAATTATAATTATTATTATTATTATTATAAAAGTTAATTGTAATATAATATTTTAATTAAATTAATATAAATTAAATAAATAAATAAAATAATAAATATACAAACAGTGTGTGTTTTTTTTGTTGTAAAAAATTTCATTTTATAAAATTCACTCAAAACTTTTCACAAAACTTAAATGTTGGCTACTTATAGTGTAAAAATATTAGTGTTTATTAACAAATTTCAGATATTATTATGAAAGTTCAATATTTGAGTGTTTTTTCAATTCTACTTATAGAACACAGTGTACATTTTGTTATTATGGCATAAACTTCACTTCGAAAAGATCCCCTGGGCTATATTTTTAAAAATATTTGATTGTCGTTTAATTAAGATCTGTCCCAACTGAGAAATATATACATGGTTCGGTATGCTCCTGACCAACGAGGCCACAGCTAGCTGAATAGTGTAAAAACTTTGTCAATTCGGAGTAATGTAAGAAAACAGTTTCCAATTAAATGTTATTGTTGCTATACAGTGTAACAGAAACTGTATACTAATTACTGTACTGTATTCCATAATTCAAGTAACCACTCCACACACAATAACATGACCCAGCTTAACAAAAGCTTCACGAGAGGGTATATGTAAGAGCAAAGAAGACGTGAAAGTAAATCATTATTCTATTTATTCAGCATCAATAATCATTACACAAAAGGTATTCAATGCACATAAAACAAAATAGAATTAAAGCATTTTCTTAATAAAAGCTGAACAATACATTCCAAAATGGTGCTCGAAATTTACACCAACACGTCAGGACGAACGAACGAACGAACGAAATAACAAAATACCACTGTAATTACACAATGAGAAACGTTTATTTCATAAGAAAATGCCGTACAAAATACAATGGTTATGGTTGTTACGGGAGGGTGACACAGCATCACGAAGAATCGTAATGAGGGTGTTTTTTTTCTGTTTAAATAATAAGGACGAGATTAAATTTTTTTTTTTTTTGTTCCATGTAATTATTTTGTTTCAATTGATTTGAGTTTTTTGTTTGCTTTGTATTTGTTCAACATTTTGTTAAAATTAAATTGATTGTTGTTGTCCTCCTCGTGTATTCGTATATAGATATAAGAAAGTGTGCATAGGTACCGGCTGTACAAGGGATGCGAAATCATAAAAAGATCAAATAATTGATCAATTTTGAAACAATTCAATGAACAACGAAATTATTTTTTAATTATGCTGTATTTATTGATTTACCCCTTGTTGAGTTCAGTCAAATATAGTTGAGTTCAAATGCTGCATGTAAATTAAACCTAATTTTATATTTTCACGATATTGTCGTATATATTGATATAGCTCTAGGAAAAGCGGGTGAATGGAGCAGAGTGCACATTGAAAAGTTCAAATGAGAACAAAATGAAAATTAATTTCCCATATATTTATTTTTGTTCTCAGTGTCGTTTCGCTTTGTACGCTTTTTCCCAAAACATATTTTATATGCACGCAGAGAATTAACTGGATTTCGGATGATATTAAATTTTACAAAAAAAAAATTTCAAAACAATTAAATTTTTTGTTGATTGATTTTGTGATTTAATGATTCTGATCAAATGGTTTCCTTTATACCGGTATACTAAGATAATCAGTCGAAAGTCTATAAAATGTTAATTATTTGGTAATCAATTAATGTCATTATAGGTTGTAATTTATTGTATCTTTTAAACTTGTTGTTATGAATGAGCTTACTAAATTCGTATCACCCGATTCTGAATAATGTTGTTCGTTATAGAATTTGACGGTTGAAATAAAAAATTTTGTAATTTACACCTGTTTTGCACTGAACTAATACTGGAGTATTCCCAAATATTGCCACATACATTTTACTGGTATTATTTATCAACACTAGAACATAACTAAAATTTTCCATAATTATTTATTGTTTCATTTAACACCATTTATAATTTTCCCTTTACTCACTTTCACTTTTATTGTATCGAATACTGGGTCTTAACAAAGACTGTAGCACCCGTATTGATACACCTCGCTGAATATTCCAGATTGTAGGCAAACTATGGCAACTAATCATTAGCAGATTAGTCCCCTACAATCCTCTTAAATGGTTATACTTCTAATGCTGCTACTTAAACCTAGATGTCAGTAAAATTTGATCAAAATGTTTTCAAATTGTCATCAAATTGTTAAACTAATCTTAATTCTGTTAATTTTTGAACCTTCAGTAAGTATAGCAATCGCACTTAAATAATTACGTGCTCATCGGACAAACAAATCTAGGTGAGTATTTTAATATGTACTTTCGGTGAATTTAATTTCCTGCTACCGAACAAATCTAAAACAATTTTTTGGTGTAGAAACACAACAATCGTCTAGAAAATGCTAGTAAATAGAAATTAATTATATCCCGCATCCCTCGAGCTAAGATTACAATTCGGTGGTAGCGAGCTGCCTTGGTGTCGCACTAGTAACAAAAATTACTTCTCAAAATATTGTGAATGCTTTAATATCGTCATGGCAGTAAATTGTAGCTTTTTGGAGATTTTTGGTTGAAATAGGTCCACCGGAAGTGAAAACTTCCATAGGAGCTTTTCGGTGTTTGTAATAACGATTTTTACACCTGAAACTTCACACTTAGGCTTTTTCCATTTCTTTTGAGGTCCCTGATAAATTTGAGCTTTTAGTTGCCCTGTCTCTTATACTGCGTCTCCCACAAATTATTAAGAATAAATTATCACACTAAAATTTGAATTTAAGTTTTATAAAATCTATCTTCCTTATTATTTTATGTTGCACAAAACTCATTCTCGGAGACATCGTAACCATTCCAATTCCTGAAAAGTATTTTCCTATTACGCATAAAAATTATAAAATTCGGATTTTCCACGACACATTGCACAAATAAAACGGTTTTGATTGATTTATTTTCCCAGTAGACAAAATTCTCATTTTATTTATTTTTCAAATTTTCCGCTAATTCATTGAGCCGGTAATGATATTTATATTACGCACGCATTAAAAGAAAAATGTATAAGAGCTTTTTCCGCACCAACAACAAAACGTAATGGAAAACCATAACTTTTTTATACGTTTATTCCATCATTTCAACTTTTAAATCTTACATTATTTTTTTGTATGTTTATAAATAATTTGGGTGTGTGTGTGTGTGTGTTTAATGCTTTAAAGCTCTCTAGATACAATATCGCAAGTTAACACAAATCAAATGAAAACATTTTTTGATTCGTTTCGACTTCCGCGTATAATACAATATACATCGTGGCGAATTTACGGAAGGAAATGCGTGAAATATAAATTAAAAGATTTTCCGCCTCGTTTAAATATAATTTCCAATCCATCTTCAACAATATATTTAGGTTGTTTATTTTGCCTGATGTTAAATACATATAATACACCTACTCGTACATAGGACGCGTACATAATATACAAAAAAAAATATATTTAGGATTTCGATTCGTATAAATAAAATATTAACATTTTTTTTGGAAAATTTTAACGGCAATTAAAAAAAGATTAATATTTATGTTAAATAAAATTAAGCACAAAGTGGTTGGATGACATGAGAAAAATCTAAACGGAAAATAAAAAGTTTGTCGCCAAACTTTTTGTTTTTGTTTTCCATTTTATACACGAGCTTTTAATTTTTTATTTTTTCGTTTTGTACTTTCGTTTGTTGTTGAGGAAATGAAATATTACACAAAAAAGTAAATTGATTAAAATTGATTACCTCCACCCGAAAACAAAATTTTCACTGGCTGATGAAAAAAAAAAAAAAGTTTTTCCCAGATTTTTCCCAAAAATTAATTTAAATGGAAATTTATTTAACGAACAAAGAGTTTCTAGAAAATTGTGTTATTTGAATAAATTTTGCTGTCGAAAGTTTACGAAAAGGTGGATTAACCATTGGATTAACAATTTGAATTATAATAAACAAGCGAGGGGAAATGATTTGTGTTTAAAGTGGAGCTTCTTATACAAGCTTCACCGTGATTCATGTTTTCCTTTCGAGCAGCAACTCGAATTTGATTAATCTTTTCAGAATCTACTTGAAATACTTAATGAGCTTCAGCAGGTATGATATACTGTAATTCAGAGTGTTTTAGTTTGTGAAGAATATTTCCATTTGCAATTATAGCATTAGATCTTCATTCACCCTTAATAAGCGACCTTCGAAAATTATGACACATGTCATATAAAAGTCGAACTTTGTTTAATCTAACAAACACCATAAGTGCCAAATTTTGAGCTATTTATGAGGTTTCGAAATCTACAAGCAAGCAAAAATTGTTGATCACGTTCACTTCTAGAGAAATTGAAATAATTGTAGTGGAATAAAGCGCTTTGGGCCGCCACTGTGTTAAATAAGGTACCAATCTTTAGGAATTGGAGAAATCATCTAATCGGTTTACCATTAAAGCTCCGCGATGCCCAAAATTTTGGCAGAGATATAGTCTTGATTGATCCAGGATTCGACAGCCATGCCTTTAATGACATATTTTTATCAGTTGATATTCAAGGAAATTCCATCAGTATTCAAATAATACGTTTACACAACATAGTTAACGCTATCAAGACTAATGCAGGCGAAATAGTTTATAGTTCAGCCCAAATTGAAAACACATATTATTAAGAACAATAAAATAATTACTGTTATAAAGTTTATCGGTAATGCAACCCTAAAATTATAGTGGGCCCCATAATGTATAGTGTTTGGTGCTCCAGTTTGTTGCACGCGTCGGAGCGGCTCATTGACTGCGTCGTTATTAACGGAATTTAGACGCCATAGCCAATAGAGGTTGCTAGAACGAGCAATACTATTTTTAACGCCAATTTCGGATGCTGCAACCGTTGAAGAAGCGAGACGAGAAGTCTGCAGAAGATAACACCTATTTTTTGCTATATTTTTTTTAATTTTGATTTTTTATATTAAAATAAATTTGACTTTTATTTTAAAGGTTTTTTTGATTAACGTAGAGTAAAAATTTGTGTAAACTGCATGCAAATTGGCAAAACGGACCGAAGTACCAGGAACATCTGTGAAGACTGCTAATTATTTGAGCGAAACGCTGGAGGCATTTGTGTTTCAACAAAAATCATTTAACGCTGCATTAAATACTATCTCTTAAACTAAACTACCAAAGAAAAATATTGAGCCATTTGTCGAAGATTATAGAATATGGTCATCTCCTAACAAAGTTGCGAATAAATTAAAACAATAAAGGGGTGTCGTACGTGTGCAAGCTTCAGTCTTAATTTGGCACATTGCTCCGCAACAGATCGTGTCTCATAGTAGAATGGAACAAATTAATTGAGTGATACGTTAAATAAAAATCAATAATCGCCGCCTTAATTCAATCGGTTCTAGACCAAAAGGTGTGTAAAAGCTTCAATCACAAATAATTACATAACATATACCACCAATCATATGAAACCACTTCTCTAGAAGGAACCTAGAGATCACTGGCTCATTTTGCTACAAAAGGCCGATAGCAAAAAGCAGCAATAATGGGTGAGAAACGCGGTAGCTAATTTATATCCAACATTCACCGATCTTTTATAGTTTTTTATAGCCCGGTGAGACGCTATCGAATCGTGCAGTGCTATCGAACCGTGCAGTGTCTAAGATAGATAGGCCCATCCATCAACGATAGCAAAACCGTTTTGTGGGAAGTCTCAACATTAAAAACGAAGATAATTTCGTACTCTAAATTAAAAAAAAAAAAACTCATTAAAAAACACACATCGACTCTGTTACAAGTGTTTTCCTTAAACATTAAAAGAATACATGTTATTGCGTGTGTTAGTCTGTCGAATAAAATATCATTCACTACTACACACCACACCATTCAACAAACAAACCACAATCAAGAAGTAATCATCAAATAACAGGCATTCGTCAATCAACAATCAGAATTCAGTCTGTGCAAATTTTTTTAGTAGCGACCTTTATTGGTGATAGGTTCCAAAAATCAAATGTGCACCAAGAATTCTACGACCGCAATCTGGGCGCGTATTCTTGGAATCGGTGAAGATATTTTTGTCTACGAATTATAAATTGCATTAACCCTACAGTGCGCAATGATTCATATATGAACCGTTTCTATTTTCATTGTTATCCTTTGTGCAACATAAGAAATATTAAAATTGTTTGTTTGATTTATTTTAAGAGGAATCCCATTTGTAGAATTTCTTTTTTATTTTCCATAAAATTTACTTTTACTCGCGTTTAGAGCAGTGTGATGTGACAAGTGTTAGTATAAACATTACAAGTGATTTCTGGTATGTTTGATTTATAATAATTAACTAGGTGACCCGGCGAACCTCGTTTCGCCCCCAATTATTTCGTCCGAGCAAACACTTTTGACCTTCACGAAAATTGATTTTGATGATAGAAAAATCAAACAACTCAACTCAATTCTCAATAGATGTTTGAGTTAGACGGTTGAGTGGCCATTCCATTCACTTTTTCATCGAATTCAACACTAAAGGTAGGTTTATGGTTGCGTTCGTTCGTTCGGTCATTAGTTCAACCAATCATTTTTTGTACAAAAATTCAGAATCGTCAATTTTGAGCAATATGATTGGTGGAAAAAATTGTCAGAATGGACGAACGAACGCAACTTAGTTGTTGTTTGCAAATTGACTTTGTGATTTGTTAATCGTCACAGCGAACGCCAAAAGAACGGGGAACTGAATACACATGTTTTTATATATAGAAGATAAGATTGCCAAAATTCTACACAACTTATATTTATAGTAGTCCGCGCAACCAACGCCATCTATTGAAAATAATCCGAAGTGGCTATTTAAATCAATGATCATTGTCAAAATAC
Organism: Nephrotoma appendiculata; assembly: GCA_947310385.1. Taxonomy (NCBI): domain Eukaryota; kingdom Metazoa; phylum Arthropoda; class Insecta; order Diptera; family Tipulidae; genus Nephrotoma; species Nephrotoma appendiculata. Next base: position 341,195,661 of record OX371223.1, read on the forward strand.
AATTTTCATCGATGGTGTTAAGTGTATTTCCATACAAAATTCCTCTACAAAACGCACTTCTCGATTTTCCGAATTTTTCCGAATTTTCTTTTTTTCTAAGCCCCACTGTATTGAGATGGACAATTCACAAAAAGAATCATTTAAATTGATCGTGTCGTTTTCGAGTTTTTGCGAGACTAATGCACGGCAATTGATTTTTATTTAGATAAATAGGTAGAGAAAATAAATAGATAAAATAAATAGATTGGATAAAAAACAAAATAGCAGTTTGAATGTAGCCTTCGGTGGGAATCTAATTCAGTACCTCCCAATCCAAGCGCCGAAGCTTTAACCACTACACCACCTGTCTCATAAAAAATATACACACAAAACTCATATGAAAATGGTTTTTTATTCGATTTTTCGGGGTAAAAGATGGGTCTCTTTACAAAATATACAAAGCGACGAATTATTCGATTTTATAGAAAAAAATTCCTGATGCCAGCGAGGATGAAATAGACGAGAACAGTGATGAAGATGAGACAATTGTTTCTCCTGCAGAATTAATAGCTGACCATGAAGCAATTGTTGCTTCTGAAAGAATATTGGATGAATACTTGAAACGAAATGGTGCTGAAGAATTGACAATTCAAACTCCTGATTTAGAACGTAATTTAGATCAGGAACCTTCCACATCTGTTGCAGTTTCGTCGATAAAAACAACGACTTCAAGCAAAACGGCTTCTGAAGCCTTTAAACTATAAAAAGGCTTAGATGGAGACGGCCATCCAGAACGTGCCCTGTAACTTTTCAGGAATTACAGAATTTTTATCATCCGTTAAAGAATTAGAAACTCCATTTTAGTTCTTCCGATTTTTTTTCGATGACGACCTTATTGAGAAAATCTTTGAAGATTGAAGAAACGATGAAATACAGTTTTTCTAAGCACAGTGGCAACCCTTTCATTTTGTCAAAAAATGAGCTTTTGAGATATTTAGGCGTTTGCGTTATGTCATCGACTTGTACTCATTCGAATATGAGGATGTATTGGAATGAAAATGTTGGGATGGACATTATCCGCAATTCGATTAGCCAGAAGTTTTTCGAAAAAACACTATCATTTTTACATGTTAATGACAATTTGACACAGGCTAAGGATAAACTTCACAATTTATATCCGGTAATAGATGCGCTGTCATCTAAGTTTTTACAAATTCCTATGGAGGAAATGCTATCCACCTACCTGCTATCAATGCTACAAATTGTTTGTTCTCTCACGAGTTTCTGGATTCTGCTACAAATTTGAAATTTATTCCTGTACTGAAAATGACCCAGCGAAACGCTTTTCACATGAACCAGTGCAAGTAGCAACGTGGTGGTGCGACTTGCTAGAGACATCCCAAGAAATTCAAACTACAAAGTTTAATTTGATAATTATTACACATCCGTCTCAGTTGTAGGATATTTAGCCAAAGAGGGTATTCACTCTCTTGGAACTGTGAGACGCAATTGGATTCCTTCGTGCAAAATTCCTACCGATACCGAAATGAAGAAATTGAAAAGAGGAACCTCCGATGAATATATCTGTAATTTCGAATGAACAGAAATATCCAATGTCTATTGGAAGGACAATAAGGTTGTCACATTACTGTCATCCTTTGTGGGCACCGAACCAATTGGTATTGTTGATAGATATGATCGTAAGAACAAAGAATGGATTCAGATTTATTGTCAGGGGATTATAAACCATTACAACCGACAAGAAAAGACGAAATATACCACCATTACCTACCAAAGATTCTCGATTAGATAGTATAAACCACTTTCCCATTTGGAATGAAACTCGATTGCGTTGTAAAAATCCAAGTTGTGATGCTCAAATATACGTGGTTTGTGAAAAATGCGACACAGCCTTATGCTTCAACAAAACCAAAAATTGTTTTAAAACATTTCATAAAAATTATTTTTTCGGTACCCTTTTGCGCACTGATTCATATATGCATCGAATTTTCTTTTAAATAAAAAACAATGAAATAAAACAAAAAAAAATTTATTAGTTTTCCGAAGTTTATTTTCCAATTTCCCATAATGAGAAAATTATCTTTTCTGAAAAAAAAATTGCGCACTGAAGGGTTAAAATTCTTTATATTTTTCGAATTTTTCCAAGTTTTCTATTATTTATTACACTACTAAAAAATCGGTAGAAATTTTCGCCTGGGTATAAATCAATGCGGATTGATCCACCGATTTTTGTTTAGTAGTGAAATAAATAATAGAAGACTTGCAAGCAAATTTGGACAAACGATTAAAGTAGCCGGTGAAAAATTCGAATAATATAAAGAATTTTAATGCAACTTATAATTCGTAGACGAAACATCCATCGATTTCAAAAATACGCGCCCAGGGAGTCAATTCGCGTTCCGTGAAATAATGAATATGAGAAGTTTTTTTCATTGGCAATCTAGTAGTTTGAATTATACGGACGTAATTTTAAATTTTTACTGTGTGAAATCAAAATTTCTTATAGCGAATGCAAACCTACTCGATTGCTAATGAAAAACGCTTTTCATTTTCATTATTTCACGGAACGCGAATTGACTCCCAGGTCATGATACTCACAGCTATAGTAAACGAAAAAACACACAGTGGCGAGTTCATCCAAGCTCGCGCTCTTTTTGCATTGGATTCTCAACGTGCTTCCATTACCGACGCACTATCCAAACGTCTAAAGAACATATATCTACAATTCAGATTTACGGTCTAGTATCATCACCCATTGGGACCACAATAATAAACTAATCATGCAATCTGGAACAGATCCAAATTACACCATCATTTTAAAGTCTCAGATCATTAGGCACATTTCGACAACATTCACTGAGAGTACCTTTTTCATTGATGGTTAGAAACAATTGAAAGAATTTGGGCCAATTCTGGATTTAATGTAGCACGATCGATTGTTATACTAATCGACCGATTGATATACTAAATGGATGGATAAAATGAAAAATCGTATCAGAAATATCCAAGGTATATGACCCACTTGATTGGCTTGCACCAACAATTATAATATTCAAAATGGTCATTCAAAAACTATAGGTTGCAGATTTGGAATGGGACACGCTAGTACCAAAAAAAAAATAACGAAGAGTTTCAATCAATTTATCATGGCCTTACTTAGTCTGCGAAAAATCAAAATACGAACAAGTTATCATAAAATTAGTCATGCGTCGGAGCCATGTTGGTGGGGGCATCTGTGATATGATTGCGCAGTGCCATTGGTTTCAGTCATATATGATTGAAACGATATTGGACTGTAGTGATGATTTGTTGTTGGTAACGGTTTTGGTTGTTGTGAGGATTGGTATCTATAAGGAATGGTTTATTCCCAATGTTTGTTAATTTTGTTTTGTTTACCAAATTGTTTTTGTTGTTTTTTGTATATCTTGATATTGTATCTTTGTGGTCTGAATTCGAATAGTTGTATTGTATAATATTTTTTAGGAGAATCGGGTTGCAATATTCTACTACTAAGTATCTGAGCTTATCGATAATAATCAATTAATCGGTAACAGCTGATACTACAATAATTATTTTCTTTTTTTTTATTTAATATTATGGGGTAAAGTGAAAATATTTATTGAGTTGAAGGTAGTTAGTAAAGTAAGTAAAATTAGTTAGCAAATCATAACACGCCAATTACTTCTACACGCTCATTTGTTATAAACCCTGATTGCAGCATCTTGTTTTGCTTGGTGAAACAAATAGTACACCTTTCATTTCTCACTCTGCGGTTTTATATTACGTTACCTGATTAAACATTTTATTGTTCTTATTATACTGACAGATATAAAAGATGTTTTTTTGAGTTTTACCTGAAAGTAAAAAGAAAAATTAAATGTTATTTAGTGTTTGCCAATAAAGTTGTAAATAATACGATGTAAATATTTTTTAAACTTTAAGTATGGAAGTTTAGTTTTTAAACTTTAAGTAAGAAGCAAATTTTGGATAAAGGTATACAAGTGGGTAGCAACTTCTGCGAACAGTGATGAGTGCGATTGAAATTCAAAGTAGAAAATCTATCATTATTAAGGTACGAACTAACTGCGGGAAGACCTCTACAGCAACGAACTAAATAAACAGTACAATAGTCTTTTAATGTGGATTAGTCATCTAAAATTTAATAGATACTAAGATGGCAGAATTCTACAGAAGACTAAAAATAAATTTTACATTTGTACAAAGTTTCTTCCAAAATCATGCCATAATCCAATACATGATCAGTTACATGAATTGCCGAGAAGACAAAAAGACACAAGAGAAAGAATTTTTATTCTGCTAAAATTTTAATTTTTAAATTTTTTTACAGAACCATCGTTGTATTTATTCTCTATTCGATTTTACTTTCTTTTACATAGTAAAATAAAGAATGGTGATCTTAGTCCAGATTTATCATATGTCAAAAAAAGTACGTTCTAAAAAAATCTATGTGTGTGTGCGTGTGTGCTTGCAGACTCTATGTCTGTGTGACTCTTACAGCCCAGACGGTGTGTCTGATCAGAACGAAACTTCATACAAAAGATTTTTTCATAAATTGAGAGATCCTAGTGATTTTTGGCCGAAACTTTCCACTGAAGGGGTTGAGAAACGTTTTCGCTTCTTGCAAAGATTTTGAAAATTATACCAATTACAAGAATAATGTATAAACAAAAAGATTATAAATTAATTTTGCAACAATACCGGGTCAGAGCATTTTTCCAGAATTTAAACGAAACTGACGATAGCAGCGAAAGCAAAAAATCTGTTTCAACAAAAATTCGGTCCTGTACAACCCAAACGGATTAATTTTTCTAGATGCGACTTTGTATTTTAAGCTTTTTTTTTAATTGGGAGACCCCAATGTTATTTAGCCGAAATCAATCCGCTGGAAAAGACAACTTATATTGAAGATTTTTAGATGCTTGCAAATATATTCCTTACATCAAAAATCGGCGTAAGGCTTGTCCTTATCATGAAAACCACTGGTTCACATCACAAATTGAATCGGGCGAGAACGTGTAGAACCAGGTCATGATTCCGAAAAAAATTTATATTTAATATTCTAAGGAAAAGCACCTCAAAATACACCACTGTTTAGTTCTAATATTTGATTATTGCCTCTGCAGCACGATCCACCACCACATTCAATCAACGACTGGCCAGAATCGTTCGCTATCAAAAAAAGAATATTACCAAAATTGACCCTCTTTCAAGCATCTTGGATGAAGAAAGCGAAGAACTGATAAAAAATTTAGCATGCTATTTATAAAAATTAAATCGACCATACAAACTGCGGAAGGTTCAAAGAATAATGTTTTAGATAATTTTACCTTGCCAGTTACGTAATGGGAAAAACTGAAATTATACTGCCCAATTCCCATAGTCGTGTCACTTCATGTGAAGTGACAATAGTCGTGTCACGTGAGATGAACATTGATATTCTTGAAGTCGATTCAAGTGACGCGTAAAATGGTTTAAAAACATAAAATAAAACTATACTTAGGCACGTCGTAATTCAATAATAAAAATGCTATTTACTTTTGATGAATTCGACAAAAAATATTCCTGTCACTTAAAATATTAGGTGACAGAACGTCACATGAAGTGACTATAGTCGTAAGTTGCGACTATGAGAATAAGAAAATGTAGACGACGTGACTATAGTCACTTGATGTGACGTGATACGACTATGGGAATTGGGGTGATAACCTTTTCCGTCGTCCCTTCTCTTCAATCAGAAGTACATATATTTATGTAACGATTTTAGGAGAAAGTTTGAAATATTTCAACAAATTATCTCTCATCAATCAATTCCGACTCCAATAGACCATAAAAAATCAAACAAAATTTAGATACTTAGTAGAGTTATTTTTTATTGGATGCAGAATTTCAATCCTGTTCAAAAATCGAAATATATTTTTTTATGAAAGTGGTGAATCATATGATTTCGACGTAATTAGGAACATTGTTTAGATTTTAAAATTTCATTTTCATTTCTAAACCCGCCATCGCATAAGTTTTAATTTTTTTATTTTATTTTTATTTAAATAAGTTTAAATTTTTTAAATAATAAATCGGTTTTTGTGAGTGCTGTCTTACCATCATCAGAATAAATTACAATGTGAAGGTAGGTAGAGTATAAGACAATTGTTTCATTTGCAATCCGTTACAAATCCAAAATAGCCCAAAATTCTGCAGAATCAAGGTCACCCATAAGTTTATTCAAATGATAAAATTCACTAGCTTTATTTTTTAATAGATAAGAATATATTATATCCAACAACGATAAAATGGGTCAAAATTGTTGTCAAAATTTTTACCTTGAAAACCAAATAAATGTTTCTGAAACACAATGGAAAGAAATATCATTCATTTTTTAATGTTAGACACTCCATACTGAGATTGGTGGCCACGTTTGAAGAGTAGTAGACAATTAAATACTCTAGAGGACCTGCTAGACCACGAAAAGTCACGGTTAAAAAATATTAGTGCTGCATTAGCCGATAGTATTGCACAGAATCCAGAAACCCAGGGCCACCCAGTACTTTATTCTAAATTATTTAATATTAATTCACATTTGCTATTTTATTAAAATTAATTTTTCGTTAAAATAAAATTTAAAGAAAATTAAATATTATTGTCTCATGGTGATAAGAGAAAGTTCGAGTACGACTACTACTCCACCATCTACAGATACAATAAATATTAAGACGAAATGTTTTTGCAAAATGATATTGTTGTGTAACAATACAGTATAGAGCTTTTTATTTTTCTATATGACGTACACCCCTTCGTTCGCTCATTATAAATGAAAATGATTTTCATTATAACCGATTTTGTGTTTTTTTGCTCCTAGTTTTAATTTTCGTTTGTTTTGTTAATTAATATGCTTGATAAAGCTTTCATTTGTTAGTTATTTTTGTTGTTGCTATTGTTGTTGTTGTGCTTTGTATCGTTATATTATTTATTTATTTTATGTCTGTGTATTTGTGTTGATTAATCTAATTAAAATAAATTATTTTGTATAAAGAAAAAATAGGTATGTGCTTTATGGTAGGTAGGTTGGTAGGTAGGTCGCTCTGCGCTCTAGATTAAATACCTAATATACGAAACTAGAGTAGTTTGAGATGAAATTATGGAATAATTTATGAGTTTATATAAGTTGTCGTTATCAAAATGATAATGAGCTTTAGATGTATATGTGTAGTGAAAATAATTGAATTTTTTTGTTCTCTTGTGTTTTGTTTTTCACGTTTTATCTAGCTCTCTGTTCTTAAGTATGGTGTACTCGTATAACGTATACTAAAAAATATGTTTATCATGCTAAAAAAGCCTATAAAAAATAATTGCCATAATTCTGTGCTATATACGTTATTATGATGGGCGCCTTAGCTCAATGAACATGAAACGAAAATATGATGTACCGATGTAACGGTGATACATATATGTAATATCATTTGTATAGTGACTCTTAAAAATAGTTTTTGTTGTATTAAATATAGTCTTAAGATGTATAGTAAAACTTCTAGAAATGCAAGTTTCCATCAAACATACTTTTTGACACACGTCACAAAAATTTAAATCGAGTTTAAAATATTATATATATATATATATATATATATATATATATATATATATATATATATATATATATATATATATATATATATATATATATATATATATATATATATATATATATATATATATATATATATATATATATATATATATATATATATATATATATATATATATATATATATATATATATATATATATATATATATATATATATATGTGTGGAAAGGGCGGATCGCAAAGCATAAAAGATAATGAAAAGATAACGTACTTGGGTTATGAGGTAGGAGCTGGTTGCGTCAGTCCTTCATCAGAAAAACTCAACGCTATTAGAAAGTACTCTACTCCAAAAAACGAAAAGAGTCTGCAGAGGTTCCTAGGTCTAGTTAGTTATTTCAGGAGATTCGTGGAAGGATTTGCTATGATAGCGAGACCACTGTCGGATATGTTGCGGAAGAATGAGCGGTTTGAGTTTGGGCCAAGCCAGATGACGAGTTTCAACAAATTAAAGGAGTGTTTAGTAAACCAACCAGTGTTGAAAATTTATTCAAGTACAGCTGTAACGGAACTTCATTGTGACGCTTCTAAAGTCGGGATAGCCTCTATTTTGTTGCAAAAAGATAATGAGGACCAGAAATTCCATCCTGTATTTTATTACAGCCGAAAAACCTCTCCTACTGAGGAGAAATATTCCAGTTACGAGTTGGAAACACTAGCCATTGTGAAGTCGCTTCAAAAATTTAGAGTATACCTTCTGGGATTAAAATTTAAGATCGTGACGGATTGTATGGCATTCAATTCCACAATGAAGAAAAAGGAGCTGGCTTCAAGAATCGCCGGATGGGCATTACAACTTCAAGAATATAATTTCACTATGGAACATCGAAGTGCGAATGCGATGCGACATGTAGATGCGCTGAGCAGAGAGTTTCAGCTCATGATACTGGAAGACAGTATTGTGAAAAGGATTGAGTCACTACAACATAAAGACGATGGCTTAAAGCCTATATTCGAATTGCTGAAATTTGGTACGTACGAAAATTTTATATGTTCTAATGGAATTTTGTATATGTCAGATGGTGGTCGAAGACTGTTGGTGGTCCCAAAAACGTTGTACACAGCTATCATACAAAGATACCATGAACAGGGTCATTTTGGCACAGAGAAAACTGTCGAATTAGTGAAAAGAGAGTTTTTCATCAAAGACGTGGCAAAGAGGGTGAAGGCGTACATTCAAAACTGTGTACATTGTATTATAGTAAACCGGAAAAGAGGATTGCAGGAAGGTTTTCTACACCCGATACCAAAAGGTGATTGCCCCTTATGTACGTATCATATGGATCATTTAGGCCATTTAGAAAGCACTAAGAAATCCTACAAATACATTTTATCAGTGATCGATGGATTTTCAAAATTCGTTTGGCTGTATCCCTGTAAGTCGCTCAGTACAGCGGAGGTGATACAAAAATTGAACATACAAGAAGCTCTGTTTGGTAATCCAAAACTAATTATTGCTGACAGAGCACCAGCATTTACGTCGGAAGAATTCAGACAGTATTGCGAAGAAGAAAGGATAGAACTCCATTTAATAACTACGGGAATGCAAAGAGGGAATGGACAAGTTGAAAGGCTTAATCAGGTTATATTACCAGCACTATCGAAGATCGTAGGAGATAAACCCGAAGATTGGTTTAAATATACAAGTCATCTGCAACGGTTTCTAAATAACAGTTGTCACCGTAGTATTGGAATGAGTCCCTTCGAAAACATGTTTGGAGTTAAAATGCGCTGCTCCGATGATCTACGAATAACAGAAGCAATTGATGAGGCGGCGTTAGCTAATTTTTACGAAGAGCGTAACGAACTCAGGGAGAAGGCGAAGCAGCAGATGTTGTCCGTGCAAGAAGATTATACATCCCAATTTAATAAAAAAAGACGAGCATCCACAAAATACAAAATAAATGATTTGGTGGCCATTAAAAAACCCAGCTCAGCGGAGGTGGGAAAATTCGAGCCAAGTTCTTAGGGCCATATATAATCACCAAAGTTGGAGAGCATGATAGATACGAGGTTTTGAAAGTTGGGAATGGAGAAGGCCCTAAACATACAACGACAAGTGCAGAATTTCTGAAGCCTTTTTATGTACCCGAAACAGACGACGATACCGACGCAGAAGAATTATGTCAAAAGGAAGATGCATTCGGGTCGAATAGTATTCCAGGATGGCCGTGTGGAAAGGGCGGATCGCAAAACAATATATAAACGCAGAAATACTTGCCTTTACATTTAAAATTCAAAGTATCAACTCACCTTTAGAATATTTTTATATACACCCTTTTTGACATTGCGGAAGGAAAAACAAAATAAAACGAGCGAAACACGAAAAAACGGGGCAGATAGAAAAAGTACGTAAATGAACAAAGTCGAGTTGTGTTTTTTTGAAAAAGACTGAAATAGTTTTTCTGTATAATTAATAAAAGAGTTACAGTTATAAGAATTCTGTCGTGTTTCATTGTCCATGTTCTGTTGGTTGGATAAAACTATATATATAGAAGAAGATTCTAATTCTTACATATATATATATATATATATATATATATATATATATATATATATATATATATATATATATATATATATATATATATATATATATATATATATATATATATATCTGAAATACACATGCATTAAAAAAATACTACCATTAGTTTTGTTGAATTCGAGTTTACCACAAATTTGAGCATTTTGGCTGTTCAGTCTAAAAGTTTATTTACAGTGAATTGTTATTTAAATTATACAATTAAGTGTAAGAATAAGGTTTTTCATTAAAAACAAATAAAATTGAATAACTTGTCGGCCGGAATAAATCATTTTAGTGTTGAGGATTGCGTGAGGGCCATTACATTAGTTGAAGAAGGAAGAACTCAATCTTACATTTCACAACTGTTACGAGTGGATCAATCCACAATATCAAGAGTGATCAAACAATTCCAGGATAATGGACAGTATCATCATCGTGCTGGTAGTAGGAGAAATCGATGTACAACACCCAGGATAGGTATATTAAATTAATTTGCTTGAGAAAACGGTTCGTAACTGGACGTAGCATCAACTCAGACCTAATTGGATCACGAGATGCACCCATTAGTGAACGGACCATGCGTCGACGAATCAGTGAATCCAATTTGGCTGCAAAAAGGCCAGCCTTATGTCCAGAGTGGTCTACAGCACACCGCAGAGCTAGTTTAACATTTGCTCTCGAATATGAAGACTGGACAATGGAACAATGGGCCAATGTTTTGTTTTCCGACGAGTCTAGATTTTGCCTTGGATCATCAGACCGTCGGATGAGAGTTTTTCGTCGGCCTTCGTTTTCGCTTAAATTTTATTTAATAATAGATATTTCGTTGAGAATTCCTCTTATAAATGAAGCAAAAAGAATTATGCGTTTTTTAAGTATAAATAAATACCACATGAACATTAGTGCTACATATCAGCATAACAAACGAGTTAAATCATTTCCTCAAAAACACCGGATGGACGAATTCAAGATATTTTTCGACTACTTCCTTCGGTGTTGCATCAATAGTTGGACAGCCCAGCTTTTTTTTTTATTTATTTATTTATTATTTTCCAAAAAAAAACTTTACATTTTCATACAGGTAAACATTTATCAATAAAGTAATAAGTAACATAAAGTAAAGAGAAAGATAAGAAAATATTTAATATTTTTTATAACACAATATTATTTAAGTTCTATTGTTATTTGGTATCTATTGTTATTTGGTATTAGATTACTGCATATTGCAGTAATCTAATACCAAATAACAATATACAAAAAAAATCAGATGAAATTCAAAGATGACTATCATTACAGTTTGCTAAAAATTCATTAAACAATCGCCTTTTTAAATATAGCTTCAGCTGCGAAATTTTTTCATCTTTTTTGTTCTCTTCCAAGCTACGAGTATTAAATAACTTCAAACCTCTATAAAACATGCTATATTGAGTAGTCTTAAATTTGTAATTAGAAAGGCGCTAGCTCAACGCACTACGTGTATGTCTTTCAGTTACAGAAAAATTAATATAAAATTCTGTGCTATATTTCATCAATCCATGTCTGATTTTATAGATTGTCATAATATATTGGTAATCCACCAGTGACAAAAGTGGAAGGATATTTTCGTTGTAGAGTAATTTACTTGGAGTTAAAGCCGCCAAATTGTTAACCGCTTTTAATCCTTTATTCTGCAAAATTTGCAAATCCTTCAAATAAGAATCGCTAGATGAACCCCATATTTGTATTAGATATGTTAAATGGGAATGTATAAAGCTGTAATATAAGTTAGAGTGGCAGCCCATGGTGATACCCATTGTAATATAAGTTAGATCTAACAGAAGCTGGAATAAATCGCCCAACTAGCCGCAAAACCCCTATGATGGGGGATATTTTCTGTTTAACGCCATTTATATGATTAATCCAAGAAAGTTGCGAATTAATTTGTAATCCGAGATAAGGAGCACAATCAATACGATTAATTGTTTCTTTTTTAAATTTAATTCCATCGAATATTTGTGATGGTTTGTGTTTTAAGTAGAAAATAATAAAATTCGATACAGAAACATTCAATGCTAGTTTGTTAACAACAAGCCAGTTATCAATTGTTACCAGATCATTTTCCATTTCACTTTTTGTCAGCAATTAGCTGAATCTTGCCTTTCAAATTTAGATCGATATATCAGTTATGTATATATCAGGAACAGCACTGGGCCCAGAATGGACCCTTGCGGAACACCAATAGAGACATCAATTCTCGTAGATTCGTGTATACCAATACGAACTGTTTGGGTACTGCCATTTAGGTATCTTTTTATTAAGTACAATACCCGAGATTCCAAAACTGGCTATCTTATCTAGTAATATTGTATGACTTACACAATCGAAGGCTTTCTTGAAGTCAAGGAATAAGCATGCGTTGCATATTTGTTTTCCAGAGACTCATATATTCCTTCTACAAGATTTAACGCAGCACTGGTAGTGCTGCTGCGTGCCAAGTAACCATACTGATTTTTAATGCCAATTAACATTTTATTTTAAATTTAATTGTAAAGTAGAAATACATGAAAAGACTGCAACCTCGGAAAATGCGTAACAGTCTTTTCGTGTATTTCTACTTTACAATCGCAAAACAAATTTAAATTTAAAATAAAATGTGCCCATTGGCATGGCAAAATAAATCTATTAACCATATTTTGTCTCGCAATTAAATAATTTGCGTCCGGATAGAGGATATACCCCTAAAACCTATTTTTAAGAGCATATTTTTGGTTGGCCTACTCATTAACAATGAGTTGGTGATTGGTCATGGTGGTATCATTGACTTTCGATTCCACTGGCAGATCATGAAGTTTCGCATTTGAGAAGTAGCATCATTCGTTAAAATCTCGTTTACTAATTTCCACATTTGTTTAAAGTTTTCCATAATTTTTCAGGTTATTAGTATAATATGATTTTTTAACAGTAGTTATTTGCTTTTTGAATTCCTTATTAAGTATTTTAAAGTTCTCTAGATAAAATTTATTTGACGAGTATATGCTTTGAGTAATTTGTAGGATTTATCGCGAAGTTTTGCTTGCTTTAACAGACGGGAATTAAACCAAGGTTTTTTGTAATCCGACATCTTAGCTTTCGTAACGTGAATTGCTGTACTCTTCTTAATTATTGCAGTGATATCGCGATATAATGTCATAAAATCAGAAGCGGACGATGGTGAATATTTATCTATGACCATGGTCAGTACTTTATAGTAATTAATGGTTTACCATTCTTGAATTGAATTATACGGTCCCTTCTGTAATAAAAATTTAACGAACAAAAATCGGTGATCACTTAAGCTCGTGTCCCCATAAAAAATATAAAATTTGTGTTTTAGGTTAGCTAATACATGATCTAAAATCGATCGTGTAGTACTACGAATACGAGTTGCATATGCATCATTTACTTTAGTTATAAGAAAGTAATTGTTTAACTGTTTAAGTGTTGAATTGTAATTAGAAATCTGTGATTTTACGTTTCGGTTGAAATCCCCTATAATAATATGTTTTTTTTATTTAACATTATGTTGTGAAGGAATATCAAAAAAATTGTAATGACAGGTGTGTGGAGATTAATACACACCAGTTACATACATATTTAGTAATTTTGAATGAATAACCAGACATTGGTTTTCTTCCAAATTTTGTGTATTCACTAATTCGAAGTCAAGGTCTCTATGAACAAATATTACTATGCCTCCATCATCTCTAGAATCTCGCGTATTATGAAGAGCTTTAAAGTTACTCAAATTAAAATATTTTGTTTCCGATTTGTATAAAATGGTTTCGGTCAGAATTATAATGTCAATTTTTTGCTTGAGAGATTTACAGTAAAATTTCGAGCTCACTTAATTTGTTGCGTAATCTGTTGATATTTTTTTGTAAAATATATTTAAACTTAAAATATTTTACAAGAACTTTCACTGTACTAGTTTATGGTCTACAGTTGCCACGTCTACAGTGAATCACATACTCATGCAGGAGTATAATTAAGATGCGATGCCACAAGAGATATTATTCAGGGCCGACCTAATTCTTATGTGCAATTTAGACTGCAAAATTATAAGAAATGGCCATAAACGGTTAAGTACCCATCAATCCCACACCTCGACCATTGGAATATTTATAGGTTGAAACAAATAAAATTAATCAACGTCCTAACAAAAGTCATGTATCCAAAGTGACACCTTATATGATATTTGTTTGCAATTTTGATTTAACGGCCCATTATCATGTTAATTTTTTTTTAAACCAAATCGATTGTGCTACTAAAGTGATTTGACGGAATTTAGTGCACTCAGAGTAGGCAATTCGAAAAACTATGGTTTTCAAACAAAATATTGAACCGACTAATATTTTCTTTACTGTACCAAACAAACGTCGCAAAATTTTGATATTCTAATTAATTTACAACTGTAGAAACAAAATCACGTATATCGTAAACTTTTGCCACTTAATGTACAGAATGATCCAAATTCAACTCATTATGCGAGTAACATACATTTTATGTAACGTATCCATAATGCTACTATCATATATGGGTAAATGATACACTTGACAATGAGAGCTTCCAAATTGAAATTAAATTTTCTAATTCAATGGTTTTGTACAAATAATGTACATTTTTTTAATGACTAATGATATTTTTAAAAGCTTTTATCACGCAACCTAAAGCTATTAAATAATTTGCGTTTGAAGAGCTATTTCAAAAATTAGTATAATGGGGGTGCGGCACAAAAAAATTAATCATCTTTTGGGGGGAAAAATGATAATAAAAAAAAATTATTTTTGAGAGCTTCATAGTTTTTGGAGCAAATGTATAAAACATATTTTTTAACTCTTAAAGCATTTCGAACTATTAAGGAGTAAAACAAGAAATAAATGTTGTTTTACTAATTAATCAGAAAATCCGAATAAATTTCATAAAGTTGTATTTTGAACATTCATTTTTATGACACTTTGTTGAAGGTATTATTCATATCTATTATGAAATAAACTTAAATGTTAATCAAAAATATTTTGATCGAACTATTATAACGATTTTTTTAATTAAGCTTAATAAATCTCAATAAAATAATTTAAATTGAAATCGTAGAAAAAAAAACGGACCCATATTTTTGCGAAATCAGGTAAATCAGGTATCATTAAATATTTTGGAAAAATAAATTTTTCCAAAATATTTAATTTTTTATTCAGTACTCTATCCCTCAAAAATTCAGTACTTTTGATTTTTATCCAACATTATTCCTGATAAATTTTAAAAAATTTCATTGGTTTAAAACTTTAGTATTGGAAAAACATTTTATTTTTGCTTAGGCTTTAGACATATTTTTGGGGTACATTTTCAAAAGCATACAACAAATTTTTATATAAAAAGGTGTCGAAAGCTCAACGAATATATTCGGGCTAAGAACAATTTCCACAGCACAACTGGCCAACCAATTTGACAGCATGCTTTTCTAATGCAACACTTTCCTTTCCCAAAAATGAGGCGACCTCTCTAGAAACAAGAGTTCTAATTAGTTCATTCAATCACTACTGACGTGAATTACAAGTAGTTGTCGACTTGTCTACGATTAGTCAGTCACATTATCGACGTTGCCGACGAGTTGTCAATGCAGCCACGTAAAAATTGTAGATGACACGTAAACGTCTATCTCTTTAACGAAAAGTATAGATAGAATCTCGAGAACATCTCTTTAGTTTGACCAATCTACGGTAAAGTAAACTTTTAAATCTTTATCTATAAAAATGATGTAAAACTGTTTGTGCGCGCATCAGTTGAGACCGGCTGAACCGATTTGGTCCAATCTTTTCTGTTGTGTTCGTAATTGCCAAGAAATGGTTTTTACGAAAGAAAATTTTGAAAAAATCCATCGGAATAGTCGGAAAACTCGAAAAATAAAAAATTTAAGTTTTTATTATATCAATTTTGTATGTAAATTTTTTATGAGACAGGTGGTGTAGTGGTTAAAGCTTCGGCGCATGGGATAGGAGCTACTGAAATCGAATCCCAACAGAGGCTGCATGCAAATTAGTATTTTGTTTTTTATCCAATCTATTTATTTAATCTATTTATTTTCTCTATCTAAATACACTGGAAAAGTGGGAAAATTCGGAAAATGATGTTTTTCAGTTGAGGACGGCTGAAACGATGTGGTGCAATCTATTTTTGTCGTTTTCGCAATTTCCAGGAGATGGAAAGAAAATTTACGAAAGAAAATTTTGGAAAAATCTACTGGAAAAGTCGGAAAATTGAAAAATAATGTTTTTCAAGTTAAAATGGCTGAACCGATTTGGCTCATTCTTGTTTTGTTGTGTTTTTACGAAAGAAAATTTTGGGAAAATCCACCGGGAAAGTCGGAAAATTCGAAAAATGATGTTGACTATGAAATTTTCAAATCAAATTGGCGACGATTTGACTAATCATGACACGGGACCTGAAATCGCCCATGGTCATTTTCATTTGTGCAAAAGTGTTATTTTTTTTGCTGCCATTAAATTGGAAATTTGAGTAATAATTCACTGTTGTATGATATTTGAGTTGTGTGCATTTGCAACCATAAACGGTACCATTATTATAATCATATGAAGTTGGGTGTGATTTTCACGATTTCGATAGTTTTTTCCAGAAATTTTTTAGTGCGTAACAAGTGCAATTATCAAAATGGATTTGATTTTTGATTAAAATGCCGGCTATCAGACGATCGAACCTAGTACGAAGAAACCGTAACTCACAAAGAATACACAATATCTGTGAGAATGAAATGCAAGAGCAACACGAAGAATTAAATGAACAGAGACGTGATCATATCGGACAAGTTCGCACTGAGCATCAGCTCAGGTCGACAAAACGTATAACTCGACGAAGAAGTGCGGCGACTTCAATCGCCTACTAAGATCTTCACTGCCTTGATATTGGAGCATTGTCTGCCTGTCCTAACATTGCCAAGCATTGAAGTTCCAAGCAGGAATGCCAGGGCTATGCTATGCCAATGGCAAAGTCAAATTGCCGTTTTTGACTTCACCACTGAAGCCATTGCGTACTTATCTCTATGAAGATACAACACTATCCAGACATTTTCTCGCACACACACAATAGCACAAGCAATGCTTTAACATGACGTCATTGTAGTTTTCATTTATCCCACCTATAAGGTAATGACGTCACCGCGTGTTGATCATTTCGATAATGTTGATCGATTGTATTCATAATATTCAAAATTGCTCTGTATTTTATAGATTGAAGGGAAAACTTATCATCGAAGCGGAGCGTTGATGCCACCAGCAAATGAAGAACCCAACTTTCTACAAATTTACTTTGTTGGAAATTCATAATTTGAATAAAGTTGTCGTCTTGCGCTTTTCAATGCGTAAAAACGAGAGATAATCCGATAACTTCATTGTCTTCTGCATGAACACAATGCGCTGGTTCGTTTGTTTAAATCTATTTTGGAGACAATGTCTTCCGATGATCACAAAATAATCATCAGAGCAGACAAAAGACCAACCGGAGGCCATGCACGTCAGTAGGTACAATGCTCCCACTATCGATGAAGTTGCAGTTGTGATTGCTGTCGAAAATATGGAATCGCGTGATTGCAAGAATGCAAAATCATCATCTGGGACGAGTGCACAATGGCACATAAACGATCATTGGAAGCGTTCAATCGAACGATGAAGGATTTACAGAGTGTCCAAGATGTTTTAGTGAAGCGATGATTCTGCTGGCCAGCGACTTTCGCCAAAAGCTACCTGTCATTCTGAGATCAATAGCTGCATATAAACTCAACGCATATCTGAAATCGTTGAGATTGTGGGGCTATGTGAGGAAGTTACATTTTACCACTGCTGATTTTTCCAAACAACTGTTGGCACTTGGCAATGGTTCTAGTTCCTTTTGATGTTTCGACCGGATTGATTTCCTTTTCCTCGAATTTTTGCATGTTTATGACGTCGAAGGGAGAGCTTATCACGAAAGTGTTTCTGGTCATCCGCCGAAATTATATGAATCACGATTGCCTCAGCGCTTGGCGTTCGCTATGCCGGTTAACCCTTTGAAACCGAAAATAATTTTTTTTTGAAATTTTTGGAAATTGTTATCATAGTTTCATAAAAACACATCAAAGAACACATTATAGAAGAAAATTCAATTTATTTTATTTAAATAAGGGGGGTAGGGCGTGGTTTCAGTGGGACACCACTAGGAACATTAAATTCAAAATAATTAAAAATTTAAAGTTTTTATTTACGATGAAATTTTGAAAAACAATTGTTACCTTGTGTTAGACATAGTCCAACACCACATGTACTGCACATCCATCGCGTTCTATGTAGATTATCTCGAGGGCTACAGTAATTGCAGCGTTTTGAAGTAGAATGTTGTGGCATGTGCAGTGCCTTATCATACCTTTTTTCTAAATCAACCGTAGTTTTAAACATTTTTAAATTCTGGTTGTTTTTGCTTCTACTTTTTACTTGGTCTTTACCCGCTCCAATAAGCCCGTTGATAACACAAAGTCGAACATTTTTTAGATTCATTGTTTTATCCGTTGTTCTTTGCTTAAAGATAATGAACACGTTGTAAACACTTATATCTAAAAAATACCACATTAGTCTGTGATACCACTTTGAAGATTTGCGGTCTATTTCGTAGAGGCTATGAAATCCGCTTTGTCTACATATCCCATATGTCTATTATAATCTACCACAAGTGAAGGACACAATACTTCCGCGGACGTTCCATCTTTCTGTTTTCTTTTTACCATTGTTTCCTTTTCTGGATTATGGAAATTGCTGAAAAAGTATACTGGTTTTTTGTCAATCCATTTCACTACTACTATTCCGTCTTGGGAAACTCTCCAATCTGACGATCCTCGTTTCATATTTTTATCGGATTCTAGGTCTGTCGGCATATGTTTTCTGTCTTTTCTAGCAGTACCACAACTATAAATACCAAGAGACAACAATTCTCTTTGAAGACTCACTGAATTAAAAAAATTATCAAAATATACGTGGTGATGTTTTCCAACGAGTGTATTGGTCAAATCTTTGATGACTCGAGCACCTAAAGATTTTTCGGTAACTTCTGCGATTTTCCCAGTGTAAACTTGAAACTGGCATATATATCACGTCTGATCGGCTCTGATCCAAATTTTATACCCCCGTTTTATTGGTTTCATTGGCAAATATTGTTTAAGGGTACTGCGTCCTTTAAATTTAACCATACTTTCATCCACCGACTGACACAACCCAGGTTTATATGATTCTAGGAAAGTCTTCTCCAAAACGTCCAGCATAGTACGGATTTTAAAAAGTTTGTCAAACTTTTTGTCGTTTTTTTAGCCATTACTGAGTTATCATTGAGATGAATATTTGATAACAACCACTGAAATCTATCTCGCGACATCAGTGAAGTAATATAGGAATCCCTCAGTTCAGGCCGTGAGGACCAAAAATCTTTATAACTCGGCATTTTTTTAAGGCTCATCAACATGTTAACTGCAAAAAATACTTTGATTTCGTCACTTGTAGTTGGCTCGAATGCACGTCCGGTATTTTTTTGCGTTGCATATAAATTTGTTTGGAAACTAATCTGATCTATCAGATAATTTGGAAACAGTTGAAGAAATACATCCGTTGGAGTCTCGGCAGTATTAGGAATATTAAGTCCATAGGGCTCTATGAAGCTGTTTGCAAAGTTGCAATATGATGCGTTTTTTGACCAGGTATATTTATCTTTTAGCAGTTATTTTCTTATTTCAGATAAAACTATTTTATCGTCGTCATCCCACAGTTCTGCATCACTTTCTTCGTCTGGCAAATCGTGTACAATTGGGTCGAATATTATCTCCATATTTTGAATATCAAAATCATCTTGCGGAACTTGTATAAAATCATCTTCGTCGGATCCACAATCATTTTGAATTGATTCTGCGTCAGAAGGTATATCAGCCAAGAAGGCTTCTAACTCATTTGAGCTCATTTTTTCGAGATCGTTCAATAAAATTATTTTTCTTGCTATATAAGTGGATAAGATAAAAATATTTTATGTACCGAGATTTTACTTATTTTAAGTTTAATATAAAAAGTTATGTTCCTAGTGGTTTCGAAATAAACCACTTACAAATTAGTAATTTGGAACGTAGAATTTGATAAAAACAATTAAATTACAACCAAATGCGAACTAATAAATACACATGTATACTTACCAGCCATATTTACGATTTAAAAATTATTTGAAAATGTCTAATTTAATAAAACGTATTATAAAGGACTATAACCTAAACGCAACCTATTCTATGAGCATTTACAGTTGAACTAAAATCGAAAAATGTGATTTTTCTCTTTTTTTACGTGAACAAATAATATATAAGGCGCATGCGTCATCTGGTTTCATTCGTATACCATTAGTACTCAAGTTAAAAATAATATTGCATGTGGTTTCACTCAAGTACCACATGGGCACCAAAGGGCAAGCAGCAAAGTCAATCGTTGTGTGTGGAGAATAATGCTGGTATTCCACAATAAAACAATTTTTTTCAGTAAAATTAATACGAGCTAAAAATATAAATCCTTTAGTTTTTACAAAGAAACAAAACAAAATTCAGTAAAATTTACTGGGGAAAATATTGTCATAAAAAGTATGAAACTCAATACTTTTTATGGCAACATTTGTTTTCTTTGTCACTCTAACGTAATTTTAATATGTATACTCTCGTCTTTTCGGTTTCTCAGTATTTTTTACTGGAAAAAATTGTTTCACTGTCGAATACATGCATAAATCTCGAATTTTCGTGTTTTTCTCATGATAAGTTGTACGTCGCGTATTTGAGAGTTGGTAAACCAGCATCGTTGTTCATTTTCGCGCCGGATAATAAAACAAAAAATATTGTTTACTACAATGTATTGTATTGATTTGCGTCTGTATTAGATTAAATTTCACTCGGATAAAATACATTGAATTCTTTTGAATTCCAACTGACTTCAATTCATTTCCACACTGAGAGACAGATCCAAAACCAAACCAATTTTCGTTAGATGCCTGAGTTTGAATCGACATTGCATTCACTATTCAATATACATTAGTGTTGAATTCGATGAAAAAGCGAATGGAATGTATACTAAACTCAAACATCTATTGAGAATCGAGTTGAGTTGTTTGATTTTTCTCTCATTAAAATAAATTTTCGTGAAGGACAAAATTATTTCCTTGGAACGACGTAGTTTGTGGCGGAACGAGATTCGCCGGGTCAGCTAATAACGTATAAATTACAATAGCAAAAGTTCCCTTGTTTTCTTATTGATATGTCACTATAGTAGCAAAAAATAGTAAAAAATAGCGCGGAGATATTTACACATTTTGCTGTGTAAACCCAAATTTGCAATTATTACCAATAATGTCTTAATTAAGTACGAGCCTTGTAAAAATTGCAGTGCAATATTTACAGTGCATTTTTAAATATTAAAATTATTGCTGAGCACCGTCCGATGACAAATTAAATTAATGATATTACAATGCTGCTAGGTAAATTTGAGCTGCGCAACTTGAATATATCATTTTCCCTGCAAACATATTAAAAATAAAAAAAAATTGTTTTTTTCGTTGAGAATAAATTGCAAAGTGTTTTTAAAATGTTCAAATACTTTTCAAAATTTACTTAGCACTTTGTGAAACAGTTTTTGCGGGGAGATTATGACCAATCAAATCATTTATTCTACCCGACTTTGCATTTTGTTCTCCAAATTTTATTTAAAATTTGAAACAAAAATTATTCTTAAAGTGGATTTAAAGCAGTACACAAATTGCCACAAAAATGCCAGTTCGTCTAGCTTCCGGATTTGTTGGGAAATGGTAATTATTTCAAAATAAAATAAAATATAAATTATATTTATTTTTATCCTTCAATTGCAGTTTCTTTTTGAACCCTTGCTTCGCGTCGCAAGAAATTGCCGCTAACCTTCAGGTTTAACCCATAGAAGTGCAGAAACAATATATGGTAAACACAAATTAAATTTACAATACTTTATGTGGCTTTACTTATATTTGTTGCTTTCTTGTTTTAATTTCAGGATTTTATAAAGCAACTTTAGAGGACCGGACCAACTCAGTGCCCTGTACATTAAATGATTCCTCATATAAGGAAAATTTAATTATTAGCCACATTACAACAATTCCATATCTTTTAGGGCTGCATAATTGAAAAATATGTTTGATCAAAATTCACACGTAAGCTTATTGTCGATCCGGAGATGTAATTATTTATCATCTTTATTTTAAGAAAAATCGATGGCCTTTTGTGAAAAGGGAATAAAAATGATTAATTATAAAGAATGTGTTTCATTAAAATTGGTTTTTAATATGTTAAATATTAAATTCTGTCTCCTCCAATCTAGAAGTTTCGAGTGTTTGCTTATGTGCAGAGTAAATATTAAGGCGCTGCAATTTTCTCAATCCGCAAATTTTAAAATGCATTGTAAGCCATTATCCACTTTGCTATCATTATTTACCATGCGCTCTGTAAAGAATTTCTAAATTATTTTACAAACTGCAGAGTAAATATATCAAAGCAATAGCCAATATTGCTTATCCACCGTGAAATAAAGATCATAAAATTTACTCAGCAAGTTGTAATAATTGATTTGCTAAAATCGCAGTAAATACAAACCGCTTGGGTGGCTGAATTTTTAATCATTTTTCAGTACATACCTATTACTCTGCTTTTTTGTGAATATCACCGATTATTTTTTTCAGTGTATTATCTTAGTTCTGCAACGTTATATAAATCCTGATGAAAATTAGGAAAAATTAACGTATGTGAAGTTATCCCAGAATTCTATCTCACCAAATAAAATTGTTTAATCAGGCAAGCCCTTCATTTAAATGATCCATTTCATTTAAATAATTTTAATATAGCACAGCCATTTTATTTAAATTTACTATTTTTGTGAAGTTAATCCAGCCCAGAATTTTTATAAATTTTAATGAAAAAACGAAAAATTATCAGATATATAAAATTCGATATAATAAAACAAAAATTAAATCTAACGTATAAAAAAACTGTAGTGTATATACATTTCAAAATCACGTAGCCCTAATCCGA
The DNA here is from genome assembly GCA_947310385.1 of Nephrotoma appendiculata. NCBI lineage: Eukaryota > Metazoa > Arthropoda > Insecta > Diptera > Tipulidae > Nephrotoma > Nephrotoma appendiculata. Next base: position 341,218,961 of record OX371223.1, read on the forward strand.
GACATTTTTAATTTTTTCGAAATAATTTTAAATTTATCGAGCGGGACGAAAATTTATATAAAAATCAATGAAAATTTTACAATTTTTTATACGTTAGATTTAATAATTTTTTTTATTACATATATAAAAAAACAAATCGAATTTGATAAATTTGATAATTTTTCATTTTTTCATTAAAATTTATAAAAGTTCTGGGCTGGGCTAACTTCACACAAGGCAAATTTGTTTGATTATTGCTATTGATATGTTAGTGTTGCCTGATTAAATTTTTTTTATTTACTTGGATATAATTCTGGGATAACTTTACATACGTGAAACTTACCTTAGTCCAAAAACAATTTTCTCAACTTTTTAAAGCTACTTGATCCCAAAAATGAATAAAAAAGATTGTCCCAAAATTTAACAGCTTCGGGGATCTCACCCTAGGAAATCACCAAAAATACTTCAAAATTACTGTACATTTTTCTTATATGCTTGTGTAGTATAATCACTTGAAACATCTTGGGTCAGTCAACAATTTCGATTTTACTTTGGTTCATAAATGCTCCGTTTTGAAGCTCGTAGCAATTTTTTCGTTTTTTATAAAATATGCACTTGTCATATATCGTTGAAAAGGTCTCCAAGAATTCCGTATAATTTTCTTCTCTTTTCTTCGTAAACACCTCAGTACTCAAATCTACCGTGGTGGTTCTGGAAACAGTTACAACTTTTATTATTCGCATATAATGATGTGGCATATCATTCCAATTTTCAATTAGACAACCAGCACTATAGTTTACAAATCCACCGTTTTGGCGCTGGTAGCTAACTATTTAATTATCATATAATATATACGTGTCGAGTTGTATATCATGAAAAAGGTTAGAAGTATCTCGTAATTTTTTTAAAAGTATCACAGTTGTAACACCGTTGTAACACTGGACACCGTTACAATTTTTACCCATTCCCTTATAAGCCTGTAATATATGATTTGGAAGTTCTGAAAAAAGTAACAATTTAGTTATTCGCGCGTTAGTTGATAAATCCCCCGTTTTGGTGCTGGTATCTAGTGTGACATGTTAATGGAGAGGAGAATGTTATAAATCTAGCTGGAGATTTTTATTCTTATTCTTACATGATTTTGGATGGAGGAACATTTTAAAATCAACAATTTATTTCATAAAATCAACATTCTGGGAAATTACTCTTTGGAATAGAATATTATGTAGTTCATATCATTGAAAAGGTCTTGAAGATTATCACACCATAATGTTGAAGTACTTAAGTACTCAAAACTACCGCTGTGAAGCTGGAAGCAGTTACATTTAGAAAGCTATTCCAATAAAATAATGCTAAATATAAATCATTCCTGATTGAAATGTCTTGGAAAATACTTTAACTATAATAATTTATAATTTATTTTATTTTTCCAAAATCAATGAAGAATCATTTTATGCGAAATTGCCAGGCTGGTGCAATGGTAATTATATTCTTAGAAAAGTTTTTCTTCATATCCATATATTTCTTACCATATACTAACAAATCAGGCTTAATTTTTCGATGTTTCCAAACTATCAGAGAATTTTTCGGGTTTGCCTAGCACTTTTTAATAAAGGAACAAATAACTGTATCAGTGTAGGTGAAACCGCAAAAACAACCTAACCTCCAGTTCTAATTTAAAAAAAATGTGACTTAGTGTTTTGGTGGGCTAAATAAGATAATTTTAGTTGAAGGAATTTCAGTTTTATGGAATGTTAGAAATTTCTTTTACCCATTGCTTTGCAATTAAGGTTACATTTTTTTTTTTTTGTTAATTAACCATTTTTTGATAATTTTTCCATTTTATTAAAATTTTCATATTTCCTTCATTAGGCGGTTATCAGTACTGAAATAACCTTTGAAAATCTCACCCCTTTACACCTGAGCTCTAGTCGCGCTAAAAATGACCGCTCAACGTTTCTGGCTCATTATTTTTAATTATTAAATAAATTTCAATAACCACAGGGTACTGCAAATTATTCTGCCCGTCACATGTATCGCGCTTGCGGGGCGGCATTTTGTATCATCACTATTTTCGACTTTCGACTTAGTTTATGTCTCAATTTTCAGGAATCAATTAACATTCTATTTCATTTAAGAGTCGATTCGGCTGCTATTTTACTCGTGAAAAATGAGACATAAACTAAGTCGAAAATTGAAAATAGTCATGGTTACACATGCCGCCCCAGAATTTCAGCCAAGCAACAAAAAAATATCATCGTGGATCCTCTCTTCAAGCTGTTCAAGAGCGCAAAGACTGAAACGAAAATACACCAATAGCGTATCGTGTGTTTGGCAGGCCGATTATGTGGATCATAAAGAGCTCCAAGCGTACGAAATACATTGCTAGAACGCTGTACCGGGCTAAGTCTTTCCATGATGAAATGTCAAACAATACTGAACGAAAATGTCATAACTGTTTGACACAACACGTGAAAAAAGCTCTTCTGTATGAATCACTCGTTACTAGGCTTCTAATCGATTCTGTTCGTGCACATTATTTGTCGACGACGTTTATGCTGTACATCAATATATGAAGGAGTGCCAAACCCGTGTGGTATCAAGGTCATTGTAGGTTTTGTATCAAAAGCGGAATTCCGCATGACTTCTTCATGTATTATGGAACTAGTATAGGCCTTCAACCACAAGTCTTATCAGATTCGGTTACAAATCCAGCGTTGTATTGAAGCTAACCCACGAATAATGTCCGACTAATACTTTTATAAATAACATTCAGGTTTCTGTGATTCGGTGACATGTCGTGATGGCAAAGTTACTCTAGTTTATTGGCGGGATAATAAAGCGATAAATATTAAAACGATCTTTGTTGGAGTTTGTTTCACCAATACAGCACAAAGATCGGAAAACTATATATAAATTGTAGATTTCCAGAGAAAGAGCCCACGAAAAGGAATCAAAAAGGAGTCAAATAAATTTAAAAAAAAATCATGAAAATTTTTCAGAAAGTTTCATAACTAAACAATGGTTGAGGCAATGAAGCACTAAAACGGCCACAAGTTTGAAATTTTTTAGAGCAAGACGGATCGAAATGCGATTTTTTGCGTTCGGTTCCAAAAATTTGTAAAAATTTGTAAAAAACGCCCCTATTTTTTGTTGAACAAACCGGAAATTGCATTGCTGCAGCCAAAATGCATTCAAAAAATACATTTTTTGAGACGGCTTTTGGAAGATTAGAGAACTTTGTAAATAAGAGTCAGAACTAGCCCCACTCGGGTTCCCAGGGGTTCTCGAGGTCGCTGATTACGGTTATGATGTTCAAATTGACCCACAGCCGACCTGGAGCTCGGGATCGCCGATGAACGTCATCTCCGTGGGTCTCTCCTGAAAATCACGCGGGGTAGGAGCGAAACCCTCCGGACACCTGGTGCGCTGGAACCTGGACGCGGACGTCATCCCCGAGAATTTTCCTGACAATGCCGGCAAAAACAACCCGAAAATCATCGTGGGGGCGTTTTTTGGGGCGCTTAAACCAAATTTCACGTCGAAAACGACTCTATGAACACCTGGTGTATTAGCACCTTTATCTTGACATCGATGTCATTCCCATGAATGTCAGCCACACATGATGCTTTCGAGACGGACATTTATATTTCAATATATGGGTGGAATTGTGGATTCTATTTAAATTGTGTGAGGAGAGAAGAAATCGAATGAATAGAAAGTCAATATTTATGTAGGTTAGATACGTAACTATATATCAAATCCTTAATTAAGTGACACATCGCTAGTTTGCTCATTTTTTTCGTCATCGACTGATGTATTCATAAATAGAACATCTTCTTCATCTAAGGCCACTCTTTCTGCCGCAATAACGTTTTCAACTGAATGTCTTTCACTATTGGTGCAAGTTGAGCCTTCATAAATTTTACAGGCAAGATTGCAAGGGAGGCCGTGCTTCGTGCAACTATACAGGTCTTCAGATTACAATCTCCTGCGCATCCACAGAATATGAGTTCAATATATGTTTGCCGTAATGGTTCAAAATATACTTTATGTAATTGTCCATAATCGCCGAGAATGTTTGTCCGATTGTCTATTTGACTTTGAGAATCAGTAATTCTCCATACAGCACAAAAAATGCCCTCTTAGGATCATCAAAAATTCGTGGGAGTTTTCGTGAACAATGAATACAAATCGGACTATGTATGCTTCAGCATTCCAAAACTATTGAAGTATCCCTGAGGGAATTGTAACGGAATGTTATTCTATTCCGTTATCAATCCATCCCCAATAAGCGTTACGTTTATCAGAGTAATTTCACCATGACCTTGAAGATACCATCTTCACAAAAATTCATTAACCACTAAGTCATGCTGGAATTATCTACTCTTCTTTATGTTTGTTGCTGCATCCATATACACGGAAATGGTATAAGATGCAATACAACGAACATAAAATTATCTCTTATTTACATTATCTGGTTGCAATTTTGTGTCGCTCAAGATTTTTATGTAGTTATTATAAATACAAATGAGTAAACATAAATACTAGACTTGTAATTAGATGATGTATATATATGTTTTGTGTTGTGCATACGAAGAAAGCAAACGTGGAAATTTTAAAACGTTGCAATTTTCGTGGCACATATAATATAATTCCCACAAGTGTACAGAAATTTGATTTATGTCACATTGTTTTGATGTGTGGTGTTTGTACAGAAATTTTGCTGATTTCGGCTAAATTAGATTAACTGGTTGAGAGAGAAGAATATTTTCATTACTAAATTTTCCCCCTCCTTTCTCTCGCAGTCAGTTGAATTTTGTATAAATACTGCACAACATTTTTGGTTCGGGGTTGTTCAGTTTTGGAAGGCAACTTAATTATTCACAGAGCTCAAGCCGTGATAATTAAGTATTGCAAATTTTTTCTAGTTTATTTTAGTTTGTCTTTTTTTTTGTTTTTTTTACTTCTTATAATTAAATAAATTTTTTTTAAAGTAACATTAAACATAAATTGTTTTTTTTGCTGTTTTATAAAAAAAGGGGAGCAAAACTTGTTGGTAAGTATGGTTAATAAATCAACTACTAATTAATCGGACCCATTTGGTAAAGGGTCCACCAGCTGCTTCATTAGAAGCGGAAATCTCGCATGTGCGTTAGCACGCGGGTTTCTTTCAGCTGGAACGCTTTACCAAATTATTACTTACTAACCATAGGGCCTTCAGCCCATGATAAATAATATTTTTTTTATGGTTAATTTAGAGTAACTATGTTACTCTAAATTTTTATATTCCACAACCACGGTGGACCTGCTTGATGTGAGGCATGAGACCCACCGATGCAGTCTTTCACCATCCTCACGTTTTCGACCTTTTCATTTGATGGCATACCATCTTTCTTTCCTTTGTTATATATATATGCGGTAACCTAGGCCGTGATCTGTGTACCCAAAACCCACGCCGTTCCCTCCACCGGCTTGAGCTACGGGAACCAACGCCGCATAGGGTACGAGGCAGGTGACGGCAAATTCGATGTGATAGGGGTACTTCTACGCAAGTAGCGGTGACTTTATTACAGAATGGAGACCACTCCCACTTGAGGTAGTCTATCATTTCTTCCTCACATTTTTTTAATGCCTATATTCTATGAAACAGGACGTAGGGGTCAATTTCTATCACTTAATTGCCGACTTTTATTTTAGAGTTGCAAGAGGTGATAGTTTTAACGAATCATCATCGCGACAATTTTAGATCCTTGAAATTTGATCCCAAAATATCTTGCATAACCTTGACACCTTCTTCAAAAGCATTGTGACATTCTATGGATTCAGAGAATGGATCGTTGGGAAAATGAGGGAAAATTAGACGATCTTCGGTTAGTATTTTGCGATCGTGTGAGGCAAACCCTCGGAGACAACGTTAAGGCCCAGGTTCCGGTACACTAGGTATTTTGGCGGTCGTTTTCGACGGGAAATTCGGATTCAGCGGCCCAAAAAGACACCCCCACGATGATTTTCGGGTTTTTTTTGTCGATATTGTAAGGAAATTCTCGGGAATCACGTCTGCGTCCAGATTACAGCACACCAGGTGTCCGAGGGTAATCCACACCGACGCCATATTTGGATTCAGCGACCCAAAAAAAAAACACCAGGCGCCTAGTTTCTCTCTTCCACGCGTGAATTTTGGGAGAGACCCACGGAGATCCCCGCTCAAGGGCAGGTTCCGATGCACCAGGTGTACGGGGGGTCGTTTTTGACGGGAAATTTAGATTCAGCGCCCAAAAAACGCCCCCACGATGATTTTCGGGTTATTTTTGCCGATATTGTCAGGAAAATTCTCGGGAATGGGGTCCGCGTCCAGGTTCCAGCACATTAGGTGTCCGGGGGTTCTTGCCGATGCCATATTTGGATTCAGCGACCCTAAAAAAAAAACCCCGCGTGCCGAGTTTCTCTACTTCCACGCGTGATTTTCAGGAGAGTCCCTCGGAGATGACGTTCATCGGCGTTCCTGAGCTCCAGGTCGGCTGTGGGTCAATTTCAACATCATAATCGTGATCAGTGACTTCGAAAACCCTCGAGAACCTGAGTGGGGCTAGTTCTGACTCTTATTTACAAAGTTCTCTAATCTTCCAAAAGCCGTCTCAAAAAATGCATTTTTTGAATGCATTTTTGGCTGCAGCAATGCAATTTCCGGTTTGTTCAAAAAAAAAAAAATATGGACGATTTTTACAAGTAATTTTTTGAGGTGAATGCAAAAAACCACATTCCGATCCGTCTTGCTCTCAAAAATTTCGAACTTTTTTGCTTCATTGCCTCGACTAAAAGTACTCCAAGAAAGGCTCCGATATATTTGAACAGACCAGGCCAGACCATTTTGGTTCCTTTACAAGACTAGAGCGTACTAATACAACGCGCAGTGTCACATAGAATACATCTCGGAAATGGGCTTTTATTGAGCACGACGAATAGCTCTTTGTTATTTTGCAATAGAAAATCGATACTTACTGAATAAAATCAACCGTTCTAAAACGGAAATTATTAGGACATTTGCGAAACATCCTGGCGCTGTTAACTTTAGTAAATTTTTAGTTATTGCCGAAAATCAACGAGCTGATCCACTTTGCTACACAGTGCTAAATCAATCCGTTTCTTTTTATTTACATTTTTATTGTTTTTACAGAATTTTTAATTCTATTTCTGGGCCAAACTAATGTTTCGAGATTGAACGAAATAACTATATTTAATAATTTCTGGGATATCATTCCAGTTTTAATGTTACCCGATGATTTTTTTCTGTAATGAAATTCTGGGCAACATCACAAGGGTTAAGGTTGCACGATTTTCAATGATTATATGAATAACGTCAAATAGGGAGGCAATAGGCTAAGAAAATTTAAAGCTGCAAATCAAAAAGTCCCCATTTAAATATCTGTAATCCAGTAAACAATTCAAAACTCTTAGAAATATTCTCCAAGAAATGGGAGAGCTCCAATCAAAACGTAGTTGCAGCTAGTTTTTGCTAATTCCTTCTGAAACTATACATCTGAAATCAATCCGATCAAAATTCTGTAACAAAAAGGTTAATGCTTCAAAATACAAACCGCAAAATAAAAATAAATCGATTTTCAAATATTAAAGGGTTTCAAAGAAATACAATTACCTAAATTACGTGATGCATGAGTACATGTAATATAAAATTCGATATATTCATTTCAAGTAATTTTTAACATTAATTTTTAATAGTCCAATTAGGACGAAACCTAAAATCGGGCAATAAAAAAACCTAACAACCATATCAACAAAAAGCAAATTAAAGTTTTACGTAACCGAGACCTTCTTACGTATATCGAATTACGTACGTTTAAAATTGTTTGGTCAATAATGTAAGTCCTTTGAGGTTGTTCCGCCATAATAATTAATCGTAGGCATTTTATTAATAAAACGATTGACTGAATTTTTTGTAATATTCTATTCTAAGATTAACTATTTAAAATCTTTTAAAATCGATTTTCAAACCAAATCGTTTACCACAATATAAATTCGAATTTAATTGATTTGATTCCAAAACTCGTTTACGACATGCCACAGCAATATAATGCCGAATATGTATATCGATATGGCACGGAAATCGCAACTAATTTTTAGGCCACATACACACATACATATTATAATATATAGTTCCACAAATGTGACATCAATAAAAATAAACAAAATGTTTAATGGTCATACATTAATATTATCCTTTTTGGAATGCTACCATATACAGACTCTCTAATATCCTGAATATACTCGGATAGATGTGTGCTATAAACACAAAAACCACAATTTAGTCATTTGAGTTAGTTAAAAAAAAAATATTTTTTGTTGGAAGTTGGCATGTAACTCTGTCGACATGTACGAGTATGGTGTATTTTGAACTTTTTTTCCATTGAGCTTTTTTTACTTTTATGGTTGAGGGGCAAATAATCATCATCGTTGTAATCAATAATGTTCAATCGATTGAGGATATTTTTGATATATACAATGTATATAAAATTATATTTGTTGTTGTTGTTGTGTATATAATATGACGGTTTTTGGGATTAGGGGAGGTTTTTCTGATCTTTGTAGATTTCGACACAAAGTAATCATTGGAATGGAAACAATTTTTAACTTATTAATTTCAAATAAAAAAGAAGTTTAGCTCTTTTTTATGGTAAAAATCTGAAAAAAGGTTTTGTAATGGATAGGGGATCTCCGTATATATATATATATATAAAATTGACTCGTACGGTAACAACAACTATCTACTTATAGTGAATAATAAGCAGACTAAGTGGGGGTAGCATCATAACCAACAGATAAAAAATATATAAAATAAGATTTTTAAATTAAATGTTTTATGTTTTTTGATGTAACCGCAACATATTTTTTAAATGTATATATTGCTATTTAACCAAAAATTGTAAGCGGGAGGGAGGTATATGAAATTTAAGTGGTCTAAAACAGAATAGCAAAGCCAGTATTGATTTCAAAGCCCAACCGCAAGTATAAATTTGCTGAAAATTATTTTTCTATATTATTAAAAAATAGAGTATGGAAATTGCTTATGCTGGTTGCCACAGATTCTTATTTAATTAAATATTTATTTTAAGGAAACAACAAAAGGGAAATGTATATTTGTCTTTTGATACTTTGTGATGAAAATGAACCGGACTAAACTTTTTAACGGTAACTGTACATAGCTGCACAAATTAAATAAAAATGTAGTACACAAATTAACGAAAAGTGAACAAATTTTGGATTAAATATCTTAAGACACCACTACTAATAGTCACGATACACATGGAATGTAACTGTAAATTTTGTCGAAACTTTAAATTTTAACAACACCTTTAAAATTTGGACAGTAAATTATGCGAGTTACCAAAATGACGTTTCGAAAAAAAATTGGCGTTTCGTCCGATATTTACCAAATTACTGTTTTATAGTCAAAAAAGATGAAATTTTTGTGTTTCACATTCTAATCCTCAAAAATAGTTTTAAACATTATTAACATGCGTGCTGCGAAAGTTATATGAAAGGGCGTCGTTATAATGGCAAATTACACGAAACTCAGATATTGACTTCCATAGCAGATTATATACGTAAGAAAGAACCTGCATTACGGAATCAAACAGGCTGAATGTTTTTATTGATATAAGAGCTCTCACCCAAAATTTTTGAACATTCACATTATCAGTGATTTTTATTTAAAAGCACGTTGCGGTAGCTTATTTCCAGAGATGGGCAACTGCGCGTCATCTATACTAAATTTTACGTTATTGCCTAGACAACTCGTCGACCACGTATAGACAACTCATCAATACCGTCAACTAGTAGTAATCTAAGTCGACGACTTATAAACAAGTCGACAAACAGATAAATCTAATGGTTTTAAACTTAAATATTCACGATATTTACATCTATAAACTTCAAACTTAGTTCAGATTTGTCATTAGCCGATGAAAAATATTATCGAAATTCGTAAATCTTAATTAAGTTAAGAAATTTTAATTGAAGCCGGGAAACGATTTGTTTTGCGCCATCCTTGATGGTCTAGTATGAACCTACCATTAATTTTAGTAGTTGGGAAGTTAGGCAACAAATCGGCGTAAGACACACAGTCTAAAGGACTTACTATACCAAAAAGCCGTTACTTATTTCTAGTTGTTCTGTATCCCTAAAGAGAACTCGTCTACCAATGATAATAAATAGTAGTAATTGAGCCCAAAAAATTGGTATCAGGCATAAAATATTTGCGGTTTTAATTATGTGTGCCAGGCGTCATATTTTTGTCAAGAGCCGCGTTTTTTTTAATTCAATTTTTCGAGCTCGCGATCCCTTTAACCAAATTTTTGTTAATTTCAAATCAAATATAGGTTAAACTTTTTAATACATAAGGTAGATAACAAAGATGTATCACAACAAATATTCATCAGAAAAATTAGATGGTTTTCTTGCTCTTTCAACTAGGATATTTAATTTAAAAAATAAGATTTAATTTTTAATTTGACAAAATTTGATTTGAGCTATAGCGATCTCGAACAACCCCGTTAAAAAAGTCATTACTAAAATTTGTGACTATAACTGAATGTTCATGATATTCATTGTTCAAATTATGTTTGACAGTAGAAATATTTTGGTGATTTAGTATAGTCTTAATTTATTTAGCAAATTTTAATTAAAAAGTTAGTTGTAGAATCGCGTACTTGTACGACTAATGAGAACCAGTTAAGGTCAGCGTATGAGTCGATACTAACCATTTATATTATTATATATATACTAACTAACAATCAATATGTTTTAATATAAAAATATAAACTTATTTTGCCCCTTGGATAATAAGACGATTAAATACTAACTAAACAACAACTTTATCAGACTAACTAACGTAAAATAAAATTAAAATAACGAGAAAATGTATCTACCGCATCCAACCCTGCTTATTTTGAATTAAACAAATCTCGAGATCGACTCACATAGGCAATATAGGTTAGATAAGCCCTTCCATGGCCACTGTGAGATCCAATCTCCGAAATTCGTGTTTTTTAAATTTCTGTGTCAGTGTATGGGGGTCATGTCATCTGTGCAGGCTAAAAGTTTGTGGTCAACAGCCAAAGTTAAGCTTTTCTCTTAAATTGGGAGATCCCAGTGACTTTTTACCGAAATCGGCTCAACTGGAACTGGCAGTTTACATAGGAACATTTTCAAATACATTTTTTACTTGTTGTACTTATTATTTGTTTTTGCTGAGTTATACCTATAGGTATACACAGAGACTACCGAAGCCCCGTGGGTCATTTAGACTGAGAAGCATACATTTAAATGAAATTTGTCACCACTGATCAGACTACTTTAAAATGTGCGAACAATGAATGTTCACAAATATAATTATTTTATAGTAATTTATTTCACTAACACTATTGTATTTTCATAATTTACGAAGTATTTCAATAAATTTTACGCAAGTAAATTTATGTAATATTACCGAAGTGAGATCTACTACTTACTGAAAAAATAAAAATTGAAATATTCATATTACACGAACTGGTCGGAAATTTACCGTCATGAGTGTATTAAAAATTATGATAAAAAACATGTACATCAATACCTCAGTTCGCGTCGGTGTTTATTTTAAAAAATTCCACGCAAAGTGAAACGACGCAAATCGAAATCATATTTTCATATGAAAAATGCAAAGATTGGGTCTGCTGAATTTAAAAAAGAAATCGTATAAATAGCCTACATTTTTTCATTATTTTCAATAAAACGTATGAAATAAAGTATTGAGTTATATAATTGAACCATACATAGTTTATTCAAATTTATTTTATTAATATAGATATGATTTTTTATTTAATTGTTCAAATAAGTATGTCATAATTAGTGTTAGATAAATAATATAAACATTGTGATTACCATACGACAAAATTTAAAAAGTTTGATTACCTCAGTCATTGTTCTTTGAAGCGAATAAATATTTTAAAAATTATGCCACCAAAGCCACAAACGAGACTTGCCTCAACCTGAACCACTGCAACGGCAACGCAAATAGCAGATATGGAAGAGCCATCAAATAAGCAAATAATGGCTGTCATGATGGAGCACAATTCAGCATTATCACCACAGATTGAAGTTATAAACAGTAATATACAGGTGATGGCTTTGAAGTACGAGAAATTCATTAAACGAGTTGATAATATGGAGTAACAATGGCAAACTCGGACGTTATAGGTAAGATGGCTATGGATATTAATTGCCTTAGACAAAGAGAGATTGTCCGAGATACTATCATTACTGGAACTCCACCGAATGTAATTAAAGAGGATCTCATTCAAAAACTGGAAACAATCTATAAAATTGAATTAGGAAATGTCTTTGAATCAATTTACAAAAGAGAGAAACCCTTAATAAAATCTCAAAACTCTAAATACGTGGTGATGATAATGACATTTACACAAAAATCAATGAAAGACAGGTTTATGGAAAAAGTACGTGAATATGGACCTTTGGAGTATGATCAGCTTCAGTTTAATTATGCCAGTTCTAATGAGACAGTAACAATTCGGAAACGTTTAACAACGGTAAATTTGGAAATCATGAAAGAATTGTTCACATTAAAAAAAAATAAACAAATAGCGTATGTTTGGTACCGCAATGGGAATATTTATGTTCGAGTTAAAAAAACGGGTAAAGCGGTACTGGTCAAATCAAAGAACATCGTTAACACATTACTACTTCCACAATGATTTACTACATTAATGAATAAAGTTTCTATAGATTGAATTGTTATATTTTGAATTAATTATTTGTTTCTTTCCTTATTATAGTAAACTTAAGTGATTTATTGGTAATATAGAAAATAGTTTGTTATTGGAAAATATACATGTTAAGCACAGTGTGAATCACAGAGCAGATACAATAGTTCCTGGTGAACAACTTAATATTTTATATATAAACACTGGTAGTATAGCGTGGATATATTATGGTTTTGTCAGAAATATGGCTATATGGTTCAGAGGTCTGTAATTATAAACTTGATAATATTAATCTTTATGTGACAGTAAGAGATGGATCAATACTGGTGGTACAGCTATTTATGTCTCTAAGAGGTTCCAATCAAGTATGGTTCAGGATCTTGTGGATTCAAATATGGAATGTTTAGTGGTGCGTATTTGTGACTTGGAAATTAATATAATATCGTTTTATAGGTCTCCAAGCTGAAATTTATATATATTTTTAACTGCTTTCGATAAAATACTAAAGAAATTCGATAATTCTTATGTTGTAGGTAAATTTAATATAAACATTTTCAAAAGAAATGACTTACTAGTTGAAAGATACGAAAACATGCTAAATTGTAATGGGTATTTAATTTTAAACTCTCTACTAGCTGATCATGCAAGTAGAATTACGAATATTTCTAATACAATTATAGACCATATTATAACCAATATTTTCAAAAATCCTATGAGGCTTTCTCTTTATGATTTACCTATTACTGATCATTGCATACTCTTGTTGAATGTAGGTAACCATCGTAATCTGCATGTTAAACAAAAATTTAACAAAATTATATTTGAATATGATAAAGTTAATTTACAAAGTTTCCAATCTTCCATTTTAGAGTGTAATACGATATCTGATCTAATCTGTATATGCAAACATAATATAGTAACACCTAAAACGGTAGTTTCATGTACTGATACTTCTAGGAAAAAACAGCCATGAATGATAAATAATATAATCAAATTGATTAGAAAACGCGATTAATATTATAAAACACATAAAAACTATCCGCGTAATAATTATTTTCTAACAATGTTCAAAAAGTGTAAAGCTGAAGTGGAGAAATCAATTGTAAACTCTAAGAAGACTTTTTTGAAAATTTTTTAAGCGGTAATGATGATAGGAAATTGTGGAAAATATAAATAAATTTCTACTAAATCGTGAGAATTCCAAGACTGAAATTTCACTAAAAGTTGATAACACTGTTATAAAGCAAACTAACCAAATATTTGAGTTATTTAACTATTACTTTATCAACTGTGTTGAAAATGTGGTCATCAACCTTCTATCGACCCAATACATCATATTGATTACGGGAATTCTTCAATTTTTTACGATACAAATGTTACTGAAATTTTCAATATTATTGATCAACTTAATCGAAAATCGGCTGTAGGATATGATGAAATATCGTCTAAATTTTGTTTTTATTTCAAATATTTATTAGCACCAAACCTATCTGAAGTAATAAATCACACTTAACCTAGCAAGGTATTTCCTGCAAAATTAAAAATAGCCGAAGTAATTCCCATATATAAAGCAAAGGAAAAGTTGGAAATCGCGAATTATAGACCGATTTCAATCTTATCAACATTTGCAAAAACTTATGAAATGGTTATATATAAGCGGCCGATTTAATATTGTGAGAATTATAAAATTAGAAATATAAATCAATTTGGTCTCTGTAAAAAGTCGAGCACCTTATCCGCGGCCTCTTTTGTTATGAGTACAATAAAGCAATCTTTAGACAAAAAGTTCCATGTGGGATGTACTTTTATAGACCTAAGAAAAGCTTTTGACTATGTGGATCATGAAACGCTCATTCTTAAATTAAAACAAATTGGCCTATGCAACAGCCCAAAATTAGTAAGCAAATATGGTGTAACACAAGGATCTATGCTTGGTCCATTGTTATTCATTGTATATGTTGACGACGCATTCAAATTGAACATATTATCAAATCTAGTAATGTATGCAGATGATATGGCTTTAATTAACTAAAGCACAGTCAATAGCGGAAATGCAACATATGATGCCAACGGGCATAACTGAAATGACCAAATGGGCCAAAAGCAGTAACCTAAAATTGAATGAATTGAAAACTAATTACATTTTATTTTAAATGAAGAATAAACCTGCAAACACTACGAAATTTGTGCTTTCTGCCAACGGTTGTAAATTAGAAAGAGTTTCGAATGTTCGGTACCTTGGGCTTTACATTGACTCAAAATTGAATTGGTCTACTCATATATCTAGTGTTAGAAATAAAATAAGATTTATTTCATTTTTACTTTACAGAATGAAAATTTTTTTACCGAAAACAATAAAATATATGATATTTCATGCACATTTTATTAGTCACGTAAATTACCTCTTGCCAATATGAATCCACCGCTTCGGATAGATTAAATGAAATACAGATGCTTATGAATCGTTCATTAAAAAATATTAAATCCCTATCTCAAACATTTCCGACTTCTGAACTTTATGATGAAAGAGTACTTACGTTAAAACACATGATTAAATTTGAGTGTATAGTTTTGATATTTAAAATAAAAGACCACTTGATTAAGCATAACTATGAATTTGAGACTGTTGGAGCTCGACATGAACATCCAACGCGAACAAAAGATCATTATGCCATTAATTTTTGTAGAACTAACATGGGACAGTCGAACATTATGTATATAGGGCTGTTATATTTTAATCAACTCCCATTAGACTTGAAAAATCTCAATCAATTAGGCATATTGAAGACAAAACTACGTTCGTGGCTATCTTCTCAACAAACATATGTAATTTAAAAAAAAAAAAAAAGTTATCTGGTCTGTGGAGAAGCATGAATCAAATGTGAATAAATTTCAGATTACCAATAGCTTATTGTTATATTTACATATATTGCCAATGACTTTTGTAATTTTTAACTATATTTTTTTTTAAGTTAATTTGGTTTTTGTTACAATTTATTTCAAATACTAGCAAAAGATTTAACATACTATTATTATTATTATTATTATTATTATTATTATTATTCTCTTTATTTAGAAAAACAGGTTACATACATTAATACAAATCATAAACTATTTCTAATAAAATTAGAGCTCCTAATAGGTTTTTAGAACCTGTAAGGGAGCAAGAAAGAAAAAAATCATGAAATTTAGGTTGCCAAAAGTGTACAAATAAAAATAATAAATTAAAAACTATCATAAAAGAATAAATAAATAATACATACAATAAAATTAAAATTCCAGCTCATATTTAGTGAATACAATACAAAAAAGAAAAATTAGAAGTAGGTTTCAATGTTGTCTATATTAAACAGCCAATGTCGAATCATTTTATCAAAATAGTGTTTGCGGCCAATCGGAATGAATTTCAACTCTATTGGTAATTTGTGAATTTGATGAATACGACTATGGAAACTGGAACTCCGAACAAAAAACATCTTTAATACCTTATAAACATAGAGATATCTTAAAGGTAATAATTTCAAATCTCGAAATAAGGGAATTGTTGGAGTTGTTAAAGGCCGACAATAAATCAATTTAATAATCCGTTTTTGTGAAATGTATAGGTCCTCTATATTGGAAAAATAAATCCCACCCCCGCTTGATATACCATACATAATAATAGATTCAACTAGTGCATGATATAGAACTCGCAGTGTTGACGGTGGGCATAATTGCTTCAGATGGTAGAATTTATAAGCCGCAGTAATAACATTTTTTCTGACAATGGTGAGATGAGAATTCCATTTCAACTGCAAATCGATGGTAACTCCTAAGTACTTAAACTCATTTACGAGGGAAATTTCAAAGCACTGCGATGAACATGAGTGTCCAGAGCAAAATGGAACATGATACAAAACCTTAGAATTGGGAGATGCGGCCTGACCAAAAAACATTACTCTGGATTTATTACTAAGAGCCAGGCGATGGTAGTAAAACCAATTAGCAAGATTCACTAAGTCTGTGCAAATTAGGTTCTGTAATTCCGAAGGGTTTGCTGAAGTGTAACTTAATGCTAAATCGTCCGCAAATGCAGTGGTGTGCCCCAGAAGATCGATGTCGAATATAAAATTTATGTAGATTAAGAATAGAATAGGTCCTAATACTGATCCCTGCGGAACGCCGCAATTTAAGTAACCAGGTGCACTAAATTTATCATTTATTTTAACAATTTGGCTACGATTGTTGAAATAACTAACAAACCAGTCAAAAACTTTACCTCTGATACCTATATTTAATAATTTGTTTGCAAGAACCTCGTGATACACCGTGTCAAACGCTTTTGCAATGTCTAAAAATAACGAAGCGGATTTTTGCGAATTGTTAAAAGCCGAGTAAACATAACTGAGGTGATGTAGTAGTGCTTCTTCAGAGGATCTTCCTGCTAAGAAACCAAATTGACTACGGCTAAAAAAATTGATTTTCTCCAGATAACCGAGCAATCTACGTTTTATTATTTTCTCAAATAGTTTGGAGAAGGAACTTAGCAACGAAATAGGTCGATAATTATTTAGTAATAGCACATCACCTTTCTTATGAATTGGAATTACAAGGGCTGATTTGAAAAATCTGGAAATACACCACTTTCTAGGCTGAAATTGAAGAGGTAAGCTAAAACATCTACTAGATACCACACGCAATTTTTTAAGATTAGGTTGTCGATTCCGTCAATTCCACAAGAGTGTTTATTTTTCAAACTACTAATCTCTTTTATAATCTCTCTGGCGCTAATCGAATCAAACACACAAGACATACTAGGTGAAGTGGTCGAGCCTAAAACATATCTGCTATAGCCTGGAGAATTAGGCGAAAAGTTAGTGTTGTTCAAATTATTTGTTATCTCCGATGGAACGTTGAGGAAATAAGTATTGAATTCATTACTTAAAGATTGATAATTTGAAATAAGAACATCAAATTGGTATTTGTAAATTTTGGTGATTCGGTTTTTGTCTTTATTTGTTCCCAAAACTTCATCAATAGCCTTCCATGTGAGTTTAGAACTATTTTTAACATACTCAAATTTCTTCTTGTAAAATGAATTTTTGACAAATTTAATTCTAGCATTTACTTCCTTGGAGAGTTTCTTGAGAAATTTTTCCAAACGTGCATTAGTGGGATTATGGCGTAATTTTCTAGAGAATTTTTTTAATTTATGAACCTTCAAAAAGAGATAAGAATTCATCCACGGTATCAGTTTTTTTAATGTAGGGGCAGAAGATTCGACCTTAGATTCACAAATGTGCGATTTCAGAATAAATAGGAACCTATCAAAAGCGATATTGCAGTTATTCTCACCATGAACAGTCGCCCAACTTTCAGATTGTAGTCGAGCATTCAGACGGCTATAGTCAACTCTCGAAAAATTAGCAGCTACACTATTTTGAAGCACAGGGATCTGAGATGCAAAAATGTTTAGCTTTATTAAGTTGTGGTCAGATAGATGAATTAACTAATATCCTTATAAGAAATATAATTGCGGATACTTAATGTATGTAATTATAAAATTATTTAATTGTAAAAAAAAATAAATTAAAAAAATAAAAAAAAAATAAAATAAAATAAATAAATCACATAAATCATCTGACTACATAAATTCAGTGTTAACTACCCTCGTACTGCGAGCAAACTATTGATCTAATGTAGTTTGAAGTAGTTTGAAGTGGACGGGGCTTATTTTGAAAGTACATTTCTTACATATCTTTGGAGATTTATAGAAATGAATCTGTGAAATTTGGAAAATTCGGTATAGTTATCGTCAACCTCCGCAAAAATGTCGATATCTCAATTGATGAGTTTAAACCTTCCGAATTTTTCTCTTAAATTGGCATCCGCTCCTTTGCAACTACCTCTACCTTATCTTCCTATTCATTTTTATTTAAAACAATTCCTATTTCTGGTAGCTTAATCACCACAACATTGGTAACATTGTAACTTTTATCAATCTCTATTTCTGGTGCACCCTTATTCCGAAACCCTGGTCATAATATTTTTCAAACGTCATTCATACAGGAAGGCTTAACTTTATCGCAAGAAGTAGCCACATTCTCCACAGGGTTTGCGATATTATATAGTTTTTCTGGAACGTCTTGTTTGTAATGTCTTCGTCTAAATCGGTGGCATTAAGAATGTTCTCCTTAAAAAATAACATTTAAACGTGGAAATTACTCCTTGATCTATTGGCTATATACTCCCTTAGGGTTGGGTTCGGTGATGTAAATTGGATGTCCGGGAGCGTTTTCTAATGCTTTAAAGTTTATGTTTTCTTTCTTGCAGCACTTTTCTATCTCTGGGACTCAGCATTTTTTAGCCCAACCATCAATTGAAGCCCGCCAATAGACCAGAACATTATATTGCGAGATAGTAGTGTAACGTTTCTTGAAATTCTATAGCCTTGAACGGATTTTCAGTCATTAAAATAAAAGTTCTAGTTGCTATTCGCTTCCAGAATAAACCGATCTAATCAACATCGAACACCTGTTTGGCGATGTAATCTCCACCACCAAAATCTGCTCTACCAGATTCTCCTTTTAAGGAAATGTTGGGAAGGTTTGCCAGGGAAACGTTGAAACCATCCTCGACATGTCTCGAACTTTTCAAATCTCAATTCCGCACTAGTACAAGCGTTTTCATTGCCTGGTTTTTTTCTGTACAATTCAACAAATAAATTTATAAACTTTTAGCTTTTCCCTGTAAAATGTTTTGACTTAAAGGCATTTTTCGTGGTTTTAATTTCAATCCAATGAGTAAGTAAGCATTACATTACTTGCTTTCCCACCGCACACCGCAAGTACTTGTAAGCGCTAATGGTTTTTGTCTCCGATAAATTAACTATCGATAAATTAACAAAACTCAATTTTTGTTTTGCTATATGAGTGGTGTTTTATGTTTATTTAATTTAAATTTAAATACTTAAAATTTATATTGTGTGCCAATAAAAATTTTAAAGCTGTAAATTTCATTTAGACAAGGCTGAGGTAAAAGAAGTATAAATTTAATTAAACGAACCATTAAATTAACCATTCAATTGAAATTCTAGGTATCTGATGCATTAGATTCCAGCACCTTCCAGCAGGGTAGTTTTATCCGAGATGTAAAATTGTTTTGATTAGACACAGATACGTCTACAAGCTCATCTGAATATGACGTACCAATTAAGAAAGCAAAAGTAAAGATATCCCATTTTGTGAGCTCTATTAATAAATATACCGATGAAGAATTTATTTCTCATTTTCGCTTAAAACGATCAACTGTTCTGATTGGTAATTTATAAAAATCAATATTAAACTAAAACCTTTTAATTTTAAATTAATTTTTTTAGGTAACTATTCAGATGCAATGAAAAGATTAAATAAAGGTGGCATAGAACAAATTCCCGCAGAAAAGAGAGTTTATTTGACGTTGTGGTATCTAGCCTATACCAACACATTTAGTGAAATTTCGAATCTCTTCAATGTAAGCTTTAGTTCTGCACATAGATGAGTTGTACGAATTACTCATTGGTTGATTAGATGTGCACATCTTTACATGAAATGGCCAGAAAAAGAAAACGAACAGGAAGCCATTTCAATGTCGTTTCAGCAAATGAAAGGCTTTCCACATGTGTTAGGATGTATTGCCGGCGCTCACATCCAAATTTCTAAACCACAAAATAATCATAACGATTGTTATAACAGGAAAAAATACTACAGTATTTTGCTCCAAGGTGTCGTGGGACCGGACAAAAAGTTTATCGATATTCATGTTGGAGCGCCGGGGAGCATACACGACAGCCGTATGCTTAAAAAAACGGAGCTGTACAAAAGATGTGTAAAACTCAGAATTGTTTTTTAAAAACAGACGTGTTTTGTTATGAGATTCGGCATACCCCTGCCTTACTTGGCTAATATCGCCGTTTAGAGATTTCGGTAACCTATCTGATTCCGAGAAAAATTTTAATAAAAAACATTCGGGGACGCGAGTTGCGGTGGAACACGCATTTGGGCTGCTCAAGAATAGATTTAGGAGACTAAATAAATTTGAAAATCAATCTATCGAATTTGTTGTTAATTGCACCATAGCCGCTTGCGTACTTCATAACATATGCGTGGATGGCAATGACGTTATCGATGTAGACGTGAGACACGTGATATCAGAAGGTTATGTAAAAGAAAATTTGATTATAGAAGAGAATAGATATCAAAGACAGGAGTTGCTACAAGAAATTAATAATTCAACAATTTAAATGATCGTTTAAATTATCCAATAATATTTTAAATGTTTTATTGATTTCAATTTGTACATTTTGTTTTATTTCAATTAATAAAAAAAAATTTAATCATTTAATCATCATCATGTTCAACTTTTATTTTTTGCAGTTACAGAATGTACTTTGCGTACCAAGCTCAACTACACTGTTTTTTAAAACGTATTGCCGTAAAAGTTCTGTTCTTTCTTTTGAGGCTTGAATTTTTTCTTCATAATATATTAATTTTATTTCCGTCATTTTGTCGGAATTAATTTTTCTTTTTCGAGTTTGATATGAGCTGGATGTTGATGTAGACGGAGGCGTCTCATCGTGTATTTCTTCCGAAAAAAGGGAAAGAATAAAAATCTTGATGCACTTCCACCACTGCTATGGTCCTTAGTGGATTTATAGGATCGCCACAGTGACAGCCGCTCTATTTCCACTTGTTTCACGGTTGTATTTGTTTCCTAAAATTTAAGAAAATTCTTACCATATTTATACCCGTGATCAATAAATTATGTATACTTACTAATATATCTAACGATTCTAAATCATTTAAAATCGCTTCCGAAAAATGATTTTTTTTAACATTGTGGCGTATTCTTCCTCGCTATTGGCATACGCGACAATTAAGGCTTTCGTTTCGGAATAACTCTAACTTTTTTGATTTTTCATTCATTTTGGTATTTAAAAAATCACTTTTATCATGTATTGATTATTAATTTTTAGGTTATGATTTACTCATGTCATTTTTTTTATGTTCCAATCGACCATTTAGCCGAGACACATTACTAGTACTTCTAAGTATTTGCGGTGTGCGATTGGAAAGTGACTATTTTCATTATCAAACGATTTTTGATTCGAGTCAATGTTCTATAACTAGTACTTGATGAATGAGTTTTATTTTTTTCACATCTCGTTCAAAAATAGTTCACACAGTTGATAGTGTTTTTCCAATAAAACCCAACTTTTCGCCCTTACGAAAGCACGTTTATTTTCATAAACACAAACCAGTAATTCACTTCTATAAATGTACATAAATACAAATTTAACTAAACTTATTAATTAATTATTATCAATATAATATCAAATATTAACGCTATTAACGTATTAAGGCTTGTTAAAACAAGCAAGCAACTATCGATGCACTAATAATATGTACCTATGAATAATAAAAAGGGGAATTACCGATTTAACTCTATTTTGCTTTGCAATAAAATTTTACGAAAAAACGCAAACCGAGTGAAAAAAGCGCAAAGTGAGCATTTGAAAAATTAATGAACGCAGACTGAAACATTGCAACTCGAAACAGCGCAAACCGAGTTATTGATGTAGTCAAAAAAGAAACAAAGAGATTAGCAAAATCATTAAGAAAAAACAAGAAACAATAACCGTTAGAAGCAACGTTTTTTTTTAATTGCCTTTGCTCATGCGGGTACAGTGGTAGTAAAAGGGTTAAGGGCGATATACTGCAGCGTTGTCCGTTTTCCTAAAATTTAATCTTATTAGGAAATCAACGTTGTAACGACATTATTTTCGTCCTGATATAACGATATGGCAGCTTTATATATTACTCGAAATTCATTCGTACATTAAAATAATGAGATGATAAAGATATGAGTTTAGTGGAGTAGTATCGAACAAAGAATCGAATAGAAATACAACCAGCAAAGTTATTACTGTGATTCGTTATCATCGGCATCGCATCATCATCATCATCGCCATCATCATCTTCACTATCATCGGGGCCTCATTACTATTCCAATTTAATGTTCGATTCAGAAAATTTTTCTTATCCAATTTTCCTTTTCGTATTTATATTCCTGATATAAATCCACCGAACTTCCATAACCATATAGAGTCATTATAATATGTGTCTGCTTGGTGTTTATTGTTGTGAGCTTTTGTGTTGTGTATTTTTGAATAAAACATGTACTATAATATACACAGTATATATTATTTAACAATACAATTTTCACAATATAATAATAACAATAATAATAATAATAAAAATAATAATAATAAAATGATAATAATGATAACAGAATGCAAACATATACAGAATTTGAAAGCACAACATAAAAACGCTATGCCTTATAATGATCATCTCGAAATATACGAAATTTTATTTTTCATTTTCAAGTCGCAGATTTTTCGTGTTGTGCGCTTAATTCTGGGTGAACGGATATAAGAGTGTACAAGGAGTTATATAGATAATTATCACTTTATCAATACAATGTACAGTTACGAGTACATACAGCATCAGAATAAAAATTTGGTAATAGCGCATTGCTACGCGATTCATTTTTAAAATCGGTTGAGAATCTCATTTGGATAATTCTCCAACCGCCCGCTCCCCAAAAAAACATAAAACAAGAAAAGGGATACCCTGATAATATTTAATTAAACCGAAAAAATCCATTATTTTAATTAACAAAACACAAGAATAATAATAAAAAAACTCTTGTCATGTCTAAGAAATACAAGAAACGAAAAAAAGGATTATCGATATCCTTTCACCCGAACAAAGAATATTTTTCTATATACAGTTTTTACTCACTCGATAGTAAAAAATAAGAAATTTAATTTAATATAAATATTTGTTTATTACATAATTTATATAAAGTTTAGTTATATTTGTATAAACCACGCCACCCATTCCACAATCGGCTAACCCCAAAATTACAACAACAACAACAACAAAAACTCCCGGGTACTAAACTTGGATTTTGAATAGAAGGTCTTACAACCTTTTTTCGATTTATTTCGCCTCTGTTTTTGGATTTTTATTTCATTCAGCCCTGCGCCAATCCTCCCATATTCGATTTTCTTTTGAAAATAAAATTATTATATACGTAAAGGGAACTAGAACACCAACAATAAATGAATAAATAATAAATTTGAATTAAATAAGATACAAATTTATATTATGTGTGTTTATAAGATTGAGACATGATGTTCAGTTTTATTTAGTTTTTGATGTACAGCTCTGGAAACAAAAATATATATTGCGATTTTGTGCTTATTTTGGAGATCTAATGTATAACATATGAAAAGTATTTCCATTCCGCTTACGTACATATATATTCGATAAATATCGTGACTCGAGAATGTAGATGGCGAAACAGCCATATTCAGCATAACAAGTAATGCCGCGTTATTCAGCGGTATGGTGTTTATATATTTGTGTTACGAGGAATGCCAAGAAGTGAAAACTGAATGTTATATTTTAACAGCTGATTAGCTGTATCGAAAACCGTAGTATTTCAAATTAAACGAAACAATTTGCTGGTCACTGGAAATGGTCCAGAATAGAGAGTACTCATAGAACCTCTGACTTTATCCCTACACACGTATACGTGTGAACAATTTTGAAGATTTTTGTGCTTGTTCAGTCGAATGTCCTGTAGAAACTAAAAGTATGACGCTGCGTAATGAAATCCAAAGTATCTGTGTTTGGGTTCGAATTTTGATCGTTTTAGTTGCCTGTGGAATCGTACGACAACACCATTTGCTTTCAGGTTATATGCTGTTGCTCTATAATGCGGTAAAGAGTGCGTGATAAAGAAAGAGGTATCATATCTGCAGATATACTAGTTGTAGAATATCTTTATTATGGTTTAAACGGTAATTTTTGGATTGGATAAGCTTCTGACCAACGAGTAAATCGATCGATTCTCGTAAAAATATAACGCTAGCCATTCAATTGGGGCAGTGTACCAACCTGATCGGAGTGGATATCTTCAAAGCTGCCACTTGGTAGTCCGAATTTACCAAGTTTTGATTTCGTGTTGCGATAGGCTTTGGAGTTAACCAAAAAATTAATTTCTGTGAGGGCCGGATGTCGGGATGGGATGAGCCATGTTGACTATTGAAGATTGTACGCTGCATGTTGAGGGCAACGAATGGTCAATTTTTACCTGTAAAAGTCCCACACCAAATTTGTTGCTTTTCTGGTAAGTCGACCCGTTGCAGGTTTACACTTGATTTCGGAGTGCATACTAAAATCATTTTCTGCAATTCTAATTGTTTTACCAGCACGAGACAAACAGTCGCTCACCACATTGTGTTTACCTTTGATGTGATGAATGTTAGTAGTAGTGAATTGGACAATACAGTCGAGATGTCGTAATACGTTACTATACGTTCTGCCTTTGATCGAAAGAAACTGTTTGTTTGCTAAATACATTGCAATAACTTTTCTATCGGTAGTAGAGCATTTAGTTTCTGCTTCAACTGCTACATTTGAAGCATCAATTGTTATGTTGAAATGCATCTCGTTATATGAATATCCTAAAAAAGTGGCAATGTTTTTTCCCATCTTAAATAATGGAGCCAAATGCATGTGAATAGACGAAAAATGTTTGGATGAACGTGGTATAAAGCGGTGATATTAGTTCACTATATACCGACAAACTCCTGTATTTGGTGGATACTATTCTCTTTCGACGGGCGCCTTCTTTCGAAATTTTATGGCTCAAGAAGTCGAGTGCCGTCAAGCTGAAAATGTATTTCGAAGCTTTAATATTAGTTCAAGTTTAGTCCCTTTAACACTTTGTTAAGGAATTACTGGAATGTCGGGAAGCCGGCGAGTTTCAACAAGAAACTGTGTATATGTATGTGGGAGATCGGAACCTGTTTAACTATCAACAGTCTCCACAATGACTGGAGCCATTGTCGTTCTTTTGCACCATATTTAATGGTGATGAGACTTGTGATAATGAGGGGTAGCAGATTTCGTTGTCTGTAATAAACTGGAGTTCACTTTTTGTATCTATAATTTTCGTTGCGTGGAGCTGTCGCGGTTTAGCATAATGTAACCTATACGTGATGACGTAATGAACTACATGAGGATGATGTATAACTTGAGTTATGGTTGCGTTGTCAGCAAGGAAGAAATGAATCAGAAAGTCTTCTGTTCGTCAAATCGACCACGAGAACATATTTGAAAGTCACATATAATCTTCAAATTTTTTACCGTAAGTGGAAATTGGTGGATTGATTACTACAGTAAGAATTCAAACGGTGTCTTTTGGAGATCAGGTAAACTTGTTGACGGATGTCATAAATACTTCAGCCTCCGAATCGATAAGAAATTGGAAGTGAGTTTCATGATCTAGAATGAAAAGACGGTGAGATTAACCAGTTCTACTGTTTATCGTAGAGACAGCGGCATTTAGTGGTTTTCCGAAGACTTGAAATTTTTGGAAGTAGCTTCTCTATGAGATACCAGTCGGCAACTGCACGGCTTGTATGTATGTGAAGTTGGCCCGAAAAACGACTTTTCAATTTTGGTGTATTTCATTGCTAAATTCAATACCATCCCGAAAAAATATCATAATTGTATGGAAAAGACATATTTCATCCCGAAATAATTTTTTCTTCTTTTTATGAAATATATGTTAGTTAATTAATAGAAGAAAGCTAAAATTATCCCGAAAAGCTACTAAATTGATAACGCCATATTATACAAATAATAATTTAGTAATATTTAAAAAAATGTTTTACATTGTAACACTTGGTAGTAAATCGTATAGTTGCACATAACGATTACATATAAGATACAAAACTAATATAAACCTATAACAAAAGATGTGGTTAAATATTTATTTGCATATGTAACACTCCAGCTACCACGTGGAATGTTAACAGAAATTTTTGTATTACCTCAGAGGTTCCCGGTTGACGGTCAATTGCACTGGCTTAGACTCAGGAGCTGTAGGGTGGGGTTTTCCGGGACATGAGATAATCAGTAATGACCGTAAATGGAAAATAAGAAAATAAACTAAGAAAGAAAATTAGGATTCTCGAAAAAAAACACTTGAAGGTCACATGCCCAGCCAAACTACTCACCTCCGTTGCATCTCCCCCTTAACAGAATTTACCTCATTTTAATTAATTAATTGAATAAAGCGATAGTTAATTTAAGGTCAAATTCATAATTATTAACTTCAAATATTATCATTTTTTTTACATGCAAACGAAAATTTAAATGGATTTACCTTAATTTACTAACATCACAAATTTACTTAAATTACCAAAAAAAAAATAAAATAAAAAAACTAATAATGGATAAATATTATCATTAAATTGAAAATAAAGGAGTATTGCTAAATAGACCAAAATATATTGTTTATAATAGAAGTACAAACTAATTTACCAATCAATAAATATACACCTTTACATTAAATGGAAACTTAAGAATTAATTTTATTTATTATACTTTATTGTTTGAGGAATTATTTTAAACTTTAATCTTCGTTTCAGAAATACGAACATGTTTAAGTAATAATAAATTTATATTAAATAACTTACAATAAAATATACAAAAAAGATTCTCAAAAATTGTAAACGTTGGGCGCCAGGACGTTGACAACGATGGATGATCTTATTTCCGTAGCACATATACGTTTTCGATGAGTATGATTGGTATGATCATTCATTAATATTAGAGTTGTGAATGAACGAATTTTTAAATTAAAGCCAGATATTTTATTTTATTTTGGTTAGAATTTTTATTGTTATTAATGGATTTATCAGAATTATTATTAATTGTTGAAGTATCTTTGGAACAGTTCGAGTTAGAAAAGATTTTATTAAACTTATTAGACTCTTATTAATATCGATATTGTCCGGTTTATGTTACGATTATCACAAAACCACACCAAAAAAAAAAAACAGATTTGAGTTTTAACGTCCATCACTACATATTGTATGGCTCACCATTTTATAATTTTTCTAGTTTACGAGCCGCACTTAAATTGGGTCCAACTTTTTATTATTTTATTATATACGAGACCAATTATCCACATAATAGTACGACATAGATTATGGTTTAAGTTTCAGTTAATATTTTGCACAAACAACTCTTTCGATTTCACCAACATCTGATTATTTTCATTCACGTTTGAACTGTGTAGTTTCACTTCAAATAAAGTTCGGCATTTTCAAATGACTTATTTTTATAACCAATTTACAGTTTATGACACACCTGGTAAATTCAATGTTCGTTTTCATTTGTTTAGTTTTATATTTTTATTTATATTAAATTAATACATTTATAAAGTTCATATATTGATAACTTTAAATGATTGATCATTTAATTGTACAAAAAGAAAATATGACCAAGTATTTTTGGTAATCACTATTACTTTTTATATTTTAAAATTACACTTGGTGTAATCAATATCACCACACAGCAGAATTTATTAAGTCTCTTCTTTATTTATAAAAATTCAAAATTCAACTCCCTGTCCAAATGTTTTTTCTTTTCCTCATCACCTCCATCTCACTCGTCATCTCTTTCGGACCATCGTGTCATCTCATCGTCGTTAATACCATTGTTTTTCGATACCAAATCATAATACAATTACATATATAATACTTGTTTTGAAGCGATATCAATTAGTTAACAGTACAGAAATATTTTGGTGTATGCATATTTGTAGTTCATTACACGACATTGGCATTAACAATATTCAATAAGTAGAATATAAACCCCTATTGCAGGGATACACACCTCATCTAACTCACAACCCACAATTAATGCAACGAGAAGACAAAAACAAAGTTTTTCCTGAAAGAATTAGAAACTGTAGCAGGGAACGAAATGTGAAATTCGTTACACATAACGAAAGCAAATAACCTCATTCGCAATGTGACGGCGGAAATAAAGGTGTGAACTAAAGCAAAATCTCAGCATAGGTGGTATTGAACTTTTCCATTTTATATGAAAAATCGGTTAAATTAAAAATTGAATTGCTGGAACCCAGGAGATATCCCCCTCGAGATTATTTGCTCAAAAGTTAGGTCCATCTATCTCAAATATAACGTCAACAGTTAAAGTCTGAACGGCGGATATAAAGGTCTGATCTAAAGAAAATCTCAGCATTGGTTTCATATCCATTAAATGGGTTAAATTGCCAATTTATTTTCGGAACTCTTAGGGATAACTTCATCCAGAATTTGGGCCTAAAAGTTAGAATTCTTGGTTTTCTTTGAACCTAAAGGTTAGCATCGGTGGTGTCTCAAATTAACCGCAATTATTTATTTCCAAATATTTAATATTAGAGCCCGATCGTTCAACATATGCAGCAATGGTTATATTGTTTATGTCCATTTAATAAATTTTAAATTTAATTTATAATATATTCGTGTTGGTTAAATTACATTTTGAATATTATTCTTATTTTACTACATATATGTTTAAATATATATTTAATATTTTAAACATTTAAGTTTAACAAACAACATTTGATAATTAAACAAATAAATAAAATAAAATAAACAACATTATTACCATTTGTACAGTAAAATTAATTCCGCGCTGTTTTAAAAGTATTATTTCAAATGTTAAGAGAGTGAGCGCTTTAGAAAAATTATGTAAAATGAAAACAAAATTATAAAATATTTTACTATGGGATATCTCCTGGATTCCAGCAATAAAATTTTTAATTTAACCGATTTTTCATATAAAATGGAAAAGTTCAATTTAACCTATTCTGAGATTTTGCACTAGATCTTAACCTTTATATCCGCCTTTCAGACTTGAACTGTTGACGTTATATCTGAGATGAATGAACCTAACTTTTGAGCAAATGGTCTTGAGGAGAATATCCCCGGAATTCCAACATTTAAATTTTTAATTTAACGAATTTTTCATATAAAATGGAAAAGTTCAATGCAACCTATGCTGAGATTTTTCTTTAGATTAAATCTTTATATCAGCCGTTCATATTTCAACTGTTGACGTATAATATCTGAGATGAATGGACGAAACTTTTGAGCAAATATTCTCAGGGGGGATATCCCCTGGATTCCAGCAATTAAATTTTTAATTTAACGGGTTTTTCATATAAAATGGAAAAGTTCAATGCAACCTATGCTGAGATTTTGCTTTAGGTCACACCTTTATTTCCGCCATCACATTGCGAATCAGGTTATTTCCTCGTTATGCAAACAAATATTTAACCACATCTTTTGTTATAGGTTTATACTAGTTTTGTACCTTATATGTAATCGTTATGTGCAACTATACGATTTACTACCAAGCTTTACAATGTAACACATTTTTTTTAAATATTACTAAATTATTATTTGTATAATATGGCGTTATCAATTTAGTAGCTTTTCGGGATAATTTTAGCTTTCTCATATTAATTAACTATAACATATAAGTATGTATATACTTATTTTTTGGTATTTTTTTTGCAGGTTGTTTTAATACTGGGAGTAGCGGGTGCATGTCGCTGCGACGAACTAGTCCATTCAAACATAGATGATATTGAAGACGTTCAATCAGCTTTGTTGGTAAAAAATGTCCAACTCTAAAACAAACAAATCGCGACTCTTTACGGTTTTGGGAGAAAATTATTTGAAGATTTGCAGAAAATACTTTGCTCTTCGTCCAGAAAATTTCGAGGTAAGACGTCTTTTTATAAAATACCAAGGTGAAGTATGTCATCGGGTTTCACATTTACAAAATTAGTAGCGTTGCAAAAGAAGTGGCATTGTACTTAAATTTAAAAAATACAAGTGAATATACCGGTCATTGCTTGCATTGTACTTCAGCTACACTCCTTGTAGATTCTGGCGGGGACCTCACTTGCTTTAATAATTAAAGGTGGTTGGAAATCTAATAATGTAGCTGAGGGAGACTTAGAAGATTCTACAACAAATAAGACAAACACTGCTATAAGAATATTACGACCCGATGAAGTTAGTACTAGTTACAATACTAGTACTAGCTACAGGACTAATTATGTAAATACAACCGCTCATGATCCTTTAGAAAATGAAGAAACCATTGCTGCAGAAATATTAGGCCTCGAAGATCCCAGTACCTGTTCAAAAGGTGCCAATTTTGTTGGCAATATGGTTACAAACGATAATAATGTTGACACATCCGAAGAATGAAAAAAATGTGTAATGAAAACGAAATAAAAGACATTGGTGTTTTGGAAACAAAAATGGTTGTGTCTCAATAAAATAAAGTAGCGCTGTTGTATTTTGGTGCCCCAATTTTCGAAAAGTGTATAACAATTATTAGAAGTAGTATAAATCAACGTGTAAATTGGTTGCGGCGCGAATAATTATTTTGGTGAATAAATAAGCTGCTGAGATTTGTAGATTTTGGTGAATCGTGAGCGGAGTTTTAGAATACTGGAAGGGCTAGGAGACTTCAGATTCAACAACTTTCTGGGACCTTTAATAAAATATAATACACCAGGTCAGTTGTTTATTGATTTACAGGAAGCTGACCGACTAGTTACACGGTATCGATCAAATAATGCAAAGAATTCAGGGCAGCATAATGCAAATAAAGGTATAACTTTTGAATAAAGATATAATAATCCAAAAATCAAACTGAACGACAACAAGGAAAACTCTAGTTCAAAAGTTAATAAAAGTAGTATAGAGTCAAATGGAGTAACGTGTTTTGTGTGTAAAGAGCGAGGACACTTTGCTAGACAATTTTCAGAAAACAGAGGTATTGAAGACAAGCACATCAGCATACGAATACTAATAACCACATAACCAACACATATTAAAACAGCTATCACTAATAGTAAGCCTGTACAATGTTTTGTGGACTTAGGGAGCAGTGTTACATTAATCCGACAGACGGATGCCAAGCAATTGCAGATCACTTATTTCGAGAACGACTTTCCACCAGTGACGGGATATGGCAGTGGAAAGGTAGTGCCGATAGGTATTTTTACGTACACTATAAAAATTGATGATGTGTCATCGAAATGCGAGATAAAGGTGGTGCCATATGAGGCTCAACATTTTACAATGTTAGTGGGGCATCACTTTACCGAACAACCTCATATAAAAATTGTAAGCGATAAACTTGGCCTTCACATAACAAATATCGAAGTACAAAATAACAATGAATTAGAACAAAATGATTTTAAGAGTGAAATTACATTGGTGGAAGATACGATTATTCCCAAAAATACGGTTATGCATATCATATTATGGCACAAGCGGATGAAGCTGACACTGAGTGGATGATCGAAGGTGGAATCCCGCTGGCAATAGAGCGGTTCCCAACTCCCAATTGTATAAGAGATCGTTCATTGGACTATCTAGTTATTTTAGGCGGTTTATTAAAGCGTTCACTACAGCTGCTGAGACATTAACAGATATTATTCGGAAAAAAGAAGACTTCATATAGCTTGAACCATAAGAAAATTAAACATTTTTTAACCAATAAACCGGTATTGTCAATGTACATTTCAGATAGAAAGGTAGGAGTTCACACGGATGCCAGCGCGTTGGGATTATGTGGTGTTCTTTATCAAGAACAGAAAAAATCCGGTGGTAAACAACCCGGGTTCCTACACTCGCTAGAAAAGGGTAAATAGCCTATCGTGGTAGTTCATTATGATCACATAGGACTATATATAAAGAGTAAAAACCACAATAAATACGTGGGAATAGTGGTAGACGGATTTAATAAACATGTAATCCTAGGAGCCATGCGAGATGAGGGAGTTCATAGCACGTTAGAGTTGCTTAGGCTATACAGTTAAGTAATTATCGTAACCCGGACGTACTAGATGACTAAAGGTGACTAAATGTTTAGCAAAAATTATTCTGGTATTGATTGTCGTGATGAGAAGAGAATAATGTTTCTGAACGTTCAGAGAGAAATCAAGAGCGCATTAAGGAAAATTACGATAAAAAACGATAAAAACCAAGTAAGTTAAATTCAGGAGACCTATAGTCATGGTTCATGCATCAAAAATTGTAACCGGCAAAGTAAAAAACTATTGCTAACCATAATAAGGGTCCACTCGTTCGTGCCAATAAATTGTGTAATTGTTGGTTGTTTTGCGGCCTATTTGGGAAAAACATAAGCCTCGTTAAGGATATTAACGAAACAAGTCCCTTTGTAGATCCATTGGTAGATGCCTCGATACCCCAAATAGCGAAACTAGCATTTCCCCTGATAACCCTAATCCAATGAAGCTCGACATTGTTGATTTCGATGATCTGTATCTTTTATGTAAGCCATAGGGAGAATTGAACTTCTTGTCGCTCGATTGAACATTGTGAGAAGTAAACACCCATATTTTCCGATTACTCCTCGTGAACTAAACTGGGGTGTTTTTTGTTACACTGTTTAGAACAAAACCTCGACTTACAGCTAAGAACATTATGGTTGTTATTAAGACAATTAAGACAAAACAGCTTTCAATTTTATAATGTGGTTTACTATATGTCGCAAGTTTTATTTTTAATTTTATAATTACAAATTTGATGTCCAACGATGGCTGGATTGAGAAGGATGAATTTTTCTTGTAGAACGTGAGCAACAATTAATATTTTAGTTATATAATTTTTATACCTGAATATAGATGTCACTAACAATGATATTGCATAATGAGAAATTGCATATCGAATTATGAAACATATCTATTTCAGTTATAATGTTAATGATGGCGTAAATATTATAACTCAACTGTCAGTAATTATATCATTAAAAAACAAGGAAAGTTATTGTAAATTTAATTTAGTTATATAAATTATTATTCTATAATTTCACTTCAAATTCTAAATACAGTTCATAGGATAAATAGCAACCACAATAAGGATCAGAAATATAAAGTAATATATAAAGTAATTCTAGGTTAAAACTATAAACCAACAACAAGTGTACACAATTAATATATAATTCTAAGAACATTTTTTCTTATACCGAGACGCGAATGATAAACAAATATCATTAATTATTGATACACGTGTTCATTGACAACAACAACTATTCATATTTGACAACAACAATTTTGTATTGACAACAACTACTCTTTCGATTATTGGCATGGATTAGAAAAAAAATCAAATTTGTTTATTGAGGATAATTGGGATTTGGGAATTTTGATGGAAAAATAGTAAAAAATAGAAGGGGTGAAGGAGCTGAATAAAAATTGTTAGGCAATTTTTCACCCTAATTTTTATGTACTTAATACCTAATCAGGTAATAAATAGACAAACTTATTACGTTATTTATATAACAAGAACAAAACTTTTCTGGGAAATTGGCTCGGTCACCTTTGAATATCAATGTTAAGGTAAACAACTCAGGTATAAATCAATTGTATCCATACCTGTAAATTATATGTAAAACAAAACAAACAAGCATCCCAAATTAGAAATGAAAACGAGTTCTGTTTCCATAAAAAGTTCAACATTTCTTTCAATAGATATCACAAAATTTCCTAGAACCAAATTCAAATCAACTTACACGAAACTCATCTATCTATATATAAAAATTACCCGATAACAAATAATATCTATTCCTTTCGAGTCACATTTTTATGTTTGAATGTGTGTGTTTATTTATCTCGTTTTATTTATAGTCAAAACCTACTTTTTTTTAATTTTGCAAGGCAGTAGTAGTACCCGCATGTATACATGAGTAGATACAACCCAACTTGTTGGTATTAACAGCAGCGCGCACGATTCACAGCCAGAAGGAAACAAACAACAAAAAACGCTCATAAAACAGACAAAAGAAAATCCATAAATTTTAACCAAAATTTTTTTCATTTTTCAGATGGTTCCTGGTATATAACATTATCTTTCGATAACGGAAAAATGGTACACGAAAAAAGCTCTAGAGAGATTTTTGTTTTAAGCTCATTTTTATGAATATTTTGATTTTCTTTTTATTATGTTCCAAAAATCATAAAACCAAATTTTTTTTTATATTTTTTATTTTTCGTTTGCATAATAAGGCAATGATGATGAAATAAACTTTAGTGATTTAAAGTTATTGAAAAGTTAATGCAATTTAGCTTTCAAAAGCTCGGTGGTAATTTTTTTTTGTTTCCTGTTTTACATTGTTTCTTTAGTTTCCATTTTAAAGACACATTTATTTTTATTTTGTTAAAAGTTTTAAAACATTATAATTTTTTTTTTTGTATATGTGGTGGCATTTTAAGCTTTAGGCTGGTGCTTTTCATTTTTTTTTCAGTTATTCTAAATGTGACTTTTCCCCAATCCATTTTCTATTATTATTATTATTATTACAACACAAAAAAAAGTAAATTATATTATTATTTTATGAAAATTATATTATTTTGTAATCAACATTTATGCATAATTCAGTTTAGAAATTATATAATAATATTTATAACGAACAAAAAAATATGTGTTTCGGTGTTGGTGGAAAATCGGGAAACTGGCGCGGTTTCTGACTTTTTATGTATATGGAGGCCATTAATAATGGTGTGGAACGTATACAGAAAACGGTATAAAATAATTTCGATTTGAATATTGAATAAGTTTTTATAGCCCAGATATGGGTTTTTTGTATACTTGAGGAATGGTAAAGTTCAAAATTGGATTAGTATGTGCGGTAAACTTTTAAAATCACGTTTTCAGTTGTGATAATTGGAAAAAATTTATTTTTGGAATTCGTGCGTTGATTATACATTTTATAAACTGAATAATAAAGTAGGACTTATATATAAATAGGATCTACTATATTAGAATGGAATGCTTAAAAGCTTTTATTTATAATTAAATTTTAAAAACAAATTTCTCTAGGATAAAACTTTGATAATTTTAGAACTCTCTAGACATTTAATAAATATTAGCAATACTGACTATAAGTACGGTATTCATATAACATTATTAAATTTCTAACTCAACATTTATTCGTATAGGTGAACATTTCATTTTGTCTAGTGTAGTTAGCAAACAAAAACTATGAAATTCAACAAGTACAAATAGTCGTAAAATAGAAATTAAGATTAAACTATAATTCTTGTGATTAAAAATTTAAATAAAAGCGTGTTTCATCTGTTTGTTTTTTAAGCTCAAAAATATATTTATTGTGCGGTGGCCCCCCGAAAATTTGTTGATAAACTAAGAGTCAAAATTATGGCATTTTTAGTAAAGGCTAACCAATCTATTCATCCAAAAAAAAAAAGGTTTCTTTTTGGTGTGGATTGTTGGCTGGTGGCATCATTGAACCGTACTTTTTTGAAAATGAATGTATGCAGTAGAACAGTATAGCTTGATGACTCTTTTTTACAATATAAATACGAAAAAGAAATAGGGAAACAACCTTCAATTGATTTTAAATAAATGGTTGTGATGTCATGAATATGTCAGCCAAATGTATAAAACTTAGCTGATCAGAACATAATAGATTACAAAAAATTTTACCCACCAATGAAACTTTAACCACAGGATAAATCTAATATTTAAGCTCGTGAGATCACACCTGTACTTAATATTTATATCACGCATACTGAGTGCCACCAGTTTTCCACAAAAAACAATAAAATACCGGCAATGAAAATGTATAAATAGTATTCGTTTCGTAGGTGTTCGTGACGTTTGGCACATTGCAAAGGGAATTTCTTTTGCTATTGGTTTTAGCCTCGTTCACCGTTATGAATATTGAAAAGCTCTTGAAAAATCTCTCTGAGAAACAGGAATTTCCCATTTGTTCTGTAACACTATGTTATCCAAGTGAATTATTTGAGGTAGGGCTGTGTCGATGTAACTATATGGCTTGCGCCTTGATGATGTATATGTCCCCAATAATGTTCTACTAACTTTGATCCTCTTGTGTATAGTCTTGCCATATAAAACGAGTATATGCGCTTTAACTTTCCGAGTATATGGTCTAATAGTACTGAATTTAAATATGTATTTGATTTAAAAAATATAATTCATACTTTCTTAGATGTCGAACATTGGTATTATTGACGCGCAGCAGTTTTAGAACCATAATAAGTGCCCCAACAATAATACATCATGTTAATGCGAATGGATGTTATTTCTTCTAGCACTAAGGTATAGGAGATAAATTGAATAAGGGATCAGGATCTCAGATGATTGTGGAACATTTTTTTGGATTTATCACTAAACCAAAGAAATGAGTAAACCTTAAATTTAATTGATGGTTCTTTTAGCGTGTTACGTAGCAATTCAAGCAGATGGATATATCGTTCAGGTCTTCTTTGAGGAAGGATTTTTTTAAGTCTACATAGAGGAAGTAAATTCTACCACAATTTATTTTGTTAAGAACTCGAAGAATAGTAAACATATGTGGTCTTTGGTAGATCCGTTCGCCAAAAATACAGGTTGGTTAGCGCGAAGAGGGCCAAAAACTTCTTCAAATCTATCCAGTCGTAACTTAATCATTTAAATTCTCGTCTGCTTTGTCTTTGGTATGGAAACTTGAATCATTTCTGTCCATTAAAAATGGAGTTCTTACTTAATACTACAATACTATTACCACCATTAGATAGGAATTCCATCAATTGCAGGTGCAATTCTTGAACGTATAAATTTAATCGTTGATCTGATCTCATTTTGTGTGCGGATGCGATTTTGCCACGAGGTACTGCCACCCTCAACCACTGAAACCTACTGCCACTCTCCCTCGGACAGTCGTAATTCGCGAAGGCAGGAGGAAATGAAAAGATTACATTTACAGGTTTTTGAATAGCTATCTTTTTTATGATGTTTGCGAAATGCAAATGGTTTGCGTACTCTGTTCGATGGTTTATGTTATTTTACATTCGATAACATTTCTGGCGCCCAAGAAAACGATGGCCTGATAATATACTTGAGCTAAACATTGTTTGGTGGTTTAAAATCGGGCTAGAGAATGTAGGCCTTATAGATCAGTTTTATGATAGAATCTGGCGCTCTTGAGTTTGCATAAGGTCTGCTTCCGTTTAGGT
The DNA here is from genome assembly GCA_947310385.1 of Nephrotoma appendiculata. Lineage (NCBI taxonomy): Eukaryota > Metazoa > Arthropoda > Insecta > Diptera > Tipulidae > Nephrotoma > Nephrotoma appendiculata. Next base: position 341,256,697 of record OX371223.1, read on the forward strand.
GGCAATGGTCTCCTTTTACAAAAGACACTTTGCAAGAAGGTTTTAGAGAATCATCAATTGACTTCCCATTGTCAGTTACTGGTGAAACAGATGAAGTACAGAGAAGTGTTCGTGGCTTGGGGACCTTTTTTCATTGGTTGACTCACTAGGTGAATATGCACTCAGAGAAAAAATATAAGTAGATTCTACAAAAGAATTTGTTGATTGTCAAACATTACTTTTACTATTAAATTGTAGGTTCAACACAGGCTTTCGTAAAACTTACTAAGAAATAGTTATATGTACTAGGATAATTGTAAAAAAGAATAAATATAGTAAAATATGTTATTACATTTAATTTGTAATTTCAAATAACAAACTTTTTGAATATAATATTTAAATAAAAATATTTCTTAGAATTATTAATTCCGTAGTTTAATTGTTTTCTCATTTTCACCAAAAAGTACTCATAGTGCCCATTATCCCTGCACTGTTTATTTGGTGGGTTTTTTATAGTACCACGATGTAGAAGTATGTATAATTAATTGTTAATTTCTAGTTTTATATCAATCGGGTAACAATGTCGTTATTTTTATCTTTTCATTCATAGTGTGTTTCATTAATTTAGTTCTTTCTTCAGCTCAATTGCTTGCTTAGTTAGGATATCAGCAACCTGCTCTGTGTGGTAATTAATCAGTTATAAATGTTCAGCCATTTGTTCTATGTCACGATACAAATGTATTACACTTGGATCCTATCGCAACTGTCGTCGACCTTAAATTCTCAAAGGTAATTCAATCCATACTTTCTATTACTGCTATAGAAACATTTTCGGGTTTCCCTTCCTATTATACTGCTTTCACATTGTAATAATTATTCGCAATTCTTACTAAAACACCTATGTATTTTGATGTTATTGGGAAAAATACCCTAAAGCAAAGTTAACCCAAATGCAAATTAATCACCGATCAATGCTGCTGAACGTAGTAATCACAGCAGTCACAGTAAATATTCATACATCTTCGCTCTCATATATAAATTATACGAGTGATATTTGTCTCGTCTATGCAAAATCGTGACATCGAATTTCTATAGAGATCTACAAACATTTACTGGAAGTTAGACAGCTTTGCTGGAGACCTGCGATCTATGATGTTTTCATCAAAATAGTAGAAATGCTGTGAATCAAAGAAACAGCAAACTCGGGCTTAGCAAGTGGCACAGTTAGAAAGGAATGACGATACAAATTGCTGCAGAAATAAATTACTAAGAAATTTCTATGTAAAATTAACTGCCTTAATATTGATTGGTTACAGAAAATTTAAAGATTAATCAAGTGTGTCAGGAGTCCTGGTAAAAGCATAGTATGAAAATTATATACAATAATGAAAGTTCTTTCATGAGGATGAGCGTACTTTCAAAAAAACTACCATTCCAATCAGCGAAGCCAAGTCGTGGTGCTTTTAACATATTAACAATGTTTTGTTATCTTGAAATGAAAATGTAAAATAGTTTTTGTCGTTGTTTTAAACTCACCACAAATTTTTACCGTATTATAATATAGGCAACTTTCAGTCTTTGTCAGTAACAGACTTTTTCGAAAAAAAAATTACTTGTCCCAGTATTATTTAATATATATAGTACATATACAAGTGAACTTAAATAGGGATAAGGAACTTTATCTTCCATTAACAAGGATAACGCGTTTTTCTAAAAATAATTCTTTGCTATATTTGCTATGTTTAACTATAAAACCGTTCTATGTATCTCCAAATAACTTCAATTTTATACGTATAAAAGTATACCACAGACAAAATATTAGTCTTCAGTTATCAATGCCTTTTGTGTATTTTATTAATCCTTACACGAGTAAGTATCAACAAACTATCAATCTAGAATTGGTAGCGAATTTTACAACTTATTCTAAACATTTTGAAACGGAAAATTGTAAGTGAAAGGCCAAATGGTGCGAAATAAAATAGGAAACACGGTTATAATCTCAGTTATATTTGGTCTAGTAATGCCAAGTTTAAAGTGTTGTTGTTTGTTTTGGCACTCTTTTACCATAGATACAAATTTATATAAAATAAAATGTTAAATTGGCTTTTAAATTGTAATTACAATAAATATATTGTTATATTTACTGTTAAATTGTAATTAATAAAAATAATCAGTAACAATTATTATTAAATTGTAAAATTAAAAAGTTATTGTTACATATTACTAGAAATTTGTCTAAAGTAAAATTTGTTCATAATTTTTTATCAGTGCATCAGTTTCAGTTGAACTACGAATCAGCAGGGCTCCCTATTTGGGAATTCGAATTCGAATAAACGAAACACGTTTTCGAATGATCGGTATTTGTGAATTCGAAAACGTATTGATCTAATCGAATGTCACAAAGTAAAAAACGAAAACGAATAATCATGAAACGAACGAAAATTACCCTTATCGCGCAATCCGTTTTCGAACAAGAATTGTTCGTTCATGAACGAATTTTTTTTCGTTGATAATTTTATTGACGAATCCAAAGAATAATTACGATTCTCTATAATAAATTAATATGTAATGTTATTTTATTGGTGTAAAAATTATTTTGGTAAGTTGTTAAGACAAGTTTCAAACAAATGTATTTATTATTTTAGTATAATTTTTATTAAATGAGAAAAGTTTATCTAGAAAAAAAATTTAGGAATTACTATTGACAATTTGAAACATACACTAAACGAAAGGTTTCAGGTTCAGGTTTCAGTGGTTTGACACTTAGGCCATTTTTTGGCCCATTGTGATACCACGCATTCACGCTACATCATTAACCCATTCACCTATTCACCTACTCACACAACTACAGTAATACCACCTGCACATTGCAAGCTCCATGTCAACCTGTACATTGACATGGACGGTGGGTCGGCGCTGAATTCTGCACTCCATCAGAGGGTCTTAGTTGTGTTTATTAACATCACCGATCGTAATCGATGATGAAAATTCGATTTTGCATCTAGCCTCTGATGGGATTCGAACCCAGTACCTCCCGGTCCAAGTGCCGAAGCTTTAACCACTGCACCACTTGTCCGGTCTACTAAACGAAAATTACAATACAAAAGCAAAAAACTCGGCTGAGAATGCTGATATATCTTAAACTTTTAACACAATAAAATACTCCGAAATAATTTTTTTTATTATTATGATATAATATTTTTTATTTAATGTAATAATATTGAAAATATTAATTACAAATCAAATTGACATTAATGTGTGTTGTTTGCAAAAAAATAAAATTTTTGTTTTGGTCGTCAAACGTCAAAATTCCATGACCAAGGCGGGTATTTTTCGAACAGGTATAACCATAAATTAAAATTCACCTTCTGTTTAATTTACAGTGTACATTTTTATTTAAGTTCGTATTCACAAATACCAAATCATATTCGATTCGAATTTATCGTTCGATTCGAATGTTCGTTCGAAACGGATTCGCAAATAGGGCCCCTGTTTATAGTTTTATACGTTATCTAATGAAAAATTGGTAATTTTTATACCAGTTTTTATTATAAATAATTGAAAATTATTGTTTGGCAAGAAAGATTTATTTACTATAAAGTGAAATTAAGTTTTGTGCGTTTCTTATCTTTAAAGTTAAAAAATACGAGTATTTTCCATTTTGTCGAAAATGGCGTACGTATGTTGCTAGTATAAGGTTGCTAGTATATTTCCAGGTAAAATTATAGCCAATAAAATTATGAATTATGCGTTTTGATTCAATTAATGGCAATCTACGAGTATTACATATCATGAACAATAAAATATTAATTTACTTATAATACAATTAGTTTGTAAATATTATCATTTCTTATAGTGATTGATAAAACGACAAATTTCTTGTAGGAATTACTAAAATTATAATTTGTTTGTAAATATTATCATTTGTAATATTTATTTGTTGAGAATACAAGAGTGGCAAATTTCTTGTAGAATTTACTAAAAGTACAAATTATTTGTAAATACTACCATTTCTAACATTTATTTATTGACTTTACAAGCATGACAATTTACTTGTAGTACTTGTTAATATTACAATTTCATTGTACGTTTTACGATTTCTAACATTTACTTGTTGATTTTACAAGAACTGAAAAAAAATTGCAAATGTGACAATTTATTTGTTCACTTTGCTAATTTTACAATATTCATAAATTATTTGTAAAATAAACAATTATCACAATTTAAATATTGAAATTACAATAAAAAAAATATTAATTTTAACAATAAGTAAAGTAAATATTATAATTTTTTTGTTGGCAACCCCGGAAATTGTTAAATTTATCGGTTTTTTTGTAGATTCAATCAATTTTTTCTCTCAGTGTGAGGAGTATTGGCGGTTTTTCAAACGAAATTGATGAATATTTATGTGCAAGAAACACTTTCCATCCTTTAGTATTACAATTTTATGGCATGTTTAACACACCTTTAAAAAGGCATATTATTTTCTTACATACATTATACATTTAGCGCGGAACAAAGGCTATATTTGAAAATTCATTTTCGATTTGAATTGCCTCCCTCACAAAAATAAACGCGTAGCACTTTGTGCCTTTCATCGGAGAGCAAACCTTTTGTAATTCGGTTCAGATCGCTATCTACTAGTACTTGGGTGGCCTGCCATACCGCGAATACATCCTCTCTACAGTTATGCTCAACGTTCAAGATGTACCTTTTTTTATTTTTTGGCAACTACAATAGATGTACACTACAGATCACTGTAGCCCTAAATGCATGGCCTAGAATAGAAATTTACAATAAGAAACCATGTTTCAACGCCATCTTTAAAATAATACTTCTTAATGTATCTAGGTGTACTCAATAGATTTCTGGAAAGCTGTCTTTAAAGGAAAACTATATACCACTTAGCCCGCAATCAGATTGATAACGACACTGTACAGTTGAAAAATTACAAACTAAAAAGATGATTTTTCATGTATCTCTGATGGTTTATCTTTCATTTTAAGAAAATGCAGTAGTAGTCTGGGTAAGCCACTTACGGCCTTTTTTCAGAAACCACTCTTGGTATCAATTTGCCAGTTCATCTGGAAATCTTTTTTTTGTGTCCCTATTCGTTTATGAGTCGCTTTACTTTCATTGTAAATCTTTGCCTTTTTCTTTCCTCAAAGTTCGTTTCACGATCAGAAACTTCACTGAGTTTACTTCAAGTACATTGAATGTCATAGAAGAAACTAGATATAGTTACCTCATATTTAGTAAGGTGTTACCAAATATTAAATAGTATCAATATAGGTCACTCTGCCTTATAAAATCGTGTTCCAAAATTTTCTATAGGACGAGAACGAATTTGATAACAAAACAGCTAGTGAAAAAGTAAAACTAAATTTAACTGTGTAGCTTAGTTGTCAAAATAAAAAAGTAAATAAATATGACAAGCCATAAAAATGTCTTTCATAAAAATTTATATATTTTTATTTTTGACAATTTAACATAAATGATGAATTGAACTCAACCGTTTCGTACTGAAAAGCGGGGTACTGTATGATGTGATTTTGTGATATTAAGGAACAGCACTCGATATAGCACGAACATGTGATCAATTCTTATGTAAAATTATCAGTCATTCTTCTGATAATATTAAAAATTGAACGTATGCTGATCTGCATAGACAATGATGTTGAGAAACCAATGACGTGTTTCCAAATTTTTATATTGACTGGACAATTGGAGACGGAATTTTTATCTCACACGATGATCCAAATTAATCCACACAATGCGACCGGATGTCGCAAAACAAAATTTGATTGCGGCGCAACACCAAAACCAGCCTGATTATAAAATCACAATCAACATTGATGTTTGGAAATCGATGGATGGGATCACAACAAATCAAAATACTTCACACTAGAATCAATATCGTTGGTATCGCAGGTGCTTATTATGGTCGAGAGCGGAAAACTAAATGTGATTTCATTTGGCGAGAAACCGCAAGTTATTCATAACTATCATAAACAATTTAATGCGGTTTGTAAGTAGTGAATGCGTTGAATTCTGCGCGTAATCAGAGTCGGATAGCGAAAATATTAAATTTTGCACGTGTATTGACAGCGAGAAAAAGTTAAAAATGCTGCTAAATTAGCGTATTTTAACTTCAGCAAATTTTTATTGTGTACGTTATTATCGACAATCCAGAGAATAAACATTCGATATTGATATTCGAGTACCGAAATTTGGTACGGATAAGAAAACAATAACGATGTGTTCGTATTTGGATTCATTCCCATTCCCTTACTATTTTATTGTAAGAATAGGGGGGGGGGGGGGGGGGTCGGGGATTTGAATGGTGATAAGCGACGCAATGCGCCAATGGTTTGAATTGATTAACAGTGAACAATAAGATCTTTTTGTATTGATGTTAAATAAAGATATTTTTGATTTTTGAAATAAAGACATTTTTTCTTTTGGAGAGAAGACTGGGGCCCTATTTGGGAATTCGTTTCGAATGACAATTCGATTCGAACGAAAAATTCGATTCGAATATGATTTGGTATTTGTGAATTCGATCGTAAATAAAATTGTACACTGTGAAACAAAGAAAAGGGATATTTTATTTAAATGGTAATACCTATATTAAAATTACCAACCTTGTGAAATTTGACGTTTAATCGTTTTCTTTGGCTTGATTAGTACGAATGTGATTTTTTCTGATTTATCAAAATATGGATTCAATTGCGTTATATTTTTCCGATGCCAGTGATAGTGAAGAACATATTGTTTCACGACACTGACGATATAGATTACTTCGCGACAAATCAAACATTTTTGAACTACCAGATGCATTGTAAGTTAAAACATACGGGTGTAATTATATTTAGAATATTTTTAACATTTCAAATACTTTCAGATTTATAAAGTTCTTTAGGCTATCAAAAGATGCAGTCAAGTATCTATTAAGCGAAATAGATGAACATTTACCATTGCGAAGTAGATCGACAACAACTCCAAATGTATTAAAATTAGCTGCAACCATTTACGGCTGGCCTTAAATTAATTATTCGAATAACTGTTTCCTCCACTGGAGAAAAGGTGTGTATTCTCGCTGTACCACCACCGGTTGCTGTGATATTTTGTTTATTTTGTTTTAATTTTTTTTTACTATTATACTTATAGTCAGCCCACACTTTTTTTCGATCTTGGAAAAATGTTGGGAGTACAACCTGTATACCTGTTGTATACCCCTGGAATTATATTCATAATTATGTATAAGTGAAAATATTGTTAAATCTCGTTTGTAAGACAATATAAGTTCAGTTTGTATGTTTGCTCATAAAAATCAGAACGGTGTTGCTTTCGTGCTCAAAAATAAATACGAGCAGTCAACAACAAGGATCACACCGAGCAGTTCGTAAAACGATAAAAAAATAAAAAGTTCATTTATAATAATAAAAGTTAATTACTAATTTTAAATTTATATTGTTGTTTTCTTTTATTACAAAAGTTAAATAAAGTAATCGTCACATTACATGGCGACCGTGAAAAATAGTTTATTGTGTTAAACCTTAATTAATTTGTTTGTGAAAAATAAAAGTTTATCGTACAATCGTGCTGTTAAAATGTGTATAAAGTTTCAAAGTTGTCCAGACGATTAACGCTATATAAAAAAAAAATAAAAAAAAAAAAAAAAAATCATTCGATCGAAAGGTAGATGTGCCGTTAAAGAGAAGAAAATTTTAAATGCACAACCTGGTCGATATTCGATATATTCCAAAATTTGTATCATACATCATATCCCGTGGTAGTACAATTCAAGTTGTAATTTTTAAATAAGAGCATCAGAAAGTTAACTTTTTGGATGAGAAACTAACATCAGTTAGCAAAATTAAATTGACAGGGGCTGAATTCATCCATTTAAATACATATATCATTTGTGGATTAATAATACCATGAACAAAAAAAAAAAATTGTATAAATAATGTTAACCGTTAAGGGTACAAAGCAGAAAACATACTTTATGGAATATTCCTAAATAGTTGTAAGTCAAAAAGCATTAAACTTAAATCTAATTTCATTATTAATTATTAGTATTTGATAAATAATTTGAATTCTTATTAGTTATTAATTTATTATAGTTAATTTGTATAAAATTAATTCCAATTTTTTTTCGTATATCGGTGTTTATATTTATAATTGTGAGTTTCTTGGCAACAGTTTTTTTTTTAATTCATCAAGATTAAGGTCATTGCTAAATTTGTAATTGAGTATCATAGTGGTAATACCTAGAGTGTGTTAGTTATTGTGCATTGTTGATTCGATCATTTTTTCTTTATCATAATTTTTTTTTTCACGAGATAAATTTAAAACTGTATATGAATGACCACACAATATGAACAAATATTAACAAAATATTTAATGAAATTTCACAAATAATAACCGAAATTGGAAACGTCGATCATAGTGAAGACTCGAAATTTAAAAAACTTATAGTATTAAGAAATCATTTTGATACTTATATTGAATATTTTAAAAGTAATATTGGAAAACTATCTACCTTTAAGCAAACACATATCCAACGGCAAAAGTCATTGCTGGAACTGAAATGTAGTAAAGCCGTTGAATTATTAGGTTTCGACTACGAATCTGACTTTATTTTTGCACTGTCTCTGGATGATATAAATGATACATCGAATTGTAAAGATTTTGAAAGTGATAGTAGTGACAATCCTAATGATGCGGAAATAATAAACTCCAAACAGTGTGATACAGATTTTGTCGCAGGTAGCAATTATTTTAAAATTTCTAATTCAATCAAACAATCTAACCAATTATCAACCAAGATGACTGACAAATTTGACCTTAAACTTGCCAACTCCCTTATACCAGATTTTGATGGTAATGTTAAACATGTTGAGGATTTTTTAGACAAATGCGAGTTTTATGATAGCCAAATTGAAGCTGCAGAGAAAGCAAAATTCTTAAGTTTTCTATTAAAGGTCAAAATTCTTCGAAATGTCAAATGCAAAATTAGCACGGAAACAACACCAAAATCATTCGACGATTTCAAAAATCTAATAATTAATCGTTTTTCTTGTAAAACAACTAAAGAGAAGAAGATGAATGAGCTACACAGCTTAAGACAAAACCGTAGTTTAGAAGATTTTGCTACTGAGCTGGAGAGTGTGTGTGCTGACCTCATAAAACTGAAAATGAAAGATAAGGAAGAGTGCGAGCGAAAGACAATTAAATCAGAAGTTGAAGAGACAGCAATTAATGTTTTCACAAGAGGTATCAAATTAGTTGAAATTCGTCAGGCTTTGATTTATAAGGAGCCAAAGTCTTTATCAAACGCGATTCAATTTGCTTTAGAAGCGGAAGCGAAATTGGGGCCAAATGAAACATCTATTAATCAATATGCAGTACCAAATGCTTCAAACTACAATGGACAATATAAACAACAATATCGCAATCGGAATTTTAATGCTCATAATCCAAGAAATTTTAATTCACATTTTTACCATCATAATACTACATCAATTCCACGTCACAACCATCATTCTAATTATCAGCGCAATACAAATGCAAACATAAATCAACGATATCATGGTTATCAAAATTATCACAATAATTATTCTAATCATAACAATGATGCCAACTCTAATCAAAATTGTAGACACATTTCGAAAAATTACAACTCACAAACATTTTATAGACAACAAGCACAACCACATAATAATCATAATCGTAATAATAATAATAATACAAATCGATATGTAGAGCGAAACTCAAATCGATCAAATTTTCATGTAGTTGAGATCGATGAGGAGTCGGGAAACGAGTCACGCCCTCAACAGGAAGAGCAGGAAGATACTCAGTTGGGGGCTGCATCAAACCATCTTTAGAAGTATACACTTTCAATAATCTTTCTAGTTGCGATTTCATTAAAGTGAAAATCAATTCATTAAATAATAAAACATGTGTTCTAATGGTTGACAGTGGTGCCAGTGTATCAATATTAAAAGAATCAAAAGTTGAATACCTTCAAAATGTATCTCGTGACGAAAAATGTATAATTAAAGGTGTTACGGCTGGAAGAATCGAGACTTTGGGAAGTATTTCTTGTAAATTATTAATGGAAAATTCATTTGCTTTGCAACATGAATTCCAAATTGTATCTGAAGATTTCCCTATCGAAACTGATGGTATTCTAGGTAGAGACTTCCTAAAGAAATATAAGACAAACATCAATTATTCAACATACATACTGGAAATACCTTGCAAAAATAATAACATTTTAATCCCTATTTATGATAGATTTGATGATTCAATTGTAGTGTCGGCAAGAAGCGAAGTGATAAGAAGATTAGATTTTCATATTGACGAGCCAAGCGTAGTATTATCATGTGAAATTGAGCCGGGTATTTTGGTTGCAAACACCATAATAAATGATGAGCCCTATGTAAAAATTTTGAACACAACCTTATCTGACAAGAAAATTAAATTATTTAAACCTGATATAATCCCATTAAAATCGTATGATATTTATTCAATCAATGAAGATAAATCAGCGCCATTTAAAATCGAGAATTTAAATCAACGTTTTAAAATTCTTCGTGAACAATTTGAATTCGAATCATCAGTTGCTTTTGGAAAAGAAACTGTACTGGATATATGTGAGCAGTTTGCTGACATTTTTTATGTTGATGGAGAATGTTTAACAAGTAATAATTTTTATAAACAAAAAATCGATCTATCCGATGATCACCCAGTGTATGTAAAAAATTATAGAATTCCACAAGTTCACTTAAAAGAAATTGATCGTCAAGTTAAAAGCATGTTACGTGATAATGTAATTGAAAATTCTTACTCACCGTACAATTCACCACTCTTGCTAGTTCCTAAAAAGGGCTGTACAGATATCAAAGATTGGAGAGTTGTTGTGGATTTTAGGCAAATAAATAAGAAAGTGATTGCAGATACATTTCCACTACCGAGAATTGATGAAATATTGGACAAATTAGGCCGTGCAAAATTTTTCTCAATATTAGATCTGAAATCTGGATTTCATCAAATTGGAATAGAATCCAATTCAAGAAGTGTTACAGCATTTTCTACTAATTCGGGTCACTACCAATTCAAACGGTTACCATTTGGATTAAAGATCTCTCCAAACAGTTTTCAGCGTATGATGACATTGGCTATGTCTGGATTAACTCCTGAAGCTGCCTTTTTATATGTAGATGATTTAGTAATATTTGGCTGTTCTTTACGACACCATAATAAAAATTTGATTAAAGTGTTTGAACGAATCCGGAGGTACAATTTGAAATTAAATCCAAAAAATGTAAATTTTTACAAACCACTGTAACATATTTGGGCCATCAAATTTCTGATTGTGGCATTTTACCTGACCCATCTAAATATTCGGTGATAGTAAATTATCCAGTGCCGCAAAATGCTGATGACGTAAGACGGTTTGTTGCTTTTTGCAACTATTACAGAAGATTTGTTGAGGATTTTGCTGGAATAGCTCAGCCATTAAATCAATTATTGCGTAAAAATGTAATATTCAATTGGACCAAAAGTTGTAATGATGCATTCGAAAAACTAAAACACATTCTTATGAACCCACCGTTGCTGCAATATCCCGATTTTACACAACCATTCCGTTTAACTACGGATGCCTCAGATATTGCATGTGGTGCAATATTATCGCAAATGAAAGACGGAAAAGATTTACCTATAGCTTATGCTTCAAAGTCGTTCACAAAATGCGAGAAACATAAGCATCCAACTCTTAAAGAACTAACTGCAATACATTGGGCGGTGATGTATTTTAAACCATACCTGCTGGGTCGTGTATTTAAGATATTTACGGACCACAGGCCATTAATATATTTATTTGGTATGAAAAATCCATCTTCAAAATTGACGCGCATGCGTTTAGACTTAGAGGAATTTAATTTCGAAATTGAATATATAAAAGGTAAATCGAATGTCGGTGCAGATGCTCTGTCGCGCATTTCGATAGGCAGTGATGAATTAAAGCGTATCTCAATTAATTCGATTGCAATCATAACTCGGAGCATGGCAAAGAAGTCACAAGAAAATGTTAAAAATAACCAGCCTGATCAAATTGAAGAGCCAGAAAATAATTTATGTGTTTACATGGCTATGACAATAAATGAAACCAAAAATTTAAAAAAATTACAATTTCAACTCCATGAGGGAGTACAGAAGAGAGTAGCAACTATTGAAAATTTAAATAATAAAGTTATATTGAATATTTTTTTAACATCGTTTAATGAAGTGGACTTCGCTCTAGAGCGAGCACTTCCAAAGCTGGAAAAATAATGAATGCCAATAATTACTTTAAACTGAAACTAGAAATGAATGACGCAATTTTAAATTAATAAGTGTTGATAAATTTAAATCAATTGGAAATTCTGCATTGAAAATTATGAAAATTGTTTTATGTCCGTTTCGTACTTATATAAATGATGAATATGTTATCAATGAGCTGTTACATAATAATCATGATACCCCCACAGGCGGTCATGCGGGAGTCAGTAGATTATACCGTAAATTATGTGAGAAGTACGTAATTCCCAACTTGAAAAAACGTATTCAACTATTCATATCTAAATGTAAATCTTGTAAATTAAATAAATATGAAAAAACTCACAAGGAACCGCAACAAATTACTGATACACCAATGACAAGCTTCGATGTAATTTCAATGGACACTGTTGGTCCTTTGACTCGATCAGATCACGGAAACCGTTACATTCTTACAATTCAGGACGAACTAACAAAATATGTGATATTACGAGCAGTTTCCAATAAAGAAAGCTCAACTATTGCTAAAGCATTTATTGAAAGTTTTATTCTTTTATTTGGTGCCCCACGTAAAATTAAAACCGATATGGGAACTGAATATTTGAATTCGCTATTTGCAAGTATTATTGACATTCTTAAAATTCAGCATAAGCACTCTACGCCGTATCATCCCCAAACAATTGGTGGTCTTGAAAGGAATCACAGAAAATTAAACGAATTCTTACGATCTTATATTAATATTGATTTAACAGATTGGGACAATTGGATAGATTATTATCAGTTTTCATATAACACCACACCGCATATTACACATGGCTTCACACCTTTCGAATTGGTATTTGGGAAAAAACCAAATTTGCCAACAGATTTACAAAATGGTGAAGTTGAACCCTTTTATAATACCGATGATTACAGCAAGGAAATGAAATATCGAATGCAATTGGCACACTCTAGGGCTTATAATTTGTTATTAAAGGAAAAAGAGCGTCGCAAAGTCAGGTTAGATGATAAAAATAAATTAAATTATATAGATTTTAAAGTGAATGATCTTGTGTTGCTGAGAAATAAAATCAAAATAAATTGGAATCCGTTAAGGACGGTCCATTTAAAATTGTTAATATCAGTCCAAATAATGCTATTATTGAAAATATTAATTCAAAAGTAAGAAAGGAAATCCATAAAAATTTGTTAACAAAGTTTTAAATATATTGAACATAAATTATAAATATTAAAATAAAATGTATAAAAATAGCTTTTGTTACAATACAAATTGTTTGCAGATCCCCAAAAACCGAACCGGCGCGGTCAAACGTCCAGCATAGGGTAAAAATCCTGATCCGCTAAATCCGGGTTAAATCCATTCCCAACATGTATTGTAACAAATATTAGAAAAACAATTAACAAAATAATAATAATAAAATAAAAAAATTATTATTATTATTTTTCCAAGGGGGATGGTGTTGTATACCCCTGGAATTATATTCATAATTATGTATAAGTGAAA